>WOXC01011766.1:455000-1055000 GCA_011680675.1 Gymnobelideus leadbeateri | reverse complement strand
ACCACCATCTTCCTAGTCACCCTAGTGTGTGACTTTAATGTCCTCCTCTATTTTTCTCTCACTCACCTCACATAAAGAATCAGTAGTCACATATTATTGCTTCTATATTGACTCCCATTTTTATCCTTCTCTCTGCTTATATAGTCACTGTTCAAGTACAACACCTCATAACCTCTCACCTGTACTACTGCAATAGTCTCTCTCTCTCACTCTTTCTCTCTGTGTCTCTGTCTGTCTGTCTGTCTTTCTCTCTCTGTCTCTCTCTCTGTGTCTCTCTGTCTCTGTCTCTCCCTGTCTCTCTCTGTGAAGGGGGAAAGGCAAGGCAATTGGGGTTAAGTGACTTGCCCAAGGTGACATAACTAGTAAGTATGTCAAGTGTCTGAGGCCAGATTTTAACTCAAGTCCTCTTGATTCCAGAGCCAATGCTGTATTCACTGTGCCACCTAGCTGCCCCTAATAGTCTCTTAATTGATCTCCCTGCTTGTCTCCCCTCAGTTCAACCCAGCCTCCACATTATTTTCTTTCTTTTTTCCTTAAAGTCTATATTATTTATTTTACAAAATTTATTTATTAATAATATTAAAATATTATTTATTTTTCAACATTCATTTACACAAGATTTTGAGTTACAAAATTTCTCCATCTTTCCCCTACCCTCACCCCAATATTGTGAGTCTACTGAATACCCCTTCCCCTAATCTGTTCTCTTTTATATTTTCTGCCATCCCCCCAAACTTTCTGGTAGGGCAAGATAGATTTCTATACCCCAGAGCCTGTATATCTTATTTCCCAGTTGAATGTAAAAACAATTTTTTTAAACATTTTAAAAAACTTTTGATTTCCAGATTCTTTCCCTTCTTCCCTCCTCACCCACCCCCACTGGGAAGACAAGCAATTCAATATAGGTTGTACATGTGAAGTTATGCAAAACATTTCCATGGTAGTTATATTGTGAAAGACTAACTCTATTTCCCTCCATCCTATTCTGGCCCCCACTTATTCTATTTTCTACTTTGGTCCTGTCCCTTTTCAAAAGTGTTTTCTTCTAACTACCCTCTCCCCCAATCTACCCTCCCTTCTATCATGCTCCCTCTTATCCCCCTTGCCCCTACTTTCCTGTGGGGGAAGATACTCAATTGAGTGGTCCACATTATTTTTAAAATGATTTTCCTAAAGTACTTAGGTCTGACTGAATTCACTTCCCTCCTCAATAAGGGATCAAAGCTCATCATTTAGGATTTTTCCAAGATCATCTATAAATTCTTCTGTTAGTATTCCCCCAATCAGATGTGATCTCCTTTGTCTCTGAAATAATAGTGATGATGATGATGATGATAGCAGCTATATTTAAATAGAGTATGTTGCAATGAATTTTGCATATCTGGTTTGCTTCTACCACAAGCCTTTTAGTGAGGCACAATAATTACCCTATTTTACAGATAAGAAAACAGCCTGTGAGAGGTTAAGTGACCAGGCTAGTAAATGTTTGAGGCAGAATTCAAACTCAGTTCTCTCTGACTCTTGTCCAGCAATCTACCCCTGTACCACATTATACCATGAATTATAACTATTGAATTGTTTCAGTCATGACAAACTCTTTGTGACCCCTTTTTTGGGGTTGTCTTGGAAGAGATACTGGAGTTCTTTGCCATTTACTTCTCCAGCTCATTTTACAGATGAGGAACTGAAGCAAATAGGGTTAGGTGACTTACCCAGTGTTACACAGCTGGTAAGTTTCTGAGGCCAGATTTGAACTCATGAAGATAAGTCTTCCTGATTCCAAGCCCAGTGGTCTATCCATGGAGCCAGCTGACTACAGGTATGCCTATATATTTGTCTAATTTTACTACCAGATTGTAAAGTCCTTCAAAGTTGAGGGCATGTTTATTCTTCTCTGTATTCCCACTAGCTCTATAATAGACACTTTTAAAACTTGAATATAATAGCTCTAATAGTTTGAAAAATTCCTGGAGGCCTTATCAAACCCTGCTAAACAGAATATTTCATCCTTTGTGCCAAGATCAATCTAAATTTATGTTAATATGAACAATCAGCTACAACAACCACACAAGTGCCTTGTCTTTCTTAATAGGTACATTCCTAGAGAATTGTATCAATCAGATTTTTATAAAAATAAATCCTTTTTGTCTTATTAATTTGAGTTTTAATTTCAGAAATGTACTCCCAAAGGAAAACCTTTGGCTAGAGATGCCATAAATATAACCCTTAAGAACTCAGCAAACTTTAGAAAAGTATTTCATATAAAGGAAAAAATGAAAATCTTCTGATGACACAATATAATTCTAATACTTTAATTAGATCTAGCTGCCACTGCCAACATTCAAACAGTGAGATGGAGCAACTGGTAAAACTCTTGGGAGCTCTGCACTTTCTTTGACTTTGATTGTTCTCAGATCTAGCTCTACATTTTAAAGGAAGGGAAATTGGGGAGGTATAACTCTACCCAAAATTCTAGTAAAGCTATCTGCTTTATCCTTTGGGTTCCCATATGGAGCATGCATTGAAACTTACCCAGCATCCCTTTCAAGGCTTTACAGCAGATATAGACACTGGGCACATTTTAAAATGACCAAATTTAAGAGTGAAGAACCCTAGGGAGCCAAAGCCCTCATTTTAACTATATTGTGTGATAATAGTCCTTATTGACCCGCATCATAAAATAAAGAGGAAAGCTGGAATTCCAACCTCAGGCTTCAGAGTACACATGCAGTACGGTTTTTTTCTACTGCGTCATGTTCAATCTAATAGCACATCTCCCCAGATTCTAAGGCCCTTGACAGCACAGACTATGCCGTTTTAATTCTCTAGCATACCACCTAGAACATGGTAGAGTCCTATGAAATCAAATTGAATTATTACAATTATTTGTTGGACCTGATGGCAAATAGAATCCTTGTCTTGTTGGTTTCCTGCTGTCTGCAGGGTTGGGTTTCAGTCCTGCATAAAGGCTTATTTAGGGAAATGAGGCTATTCTGGAAGATAGGTGAGTCAAGCACCATATGGCCCTGACAGTGTGAGGAATGACTCTGCCTATACATCCCCCTCCTGTCACAGAACCTCAGAAATGTTTGGTGATCTTATGTATTTGATCTTTAGTTGGCAGTGGGCCCTAGCCACAGGCTAGACTGCTGAGGGGGAGGAAACACTAATAGGAATGTTTCTCCAGAGTGTGCCCTCTCACTCAGCCCACCACTTTATGATTATGTTTGCTGCCAACATAAGGCACCCTCCATGAAAAGAGACCATGGAGAGGACACCTCAGATGACTCCTTCTGCACTTCTTAATACAGGTGTTTTCAAACACAAATGCTATAGGAATTCACTAATGCTTTAAGGGTTTCTTCAGCAAGACTTCTAAGTAGAGCCCTATTTTCTTGCCCTGTGATTCTAGCAAACAACTCAGTTCCTTTCTTTAACTTTAGTGATCTGTAACTAAAGCATGCTACATATTTCTTCAGGACCAGTTTATCTGAACAACAAGCCCCTCTAGTTGTGTTCTTTGTATCATTGTCTATGCTGATGCCTCCCTTTTCTAGGACCTGGTTTCCCAAACATTTTTGCCCTCTCCAGTATCTTCAATATGTAGTTCCTTCATTTCTGCCTTCAAACAGTATCTCCCCATTCTGAAAAAGTCTTCTTTTGACTATTAGCACTCAAGCTAAATGCTTTATTTTCCTTCTTTTCATCCTTAACTTGTCTACATTGACAAGCTGGCAACTTTGACATCCACTGTCTCCTTAATACTCTGCAAGCAGGGTCGAACTACCTACCACTCTGCTGACACTGTGTTCTTCAAGGTCACCAATGATTTTCTAATGATTAAATCCAATAGGCATTTCTGGTCCTTATCTAATTTTCTCTACTCTGAAGTACATGACACTAGTGGGGACAGCTCCTTTGGAATTCTCTTTTCCCTTGGCTTCCTAATATTACACTATCCAATTTCTTTTCCCACCTCTCTGATTTCTTCACTGGTTCGTTTCCTCTCTCCAACCATTTATATGTAGGAATTTCCTAATATTCTTTCTTTGTCTCATTCTCTATTAAAATATTTTTGAAGATCTTGTCTTCAACTCTCCCATTTACAAACATGGCTTTCAAATCTGTAACTTCAGCCCCAAACCAAAATTTCAGGTTTTGTATTTCTTGACCTTGGCTACAATCTTCTGTTTTCAAATGCCTCATGCATATTTTCACCTGGAGGTTTACTATCATCTCAAACTCTACTTAGCTGAAATTAAAATTATTGTATTCCTTTTCAAATCAGGATTTTCTCTTGACTCCCTGATTTCTTTTCATAATACCACCACTTTCCCTGTTTGGGCTCAAAACTTTGGAGATTTCTCCAGCTCCCTTTTCCCCCTTATATTTCCAATGTCCAACTACTCATTTAGTCTTGGCAGTTCTTTCTTAGGCACATGGAAATAATAGCAATCCTTATTTATATAGTGCTTTAAAATTTTGCAAAGCCTTTTATGCACAAAACACTTTGAGGCTTGTAATAAGAATAGTTGCTCTTAATATACTGCTTTGAGGTTTACAAAGCACATTACATCCATTATTTTATTTGATCTTCATAACAATACTGTGAGGCAGGTGCTATAGGTATTATTATATCATTTTATAGATAAGAAAATTGAGGCTCAGAAAGGTCATGTGACTTGCCTATGCTCATACAACTAGTATGAAATAGACATAAGATTGTGTAATCCAATGAGCTTTCCCCTGTAGCGTATTGCTTTCCACTGTTTTCCTAGCTCAGGGTCTACCACTGCTGTTCAGTTGTGCAGTTGTGTCTGACTCTTTGTAACCCCATGGATCACACTGTTCTTAGGGTTTTCTTGGCAAAAATGCTGGAGTGGTTTGCCATTTTCTCCTCTAGTGGATTAAGGCAAATAGAGGTTAAGTGATTTGTCCAAGGTCACGTAGCTAGTAAGTGTTTGATACTGGATTTGAATTCAGGTCTTCCTGACTCCAGGCTCTATATACTGAACCATTAGCTGCCAAGATCAATCTAAGTTTTCAGGGCCACTATATATTACCACAGTATTACTACTAGTAATATGAAAAATGCTATTCCTTTCTTCAGACCTTCTCTTCTTTAATCTATCCTATATTAGTTCTATCCTATTGCCATATTAATCTTCCAAAAATCAAAATGCAAATCATGCATGTTTAGCCTGGTGTTCAAGACCTTCTATAACCTTGCTTCCATCCATATCTCCCCCTATTCCCTTATATGAACCTTCCACTCTAACTAAACTGGTTTACTTGATGTTTTCTAAGAGGTAACTTATCTCAATGGATAGAGCACTGGACCTGGAGTCAAGAAGACCTGAGTTCAAATCCAACATCAAAAACATCCTACATGTGTGATCTTGGGCCATTCACTTAACCCCTGATTGCCTGACAAAATAGATCCACTGGTTTATTTGTTGTTCATTAACTACTCTTTTGAATTTCTACCTCTAAACCTCAGGCTATCCCTTCTCCTTAAAATATCCTTTTTTTAAAACTCCTTTACCTATTGAAATCTTTCCCATTATGCAATCTGTAACTTCAGTGTTATAACTTCTGTGAAGTCTTCCCTAATCATCCCAGACAGAAGTGATCCCAGAGGGCAATCTCTGAATGCTCCAGCATCTGCTGACTCTTGTACTCAGAATCCCATAAGCTCACCTCACATACTCAATCTGTTGTCAAGGCTTGTCATTTCTACTTCAGTAGTATATTTCTCATCTATGTGCTCTTCTCTCTAGTGACACTATCACCACCTGGGTACAGGACATAATTGCCTAATGCCTAGATTATTGCAATAACCTTCACACCAGTCTCTTTGCCTCCCTTTTTCTCCACTCCAATGTATCCTCCATTCAGTTGCCAAAGCATTTTCACTAAAACAAAAGTCCAAAGTCATCCACATACTCAATAAACTCCAGGGGCTCCCCGTTGCCTTCAGGATGAAATGTAAAATACTCCTTTGGCTTTTAAAACCCTTCACAACTTAGCCTCTCCCTGTCTTTCTAATGTTCTTGCACATTAGTGTTCTCCACATACTCTATGACTCAGGTATTGTGGCCTAATTGTTTTTCCTTCCATAAGACCACTCCATACATTTTCACTGCCTGTCCCCCACACCTGGAATTTTCTTCCTTCTCACTTCTGCTTCCTGGCTTCCTTGGCCTCCTTCAAAATTCAGCTCAAATCTCACTTTCTGCCTCACTTACCAGGTCCTCTTCTTGTACATAGTTATTTCAATGTCTTCCACATTGGAATATGTGTTCCTTGATGGCAGGGACAATGTTTCTGCTTTTCTTTGTATAATTAGCACTTAGCACAGACCCTGACATGTAATGAGAGCTTAAGAAAAGCTTACTGATTGACTATCCATATGGCAATTATTATGCATAGACTTTTATTGGTGTTATTTGTATTGGTATCTTATGTTCTTTGTTAAGGCATAAGCTTTTGAAGGGCAGGGAGAAGATGAGACTTAATGCATCTTTGTATCCCTCAAAGAGCTTGGTAAAATGTCTCACTTGGGCATAAGCACTTAATATGATAGGATATAGAAGAAAGAGCTCCAAACTAGGATTTAGGGAACAATAGTTATAGCACTAATTCTATTATTGACTATCAGATGATTAGAAAGTCAGGTCATCTTTGAACTCTCATTTTTCTTATCCACAAAATAAAAGGTCTGAAGTGGAGGATCTCTAAGGTGGATTGGAACTCTAAAATTCATTTTTTCTGAGAAATATTTTCAAATGAACAAACATCACTGATTAAATGATATCTATTTATTGACAAGATGGAGAGATATAGCCTGGGTGATAGTGAAATGAGGTGTGTTTGGAACTGGTTGGCTGAATATTGATGAATAAATCTATATTAACCAGGAAAAAGGTCTTAGGTGGAATGGCTCCTAGGAATCTATCTGTGTTCTGGTTCTGTTCAATATTGATGTCAGTGATTTGGATCAATTCAATCTAATTGAACAAACAATTATTAAGTAGCTGCTAAGTCAGAGTACTGTTAGGAACTGGAAGTGAGAAAAATTGTACACAAGAAAAGTTGTTGCCTAATGCCTTATTTGATTACATGCTGCCAAGTGGCGGAAGGTGGAGGAGAGGGAGGAGGAACAAATTTGAAACTCAAGGAATTTTATAACTGAATGTTGTAAACTAATAGTGAATAAATACATTTAAATTAAAAACAAAGCCAAAAGAGTATTTTGCATTTCATTCTCAACTTACAATTCATTGAAGGAATAACATAAAAAGCCATAAAAATGTATATGCATATATAAACAGATATATGTATATATGTATACACATATAAATAGATATATCTATAAACATATAAACACACATGTATACATACATACACCAATATAATGCACAGATAAATTATTATAGTAACATATTATAGTATATTACATACATATATACACATGTAAAGATATATAAGTACACAATTTATTATTATAATTTTTTATATCTTATTTCTCTAATAAATTGTAAGCTCCTGATAGAAGTATTAGGTAACAACATTGTCTTGGATAAATTTTATATCACTTTCATATACACACACGTAGAACTGTTATTATGCTTTTTATCTTATGTCATATACACATATACCAATTAGAGAGTTGCAGAACAAAGTGATATATAAGCTTCTAAGGGAGGGTAGTTAACATTAGAAGGTATCAGTAAGCACTTCATAGAGAGGGTGGCATTTGAGCTGTGCCTTAAATGTTGGCTAGAAATTCAATAGTCAATTGAGAGAGTAAAGATATTCTTGGCATAAGGAATCATAATGAGCAAAAAGTACAAGGGTGAGGATGTGAAGGGTTTTGGGTTTGGGGCTAGAAAACCTCTGATTTCATTTTCTCTTCTTTGAAACTATTAGTCTATGAATGAATGAATGAATATTAGAAGCATACAGTTTCATCCACTATTTTAGAAAAAAGAATCAGATAAGTAATCAGGGTCTGATTAGTATTCATGAAGTACTGTGACCACTTCCAGGCCTTGCTGGTCAACATATTGCCTGGCTACCTGAAATTTTACCATTAGAGTTTCTTTTTCTGGTTCATAAAAGTTTTTC
Organism: Gymnobelideus leadbeateri; assembly: GCA_011680675.1. NCBI lineage: Eukaryota > Metazoa > Chordata > Mammalia > Diprotodontia > Petauridae > Gymnobelideus > Gymnobelideus leadbeateri. The sequence goes on along the minus strand of WOXC01011766.1, from coordinate 1,046,870 downwards.
AGTCTCCAATCATCTATGAAAATATTTTGTGATTGGTTTCTATGATCCTTCAGAAATGGCTACCCATGGGCAAAGTGCTAACATTGGACATGGTAAGACTAGGCCTTCAAATCTGCCTCTCAGACTTACTAGCTGTGTGATTATGAGCAAAATCAAATCACTCCTCTCACTCTTAATTTTCTCATCTGTAATTTGGGGAGAATGGTGCCTTTAGTACCTATCTCACAAGACTGTTGTAAGGCTTATGCAATGTAACGTATATAAAGTGTTTTATAGTCTTTAAAGTGTTATACAAATTATTACTAGGCCTTAGGCTGGGAGGGCCCTCAAGAGTAAGGTGTGATGGGAAAGGAGGCCCGAAGTCAGAGGAAATCATGGAACATCTGCTTCATAAGTAAATTGGATCTGGTCATGGTATCTTAAAAAAATTTTTTTAACCAGGTGATTTGAGTAGTCTTAAAGTCAGGGATACTTTTAGTCACATGTTTCGAAGCCACAGCAAGAATACTAGGAAATGGAGTCAAAATATGTTTAAGTACATCTTTACATAAATATATCTTCATTAAATGAGAATCCCATTAAATATTTTTCCTCAGCATGGCTTCTTCTAATGTATTAACTTTTAACCTCTGAAATAAAAAGACTGATAGGGAGATGCTCTCACTATTTCTCATCTACACAAAAATGATGAGTGTTTCTAAGTTTAGAACAGGATAATTATCTGGTTTTTCCTAAGGCATTAACAAGGCTAATCATATCAGGAGATCTAATAACTAATCTCAGGGGAAAACATGACTGGTGACTGAACTCTTTCCTGATATTCTGTGGTTAAAGCAGCCTCTTTACCTTGCAAACTTCTATTCCTACGTTTGAAATAATTTGTCCCCTTCTAAAAATTAGTGGTAAGATGTGTGTTAAAATGCAGTGTTAAGAAAATAATATTGCAGGAGCGGCTAGGTGGTGCAGTGAATAGAACAATGGTCCTGGAGTCAGGAAGACCTGAGTTCAAATCTGGCCTCAGACACTTAAAATACTAGCTGTGTGACCTCGGGCAAATCACTTAACCCCAATTGTCCTATCCCCCCGCCCCTCCAAAAAGCAAAAAGCAAAACCAAAAATGAAACAAACAAACAAACAAAAAAAAGAGGATGATATTGCCTCCATCCAAAAGAAAGCAATGGATGGAAACCTCTGGTGGTTGGTCTATGAACAGAAGATTTGTGCCCATCCCACTGGGATTCGGTGAAAAAGGACAGGTCAGGAAAGTTTCTAAACCAACTCTACATCAATCAATAGCTCCACTGGCCATGGAATTTATCTTGCTTTGAGCTAACGACAACAGTTCTGTCAAAATGACAATTTAAAAGTGCTGTATGGGAGAAACAGAGGCTAAAGTGGTTTTTTGTTTGTTTGTTTTCAGGGTTAGCAGAGGAAAGCATGACATCTCAGCTGGTGTTGGTGTTAGTACTAGAAACTAGAGTGGTAAGGCCTCCTAATTAGTTTCCCTGCCTCCAGTCTTCCCCTATACACTTGCTGTCAAAGTAATTTGCTGATCTGACCATGTGATTCCATTACTCAATTAACTCCAGTGGCTTCCTATTGCCTCTAGGATAATATAGAAGCTCTTCTGTTTGGCTTTTAAAGCCCTATGAAATTTCAGCTCAGTCTATCTTTCTAGCCTCATCGCACATTATTCTCTTTCCTTCACTCTGCAACCAGGTCACACTGGACATCCCTGTTCCTCACTCATGGCACTCCATCTCCCATCTCCATGTATTTTACTGGCAATCCTACATGGCTGGACTGCGTTCCCTCCTTCCCTCTTTTTCTCTCCCTTAGTAATACAGTTTGAACATCTTAATGTAGTTCTCCTGTATGAAGCCTGTCCTTACAACTGCTGAGGCCCTGTCTTCAAAACTTCCTTGTATTTAAGTTTGTATATATTTTTATTAACTTTATATTTATGATCTCTATGTTTTTTTATGTACTTGTAGGCTTTCTAGCTAGAATGAAAATTCTTCAGGAGTAGGAATCATTCTGTTGTGGCACAGTGGATAGAGCACCAGGCTTGGGGTCAGAAAGACTCATCTGCCTGAGTTCAAATCTGGTCTCAGACACTGTAATGGTAATGATAATTTGAAGATCTTTCCTACCCTTAATAAATTTAAGGGAGTTTGAAGACCTTCCCTGCTTTGAAAATAAACTCTTCCCCCTAATAGGCTGAATATAGTCACATGGAGCCAGAGTCCGTGGGAAGCTGGGAGTCAGAGCCAAATAGATGGTGGGAAAGAGAGGATGCTCAGGGAAGGAGACAGGCTCATGAGTAAAAGTTGATTCTTTGCCACCTGCTATGACAGCTAGACTTGTGTTGGTTTGTGGGAAGGCTAAAGGATAGTGTGACTCTCTGCTACATTGTGGTGCATTAATTTTTTATGTTGCTATGGTGGATTTGGTTTTCTGGTGTCAGAATAAATGTTTTGCTCTTGTTTTGTACATGGAGAGTCTGTTATATTTTGCAATTGAGCACCATGCAGGCATATTTATAGTGATTGTGGGCTCTGTGAATATTGTATTGGCACTACAGACACTTACTAACTGGGTGATCCCGGGCAAGTCACTTAACCCTGTTTGTCTCAGTTGATTATCCGTAAAATGAGCTGGAGAAGGAAATAGCAAACTACTCCATTATCTTTGCCAAGAAAACCCCAAATGGGGTCATGAAGAGTTGGACACAACTGAAAAACAATAGCAACATGTTTTTGTATCCCCATTGCCTAGCAAAATGCCTGGCACATAATAAGTGCTTAATAAATATTTGTTGATGGATTTATAGAGGGACAGGTAGGTTAGAGGTTAGGGCAAAGGTGTCAGTACCCTAATTAATCAGGGTATTGGTACTATTCATGATTGCTAGGATTATTCTTTCTTTTTTAATTTTCAAAATTAGGGTTGGGAGTGATGTTATTTTTAAAAGGTTTAATGAATTATGGATTTCATCTGTGAAGCTTTTAGAAGGATACCAGAATGATAGATATGAGACCATTTAACACTCTCTTATATTTAAATTATAACCCCAACTTTGCTTGATATGCAATTAAATGGAAAATAAGAATATCAAGAAAACCTATTCCTAATGGAAATGACTAGTTTTTTAGTTGATTGAGGTCAAAGGTTAATCATCTTTCCTTAACAAGTATATGAATAATATTACTTCCCATGGTAACTGTTTATACAATGGAATAAACAGAATCAGATGACTTAGAGCATTAAAGAATTTTAGAAGTAATAATGTAATTTTTATATGGCATCATTTTATAGATAAGAAAATCAAGGCAGTGAGAAGCTAGATTACATGCACAACATCACAATATCAGTAAAGAGCAGAGATAGAATTCAAACCTAGAACCTCTGATTTTTCCCTAGAATGGAGTCCTAAACATTTTTTTTTGTCTGTCATGGACTCCTTTGACCATCTTCTGACCATCTTGACTCATCAGAATAATGTTTTAAAATGCATAAAATAAAAGACATAGGACTACAAAGATAATCAATCATGTTGAAATTCAACCGTCAATTTATTTTAAAGTGTACATGGGGCAACTAGGAAGCTCAATGGATAAAGCGTCATACCTGGAGTCAGAAAGACCTGAGTTCAAATTCTGTATCAGACTGGATATGTGTGGCCCTGGGCAAGTCACTTAACCTTGTTTGCTTCAGTTTCCTCATCTGTAAAATGGGCTGGAGAAGGAAATGGCAGACTACTCCAGAATCTTTGCCAAGAAAACCCCAAAAGGGATAATGAAAAGTTGAACAAGACTAAAAAATGACTGAAAAAAAAAGTGAACAGCCCTGAGGTTATGAACCCATGCTCTAGAATACTTTAAAAGATTTTTAAAGCTTCCAGACAGAACTCTTTAGACTTCTTTCACTGTTTTATATTCTTTTTTTCATCTCATATTTATCTGTATATGTGCATCCAAGTTCCTAGAGGTCACTCACTGTTTTTTTCATTCACGTATTCTTTGCACCAATTGAAATGAATTGCCTGTTATCTTTCAAGATTTAAGGATTTTTCTTTGTTTTTAGTTTGGGGCATAGCCCATTCCTCAAAGAGCTCCCCTTCTTTAGAATATGTAAAAGTAATGAATCAGAACAACAAAACCTAACATCTCTATAGAGATTTTCAAAGTACTTTCATAAACATATTAGGTGATATTTTTTGTTTTTCAGTCTTTTCTAGTTGTATTTGATTCTTTGTGTTTCCTTTTGATGTTTCCTTGGCAAAGATATTGGAATGGTTTGCCATTTCCTTTTCCAGATAAGGAAACTGAGGCAAATAGGGTTAAGTGACTTGCCCAGGGTCACACAGCTAGTAAATGTCTTGAGGTCAGATTTGAAGATGTCTTCCTGACTCCAAGCCTGGCACTCCATCTAGCTGCCTAGTATGTGATAATACTACTACTTTACATTTGAAAAATGATTTGCATTTTACAAAACACTTTAATGTCATTAAATCACCTGGTCACTAATCCATCAACAAGTATGTATTAAAGATCTGTTAAGGGTCAGGCAATGTACTAGTTTGGGGTTACAATGAAAAAAAATTTGTGAAACAATCTCTGCTTATACCACATCATCAGGTGATATAACATGTACATATATAAATATAAACAGAAAGGCAAAACAAATATAAATTTAAATAATAAACAAGTAATTAAATTAATTTATATTAAATTCAATATATTAATTAAAATAAATATATCAATTAGCTAAAATAAATGTAATTAAACAAATAGATTGGTTTATATTATATATATTAATTAAAATAACTACATTTAATTAAAATAAGATAAATGTAAAATAGCTAAATATAAGGTAGCCAGGGAGCAATGATACTGGCATTTGGGGGAGATCAAGAAAGGCTTCTTGGGGTGGCTAGGTGGCGCAGTGAGTAGAGCACTGACCCTGGAATCAGGAGGACCTGAGTTCAAATCTGGCCTCAGACACCTAACACTTAAGAGCTGTGCGACCTTGGGCAAGTCACTTAACCCCAACTGCCCTGCCCTCCCCTCTCCAAAAAGGAAAAAAAAAGGCTTTTTGTAGGAGGTGGTGCCTGCACTGCTTGCTGAAGGAAGGGAAGGATTCTCTGAGGCAGAAACGAAGAGTGAATACCATCCAGCCATAGAGAATGGTCAGTGTAAAAGAAAGAGTGCCTTGTTCGAAGAACCAGACAAGAGGTTCTTAAGACAACTGTGGAGATTTCAGAGGTCTGTGTACTTCGATGGGAAAAAAAAAATTTACATCTTGATTTCAATATAAATAAAGGGTTTTCTGTGCCATCCCACATATTTTGTTTTAATCATTTAAAAACATTACTCTGAGAAAGGGTTAACACCAGATTGTCAAGGACTCCACGATTAAAACAAAGTTAAGAATCCCTGAACACAGGATGAGACAGTGAGTAATGTATAATTTGGCTGGAAAGATAAATTGAGGCCAGTGTGCAAAGTGTCTTCAAAGCCAAACAGAGAAGCTCATATTTTATTCCACAGGCCATAGGGAGCCACTGGAGTTTATTGAGTTGGGAGTGATAGAACCAGAGCAACACTTAAGGAATATCTCTCTTGCAGCTAAGTGGAGGTAGACACTGACCTGAAGAAGGGAGACTGATCAGCACAAGGCTGCCATAATTTAGGTGAACTATGGCAAATAAGATGGCAGCTATTTGAATTGAAACCAAAGAGAAGATCTGAGAGTTAATGCGGGAATTCTATTAAGGTTACGAACCCCAGAAATTGAAATAGTGTTAGCCTTGACAGAAATTTCTTTAGATATTGAATATTTGAGGAAGTAGACTAGAAAAGGGCAGTGGACCTGGAATGAAATGATCTGGACTTTTCCACTTTCCAGTTGTATAACTTTCGCATCATAGGCACTTAATGAATCCTTATTGATTGAATGTTTGATGTCATTCAACTTTACCCTCACTTTCCTTATCTCAAAAACTGAGATTATAGAATTTTTTTTCTTTTTGGAGGAGGGAAAGCAAGGCAATTGGGGTTAAGTGACTTGCCCAAGGTTACACAGCTAGTAAGTGTTAAGTGTCTGAGGCCATATTTGAACTCAGGTCCTCCTGACTCCAGGGCCAGTGCTCTATTCACTGAGCCACCTAGCCCCCCAGAGATTATAGCATTTGACGGGACTGTTATGAAGATTAAACATCTTATAATTAAAATTCATTATAGTTGTAGAAACACTATATAAATACATAGCTCCTTCAAGAGGTCTTCTCTGATTTTACCATTTTTATTGCTTCCCCCAAAATGCTATGTATTTATTTTGTGCATATCCTGTATTTCTTGTTAAGGGTAGCTAGGTGCTACCATGGATAGAGCAACAGGCCTGGAGTTAGGAAGACCTGAGTCCAAATGTGGCCTCAGATATTTACTAGCTGTGTGACCCTGGGTAAGTCACTTAACCCTATTTGCCTCAGTTTCCTCATCTGTAAAATGAGCTAAAAAAAGAAATAGTAAATCACTCCAGTATCCAGTATAGCCAAGAAAACCCCAAATACTCTATATTTATTTAGGCACAAAGATGTTGTAAATCCCTAATTGAAAATATGTGCATTGAGGGCAAGGACTATCTTACTTTTGCCTTTGTATGCCCATTGCCTGGCACATAGCGGACATTTAATAAATGCTTGCAGACAGATTTCTTGATGAATGAGTTATCCAATCTGTATATGTAGCCTTTATCCCTCTCCTGAGCCCGTGTCACCAATTGTCCTCAACTCTTCCACTTCTAGTCCTTCACTCATCTCCCAGCTTACCTCTTTATTCACCATATTTTTCTACCAGTCCTCAGCTACCTTTTTACCCTAGAAGATTGCTCCACCCTTGTGGCTTCCTCTTTTGATTGGTGAGTTCCTCCTGAAAAATCCATTTGAGCAAGTGTCCAGACCAACCATGCTCACTCCTTCACTCCTCTCTGGGTTACATTCCTGATTCTTTGGACTTCTCCACCATTGCCCAACCTTTTAGCACCTTTGTGTGTGTGTGTGTGTGTGTGTGTTGTGTTGTGTTGTGTTGTGTTGTGTGTTGTCTTCCTTCATAAGAATTTAAACTCAATGAGGGGAGGAATTTTTACTTGTACTTATACTCCCAGGTCCTAGCACAGTGCCTAGCAATGACACGACATGAATTGTCCCCTAGACATCTCCATTCTGATGAATCATAGGTATCTCAAATTCATTATGTCTCAAATCAGATTCATCTTTTCCTCTAAACCCATGATGCCTCCAAATCCCCCACCATCCTTCTAATCATCTGCCTTCATAACCTTTGGGGTCATCCTCAGCCCTTCCCTCGCTCTCACTCCTCCTATCCAATCTTTTGCCAAGTCTCATCAATTCAGTCTCCATAAGGTCACTCATATTTGTCCCCTTTCTTCCATTAGTTCTTACCCAGTTATTCCCTTGTGCAAGACTCTTGAGCAGTCCCTCCTATTGCCAATCAATAAACATTTATTAATGTCTTCCACGTAGCAGATGCTGTGCTAATCACTGGAAACACAAAAAAAGGGCAAAAAAGCCCCCTCTCTACTCTCAAGGAGCTCACGGTCTAATGGAAGAGATCATATGAAAATAACTACATACAAAGGAGTTTTATACAGGACAAATTTGAAATAATCAGCAGAGGGAAGGCACTAAAAACAAGGAATCTTGAAAACTATTTTCTATAGAAGGTGGAACTTGAAGTAATGTAGGGAAGCCAAGAAAGCCAGAAGGTAGAGATGAGGAGGGAGAGTATTCCAGGCAGGGGGCAAAGCCAGTGAAAATGCATGAAATCAGGAAACAGACTTTCTTATTTGAGGAAGAACAAGAAGTCCAGAGTCACTGGATTGCCAAGGGTAGAGTGGTGTGATTTAAAGAATAAGAAGATTGGAGGTGGCACAGTGGATAGAGCACTGACCCTGGAACCAAAAAGACCTGAGTTCAAATCTGGATTCAGACACTTGACACTAGCTGTGACCTTGGTCAAATCACTAAATTCTGATTGCCTCCTCAAAAAAAAAGTATAAGAAGACTGGAAAGGTGGGGCAAACAATATTTGAAAATCCTATAACAGACAGAAAACTTGATTCTGGAAGTGATAAGGAGTCATTGGAGTTTATTGAGTAGGAGAGTAACATGATCAGACCTGTGAAATATTAGCTACTAAGCTTGGCATTTAAAAACCTTCATAGTGTTGCTTTTGCCCAGTTTTCCAGAGTTATTTCATCTTGCTTCCTGTCACACACTATGAGTTCCAATAGAACTTGAGTCCCTGCTATTCTCTGAAGTTGGCATTAAATCCTCTGTCTCTTTGCCTTCATGTTGCTGATGCTACATGAATGTAATGTTCTTCCTCTTCAACCGTACCTCTGACTCCTCTGAGTCTTGTTGGCAGAAAGACAACCTCTGAGCCTTTCTTAAAAGGCTCAGTTCAAGTATTACCACTTATGGGAGGTCTTTTCTGTTGTTCTTTAAAAAAATACTAGTTATTAATAATTTCCCATTATCCTCTAATTACATATTTTTTTCTTTTTGGAGGGCAATTGGGGTTAAGTAACTTGCCCAAGGTCACACGGCTAGGTTTTTTTTTTTTTTCGTGTGTGTGTGTGTGTGTGTGTGTGTGTGTGTGTGTGTGTGTGTTAAGTGTCTGAGACTGGATCCGAACTCAGGTCTTCCTGACTCCAGGGCCGGCACTCTACTCACTGTGCCACCTAGCCACCCTCTCTAATTATCTTTTAAGTATCATATCCATCCAGTAGAATATCATCTTATGGGAGGCAGGGACTGGTTTTCTTTTTCTTTTTCCTTCCTTCCTTCCTTCCTTCCTTCCTTCCTTCCTTCCTTCCTTCCTTCCTTCCTTCCTTCCTTCCTTCCTTCCTTCCTCCTTTCCTTTCTTCTTCCCTCCCTCCCTTACTTGGTTCCTTCTTCCTTTTTAAAAAAAAATCTCTGGTGGCTAGGACAATGCCTCATATACAGTAGATGCTATGACCATGCCATCTCCTGTTCAATATACTCCATTGGTTTTCTATAAGGTTCAGTATTTAACCTAAAATTCTCTGTTTGGCATTTAGGGGCAGCTAGGGGTTGCAGTGGATAGAGCACCATCAAGAAGGTTCATCTTCCTGAGTCCAAATTTGGCCTCAGACACTTACTGGCTATGTGACTCTGGGAAAGTCACTTAACCCTGTTTGCTTCAGTTTCCTCATATGTAAAATGAGTCAGAGAAGGGAATGGAAAACCACTCTGGTATCTTTGCCAAGAAAACCCCAGATGGGGTCACAAAGAGTCAGACATGACTAAAACAACTGAACAAGAAAAGTTTGGCATTTAAGACTCTTCACAACTGGGCCCCTTCCAACTTTTCCAGTCTTTATACATCTTACTCCCTTCCACATACTTCCATGGTCCAGTGATACTAGCCTATTTACCATTCCATATAATACTGCTCTCATATTGGTGGCTTTACACTACTGTTTTTTCATGCCTGGGTTGCTCTTTCTCTTTACTTCTTCCGCTTAACATCCTTAACTTCTTTCAAAACTCGGCACAAATACCATCTTCTGAAGGAGGCCTCCATGGTTCTTTTCATTAACCCCCCAACCCCTCCAATCACATAAGCTTTGCCCTTTCTAGCTACATGTATCTCTGGGCTATTAACTTAGGTGTTGTCTTTTCCTGTTGTATATGGTAAGCACATTGAGGGCAGGGATTAGTTCTGTGTTTTTGTCTTTCTGCCAACCATCATTATTGATTGATTAGTGTTTATTTGCATGAACTGAATTATAAGCTATTGACTCAGGATATGTGTTCTTTTGATGGTTCATCAGTTTCTTTCTTTCTTTTTTTTTTTTTTAAAGCAAATGGGGTTAAGTAACTTGCTCAAGGTTACACGGCTAGTCATGATTTATGTGTGGGTGCTCATTTTCTGAGGCTGGATTCGATCTCGGGTCATCCCAACTCCAAGGCCAGTGCTCTTACTCACTGTGCCACCTAGCCACCCATGTTCATCAGTTTCCTAGCTTGGGTTTTCTCAGTAGGTGATACTTGGCACAATATCACCAGACCGCAGAGAATGCCTCTCATTTCTGTTTTAACAGCACTGACTATTTGACATTGACAGGTAAATGCATAAATTAAAAGGCAAGTTGATTTTTACATCCATTTCACTTGCTTGGTAGAGAGAGAAACATCAATATCTGCTAAATGAAAAAGGATAAAACATCATGAAAAATGCTTACTTTGCAAAATATGAAAAGTCGTCATAATTAGGGGATGTAAAAACTCAAGAAAGGCAGGTGACAGTTCTAATTCAGTTATGTTTCAATTTTTTGTGAGAAAAACTAATTTTTTTGTTTTCAATGAGGTATTTTAAGGAATCATCTCAATTCTCTAGAGACAGGCATTTGCTAAACCGGAAATATCACATCTTGCTCAATCCATTTCCCAAAAAGTAGTCAGGATGATAAGGTTTGTCATATACCAGCATGAGAATTTTTTAACTGAATTAATTTTCAGAAATAATATGGGAGTTCAATTTACTTCTCCCTGGGATATAGTGACACTCAACAGACAAGAACTATGGGGGAAATATTAGAAATTATATTTATAAATAGAAATATTTTGGAAAAAATTAAATGAATCCAATGAAAACATTTAAATGTTTCACATGTTAGAGATTCTGAGGAAAGAGCATTCTTAGACAAAAAAAGAACATAGATAATGAGGACAAAGTGATTTGGCTTTTAGATAGTTAGAACTTGCTATGTCACATTTTTTTTTAACATGGCTACAATTCTGATCCATGCTTATTAGACTCATAGACTATTTAGAACATTCACTCTTTCCACTGTCATTTTCTTCTCTTCTCTAGCTGTCCAGCCAGCTTATGAAGTTTGCATTACAAAATGCAGCATGCCCTGCTGGAAGTAGCAAAAGGCAGACAGTATGCAGCATCTTGTGGACTCAGAAACGGCTTGAGGTCAGGAACTTAAAAGCCACAACTCTTGCCAATGACTTGTGTGATCCTCATTCTGCAGCTGTTACTGACACACAAATTACTACTGGGAAAATAGTTTGTGCCCAGATTCAATGGAAAAAAAATAAACCCAACCCAACCCAAACTAAACTCACTAGACAGTGAGGAAGGGTCTACAGGAAGGTTACTTTAGAACAGGAGTTTCTTAGCATTTGTCTCTGTGTGTTTGTATTTATGTGTGTGCATGTGTGTGCATGTGTGTGTGTGTGTGTGTGTGTGTGTGTGTGTGTGTGTGTGTGTGTGATGGAGTCCTTTGGAAGTCTGGAGAAGCGTTTGGAGCCCTTCTAAGAATAATGTATTTAAATGTATAAAATTAAAATAAAACAAATTACACAGGAAAATATATTGACATAAAGTTAGCAAAACACATGCATTTTTAAAACAGTATCATGGACTCTAGGCTAAGGACTGCTTTAAAACCTTTGCAAATTCTGGTGCTCCCAAATTTTAAGGTCTGATTCTGGGACTGTGGTAAACTAGAAATTTTATGCTTATTGGACACTGGCTTTTGTAATCCAGACCAAAGTTTTTAAAGCTTTTATCATTATGTCTTTAAGAGTGCATGCTGAAATTCTTGTCATAAAAACATAAAAACACATAGCACAGCCCTCTGTTGGTCATTAAGTATCATCTTCCTGACATTTTTCAGCAACAGTTTTGGCTTCTTCAACTGAATATTAAAATTTTATTTCCCAATTCAACATAGGGAAACTTTCATGCATAAATCCAAACTCACAAAAGGAAGAAGTTATGAATTACACATATTCCCAACAAATTCTTCAATGTTCAGTTAAAAACAAACAATCAAAAAGTGCTCCCAAGGACCCTATCTCCATAGAATACACCATTTAAGTTATGGAAGAATTTCTGCTAGAAAATTCTACTACTCATGCTTTATGCCTTTAAATATTTTCACTGCTTACTGGGATTCAAATCATTAAAAAAGTGTCTGTGTAGGGTGTTGACCATATAATTTATGATTAGGAGGAAATGGTTTTCTTCTAATGAGTCTGTCACTCAATCAACCAACAAGCAATTATTTAAGAACAACACAACAACAACAACAGTGCCTCCTATATATATAACACTATACTGGGTCCTGGGGATGGTACACAAAAGTTTATGCAAGACATGGTACCTGCCCTCATAGAGGGTATAGTCTAGAAGGAAGAGGAGACAGCAAAGCAGACAGCTATAATACAAAAGGTATGATATACCTATGGGTAGCTAAGTGGCTCAGTGGATAGAGTGCTGGGCCTGGAGTGAGGAAGACCTGAGTTCAAATGTGACCTCAGACACTCATAAGCTGTGTGATCCTAGGCAAGTTATTTAGTGCTATTGCTCTTGATCCTTTGGAGGAAGAAATGGCAAGCCACTCCAGTATCTTTGCCAAGAAAACCTCATATGGGGTCACAAAGAGTCAGACATGACTGAATGACTGAAAAACAACAAAATAATACAATAAGACTATATAAGAGGCAGCTCAGTGGTGCAGTGGATAGACCTTGGAATCAGAAAGACTCATCTCCATGAGTTCAAATCTAACGTTGGACACTTACTAGCTCTATGGTAAACTCCTGTGAATGGGGGGGAGGGAGTCACTATGCTTCCTGGTGGGGGGGACTAGTTTAGATTGAAAAGAGTTGAGTTAAAAACTCCTGTGCTTATCAGTAGGGGGTTGGAGCCTACACATGTCCACTGTACTTCCATCCTGGGTGAGATAAGGAGACCCTCCTATATGCCAGGTATTCTGTTAAGTGCCCTATAAATATAATCTCATTTGATCCACACAACAACCCTGGGAGGTAGGTGCTATTATGATCCCCACTTTACAGCTTAGAAAGCTGAAGCAGACAGAGGTTAAGTGATATGCCCAGTGATATGTGATATATAACACCAGGCCAGATTTGAACTCTTGACTTCAGGCCCAAGGCTCTATCCATTGTGACACCTATTGACTTTAAAAGGAATAGCTATATTGAGATGTCTTAAGGACAGATGTGAGACTTAAAGAAAAAGGAAAGCTTTGGAAGTGAAGATAGTCATGAAGGCAGCTAAATGGTACAGTGGATAGAGCACTGGGCCGGGAGTCAGTCCAAATCTGGCCTCAGACACTTACTAGCTGTTTGACCCTAGGCAAGTCACTTAACCTGCCTCAGTTTCCTCATCTATAAAATGAACTGGAGAAGGAGATGGAAAACTGCTCTAGTATCTTTGCCAAGAAAGCCCCAAATGAAGAGTTGGATATGACTGGAAAGGACTGAAAAATAACAATGACAGAGATCGATTTCAAGACATTTTTTCTCTCTTGCCTTAACATTTGAACCCATAAGACAGCATGTCATGACTGGGTGTTTTAATGTAAAGGGAGATGAGCAGCAGAATTTCTTTTACAAAATCATTTCTGGAAATTGAGGATTGGAGTGGTGGCAATATAGAAACAGTCATTCTCTTGTCAGGAACTATCCTGAGCTAGAAGTATTGAAGTATATTTGAGAATTCCATCATTCACAAAATATAGTTGTCAAATGGAGAGAGTCTAAATGGATAAATCAAAAGATTAATATTTTTTATGGTCATTAAGTGAATATCTTCAATTGCCCAGATTTCAACATGCATTTGGATGGATATTCTATGGGGCTTCATCCAGCAATATGTTTTATCTGGCAGAGACAGTACAGATGACCAATGAACTGAGCCCAGAATTCAAGAGGAGGAGGATTGGAAAACTACAAAGTTATTTTTTCTGACCCCAAGATTTCAATGAATGCAGTGGTTCATCTCTTCAATATAAATAGTTTACTAGCATTGCTATATGGCAACAAGACGGAGAACACCACTATCTCCAAAGAACTGAAGATGAACATGGCACAGAGGATAAAAGATGAGCTGGTAGTGGGTGTGAGCAGACTGTAACATCTAGCCAACAAGGAACTCCAAAGAAGGGGGGCAAAGAGTATCATGAAAGTTGCATATTGTTGCTACCATTTAACTTTGAGCTCCTTGAGAGCAGAGTCTGTCTTTTGCTTTTCTTTGCATCATCAGCACTTAGCATACATAGTGCCTGGCACATAGTAGTTATTTAAATGTTTATTAATTGTCTGACTGATAGGAAGAGAAGATGGGCTGATAACCTGGCAATTCCCCAGGATGACAGATGTATACCTGGAGAACTGCACTAATATTCCCTTGATATCTCTTAGGACATAACAAGAAAGCCCTTCTTCATTCTGGGTACACCCCACTATGGTTCTCTTGGGTATGTGTGATATAAACAAGAGTCACACATGTTGGATAGGCACGAATGGGTTATGATCTGCATTACTAGAGGGAACTCCTGAATCAATGATATCACATTATGTATTGTTGTATGTGGTTTGTCTTTTATTCTCCATGAGGACCATGACATCAGGAAGCTGATGCTATGACTTGCAATTGAGCTGGATTTAATTGAGGCAGGGCTGTGTAAAGTCACCAGTCTCACTTTCTCCTCCAGAGCCATCTGGATCCAGTGGCCAGGTTTAGATCAGGGCAGCTGGAGATGGCCCGAGATGCAGTAGGAGATCTGAGTATTAATTGAAATTCAAATTCCTTTGATCTGTCCCACTTGGGAGTTGATTAAACAGAGGAATATTGGGGGAGGAGGAGGGAAGGCCAGGGAATGTGACATACATTGGATAGTCTTACCTATATTAGTAAGCCAATTGCATCTATTTCTGTAAAAACATTATTTATAGTAAATAGGCAAGTCAGTCCTGGTTTTCTGAAGCTAAAACAAGCTACTGAAACAGTGATTTTATGAAAAAGAATTGACATTTATTATCATTATTAGTTTATTTTCTGATTTTGAACTGTATTGTTTATTTGGTTTCTTAATTTATAAATTCCTCTGCTGTTCAGACTAGCTCCTCTCACATTGTTATTTCAGCTAGTCCTAGTCTAGAGAGGAAAAAAATGCATAGCATGTTAACAAAAGAAAGAAAGAAAGAAAGAAAGAAAGAAAGAAAGAAAGACAGAAAGACAGAAAGAAAGACAGAAAGAAAGAAAAAAGAAAGAAAGAAAGGAAAGAAGGAAGGAAGGAAGGAAGGAAGGAAGGAACAAAGGAAGAAAGAAAGAAAACATTTTTGTTCCTCCCTAAGTAATTTTGTTACAGTCTCCATGTTGTATTTTCCATGAATATCTCTTATTGTTCAAACTTGCCTCCAGGAGTCTCAGAGAATATCCCAATAGCAACAGAACCTTTAAAAACTGGTTGATGTATGGGCAACAGAAGTTTGGAACAATGCTAGACTCACATTTAAGGTGGCTCCCTTCAGTAAAGTTGGAAGTTAAGGGGCTTCAATTTATCTTAAGATAGCTTTATCTTATCTTAGATGTTTCATTTCATGGATAGCTGCCCAAAATAATTCTCTACCACCCTGATATTTTTAAACTTTACAGATTCTATGGTGCATTAAAGTTCCTACTTGTAAAAGGTACTTATTGACTCCACAGATTAATTTTTGTGACCTCAGCGTTGAGAATAGAGTTAAGGCAAAATGATTATGGAAATAGAAGGGCTTCTTCATACTTTCTTTATAAATTTGATTATTTAAAGACAAAGCAATAGCAGATTGTTAAAGCAGAAAAAGACACTGGGCATGGAGTCAGGAGAAGTAGGTTCTAGTTTTGGCTTTAACATTCCCTAAATGTGGGCATTGGACTTAGCTTTAAAATGAAGGCACTGTACTATATAATCTCTAAGGCTCTTTCCACATCTATAATGCTGCTTTATTTTAAGCAATCCAGGTACCAAATTAACTTATGATGCTTAAAACTTATAGATATTCTCTAGCCTAATGTCCTTATTTTTTGGAAGAAGAAACCAAAGCCTAGTGATTTATTCAAGATCTTGTAAGTATTGATTTGTTGTTCAGTTTTGTCTGACTCTTAGTGACACCATTTGGGATTTTCTTGGTAAAGATACTGGAGTGTTTAGGGTGCAAAGTGGATAGAGCACTGGACATGGAATCAGGAAGACTCATCTTCTTTAGTTCAAATCTGGCTTTGAACACTACCTGTATGACCCTGGGCAAGTCATTTAACCCTGCTTACCTCAGCTTCCTCATTTGTAAAATAAGCTGGAGAAGGAAATGGCAAACCATTCTACTATCTTTGTCAAGACAACCTCAAATAAGGGGTCATGAAGACTCAGATGTGACTGAAAACGACTTAACAACTGTTAAGTATTGAACTGGGAGAGCTTTGATTCAAACACCAATATTTCGATTCCAGATGCTGTGCTCTTTCTATGATATTCTGTCTCTCAAAAGAAGTTCCCAACACTAAGATGTCTTCACAAAATAATTTTCAATAAATCCTGAATAACTTATTGCTAAACTACATGCAAACTAAAAAAATACACATTTTTGTACACCCAACCGTTCCTTGAACTCAACCAATTTCTTACTAGATGATTCATTACAATAATTTGCTAACTTAGAACCTGGAGGACTATATAGAAATGAGAGATTCTTAAGCAAAAAGGGCAGTTGCCACTAAAAAAGGAGAGAAAGATGAGTTTGCCAAAATCCTTTGCCTTAAACAACCCTAAATTAGCATGAAACAGAAAGTTTGGCATCAGTGTGAAGAGTTTCTTTTTATAGAGCAAACTGTGGACTCTAAAATCTACTATAGCTGTTTAACTTGGGGAGTTTCATTACCATTTAAAAATTTAACCCCCCCAGAGATACTCACACACTAATCAAGTAATTTGGGGGTTTAGGTAAATAAAAGTTTTTGTTTTTATTGTATAATCTTCCTTCCTTTTTTTTGTTGTGAAAATTATTTTCTATGAAAATTAGCACTAATTTGGCGCAAATTTAGCACAAAATTAGAACAACTGCCTACATCTTACATCTCTCCCCCACCCCACTCCCCATTTCCTATCACTCCCCAGGAATTAATGAACACATACAAATAAAGACACATACCAAAAAAAAGAAACAAAACAAAATACCCCATAAAGTTTTGGATTACTGATTATTCTGCAATCACACTTGTGAAGATGGCATGGAAGGTGAATACACATGTGAGAGTATGTGGGTGGGCAGTTACTTTGAGAGGCACAGAGTTGTCTTTAGTTTTCAAATAGAAAAGTCCTTTAAAGTATTATCCTTTCAAGAAGAAGAAAACTTTGTGGGGGGAGGGAGGAAAGGGGGAAAAACAAATGATGTGAAATCCTTCTTTTGATATTTACTTCCCATGTAACCCTAGGCAAACCAGTTATTTAGTCAGTAGGTCAGGCAATAAATATTTATTAAGCACCTACTATGTGTCAGGAACAGGGTTAAGTTACTTCTCTGCACCTCACTTTCCTCACCTGTAAAATGAGTGGATTGAAATTGAGCTGGATGGCTTTTGAGGTCCCCTCTATCTATGATTCTACATGTTCAAGTCATGCACAAAGCATTTATGCAGATGCCTTGCTTCCTGTAAGAGGACATTATAGTTATGAATTAATTTATTAACAGAGAGTTTCTGAGGAATGCTGTGGCTTCTCTAGTATGGAAACTATGTTCTATTGGATAATGCTAGGTTTTGCTTCAGGAATTCTGAATTGAATTCTGACTGATAATTACTATTTTTGAGGTCATGAAAAATCTTTAAGTATCTTTGAGCCTCAGTTTCCTGTCTGTAAAATGGAGATAACCCCTGTACCAATGATTTAGGTGGCTGTGAAGAAAATGTGTTATCAGTTTTGGTGTACTACATAAATTTATGGTCCTATTTATTACTTGAATATGACCTTCGATGTCATTTAACGTACCAGACTTCTATTTTCTCATTTGTAAAATGAGGGAATGATCAATGTGAGGGTGGACTAGAAGATCGTTAAGGTCCCTTTCAGCTCTAAATTATCCATGCTTAAGACCATATGGTGCATTAGAGTGCTACCTTTTCTAAAGCAGGGTGATGTGTCAAGTGGGAGGTATATAGTCATTATGACAGAAAAAGAGAGAACTCCAAAGGAGAAAAAAAAATCAAAGAAGACAGCCATAGATTTTTTTGCTCTCTTGGCATTATTAGTGATACTGGAGAATAGAAGCAGACTTAAGCATGATTACAGACAGCAATAAAATTCTGCCTCTCTAACAGGACATTCAGCTTTCTTAGATCATAGAATCACTGACTTATAATTCAGTGATCCAGAAAAAAATACTATTATATATTCACTATTATAAATATGGTAATGTAGAGGAGCATTGTAAGAATGTTGTTTTTCCAAATGGAGCCCCATATAGTTAATCTTATGATCACTGGAATGTTTTATGAGGACATTTATAAATGTTAAAGAGGCATGTTAAGTACGTTAGCCACTCTGGAAAAGAACTCTTCTTGATCATTCCATCCAGAGATTCCTTATTTTGGAAATGATTTCTAGAGTAGCAAAGTCATAATTCTAAAATTAAAAAAAAATAACCCCAGCTATAAAGAAATGCAAAGGTGGAAGATGACACGATGGTACTTAGTTCAAGTACTAATAGAATTAAGATTTTTAAAATACCTCAAATAAAAGCATCAGATCCTACTTTTTCCTTATCTTTCTTTCTCCTCGTTCTCCTTGTCTTCCTTGTCCTCCTTGTCCTTGTCCTCCTCCTCCTCCTCCCTTCTTCCTCCTCTTCTTTCTATTTTTCCTTCTCCTCCCATTTTTCCTTCTCTTCTTTCTCCTATTTTCCCTCCTTCCTTCTATTTTTCTTCTTCCTCTTCCTCCTTTTCCTCTTTCCTTTCTTCCTCCTCTTTTCTTTCATTATTGGATGGCTTATAATTCCTCAGGTTTTTAGCTAATCCCTCAGATTTTAAACTATATTTCAACTAGTTTAGAGGTAGGTACCCTGTTTTTGAGCCCTCCACTACTTTCTATCTTTGTAAACTTGACTAATCATTGATTTCTCAGGTCATTGATTCCCTCGTTTGTAAAAAGGCAGGGACCCGGGGCGGCTAGGTGGCGCAATGAGTAAGAGCCCTGGCCTCGGAGTTGGGGTGACCCGAGATCGAATCCGGCCTAAGAAAATGAGCACACACACAGCAATAATGACTAGCCATGTAACCTTGAGCAAGTTACTTAACCCCAATTGCTTAAAAAAAAAAAAAAAGGCAGGGACTGGATTAGATGATCTCTAAAATACCCTTTGAATGTAAATTCTAGGATTCTATAAAATTCACCACTCAAAATGGACTTTGTTTTAAGCATGCACGCAACACTTGACAAAGTTTGTCCCCATATTGACTGCAACGTGATAAAATTTTTGTGGCCCAACGTCACATGGTTAGTATCTAAGGGAACTGGGATTTGAAATCAAGTCATCTGACCCTACATCCAGTGTTTTTCCCACTGCACAAATCTTAAAATGCTATAGGTTCTGATTATGCTAGTGAAATGTTTTACTCTACTTGTTCCTTGGTGAGATAACTAATAACAAAAGATTTAAAAAACATCTTTTAAACCCCTTCCTTAATAAAGACAGCCTGATTGGTGAGATGGAAATATGAATAACTTTATCTTTTTTTTTAAAGGAGCTTCCATTCTTTATTAACTTCTGTTTTACATCATTCATTTCCGCCAGATTTTGAGTTACAATCATTTTCCCCCGTTATTCCCCTACCCAACCTCCCAGAATAGCAGTCCCACAAGATATCGCTGCCTCCAATCTGCTCTCTCCCATACCTTCTCCCCTACCCCCTTCGACTTTTCCATTAGAGCAAGGTGAATCTTTGTGTCCCAATGCCTGCACATCTTGTCTCCCAATTATAAGTAAAAGAGTATTAATAATAGTATTTATATATATTTGAAACATTTAATGGTAAGACCTCGAATTTCAGATCCATTTCCTTCCTCCCTTCTCACCCATTCCCTCTGGGGAGATAAGTAATTCAGTATATGTTGTACATGTCTAGCTATGCATAATATTGTCATAGTAGATATATTGTACAGGGCTGCTTATAATTCCCTCCCACTCATCCCACCCCCCACCTGGTCCATTCCCTGATCCTGTCCCTCTTCTATAGTGGGTACTTCCAACCTCCCCTCCCCCCAAGGATGCCCTCCCATTCATCATCCCTCCTCTCATCCCCCTTCCCCCTATTCTGCTGCAGGTTGAGATATCCCATTTAGTATGTATGTCATTCTCTCCCTGAACCAAATTCGATGAGAATGTGGTTTTGCCTTTTTTGCCTTCCTATTCTCCTCCTCCCTTGCAACCACTTCCCCTTGCTTCTTCTACACGAGATAGTTTACCCTACCCTGCCTCTCCCCATCTCCTCTTGCCACTTTCCTCTCTCAGCTCACAATTTCATCCCTTGAGTATTCTCCCTTTCCAATAAATTCAACCTATGCCCTCTATCCATATATAACTGTAACCATATACACACACATTCACATATGTATTCATATGACCACACACCCTTCTTCCATTATTTTCATAGTGAGAAAGATATCATCACTCACAGTTATTACTTTTCCATATAGGAATGTAAATAGTTCAACTTTGATAAGTTCCTTTTGATTTCTTTTCCCTGATTACCTTCTCAGGCATCTCTTCCTTCTTGTGTCTGGATGTCAAATTTTCTATTCAATTCTGGTTTTTTCCTCAAGAATGCTTGAAAGTCCTCTATTCCACTGAATGACCATATTTTCCCCTGAAACAAAATACTCAGTTTTGCTGGGTAGGTGACCCTTGGGTTCATTCCCAGTTCTTTTGCCCTCTGGAATATCATATTCCATGCCCTTCGATCCCTCAGTGTAGAAGCTGCCAGGTCCTGGGCTATTCTGATTGTGTTTCCACAATATTGAAATTGTTTCTTCCTGGCTGCTTGTAGTATTTTCTCCTTGATCTGGGGATTCTGGAACCTGGCTATAATATTCCTGGGAGTTTTCTTTTTGGGATCTTTTTCAGGAGGTGATCTGTGGATTCTTTCAACCTCTATTTTGCCCTCTGGATCTAAAACATCAGGGCAGTTTTCCTTGAGAATTTCTTGAAGGGTGATTTCTAGGTTCTTTCTTTGATCATGGCTTTCAGGTAGTCCAATAATTTTTAAATTGTCTCTCCTGGATCTATTTTCCAGGTCAGTGGTTTTTCCCATGAGATATTTCACATTGCCTTCTATTCTTTCATTTGTTTGGATCTGCTTAACAGCATCTTGATTTCTCATAAAGTCATTAGCTTCCATTTGCTCCAGTCTAACTCTGAAGGAATGAATCTCCTCAGTGAACTTTTGAGATTCTTTTTCCATCTGGCAAATTCGACTTTTTAAGGCATTCTTCTCCTCATTGCCCTTTTGGGCCTCCTTTGCCATTTGAGTTAGTCTATTTTTTAAGGTGTTGTTTTCCTCAGTCAGGCTGTTGACCCTCATTTCATACTTTTCCTGCATCCTTCTCATTTCTCTTTCTAATTTTTCCTCCACTTCTCTTATTTGATTTTTAAAGTCCTTCTTAAGGTCCTCTATGGCCTGCAACCCACTCATGTTTTCCCCTGGGGCTTTTGGAGCAGGACTTCTGACCTCACAGTCCTTTTCCCGCTCTATGCCCCCAAAATAGGAGTCTAGGGTTGCATTTTTCTGTTTCCTTTGCCTTGGCATGTTGCCACTTAATTACTTGACTTTTGGGCTTGTTGCCACACTATGGCTTTAAGGCCAGATAGAGGAATTTTTGTCCCAAACGTGTGGGGGCAACTTCTGCTTCTGGCAAGCTGTAAACCCACCCACGACTTCCACCCCAGATCACAATCCAGATCCAGGGAGATTATAGCAAGAGCAATTACCCCCCAAGACTGATCTCTGGATCTCCCTACAGTTAGCATGCAGGCCAGGAGCTGGAGCTGCCTCTGAAAACTACAAAATGGCATGTCTCCTCAGTGGCTTCTAGCCCCCAGGGGAGGGAGTCGACATATTCCCCAAATACTGGTCCCAAAGTCCATAGGACACTAACTTCTTACTTTGTCCTAGGCATGTCTATGTTGATAATTCTGGAATCTCCACAGCTGCTGGTGTTCCTCCAGCCGGCTGCTGGCCCTGCTACCCTGGGGCTAAAACCTCGGCTCAAGGGGACCTGGGCTAGGCTCACTGCGCTCTGCGTGCTGCTCGCTGCAGGCTCCCAGAGCTCTGTGCTGGTCCTTCCTGCAGGGCTGCTGGGCTGTCCTCAGCGGGAGGTTAGCTTCTCTGTGTTGTTCTGTGGGTGCTGGGGCTCCAGAAGTTGTTCAGAGTCCCCTTTTACATGGTTTGGGGGGAATCTGGGGGCAGAGTGGCTTGGATGAGCTGTTTCTACTCCGCCATCTTGGCTCTGCCCCCAAATAACTTTATCTTAAATATGTTTATGGAATATAACAGTATAGGAATCAGCCAACTGCTGACAATTTCTTTTTTTCTTTTTGGTCTTTTTGGAAGGGGGAAGGGCAGGACAATTGGTCACACAAGGTCACACAGCTAGTAAGTGTTAAATGTTTGAGGTCGGATTTGAACTCAGGTCCTCCTGACTCCAAGGCCAGAGCTCTATTCACTGTGTCACCTAGCTGCTCTCTAGATAATTTCTTAAATAAATTGTTAACACATAGAGGTCCAGCCTCATATGGCTTGGTGAAAATATGTATGTGTCTATAAAATGCCAGTCATTAAAAAAATTCCTTTAACAGAAATGCAAACATTTTAGTTAAATATTAATGGTCATACAAAGTTGAATTTCATATGTGGTTAGCTTAGCCTTCATAAAATCAATAATTAAAAAACTACACACACAAATATACTATGGGAATAATATGTAATACACAAAATCATCCACTGTAGCTTTTCTATTGCTACCATTTGCTTACTTTCTGAAATAATATGAATTCTTTACATTGTGAGTTTCTTAATGATACTCCTTACTACGGTGTAATTTATATTAATAAATATCCATATGAAAATATTGGCTATAGTAATGTCATGCTTTTAATCAACAGAGGGAAACAAGTTAATCTTTTAAGTTATGGTAACATGAATAGATAGCATCTTAAAGGATTTTTTCCTTTATCTTAATCAGTATTTGCTCATACTAAATCCAAATGTAAATGATAATTCTATCTGAATATTGATCCACATATTTACCTTCCAACTGCTTCTCATAAGATATAATAGATAATTATACTTTTTATCCCCTAAGGTCCATTCAATTTGAGTTTTAGTATTAAATTAAATAAGCTGAGGGAGATCAATACACAAAATTATTTACAATTTTATTTTGCCAACTGATTTACTGACTTAGGACCCACTGTGTAATAAGTTACAAGCAGGCCAGTAACAGTGTCTTTGGACAAGTTCCTTCACCAGTCTGGTCCTCAGTTTCCTCAATAATGAAGGGTAGAAGAGAATAATCATTTATTAAATGCCAGGCACTATGCTAAGCAAACATTATCTCATTTGAACCTCACAGCAACCCTGGGAGGTAGGTGTTATTATCCCCAGTTTACAATTTCAGAAACTGAGGTAGACAGAGGTTAGGTGACTTGTCCAGGATCACAGAGCTAGTAAATATTTAAGATAAGTTTTTAAGTCAGGTCTTTATGATTCTAGGCATGGTACTGTATCCACTATAGCAACTGGCTGCCTTAGATTAATAATAATAATTAATATTTTCAGAGTACTTTAAGGTTTGTAAGACAATTTTACAAATGTTATGCTATGTGACCCACCTAATAACGCTGTGACAGAGGAACTATTATTATTATTATCCCCATTTTATAGATGAGGAAATTGAGACTTAAAGAGGTTAAGTGACTTTCCTAGGGTCACACAGCTGAGGAGTTTCTGAAGAAGGATTCTAAACCAGTTTGTTCAGGCTCCAGTACCAGCATCTGATCCATTGTACCACCTTCTTGCATCATCTGGAGAACAAGAGAGATGTCCCTGATAATCTCTAATGCCTTTCCCTATCTAGTACACTATCTAGTGAAGTCATTTTTTAAATATTGTCCATAATTTTGAGAATGTATGACCTATCATTATTGCAAAATAATACATCATTTTCCTTTTTATTTGTACCATAGCAACATTTTTGAAACAACTTAAAAAAATCTAGTTTTAATATACTGTACATTTGAGAAAACCAAGTGATAAATACTTTCTTTCACTATATTTTATTAAGAGACCATATAATGGTACAGACGTAACCCTGGAATCTCAAAAGCAGAGCCAGTAGGAAGCAAGTTCTGGAAGGTCATACTAAGCTGGAAAAGACTGTTAAATCTTTCACCTGAGGACCAACCAAGCTTAACTCATAAAAAAGTTTGTCCCTATATTGACTGCAATGTGATAAAATTTTTGTGGCCCAACGTTACATGGTTAGTATCTAAGAGAACTGGGATTTGAAATCAAGTCATCTGACCCTACATCCAGTGTTTTTCCCACTGCACAAATCTTATAATGCTATAGGTTTTGATTATGCTAGTGAAATGTTTTACTCTACTCGTTCTTTGATGAGATAACTAATAACAAAAGATTTAAAAAACATCTTTTAAACCCCTTCCTTAATAAAGACAACCTGATTGATGAGATGGAAATAATGGAAATATTTCCAAGCTTGATTCTCTCCCATTCTTGTTTCCACTTATGAAAGGGGAAAAATGTATCCCCAGTCTTTGTCTCTTAAGATTATTTAATTCTGGAGTAAATCTTTACTTAGCTAAATTGATGTACTAGTCTCCAGTGGCTTGCATAGGCTATCTGTTTCTGAAAAATGGTGCTGAAGTCACTTAGCAATAACCCCCTAAGTCTACCACAGGGCAGATGAAGAGAGATCTATTTCCCTTATATCCTTGATCAGCTCCATTCTACTAGTTTACAAGAGTTAAATTCTTTGATAAACCTTGAGGATCATCCATTCAAAGAAGGCTGTTACTTTGTAATTATAATAATTTATAATCCTCATTTTACAAATTAATGTACAGAGGGGACAGAGACGTTTGTATGATATAATCATAGTCACAGAGACTACAATCAGCTGCCTATGATTTTTTTGAAAATGAAAATTGGTTTTATTGCAGTTGGTGTATTAAGGACAATTTGATGGTAATCAAGTTTTGTGTTTGTTTATGTACAATTTCATGTAGTCAAACATGTAGAGAACACAGAAAACTATACCTCTTTGCAAGAACTCATCAGTAGCAACCCTCCCAACATCCACTTCCATAAGAAATCTTTAGGTCTTTGTATGATTATAAATATTTTTGTAAGTAATGATATTTTCCTATTAAAATATAATTTTTTGGTATTTAAGTCTTATAAATAGTATTCCTGAATAAGAGTTCATGTACAGTTTAGTTACTTTTGGGGCATACCTCCAAATTTCTTTCCAGAATTAACTGTATCATTGCACAGCTCCACCATTTTTAAAAACTTATCCATAATAACTATTTAGCTATCAAAATCGGTTTAATAGACAAATCAGATATTAGTCATTTATTGTAGATTGGCTGGATCGATGACTGACTTGGACTAAAATCTAGGATTTAGAATTGTGTTCTTTTCAAAGAATTCTACTATCTCTAAATTTCACTTCTTCACTAAACTCAATTGAAAATTTTCTCAGTGATAATTCATACAGCAATTACGGGAATTGTAGTAAAATCCTAAAGGACTCTGAAGGAATAATACCACGATGTTATCCTATCAGCAAGTTCATTTTTAAAATTATATCCTTCAATGTTTGACCCATTCAAAATCTTTCAAATCTTATCTTTAAAAATGCTTATGTAATATCCAGGTATGAGATTTTTGAGTAGTTTATAAGCTCACAATTTCATTCCTTTATCTGAACCATATTTTCTAGAAAACATTTCACCAAACTCCCTTTCTACATTTCTGCATTAAAATAAATGAGAATTAAAGTATACAATTTTAAAGATATTTAAGGATATATATGCATATACATATACATATACATATTAGTATATCTCCAATTAAGGATGATTTTAAAAGAATTAAAAAGATCACAAATGATAATTGTACCACCTCCTTACCCTACTCTCACCAAAAGTATTGTCGAGGACATTAGCACCTGGGTTTACTGTTCATTGATTTAAATAGAGAATTTCGCTGGTTGAAACAATATGTAACTTTAAAGGCTCTCCTAGGAAAAGGTGTCTTTCATGTATGCATCAATATATTCTAAGGCCCTATAATATGTGACTATAGATAGATGAATATAGACATTAGGCAAGGTGTTAAATGTAGAGATAGATGTTCACTAAAAGCTCACAAGTGTCATGGAAAATGTTCTGCACAAGGTCTAAAGAAAATAAATTATTTGTTAATAATGTAGTTTTTCAGATACTTCTTTTTATGTTGTTTAGTTGTTTCAATCATGTCCAACTCTTCACAATCCCTTTTTTGGGGGTTTTCTTGGCAGAGATACTGGAGTGATTTGCCATTTCCTTCTCCAGCTCATTTTACAGATGCAGAAACTGAGGCAAACAGAGTTAACTGACTTTCCCAGGATCACAATTATTAAGTGTCTGAGGAAGGACTGGAACTCAGATCTTCTTGATTCTAGGTCTTGCTACCTCTTTCAAACTAATATTCACAAACTAGTAAAAATATCGCCAGACTTCTGTCACCTGGATGAACCCTTCTATTTATAGAAGACATCATAATAATTGCATTGAGCCAAGGAATTCTGAATTATTGGTGAATTTTTAAACAATGAAGAAGAGATTAGTGGATTAAAGTGAATGAAAATGCCTATTTCATAATTTTTACATACAATATAATGGGCATCCCAATGAAATAGTTTATTGATGTTTCTACCTTGGTCAGCTAGGTGGTACAGTGTCTAGAGCTCTGGCCATGTAGTCAGGAAGACCTGAGTTTGAATCCAGCCTCAGACACTTAAATATCTGTGTGACCCTGGGTAAGTCACTTAACCCCATCTGCCTCAGTTTTGTCATTTGTAAAATGAGTTGGAGAAGGAAATGGGGTCACAGAGAATCAGACATAACTGAAATGACTCAACAACAAATTTGAACAGGTACTGCACATGTGCAAACCACTGAGCATAGAATTGGGTGGGAGAAGATTGTGTTGGATTTCTTCTGGGAGTATAAGCTGGGTTTTCTTTTTTTTTTTTAATAAAGCAATTGGGGTTAAGTACCTTGCTCAAGGTTACACGGCTAGTCATGATTTATGTGTGGGTGCTCATTTTCTGAGGCCGGTTTCGCTCCCAGGTCATTCCAACTCCGAGGCTGGCGCTCTTACTGCGCCACCTAGCCGCCCCATAAGCTGGGTTTTCAATGATCCCCCAATTGCTAGCTACCACAGAAACCATCTAAAGAACACAAAATATTCTCACAGAGGTGCCATATGGCTGCAAAGCAAACAAGAGACTGCTTTCAGAAGAATTAAAGTGACAACTGTACTAGGGCAATGTTGACCAGAAGCTGCCTAAAGAACATTACTGATGATCACTTGTATGAAAGGATCCAAATTAAATACATTATAGAAGACATGTACTCAAATATAAAAGTATATCCATGATCTAATTGCTTTAGGAGTTCCTTCCAATGAAGGAGAGTGCAATCTATTCATGTCTGCCTGTCTCATGTGCCTCTCCTCCACGTCTTCAACAAAGTTCATCATAGAAGGTCCACTCAACCTGTTGGAAGACTTCCTCCTTTCCTGTTACAAATGGACCATTCTGACCATTCACCTATCATTCACTTCCCACATGACCAGCCCATCTTCTTTTTCTACCATATAAGTCCTTGAGGAAATGTATGATTTACAAAAATCGGTAGATTAGACATAAAACAAGAATAAGGTAAAAGAAACGGATAGCCTGAGCAAAACAAGATACCTGCTCGACCATGTCTCCCTTTCAAAAAAAATAAAAAAGGAAATATCGACCATGTTGGGAAATCTGAAAATCTGATCTCTTTCCTTATTAAAACTCTAAGTATATTACATGAGATTATCATCTTCGGGATCAAACATAAAATCCTTCATTTGGCTTTCAAAGACCTTGAAAATCTTCAGCCCTCCTGCTTTTCTAGTCTTCTTACACCTTACCTACCCCTATGTTCTATGCGATCTAGTGACAATGACCTCCTTGCTTTCTTCAAACAAGACACTTCATCTTCTGACTCTGCACTTTCACTGAGGCTTGCCTCTATGTCTGGAATTTTCTTTCCTCATCTCTGCCTTCTGGCTTTCCTGACTTCCTTCAAGTCCCAATCAAAACCCCATCTTCTTCAAGAAACCTTTCTCAGTCCTCCTTAGTACATTCCTTATGTTTTCATTCTGGTTTATCACATATAGATCATATTAGTACAAAGTTATTTTTATGTTGTCTTTCTTGTGTAGACTCTGAATGGCCTGTGAGAGCAGAGACTATCTCGTCTTTTTTGTGTGGTTAATATCTCCTAGTACTTAGCACAATACTGGGCACATAGTAGGTACTCCATAAATGATTATTAATTTGACTTGACTATAGGCACAAATAAAAAAAATGCCACCCTAAAGTTTTTATTTTAGAATAGACTGTCCTCCTGGAAATCCAAGGCAAGGAACATAGCAAGAAAACAAAAGACAGAAAACAAATACTTCTATTTTGTGACCCATACACATAAAGGTTGTTGAAATACACATCTAGGTTAAACCAGAGATGTAGTTAAAAACACAAAAGGAATAGAAGGTATGACAAAACAAGATATAATCAGAAAGAAAGACTTATTTGCAACTGACAGAGAAACAGGTCACCAAAGGGCGAGGTAGTGGCATGCATTAGGCAGTTTTAAGAGATCCAGTGAAACTTCACATGCACTGCTGCTTGACAGTAATGCACCACTGATTTAAATGACAGCTTTCCACGTCTCAGGTTTTCTTTGATGTGTGTGAAAAGTGTGAGATTGAGAGTACTTCTGATCAACATCCTTGATGAGCATAGCTAACACAGTATGGGGGCACTTCTGCCAATGAATACCACATGGAAGAACAAAGAGCGTTTAACATTTTCATCTTGATTATGCAAAGAACTTATCTTTCTATCAGTTGATATCTGTGAGAATTAAAAGAACATTTTTCTACTAATCCTGTTTCTTAAATGGAAATAACTAACAAATTATCACCAATTAATAAAAAGAAAAGCTACCCCAGGAAACACTAGGCAGTTGTAGCAGGATCATAGCTTATGAACATATTCAATGAGATGCTTATAGTGCCCAAGTTCCTTTGAAATGTGCCATTACTGGGACAGGCTAGACAGAAATTGTCAGTGATGGAGGGGGAGGGTGCTGAAGAACTAGTACAGAAATCTAGAACCATCAATTATTCTTAGACCTACCCCACTGGAACCGCAATTTATTGACTCTGTTATGTTTTATTGGAACATTCCTCATTGCCTTTTTAACAACTCTCCACTGGTCAAATGTATTACCTTGCTTCCTTTCTCTTTATCCTGTCACTCTATTTTCTGGTCTTTTCTTATTTTCCTGTTTCTCTTCTTTTTCTATTTCTCTTCTTTTTCTCTTCCTTCCTTGATCCCTGGAATACAGCAAAGCTTTTTCAGTAAAATCTACAACAGTGGAAAAGAGATTGGTCTGGCAATCCAAGTTTTGACTTAGCCTTTCATAGAGGTAGGAAGAAAACAAAGTAATCTACACACATGCACACACATTCAGACATCCACACACATGCATAGCTCACAGTAGGTCTAGGTGACAGTCATTGTGACAACCAGTACTAGAGTAGTCCATCACATTATCTTTGCTCCTACTCCCAAATAACCACTTCCATCTTCCCTTAAATTCCCTCCCCCCTTCCCAATCAAATAAGTGAGGATGAAATTGGGGCATTGTATGAGAATCAGTGAGCTATGAATAATTTAGAGGAAAGAATATAAGTTGGGGAGAAGATACTATTCAGGAACCCTAATTATCTCTCCTTCCCACACATTAGTTTATAAACTCAGAATAGCATCCTTATTTTGTAGTACAAGAAAAAATTCTAGAATACTGCAAGAATAGCTATTTCTTACTGTACTTAGAATACGTCGGTGTAGAATCCTCATAATGAAAGAAATTTGCTGAAACTTCAATACTTCAAAGGTCTATAATTTCAGTGGGATAGGTGTTCCCTTCAGTGGTGAAGATTATGAACCTTTTACAATTTAGTAGATAGTTTCAGAATTTTAGAATGACCAAACCTCAGAGTGAGAGGGTACTGAGGATGCCATCTGGTCCAACCAGTCCTTGAGTTGGAATCACTTCTGAAATATTTCTTTACAGTAGATGAGAAAATAATTTCCATGCAGCCAAGTTGGTGATGAACCAGGGTTGAACTTTCTCACTGGGAGAAACCTGCTCATAAAATCTTTAAAACAAAGCTATTGAAGTGTGAGTGTGTGTGTGTGTGTGTGTGTGTGTGTGTGTGTGTTTATACCAATAAAAAACATTCATTTTAGCCACAGGCCCCTGACAAAACACAACTTGCAACAAGGTGCAGTCATCAAGTTACTGGTTTTCCCACAAGAGAATAAACAACACCTCTAGAAAGGTAAGGATGACTGCCCTAAAAGTAATGTCTCTCTAAACTGTGCCCAGAAAGCAAACTTGGGTTTTTTCCAAGATTTTCCATGCTGTATTGTAACACCACCCTATAAATATATTCTCAAGCAATGTTAATTGGACATTCCATTGGAAAATCTACATTGTAACATGTTTAAATAATAATAGATCATTTTATTTCTCCTTTAAAATTGTATTTCCTAATAATTCAAATGACTAACTACAGCAGATCTTTGGGCGTGTGGGGGAGTATATCTGACTTGTTATGGATTTTATTTAGTCTCACTAACTCCTATAAATCTCTGAAACATTTTCCTGCATCTGCTGTTGGTGCTTATGTGCCAGGAACTGTGGCCTCTCGGTGCATCTCAGCTTTGAAACCAACCCAATCTGCCTAGTTATTCCCATGCACAGCAAATAAAACTATCATCCTTCATTATTGGTGGAGTGATGTTTCTCATTCACAGTGGCTCTTCAATTCTATGTCATTTTATGCCACCATTTTTAGTGCCAGTGTTCAAAGTTACATTGTGTACACAGTTTCAGCAGGAGGTACAACTCTTATTCTTTTTTTTTTTTTAAAGCAATTGGGGTTAAGTAACTTGCTCAAGGTTACACGGCTAGTCATTATTTATGCGTGGGTGCTCATTTTCTGAGGCCGGATGTGATCTCGGGTCATCCCAACTCGGAGGCCGGTGCTCTTACTCACTGTGCCACCTAGCCGCCCCTTTAGGGCAATTGGGGTTAAGTAACTTGCCCAAGGTTACACGGCTAGGTTTTTGTTTGTGTGTGCATTAAGGGTCTGAGGCCGGCTCCGAACTCAGGTCCTTCTGACTCCAGGGCCGGCGCTCTATTCACTGCGCCACCTAGCCGCCCCTACAACTCTTATTCTAACATATAAACAAAGATTTTTGTTTGTTTATTTGAATTGTATTTAAAGAAATACCAGTCCTGAGACATTCCTTCACCATACTATCAAAAATGGCTGTTCTATGCTCAATTTTAGCTAAATTAGTTGAATGGCATGTAATGTCCTCAGCACTAAAATGATTCCATATATTCTTTATAGTAATGTTGTTCAGCTGTTTTCAGTTGTGTCTGACTCTTTGTGACCCCATTTGTTTTTTTGTTTTTGTTTTTTGTTTCGCCTTTTGGAGGGGTGAAGGCAGGGCAATTGGGGTTAAATGACTTGCCCAAGATCACACGGCTAGTAAGTGTTAAGTGTCTGAAGCCACATTTGAACTCAGGACCTCCTGACTCCAGGGCCAGTGCTCTATTCACTGCGCCACCTAGCCACCCCCACTTGGGGTTTTCTTGGCAAAGATACTTGAGTGGTTTGCCATTTCATTCTTCAGCTCATTTTAAAGATGAGGAAACTTAGGTAAACAGCATTAAATGACTTGTCCAGGTTGACACATCTGTTAAGTATCTTAGACCAGATTTGAACTCAGAATGATAAGTCTTTCTAACCTCAAGTCTGGTGCTCTATCCACTATACCACCTGGCTGCTATAGTAATAGCAACTTATAGAAACTCCATAAAAAATGTCCATTACAAGCTGTGGTTTTCACCTAAGAATGTGACTTTGCTGATAAAATTCATAGGATTATATCATCATAGGATTTAGAGCTGGAAAAGGATCTTAGATATCACCATGAACAGCCCCATCACTCTAGAGGCGGAGATTTAGTTAAAATGAGGTTTCATATTTATTATCTAAAGGCTGGCTTTCTATCTGTCATCCATCTATCTATCTATCTATCTATCTATCTATCTATCTATCTATCATCTATGTATCTATCTGTCCATCCATCTGTCCATGTCTGTCTGCTCGTCCATCCATCCATCCATCCATCCATCCATCCATCCATCCATTCATCTATCTAATTTGGTCCAGACATGCTATTTCATTAGTACAGAGATCTTACATCATAGAAACTTACTCTAACTATGAGGATCAACACCTCATCTGTAACTTAATCTTATAGCATTGCCTGGGGGCACTAATAGAGATCAAATGCAAAACTTGAACCCATGCTTTCCAGACTCTAAGGCTAGCCCTGTAAGTACTGTAACACATTGCTTAATAAACGTTTACTGATTAATTGATTGATTACCCTTCATAGCTTTAATGTACCATTTTTATATTAACTAAACTTTAGGAAACTTAGAAAATCAAAATAAAGGTCCTTCTTAGGAATAGAGAAATTTAGCATAGATCTAGATATGAAGGAAATTAAAAGATGACCTAGTCCAATTCCTTTTTCTAGATGAGGAACCTGAAGTTGAGGGTGATTCTGTGAAGTACCTAAGGTCACACAGCTAGTATTAGAGACAGGATTTGACTTTGCTCTTTGCCCTGTACCAGTCTCATCCTTTCTTCCAACAACAATTTTATTTTTCTAGACTGGAAAGTTAGCAGCTTTCCAAGGTCACTTCAAAAACAGCCCAGGAAACTGTTGTAGAATCTCCATGTTACCTATAGACCACTTATTTGTGTGCTTTTGTCTCTAGCCATCACTAACATTTTTGCTATCTGGCTGAGTCAACATTTGAGCTATGTTGTATCACATTAGGACCATATTCATTACTGGAAAGACTTATCACTTGGAATATGGGTACAAGGAAATGGTCTTCATAGGGTTTATGAGAGCTTAGTTTACCCCGAGAGGGAAAAGTTAGACATAATATCTTGTCAGCACTTAAAAATTTTCCAATGTAAAAGTGTTACTAGTGGGGATTGGGGTCAAGAACAAACTTTCATAGATATAAAAACCAATATGTCAAAATGGGAAATCTAATAGTTCTGATAGTATTTAATCCTTACTTTTTTTTTACTCTAAGGTAATGAATGCTTAGGCATGACTGATACAATGTTTTAGTTCTAAATCTTCTCTTAGGTAATATGAAAATAGCAACTAAATGTCTTTCTCACTTCTTCAGCTATATAATAACCATCATTTCCAGCATTTTATATTTTGGTAGTTTGAAGAGTTATCAACAACCATACAGTTTTTTATTCATTTCTAGAGAATACTGAAGTGGCAAAATGGTGAAAATTCTGTTCCATCCTTTCACTTCTTAGAATAAGAGGAAAAATAGATTTTTACTCTGAGAAATCACAAGATTTTCCAGCTCTCAAATTTCCAAAGGAAAGCCGCATACAATGTTATAGTTAGCAATCATTTGGAGACTTGATGGTCATATGCAGAATACATAGTATATATAATATTAGCTTAGTTCTAATGTTTTTATGCGTGTTATATGTGTACTGTGTTGTTCAGTTGTAGCTGACTTTTTGGGACCCTGTGAACCATAACATGCCAATATTGTTTGTGTGGTTTTCTTGGCAAGGATACTGTGACAGTTTGCCATTTTCTTCTCTAGGTGAGGACGTTTCCCAGTCAACTCCTTGCCCAGCTAGCAAGTGTCTGAGGTTGGATTTGAACTCAGTTCTTGACTGACTCCAGGCCCAGGGCATTCACTGAGCCACTTAGCTACCTGTATGTGTACTGTACCTACAATTTAATCTTTGATTTACTACACCATTTACTGTGTCTAGAAGGGGTTTCATGCTGTAATGAAAGGGTGCTGATTTTGGAGCTGGAGCATTCTGTTCAAATCCAGTCTTTGATATTTAACTACCTGTGTGACTTTGGACATGTCATTCATCCTTTCTGGGCTTCAATTGCCTTCTCTGTATATCTGAAAGGATAATACTAGATTTATTCTAATCTAAGGTCCCTTCTAGCTCTTGATCTGTGAGGCTAAGAACATGATACTTTAAAGTCGATTTCAGCTCATCATTTATCACCTATGATTAAATGAAGGATAGACCAGTACTTATGAGTGGTAAACTTTTGCAAGCAAGCCAACCCAAAAATTTAGAGGTAGTTGGAGTAAAGACAAAAAGAAAGAGCACTGGATCTGAAGCAGAGGTTAAAGTCTTGGCTCTGCCCCAGACCGATTCTGGAACCTTGGCCAAAATACTTAACTTCTCAAGGCCTTGGTTTCCTCATATGTAAAATGCAGGGTCAGTCAAGATAATATCTATGGTTCCTTCCAGCTATAATATTTGATTTCTTAGAACTATGTTATTTCTTTGGAAAAAAAGATAAGAATGCCATTCCTACCCTCACCCCAGTATCTATTTACATCAGCTTCCTCTTTAGCATAGGAAATAAAGAATAAGAAATTAGTGCCATTCCAGATTTTTATGGAAATCAACCTGTGTGAGTTACCAGTATGTGTTAAGTCACTTAACTAGAACGTATTCTAATGATATATGTGCTCTAGATAAATAACTGCTAAACACTTATTATTACCCATAGCCTCTAATGAAGCAGCACTGTATTGCTTTTTATTGGTAAGTTTCTCAAGTCATTCGGAGATCATTAACATTCACAACAGAGCCAAACAGAAACTGTGACAAGCGCCTCTAAAAATACTGCTTATTGGCAGCTGTTCCATGGAAGAGGTATTTTGTGTTCATTGGAAACATTAGTGTGTGAGTGAAATTTTCCAGCTGTCTACAAAAATACAGACCTGGATCACATAAAGGGCACATTTATGAACTTTTAGAAAAAAAAATAAACATAACAGGAAGTATTACAAAGGAGCATGACTGTGTGCTCTCTAGGTTGATTTAGTCTACTGACCCTGAAACCAGTTTTGTCTTGATAGATTGGTATATTGGGATCTAGTTGTTACTCTAAATTTCTGTTGCTTGTTGTCAACAATATTCTGTAATTTTTTTCTGTCGCTTGTTTTCAGTCATGTCCAACTTTTCGTGACCTCATTTGGGGTTTTCTTGGCAAAGATACTGGAGTGGGTTGCCACTTCCTTCTCAAACTTATTTTACAGAGGAAAGTGAGGCAAACAGGGTTAAGTGACTTGCTTAGGGTCACACATGGGAAATGCCTGAGGTTGGATGTGAACTCAGGAAGACTGAGTCTTCCTAACTCTGGGACCAGCACTATATCCACTGAGCCACCTACTTGCTTAATATCTGTTGAACTGAATGAGTTATAATTTGTATGTTTATGGGACATTTTTCTTTAGTCCTTGTGTTTCATACTTTTGCTCAGCTGGATGATAATCGAAAGTATTGAACAGTAGAAGAACAAAATCTGGCCTCATATCATTCAATTAATCAACAAGTACCAACAAGCTGTCTCTTATGCACTGTGCTGAAATGAGGGAGCCAAGATTTGATGTGCTAGACAGTGAAAGCTGGGGATTCATATTCTCTTAATGTCTCCATGTGCCTGGTTCTGACACCAGGTAACCAAAGTTTGGTTTGGTGGCAATGCTTTCAAAAGTGATGTCTTGCTTCTCAAAATGCACAGACAAAACCCAGGCAAGTATTTCAAATTGAGGTGCAGTGTGTGAACTTTTCTTGCTTTTTTTGGGCCATTGCATCCATGGTCTCCTATTGTTCATCTTGCTTTGTATGGCCCTTTAATGTGTGCCTTACTCAGACTTTGGCTAGATATCCAACTACAGCCAGTCCTGATCAATTTCCAAGTTTTCTGGAGCCTACCTTTACAACATGCCTAGAATTTGTCCTCCTCACTCCATTCATACGCCTTTATCTTAGTCATCTCATTCAGACTATTGTAGACTAATTTGTCTCCTTGACTTCAATCTCTCTGGAGTAGTCTGTGTATCCTGGATACCAGATTGGAATAGTCTCGTCTATCTTGGATACCACATCTATACAATCAATATGAAATTGGTATTTCCCGAAAGAAGCAATCTGGCCATATCATCTGTAATGGTGCCATAGTTTCTTTCTTTCAGCTAATAAGTGTCTGAGGATGGATTTGAACTCAAGCTTTTCTGACTTCAGGCCAGTGTTCCATTCACTGTGACATCTAGCTTCCCTGGCACTTTAGTTTCTTGAAAATAAAAGATGAGCTTCTTGGCTTAGTCTTTCACAATCTGTCTCCCTTCTAATTTTCTTAAAAACAGAGTTTAGGTATCATATCCTAATCAAGGTCCTTGATACTCAACCCCAAACTCTACCATTTCCCATCCCACAATTATTAGAAGCCTTCTTGAAATAACTTGATATGAATGCATATATACTTTGCATTTATTTACTTTATACATATTGTGGAACATAAATTCCTTGAAGTTTGGACTTTTTTTTATACTCAGAGCTCAGTATTGTGCCTTATATTTAGTAAGACCTTAAATCATGTTGATTGAAGTGAATGGTTGAGTTCTGCCTAACTAATGAGTAAAGGATTCAAAAACTGAGTATTGTTTATCAGCTATACATTACTGCCTAGCTCCAAAGAAGTAAAAAAAAAAAATATTCTTCTTACTCTTAGTTAAGATTTATTCTAAGTAGCTCCCATAAGTCATTGGGATCAATAAATAAACAACATGAATTACGATTTGGCAGTTAAAAATAACATCAGTCTTTGAGGTTGGGTCTATATCCCACATAATAAAGCCAAAGCATTAATATGATCAAAAAGCCCATTCAGCAACATATTCAAGAAGGTTCAAACTAGAATGTGGAAGGTACAGATTTCCATTCTGATGTATTTAATTCATGAAATTTGATTACCTGCATCTAATTTGCATTTAGTCTCTGATGTATGTAGAAACACAGGGTAAAGCGGAAATATGCTATTAGTTGCTTAATTTGATCAATGTAGATGGCAGAGTAGATGATTTGTCCCAAGTAATTCAGTTTGCTCAGTTGAAATTAACCTCAGAGACATGACCATTCAAGGACCTGCAATATATTTCAATTTAAACTTCCTGGGTTTTTCTAAATCAGGCTGTAATAAGCCTCTTATACTTGTAGTTGCTACTAGAGGGACCAGTCTTTGTATATTGGAGTCAGTGATAGGAAAGTACTTGGAAAATTCCTGGCTTCCTTCAAGTAAAAATCCCATTCCCTACAGTAATCCTCTTCCAATCCCCCTTTATGCTAGTGCCTTCCCTCTGGAAGTCATTTCCAGTTTATTCTTTATATGTTTTCTTTGTACATAGTTGTTTACATATTGTTTCTGTCTGTGAGTTCCCTGAGAGCAGGGACTATTTTTTTGCTTTTATTTGTATCCCCAGTTTTTAGCCCTGTGTCTGGCACTTAATACATATTTCTTTACTGTCTAACTAAAGTCTTAGAATCTTAGAGCTGGAAAAGACTATGGATCATCTAATCTATATAATTCATTTTACAAAAAAGAAAATGTATGACAGTATACAAACAGCTTTTATCCCCACGATATCCCAGAAGTTTAGAGCTGGAAGGGGCTTCAAAGATGAAGAAACTGAGGCCCAGAGAGTGCCTCAGGTGGAGTGATAGAGGTACACAGGGGAACGATGGGGCCGAGAAACCAATTCCCTTGATCATTGCTTGTTTCATTCTGCAAGTTAGTCACAGAGGTAAGAATTGAGCCCATT
The DNA here is from genome assembly GCA_011680675.1 of Gymnobelideus leadbeateri. Lineage (NCBI taxonomy): Eukaryota > Metazoa > Chordata > Mammalia > Diprotodontia > Petauridae > Gymnobelideus > Gymnobelideus leadbeateri. The sequence goes on along the minus strand of WOXC01011766.1, from coordinate 1,008,790 downwards.
CCTCTAAATGATGCTCAGTACCTTCTGAGACAACCTCTTAGAAATCAGGTAGATGTGCCAGCTTAGGTGGCCGAGTGGATAAAACACTGGATGTGGAGTCAAGAGGACCTGAGTTCAAATCCACTCAGACACTACTAGCTGTGTGACCTTGGGGGAATTACTTAACTCCAATTGCCTCTGGGGGGAGAAAAGAAAGCAGATAAGTGACTCATTGAAGATCTAGGAAATGTGGGATTCTTAGTAGGATTCTACTCTCCCCCCAACTTCTCCACATAATCACTTTTACCATTGAAGGAGCAAGAGGCCATTTTATATTTTTGTTTGTAGTATCCCCTGTGGGGGATAACTAACTCACACTAGCAGACTAGAGTCCCAGAGCAAGGTAAACTACATCCAAATTCAAGGTACTTCATTAGGCCATACAATTAAAACTATGATTTACAAGCTCCCTTAAAGGTAAAGGCTTACCATTAAGCTACAAGAATTCAAATGGCTTACATTTTTCCTATGCTTTCTTTCCCTTTTCTTTCTCTCATTTTCTTTTTTTCTCAATTACATGCAATTTTTATAACATTCTTTTTTTTTAAAATTCTGAGTCTCAAAATCCCTCACTCCTTCTAGCCTCTCCCCCACCTATCGAGAAGGCAAGCAATACAATACCCATGATATTATATGAAGTCATGTAAAATGTATTTCAATATTAGCCATATTACAGAAGAAAATATAGACCCACCCACCCCAAAACAAAAGCAACAACAACCAAGAAACATAAAGTAAAAAAAATGTGTCGTGATCTGCTTCAGTTCTTTCTCTGAAGAGCTTCTTATATTTTCAACTACTGTAGAAACACTCTGGTTGAAAGCTTACTTTGTGATCATTCAGTTTGTGCATCTGTGTCATAATTTCAAGACTACATAATCCCTCCTGGTTCTGCTCCACCTTCTTCTCATTTTCTTAACTAATGGGTCAGGAAGCCAGGAAATCAGAAGAAGATGGGTATGGAAGGGAGGAGAAAAAGGAGAAGGACAAAGAGGAAGAGAAGAAGGAGGAAGAGGAGAAAGACGTGAGTCCGGCTCACAATGGAAAGAGCACTGGTTCTGGATTTAGAGCACTGGCTCCTGATCTGAATTCAAATCCTGCATCTCTTAGTATATGACTGTGGGCAAGTCACTTAACCTCTCTGCATCTCAGTTTCCTTTTCTGTATAATGGGGGTGGGATTAGATGGCCTCTAAGATCTTCCAGTCTTAAAACTATATTCCTATGACTCCTTATTCCTCCTCCAAAAATCAAGGTATACTGATGTTAAATACAATAGCTTTTGTGTTATAATAACCCATATTTTGTGTGGGGAATGGGTCTCTTGAGTCAAAGCACTTAAAACAATCTACTTTTCCACTGTCACAACATGCAACTAAACTTCAGTGGAGATGGGTTGATCCTTAGATCATGACTCCAAATGATTCTTGTTATACCTTGGGATTAGCATTGACGTATCTATAAATGGCAGACAAATTCTTAGCAGTTACCCACAAGAGTCCCCAGAACTATCCATAGTATTATCTGATGGTAGTTGAAATTGAGAAGAAGGAGATTTGGAAACTTCTCCCTGTTAATTAATATAGGATTGTCAGATGTGGAATAAGAGATTTATTTCAAAATTAGCCAAGGTACATATCCATATCCATACCCACACCCATATCCATATGCATATACATACATAAACACATATATACTTAAACACATAAATACATATATACACACCAGCAAGAATAATTTCAAAGCACTAAAATACTCTATTGGGGCAGCTAGGTGGCACAGTGAATAGGAGTCAGGAGGACCTCAGTTCAAATGCAGCCTCATTACTAGCCATGTGACCTTGGGGAAGTCACTTAACCCCAATTGTTCTGCCCTTCCCCATCCAAAAAGCAAAAACATAACCAAAACCCCCTCTATTGATAAGATATAGAAAAACAACTTGTTTATTGACAAGCAATAATGGAACAAGCATATTATAAACTCCTTGGCAAGGGCTACATCTAATAGGATTTTTCTCTTTTTGTATATTTCTTAAGCATCATGCATAGCACTGGATAAAAAAGTAGATAGTAGATGGAAGTTTGTTAATTGATTTAAATAACAAAAACAAAACAATACCATTCTCTGTGGGGGAAAAAGGGACTGGTTCCCAAATTGAATTTTATAAAACATATGTCATCAAAATAAAAATGAATAGTTGTTATAAAACTCACAGGTCATATATATTAAGAGAGCAAGAAATGATAATTAAAATAGAGAACAGATATTGGTGCCCTCCTCATGAATTGGAAAGGAAGCAAATGTTGTTTATTATGGAAAGTCCATAACTAGATTTTGTTCATATAATAAGAGGAAAACAGAAAACAAATTATACTAAACTCAAAAAGAAAACAAACAACAATCTGCTCACGATCTCAAGCAGAGAAACAAAAATAAATAAAGGACAGAACTAAAGGATAAAACTGAAGGAAAAGAATTGAGCACCAGAGAAAGTGAAAAAAAAAAGGTACAATAATAGGACTGGAAGAAGCCTCAAGAGATTATCCTGAAATTAGCAATGTACCAGAAATAAAACTTTGGTTGAAAATTCAGGCTCCAAATAGTTTAGTGATTGCCATTGGGGGAAAACAAAACGTTTGTACAATATTCTCCATGAATTCTTTTTGACTTGATAATTTTGCATTGTGCTTGCAATTCTCTTCTAACCATCCCTAATTTTCCTTTCCTTTTCTTTACACATTACTAGATTTCTGAAGTGAGTAATCGATAGTAAGGATTTATTGGGCCATTGTTATATGTTAAAAAAAAGACTAACCTATTAATTATGAGGTAGGGAGGTTAGAGAAAGGTAAAGAAGACATAGAACCTATACTCAAGAAGAAGAAAAAGGAAGAGAAGAAAGATGAGGAGGAGAAAGAGGTGAGTCTGATTCACAGGTAATAAACAGTAGAAAGAGCATTGGTTCTGGATTTAGAGCACTGGCTCTAGACCTGAGTTCAGATCCAGAATCTCTTATTAGCTATGTGTCCTTGGACAAGTCACTTAACCTCTCTGCCCCTCAGTTTCCTTTTCTGTAGAATAAGGTTGGGATTAGACAGCTTCTAAGGTCTCTTCCATCCTTAAAACTATATTCCCATGATTCCTTAATCCTCCTCCAAAAATCCAGGTAAACTGCTGTTAAATACAATAGCTCTTGTGTTATAATCCATATTTTGGGTCAAGGATGGGTCTCCTGACCCCAATGGAAGATATAGAACATTCAAAGCAGCTGAGGATTAATCAATTTAGGAACTCCTGACATGAGAATTCACTCCACTGAAACAGACTGCACCTTTCTATGCCACAGTACACAATTCCTGAGGAGCCTCCTGAATCATATGAAGGTTAAATGCCTCGCCCATTAATATACAACTGGTAAATATAAGAGACTAAATTTAAAAACAGGAATTCCAGATACTCAGAACAGTATTTAATCTACAAATCCACATCATCTCTTTTAGAGTAGATAAGCCTGTAATTGCAAAATGACATGGAGGACCCATTTTAGACATGACAAAAATGGAAGAGAAAGGCTAGATAGGAAGTTATAAATTTCGTCCACTGTTTAATTTTCACAAGCCTGCCAATTTCCATTAAATGTTGAACATATGGGTCAGTTATTTTCTTGGTTAAAACTTCAGTGACAGGGGCAGCTAGGTGGCGCAGTGAGTAGAGCACCGGCCCTGGAGTCAGAAGGACCTGAGTTCGGATCCGGCCTCAGACACTTAACGCACACACAAACAAAAACCTAGCCGTGTGACCTTGGGCAAGTTACTTAACCCCAATAGCCCTCCAAAAAGAAAAACAAACAAACAAAAAAGTAACAAAACAAAGAAAACTTCAGTGAGCAATTATAATTATTTGCACCTGATCAACAATTACCTTCTAACATTAGCTTTAGGTTTAGTACTAAGATGACCTAGATAATTTCTCTCTTTGAACTTAAACTTGGCAATGATTTTGGAGATATAAGAGAAAACGATGACCAGGATTACATCTCTCCCAGGTGAAAACACAATTTGCTGGGATAAAGGAATATTTATTTTCCTGGACATTTGAAGAGCAACTTCAGGAAAGGAAATATGAAGTGAATGTGCATGGGAATTAATATTTAGCACAGATCAACAATTTTGCCGAGAAGTGTCTGAAATCACACTTGCATCTAAAGTTCCCTAGAGTCTGAGAAAGGGCCAGGGTTATCTTGTTTATTCTAGCAAGTAGAGAAAATATTTCAGGTACTCAGAAAAAAAAATCAACTGCACAGTTCCACTGTTTCTGAGGGGAGTCCAGCAGGTGACTAATGCACAGGACTTATTCATCCTGCCTTCGGGGGATATTTGAGTCCAGACACATTAGACAGACCAAGCTGGTTTAGCAAGTTATGCTTTTGGAACCAAAAATTGTCCAGCATGGGTGTACTTTGAAGCAACAAAAAGCCTACTTTTAAAAAACTAAAGGTTAGGCCTATGATACACAACAAACATATGCCCCTGGTGATTATTTTCTGAACAAAAAATCTGGAAAAATGATTTGATGAAATTTTTGTATGATTTCTGAATGTCTTTTTTTTTTTTTTAAATGAGTCTTCTTGACTTCAGGTCCTGCATTCTTTCTATCCACTTAGCTGCCTTTAATGTTTTTGTTTGTTTGTTTTGCGGAGGGCAATTGGGGTTAAGTAACTTGCCCAAGGTCACACGGCTAGGTTTTTTTGTTTGTGTGTGCCTTAAGTGTCTGAGATCGGATCCGAACTCAGGTCCTTCTGACTCCAGGGCCGACGCTCTACTCACTGCGCCACCTAGCCGCCCCTGAATGTCTTTATATTAAAATTCTTTCAAAGGTAAAATTAAATTAAATTTAGCAAACTTACTTTCTGAAATGAATACAATTTCAGAAAATAAATAGAAATTTATTAAAAATAAGCATTGATGATTTATTATTTTGTCATCATTTTCACCACATAACTGCTAGAATCGATGTTATACTGTTGTTCCATTTTTAATTGTCTAAAAAACTCAACTTGCTCATGAGAATTTTTTCCCGAAACGTCTCTTGGCAAGCTTGTAGACATTTAATTTTCATTATCAAGAAAGAATTCATTGTCATAATGGCCAATGGTAACTTTTCTTATCTTCCCAAAAGTTGTTAGTAAATAAAAGTGATCTCTTATTATAATGTTAATTTCCAACAGTGAGAAGACAAATTTGCTCTCTTTCTAAAAATAGCAGTGTGGTACATTGGAAAAAGCACTGAATTTGAGTTCAGAATAACTGGATTCATATTCAGCTTTTTCTGCTTACTACCTTGGATGTGTCTATTAACCTTGATTTTACTTTTTTTTTCTGATGTAAAATGGAGGGATTAGTTTAGAATAGTATTAAGGTCACTTCCATTTCTAACTCCTGTAATAATCTCAGAAAATGTTTAAGTATGTTCACCTATCTATTATTTTTAGAGAGTTTATTATAGTCTTATTGGTTAGCAAGTGTTCAGTAAGCTCAGTAAGACATGATTTAAGGACGAAGAAATATTTAAAAGTATGACAGATTGAAATGATTTCTATTCTAATGTTCTCCTTGAGATCAGTTAATTCTGAACTTTTCATTCCCAGCTGAATACATGATAATTGATAGAAACTTTAAAAATTTGTTTTTCAAAGGTATAAATAACCCAAACAAATATCTAATGTACAAATCAAATCTTTAGCATTTTTTTCTTGCATTTCTCTTACAGTGGGAATACTTTGGAATTTTGCTTTGTTTTAAGTTCCTATTCAATTCCAAGTATTCAAAAAGGACATTTAGTAATAACAGCTAACATTTATACAGCTCTTTTAGGTTTTGAAAGTACTTTTATGGGCCAGTTGGTGGCACAGGGATTAGAGTGCTGGACTTGAAGTCAGGAAGACCCATCTTTCTGAGATCAAATTTGGCCTCAGACACTTACTAGCTGTATGACTCTGGGCAAGTAACTTAACCCTGTTTGCCTCAGTTTCCTCATCTGTAAAATGAACTGGAGAAAGAAATGGCAAATCACTCCAGTATCTTTGCCAAGAAAACTCCTAATGGGGTAACAAGGAATCAGACACAATTGAAAAAAAATGATTGAACCACAAAACACTTTATATGTTATTACATTCAATCTTCACTGCAACCCTGTGAAGTAGGTGCTATCATCATTCCATTTCTTGGATTAGGAAACAGACACTCAGAAAAGTTAAGTGATTTGCCCAAGGTAACACATCTAGTATCTAAGGCAGGATTTGAAATCAAGTCTTCCAGTTTCTGAATCCAACACTCTACTGACCTTGTCACTGAACTTCCTAGGTCTAGCTAGCACTTATGTGCTATATATATATACACATATATATGTACATACATACACACATACGTACACACACATATATACACGTACATATATATGTACATACATACACACATATATGTACACACACACACACACATATATATATATATATACACACACACGTATATATAGCACATAAGTGGTAATATATAATAGCTACCAAGTTCTGACCCTGGATCTTCTTAGGAATGATGGGACTACTGTCACCTGATTAAAAAATCATAGTGATTGAAACATTTTTAATTCATATTCTTTTAATAGTCATCAGTCTAAGAATGCTTATGTAAAGATTATTTATGCTGAATTTCAACAAAATCACAAAATTGTATTAGCATCATCCCCTGTACCATAGAAACAGAAATGTTTGAATATTTTTACACTCATAACTTATAACAGCACTATAATAAATTATATAATTGTAACAGTTGTGTTCAGTGCAACAGATTCCCAACAATATTCTGTTGTAAGTTACCTGACTTTTCCGGAAATTTTAAAAATAATTTATACTTTTAGAAACACAAAGTTTGCATTAGTATCATAAAATCATCGATTAGGTATTGACTAGAAAGAGTACTTATTGGATCTGGGGTTAGAAAAACTGGGTTCAAATACTCACTTCTATATTTTCTTTTTTTTCTTTGTGGAGGGGCAATTAGGGTTAAGTGACTTGCCCAAGGTCACACAGCTGGTAAGTGTTAAGTGTCTGAGGTTGAATTTAAACTTAGGTCCTCCTGACTCCAGGGCCAGTGCTCTATTGATTGCACCACCTAGCCACCCCACACTCTGATATTTTCTAACTATGTGAAACTAAAGAAACTCAAGTTTCTTCATCTGTGAAGGGGGTAAAAATATTTACACGATCTGATTCATAGATTTGTTGTGGACAAAAAGGACTTTGTAAGTCATAAAGTTTGGTATAAATATGTTTCATTATTAAGATAGAATCATCCTAAGAATGGATGGAATCTGGATAGACAGATGATGGCCTTAATCAGGAGGTCTCAGGTTCAAGTACTACTTATGATATATACTGGCTATGTGACCCCAGACAATTCCCTTAACCTCTCAGTACACCCATGCAAATCTCTGGGATTATATATTGTAGAGAAGATACTCCTTTACATTAGTAGATATAGCTCCCTCTAATGATGAAATCACAAGTAGCCAGGTGACACAGTAGATAACATGCAGGGCTTTGGAGTCAGGAAGACCTGAATTAAAATCCTGATTCAGACCATTGCAAGTTGTACAACCCTCACTTAATATCTCATCATTATCATGAGGTCAGTGGGGTAGGGATTGGATTTATGACCTCTTAGGTTTCTTCCAGCTTTAAATCTATGATTCTAGGTCTGGGGCATCTTCCACCTCCCCAACTCTCCACCTCCAATTCTTCAAAATTATCTATCTGTCTGTCTGTCTGTCTGTCTCTCTCTCTGCCAAAGCTTGTTGTAGTCTAGAGCAGAGGAAACAGTATTTAATTGTTCAACTGTCTTATCTGGCAGGACCTCAAGTCCTAGAACTTTCACATTAACTTCTGTCCTTTCATGAAAATATCCTACCATAAGAGGAACCACTTCTTGAACTTGTGGTTAGCTGTATTTATCCTAATGGCAAGGCATAAAGTGCTGCTTAATTTCCATCACAAATCTTTTGAACTTCAGAAGCAAAATTTTTTCTCTTAATCGATTCTATTTTTGTTCACGCTAATGAAAAAGTTGGTCTGAACACAGCAGCCTAAATTAGCTTAGAGGTGCAATGTAGAGATCTGAAACTGTGCTCAGGTATTAGGGTGTGATGAGATTGGCAATGACCACTTCTTTCACTACCTGCTCTATTGTATTTATTTATTGTATATTTATACGTAGTTCTTGCCCAGGATGGAAATGCAGGAGCAACTTACAGGCCTGATCCCACTGTAATCATCATAGAAGCTTTGAACTACTTCATTCCCAATATTGGCTGGTTAGGTCCTCCTTAAACAACCCATTGGCCTCCCTACCCTCCATGCCTATTGGCTCACCATTATTTTTGTTGTTGTTCAGTTGTTTTCAACTCTTTGTGACTCCATTTGGGATTTTCTTGGCAAAGATACTGGAGTGATTTGCCATTTCCTTCTCCTGCTTATTTTACAGATGAGGAAACTGAGGCAAACAGGGTTAAGTGACTTGCTTGGGGTCAAACAGCTAGTAAGTGTCTGAGGTCAAATTTTAACTCAGAAGATGAGTTTTCCTGACTTCAGACCTGGTGATATAACCACTGCTCCATCTAGCACTCACCATATTAACATAAAAAATAATGCAGTCCCTGGATATCCATAGCACCCTGCAGCTCAGAACCCATATGCTCAAGGGATCCAAAGGTCTTAGCCACTCTGGTAGCAGGGATTGTAGGCATCATGGACCTCCACACCCAGATTGACACCAGCTCCATTTTAACAGAAGAGTCTTGAGTAAGAATGTATTTTTTTCTCGTGGAACTGTTGGCAGCTACAGAATCAACAAATAAGTGGTATTTGCTTACTGAATATCTGGAGGGATGTCAGGTTTTCTGCTGCCCAAACGTTTCTCAGCTGCAGACCTGAAATAGGAACCTAGGTGCTCTGACACCCAATCCAGGGCTCTTTGGCTACATAAGCCACACTACTTATTTTCCTTTAGTTATTTTCTTTTTCTGCTTTTTTTTGGGAGGAGGAAAGGTAGGGCAATTGGGGTTAAGTGACTTGCCCAAGGTCACAGGGCTAGTTGTTGTGTTAAGTGTCTGAGGCTGGATTTGAACTCAGGTCCTCCTGACTACAGGGATGGTGCTCTATTCACTGCACCTTGTAGCTGCCCCACATTTAGTTATTTTCAAATGATTCTGCATGTCATTTAGCATTTTCAACAGAGAGCACAAGAAAGGAAAAAAATATCAGGCAGGGCTATGCTGGCAACATTTCTATTACAATTAAGGCATTGAGTATTATGTAACTATATATTTTACATTTATCATCCCTTCATAGTCAATATTTCATATTTAATAAAACTAGACTTTTCCACCAAGGAACTGCTGTATTATTATTATTATTATTTTTAAACAAATGCTTTATTAACTTCTGTTTTACATCATTCATTCCCGCCAGATTTTGAGTTACAATCATTTTCCCCCCATTATTCCCCTACCCAACCTCCCAGAATAGTAGTCCCACAAGATATCACCTCCTCCAATCTGCTCTCTCCCATACCCCCATCGACTTTTCCATTAGAGGAAGGTGAATCTTTGTGTCCCAATGCCTGCACATCTTATCTCCCTATTATAAGCGAAAGAGTATTAATAATAGTATTTATATATATTTGAAACATTTAATGTTACGACCTCGAATTTCAGATCCATTTCCTTCCTCCCTTGTCACCCATTCCTTCTTGGGAGATAAGTAATTCAGTATATGTTGTACATGTCTAGCTATGCAAAACATTATCATAGTAGATATATTGTACAAAGCTGCTTATAATTCCCTCCCACTCATCCCACCCCCACCTGGTCCATTCCCTACATGATCCTGTCCCTCTTCTATAGTGGGTACTTCCAACCTCCCCTCACCCCAAGGATGCCCTCCCATCCATCATCCCTCCTCTCATCCCCCTTCCCCCTATCCTGCTGCAGGTTGAGATATCCCATTTAGTATGTATGTCATTTTCTCCCTGAACCAAATTCAATGTGAATGTGGTTTTGCCTTTTTAGCCTTCCTTATTCTCCCCCTCCTTTGCAACCACTTCCCCTTGCTTCTTCTACATGGGATAGTTTACCCTACCCTGTCTCTCCCCATCTCCTCTTGCCACTTTCCTCTCTCACCTCATAATTTCATCCCTTGAGTATTCTCCCTTCCCAACAAATTCAACCTATGCCCTCTATCCATATATAACTGTAACCATATACACACACATTCACATATGTATTCATATGACCACACCCCTTCTTCCATTATTTTCATAGTGAGAAAGATATCATCAGTCACAGTTATTGCTTTTCCATATAGGAATGTAAATAGTTCAACTTTGATAACTTCCTTTTGATTTCTTTTCCCTGATTACCTTCTCAGGCATCTCTTGCTTCTTGTGTCTGGATGTCAAATTTTCTATTCAACTCTGTTTTTTTCCTCAAGAATGCTTGAAAGTCCTCTATTCCACTGAATGACCATATTTTCCCCTGAAACAAAATACTCAGTTTTGCTGGGTAGGTGACCCTTGGGTTCATTCCCAGTTCTTTTGCCCTCTGGAATATCATATTCCATGCCCTTCGATCCCTCAGTGTAGAAGCTGCCAGGTGCTGGGCTATTCTGATTGTGTTTCCACAATATTGAAATTGTTTCTTCCTGGCTGCTTGTAGTATTTTCTCCTTGATCTGGGGATTCTGGAACCTGGCTATAATATTCCTGGGAGTTTTCTTTTTGGGATCTTTTTCAGGAGGTGATTGGTGGATTCTTTCAACCTCTATTTTGCCCTCTGGATCTAAAACATCAGGGCAATTTTCCTTGAGAATTTCTTGAAGGGTGATTTCTAGGTTCTTTCTTTGATCATGGCTTTCATGTAGTCCAATAATTTTTAAATTGTCTCTCCTGGATCTATTTTCCAGGTCAGTGGTTTTTCCCATGAGATATTTCACATTGCCTTCTAATCTTTCATTTGTTTGGATCTGCTTAACAGCATCTTGATTTCTCATAAAGTCACTAGCTTCCATTTGCTCCAGTCTAACTCTGAAGGAATGAATCTCCTCAGTGAACTTTTGAGATTCTTTTTCCATCTGGCAAATTCGAATTTTTAAGGCATTCTTCTCCTCATTGCCCTTTTGGGCCTCCTTTGCCATTTGAGTTAGTCTATTTTTTAAGGTGTTGTTTTCCTCAGTCAGGCTGTTGACCCTCATTTCATACTTTTCCTGCATCCTTCTCATTTCTCTTTCCAATTTTTCCTCCACTTCTCTTATTTGATTTTTAAAGTCCTTCTTAAGGTCCTCTATGGCCTGCAACCCACTCATGTTTTCCCCTGGGGCTTTTGGAGCAGGACTTCTGACCTCACAGTCCTTTTCCCGCTCTATGCCCCCAAAATAGGAGTCTAGGGTTGCATTTTTCTGTTTCCTTTGCCTTGGCATGTTGCCACTTGATTACTTGACTTTTGGGCTTGTTGCCACACTATGGCTTTAAGGCCAGATAGAGGAATTTTCGTCCCAAACGTGTGGGGGGCAACTTCCCTTTCTGGCAAGCTGTAAACCCACCCACGACTTCCACCCTAGATCACAATCCGGATCCAGGGAGGTTAAAGCAAGAGCAATTACCCCCCAAGACTGATTGCTGGATCTCCCCATGATTTGTAGGCTGGGAGCCAGAGCTACCTCTGAAAACTACAAAATGGCGTGTCTCCTCAGCAGCTTCTAGCCCCCAGGGGAGGGAGCTGACGCATTCCCCAAATACAGTCCCAAAGTCCATAGGACACTAACCTCTTACTTTGTCCTAGGCATGTCTATGTTGATAATTCTGGAGTTGCCACAGCTCCTGGTGTTCTGGGGTTCCTCCAGCTGGCTTCTGGCCCTGCCGCCCTGGGGCTAATACCTCGGCTCATGTGTACCTGGGCTCGGCTTGGCTCGGCTCCTGCGCTTTGCGCTTTGCCGGCTCCCAGAACACTGTGCTGGTCCTTCCTGCAGGGCTGCTGGGCTGTCCTCAGCGGGAGGTTAGCTTCTCTGTGTCGTTCTGTGGGTGCTGGGGCTCCAGAAGTTGTTCACAGTCCTTTTTTACATAGTTTGTGGGGAATCTGGGGGCAGAGAGGCTTGGACGAGCTGTTTCTACTCCGCCATCTTGGCTCCGCCCCCGGAACCGCTGTATTATTAAGTATCTTGTTGAGTTGTTTCAGTTGTATCTGATTCTTCATGACCCCATTTGGAATTTTCTTGGCAAAGATACTGAAGTGGTTTGCCATTTCCTTTTCTAGCTCATTTTACAGATGAGGAAACTGAAGCAAGCAGAGTTAAGTGACTTGCCCAGGGTCACACAGCCAGTAAATGTCTGAGCCTAGATTTGAACACACGTCTTCCCTGGAGCTTAGTGAACTACATACTCAATAGGGAGCATGGTAACCATTATAGCACAGTAGGAGAGGCGTAGTGGCCAGAACATAGAAGACATGAATCTGTCCCTATAGATCTGGAAAATTGTGTTTGATTCTGGGTGCCAGGATATTTCAGGAAGGGCTTTGATAGTCTGGAGAACAGCCAAAAAAAAACTAACCAACATGGTGGGGGAACCCACAACAGGGCAATAAAAGAAATGGTTGAAGGAACTGAGGACATTTATTCTTAAAAAGAGAAGACTTAAGGTCTATGATAGCTTATTAATGTGTTTGAAGGCATGTCATAGAGAAAAGGAACTTGACTTCTACAGAGCAGAAATTGAAGCAAAAGGTGGAAATCGCAGAGAAACAAATTTAGGCTTGAAGTAAACACCAGCAACAACAATGATGATGAGGACAACCATCTCCCTAACTATAGAAAGAGCGATGTGCTGCATCTGGCAGTACTAGGTTTCCCCTTCATTAGAGGTCTTAACAAAGGCTAAATGACTGTTTGTTGAGAAGGTTGTGGAAAAATCCTTAGAAAGGTATTTCAATCCATTATGTACTTTTTAAGTGCTTCTACAATGAAAACCAAAGATTTCCCGTCTTAATAAAGCTTACATACCTATTAGGGAGAAACTACATGTACATGCACAACTCTGCTGCCCCAGAAGCCAACCCAAGGAGTCTCAGTGATGATGACATGGGAGACACTGGCACAGGACAGCCCAGTATATTGTGCCCTCATCAACGAAGGTGCTGTGCTCCATGAGCAAAGCATAATTGAAGTAGCTCAAAAGAGATAAGAAATGTGAAAATTTAGAGAATCCACCCCAAATGTTTACATGGACTATTTGTACCCAACCTGTAGAAGAGCGTTCTAAGCTCCTATTGGTCTGATCAGTCAGGTGGTCACACTGTAACTTGACTCTAACATAGTTTTGTCATTTTGGTCTTCAAGAATGAATGACAATAATCAACACCAACCACCCAATCAAAATAATTCCAGAAAGAGGGAACGTGTCTTAAATGAACAACAGAATGCATTTCCAGAGCTATAGACTGGACTAAATAATCCCTTTCCATTTCTGAGACCTATGATTCTGGGAAATGAATACATAGACATAGATATGTATATTGATAGAGACATAGATATAAATATTCATAAACTTTTTAAAATCTAAATTAAGACAGGATTAAGATGTATACCAATAGAGTTTGTTATGGCTGATATGCAATAGTTGAGCTAATTTATTTTGCAAGTCACTTAAATTTTCTTGGTCTCCTCCACTATAATTCCAGGGAGTGGCCCTAGATGACCTCATATGCTCTTTCCAAAGCTACCATTCTAGGCCTTAATTATTTGATGTCTTTTTAATTATCTTCAGTGTATACCTTTTACCTCCTCACAGAGTGACTGTGTATATGCACAGAAACTTGAAGGCAGAGACTTTCATTTTTGTCTTTGTATCCCCAATTCCCCAAGATAGATAATAGGCACTTAAAAACCTGTTGAATGAAAGCATGTTATAATTTTAAAGTATTATAGAAACATTCCTTCCTAATTCAATGAAATATTAATCCTAGAGACATTAGCTAGCATCCACTCTATGTTTTATATATGTGCTCATTTATTTATTAAAAAACATGTTCTAGCTAACTGTAAGCTGCTATTCTAAAAATAATCATATTAATGATTCCAATAATCTACTTTGCTACTTTGGAAATATTTTTTATGTTAGTAAATCATCTTAGCCATTCAGCCTCACAAAATAGTTGATTAGTTCTTCTTTTACAGTCACTGTTGGAGTTCTGACAGTCTGTCATTGGGGTTCCAATGCAATTGTGACAAAGACTACCTATGCTTCAAGATTTTGATAAAGCGAAGGCTTACAAAGATGACATTCATTGTGAAAACATACTCAATCTGTTTAGCATGTTATTCAGTTGTTGGTTTTTTTTTTTTATTTTTGGAGGGGGAAAAGCAGGGCAATTGGGGTTAAGTGACTTGCCCAAGGTCACATGGTTAGTAAGTGTTAAGTGTCTGAGGCCAGATTTGAACTCAGGTCCTCCTGACTCCAGGGCCAGTGCTCTATTCACTTAGTCTCCCCTAACATGGTATTCTGGCAATCTGGAATATTTAAGTAGAAGAGAAGCTTTATACATTTAAGATTAGAAAGAAATACAAAGCTTTCCACAAGTTTGCCTAAGAATATGTGACAATCAGCTTTTCTGTTTTTCAGGGAGCAACTGAAATGAGCCAGAAAGAATTTAATACTAGATATCTACTTGATATAATCCAGTTTCTTGAAGCTAAAATCTCATCTGCCTGAAAACTCTTTCATTAGGGCTTAAACAGAATCACCATGAACTCTTCTTATGCTTTAATTCTATTGTAACAACACTTATGCTTCCACTTTTTTAAACCTCTGAACTATTTATCTGTATTTTAGCAATTTCATTTTATAGTATCAAGTATATTCCTCCAATAACTTGTTCCTCTTCTGGGGGTTTATAATGGTGTGGAGCTGACCTTGGGTTCTTGCAGAATGTGAGTGATATACAAGCTTTGGCAGGTTCTATCAAGCTGTGATGGCTCTAAGTAAATACCCAAGGACCAATGATGGGTTTTGTTTATGGGTTTCTTTTGCTCAAGGACCAGGCTAATTGAGTTTGTAAAGGCTCAGTTCCAGAGGGATGGCTTCCTAGTGATGAAATTTTTAGCCAAAGTAACTCATTAAGTGAGTTTATGGAGGTAAGGAAAAGTTGCCATTTGCCTCAATGGAGGGAGCACCCATATTGCTGAAATCACAGATCCTTTTAAGTACTGAGTTTAGATCACTGTAATGTTATTAATAGGGCAGGTAGGTAGTACAGTGGACAGAGCACTAAGCTTGGAATTCGTGACATATTCATGAGTTCCAAACTAGCCTTAGATACTTATTAGCTGTGTGACCCTCCACAACTCAATAAACCCTGTTTGCTTCAGTTTCCTCATGTGTAAAATGAGCTAGAGAAGGAAATGGCAAACCATGACAAAATTTTCCAAGAAAACCTTCAAATGAGTTCATGAAAAGTTGAACACAACTGAAATGACTGAATAACTGTTTATAAATCAATTTGTTTGGTGTGGTAAAGAGGGGATTCCTTTTGTATAGGGATTGGACTAGATGGTCCCTGAGGTTCCTTCTAATTCTCAGAATATGTGATTCTTCACTTGAATCTTTGGATATTTTCTCAATAACCACTTTGCTGTCCTCATGGGTACTCTTCTGCTTCCCAGTTCTCCTTTTGTGTTATTTTCTACCATTAGAATATTAACTCTTTGAGGGTAGATGCTAGTTTCCTTTCTATCACTAGTGTTTAGTACAGTAATTGCCTCACAATAAATAATAAATTATATCTGTACCTCTATTTATCTATGAGAAAATCGAATTATGTTGACATTACAGATTATTTACTTTAGATTGGCAAGATATCAGGTATGTTTTGTTCATCTATGTTCTATTTCCATTAATAATGCAACCTGCCCTCCTTGTCTTTGAAGAGGCAACTCCAAGAACAGCAAGGCATGTGTTTTGAATGGTTGTCATTTTTTTAAGGGAAATGTAGCAATGATATGGGCACAATGTTCTATCCACAATTTTCTAGATAAGTCAGTAGCAATAATTTCTGAAAAATCAAGTTAGGGTCTGGTTAGAGGCACAGACTAGGTGTCTTACATGGGCCTATAGTATCATGACCACAGGACTTTACTAACTCTACTCTCTTACTAATTGAACTAATTAGCTACAAACAAGTTATTCCAAATTCCTGGGATGCTGTGAGATCATAAGACTCCCATCTAACTGCATCTCTACAATACCTGATTCACATAATCATCAGACTGGAGGCAATCATATTCCAGTTCTCAATCTCGGTCAGTCATAGTTGATTGATAATAAAACCTGACATAGGGGCGGCTAGGTGGCGCAGTGAGTAGAGCGTCGGCCCTGGAGTCAGAAGGACCTGAGTTCGGATCCGGCCTCAGACACTTAACGCACACACAAAACAAAAACCTAGCCGTGTGACCTTGGGCAAGTTACTTAACCCCAATTGCCCACCAAAAAGGCAAAAAAAAAAAAATAAAACCTGACATAGCAGGTAATTGTTAATTATTGTTAAGGAATGGTTAAATAATTGTTAATCTCTCTCCCCGCCCCAAGATAGTCAACAAACATTATAGTGGATATTTGTTGTCAAATGAGATGAAATTTTAAAGTACTAATAATTAGCACATTGCCTTTAACATAGAAGTCAATAAATGTTTTTTCCCTTCTTTCCCCCTCCCCATGTTTATATTCATTGTTTGTATATATATACATATATATATTTTTTATACACATATATATTGCATATGTGTGTATGTGTACTTAAAAAAAAACCCTGAATGCTTTTGGAATGTCTTAAAACTGCCTACTCATGATAAATAAATATCAATATTTATGTAGATAGTAAAGAGCAGAAGCACAAAAGATTATTTCTTTAAATATATTTATCTCTGAGAATTTGAAAGTTTTAAGTCTCTGTTAGGAAAAGCTGCCTGCCCATTCAGGATTCATTTTGAATTTGAAGGTGTTCATTTTCTGAGGTAATCACAGATATATTTGTAGCATGACTATTTTCTGCTGGCAAAGAATTCATTCAAATGGTGCTTATCCACCATAATTAAGGGGCATCTAGATCAGTGGAACCCAGGGTATAAAGAAAAAAAAAAGAAATCAGGACTACTTTTAAATAAGCATATTGAGCTAAGAACTAAGTTACTATATTAATGTGTTTCTTGGAAAGGCTAATATAACTGGGAAAAGATGAAAATAAAGGACCCTTCTCATTTTGTGAGAACTTGTTGCATTAACTCTTTGAGTCCAAGTTTAGGATTAAGGTATGAAAGAAATTGAGGTACAATGCTTGACTTTTACTAAATACTTGTTGGTTGAGTGACAGAAGTATGAATGAATTAATTTCAAATTCTGATTGACATCATGCTTTCTTGTTCATATTTCATGATCTAAGTAGTTATGATCTGAGACCATATTTAAAGATGAGAAGATGATAGTCATAACTTCTTTGGGCCTCAGTTTTCTGATCTATAAAATGGAAGTGTTGAATCATATGTTACCTAAGATATTTTCCAGCTCTAACATTCTCTGACTACTTTTCCTGATTTTTGTTATGATAGATGTAAAACAGTTTTCAGTTTAGAAGTTTCTTCTGTCCCCTGTTGGATCATGAGACAACTGAACTGTGGTTGGGAGTTGACACACAGAGCTCTATCCTTGAACTCTCCAGGTCCCCTTTATTCATGCTGTCTCATTCCTGTGCTGCAAAGGCTATATTCATGTCCCTCATTAACCACCCTAAACTCTCTCTCTCTCCCTCCCTTAAACTCAGCATCTCCTGCTTGGCTTTATTCCCTCAGAGAGGAGCACCCTGGCTAGCCTCCATGGGTTTGTTTTTTGCTAAAGAGATGACTTTGGAATAATACTGTAGATACACTGAGGTAATTAAAAAATTCTTTATATTACAAACACTTCTGTTATTACCTAGAAAATAAAAATAAATGAATGCAAACACCTTACCTTTGATGGTTTTACTGTCACTCATCAAAGATCTGAGCTGCTTTTGTTTGCTTTTTTTAAATCAACTACTTCAGAATGCCATGTAATCTAATAGATTGCAAACAACATGGGTGGAAAGGCATATATGTATGTTATTTACCTTGTATCCCATAGCAGCCAGTACATTGTTTACACTTAGTAATCACTTAAGAATTTTTTGAGTTGAAATAAGTAACATTTATTTCATCAATAAAGTACTTAAAAAGGCTAAATCTCTGCAAATATCAAGAAAGTTTCTCACTGTTAAATTTAAAGCTACAATTTCTTGACTAGTCCAATAAAACACATGGAATTAAAACATATTTCATTACTGCTCATAATTCTACAATTCTTTAGGGAGAATATGGCCATCACTTTCTGTCAGTCTTCATCATTTGACAGATACATTATGTCATGGAGGGTATTGTGGGTTCTCACAGTCCATGTGAGAAGAACACAAGCCCTGGAAAAGTAGGAAATCTTTCCTGTATGGTGCCAGCAACAAACTATGTCTGCTTTCTGAGGGACAGCCTTGATACACATGGAAAAACTCATCAACAATGAGTTGGCCATTTGATGATGAACTCTTTGGTCATAGAAGTTAACGAAAAAAGTAAAATACATAATAACCCTTGGTCATGTGTGATCCCTTTCCACTTCTGCAATGACAGTGGTAGAATGGCAGAAAGAGAGACAAAAGGTTCTAAGAAACTTAAGTTGTTATAATACCTATAAATATTAACTTGGAGGGTGGAGCCAAGATGGCGGAGTAGAAACAGCACTTCTACAGAGCTCCAGCCCACACCACTTCAAAATCATGTAAAAGGGGGTCTCTGAACAACCTCTGGAGCTCCAGTACCCACAAAATGACACAGAGAAGCTAACCTACCACTGAGGACAGCCCAGCAGGGAGTGGCCAGCATAGCACTCTGGGAGCAGAGCCCAGGACCCCATGAGTTGGAGGTTTTAGCCCCAGGGCGGCTGGTCCAACAGCCAGCTGGAGGGACCCCAGAATACCAGCAGCTGTGGCATTTCCAGAATTACCAACACATAGATGCCTAGGACAAAGTGAAAGGTTAGTGCCCTATGGACTTTGGGACCAGTGTTTGGGAACATGTCAGCTTCTTCCCCTGGGGGTGAGAAGCCACTGAGGAGCTGAGGCACAGCTGACATTTTGCAGCTTTAGTTGCCACTTCAGCTCCTGGCCTGCAGATTGTAGGGGGATATGGCAATCAGTCTTGGAGGTAATCACTCTTGCTTTAACCTTCTTGGACCTGGACAGGATAAAAGTAAGGAATGGACCATTTGGGGGGTGGGAGGGGTGGGAGGGAAATATAGCCAGTCTTTTACAATATATCTACTATGGTAATGTTTTGCATTGCTATACATGTATAACATATACTGAATTGCTTATCTCCTCAGCAGGAGTGGGTGACAAGGGAGGAAGGGTATGGATCTGGAATTCGAAGTTTTAAAACTAAATGTTTCAAATATATATAAATACTATTATTAATACTATTTTGCATGTAATTGGGAGATAAGTTGTGCAGGCATCAAGGCACAGAGATTCACTTTGCCCCAGTGGAAAAGTCCAAGGGGGTATGGGAGAAGATATGGGAGAGAGCAGATTGGATGAGGGGATATCCTGTGGGACTGCTATTCTGGGGTGGTGGGTAGGGGAAAATGGGGGAAAATTGTAACTCAAAATCTGGCGGAAATGAATGATGTAAACCAGAAGTTAATAAAGCATTTGGAAAAAAAAATATGAACTTGGATCTTAGTATTCTAGATGTGAGATTCTTTGTCCACCTTGGTATCCTTATATGAAAAATCAGGGGGTTAGACTATATGGTCTTGGAGGTTCCTCCCAATTGTAAACCTATGCTCCTATGATTCTATGTTACTATACTAGATCATAAAATCAACTTTGACCTTTTCTTTATAAATGGAATGAAGTGACTGATGCAAATTTCCACTGAATGAAAGGATAAATCACAGAATCTCTTTGGAGAACCAAATAAAATAGTTGCTACAGTTGGCTAGATTCCAATTGGTGTGAACAACAACCTCTCTGAAGTGATTGTATTCTTTGAATTTGCATGGCATATTATCACTGGGCTGGAACCAATGACTATAATTTACATGATTAAAATTTCAAATAATGCCAATCTAAAGTCAGCTTTATAATGGATCCAAAGGCAATAAAAATAGTGCTTAATGAGATATTTGATATGGTGGTATCCTTGATTAACATTATTATTAATATTATTTGCAAGGCTATCAGGGTTAAGTGATTTGTCCAGGGTGACACAGCTAGTAAGTGTCAAGTGTCTGAGCCTGGATTTGAACTTGGGGTCTTCTAACTCCAGGGCCTGTGCTCTATCCACTGTGCCACCTACCTGCTACCTTGATGAACATTTTCAAAAAGTCTAGCATCACAAGTATAGCTTATGTGCCAAAATATATTGCAGGAGGTAAAGGGATTGAGAAAATTGCTGATGCCAATAATAATGAATCATCATATATTTCACTATTCAGTGTCTTCGAAGCACAGTGGGAGATTCTCAGAAACCTCATACCAATTGCTTCCTGAATACCTTTGAGAAAAGAATAGGAAGGCACGGGACTCAGGTAACACCAAAGAAATTCATCATTAACACCAAAACAAAAAAAGAAATGATTAAGAAGACATGAGTTTAGATACTTTTTTAGACTCTGACTACCTATGTGACTCAGATTATTCATCTGTAAAAAAAGATGCTGAAATTGAGGCTAAGGTCCCTTCTCTAAATGTATGATCCTATGAATTAATTACTGACAGCAGAGTCATTCCTGAATCAATGGATATACAGCCTCAGTTGTTAGAGCACAGAGCAAAATTAATTTTTAAAGAACTGATGCAAAAGAGAAAAGAAATATGGCATGCAATGAAAATGATTTCCAACTCAACCTATTTAAACAAGTTAGATAGAGTGGATAGAGATCTGGCATCATATACAGAAAGATCCAGGTTCAAGTCCTTTCTCTGACATAACACCTGGCAATTTGTTTAATATCTCAGTACCTTAGGCAATTCTCTAAGACTATAAATTGCAAGGAAGGTGTGGATCTGCTTTGGCAGAGCTCCATACACTGATGAAATCAAATGAAATAGAATTAAAGTGGGAAATGGATAGAGGAAAGGACATTATCAGTGACTGTTAAAACAAAAGGAACCTAGAAATCACTGGAACCAGTAATGATTTAATCTCCTCGCCAAGCAGAGAAAGCCAAAACCAGTTAGGAATATAAAATTGTTCACAAAATTTCATAGAGATAGATGATGGAACATTATGAGAAATATTGCCTCATATAATAGCAAGAAAACAAATATAAAGAAAACTTAAATGAAAACCTAAGTAAAGTTATCTTGAGAGTATTTAAAGATGTAACAGAAAGCAAGACAACAAACATACCAAAAGTGGGAAATACTTGCAGAATCTGTCTTTGTAAGAAGCTCTTTCAACCATTAAAGAAACATTTGGATACCTAAGGTCAGAGTACTGGATAGAAGAAATAAAAAGTGGTACTGCAGAAAATAAAGACAGAAAAAGCAGCTAGATAAAACCAAGCACATACAGAAAAAGTATCTGTTGAAGCCAACAATTTTAAAAGCACTGAGGGTTCAATGCATATGGTGACTGAAAAAGAGGAGGATACCAAAGGTATGGAAAAATACAGACTTTTATTGTTACACTCCAAAAGAGAACTGAGACAATATCACTCTAAGGGGATGGATCAAAAGAGCTTGCTGATTAATTTGTTGAGTTTACAGAATGCAAACCTTTGGAGGCACCTGATAGGCATGGAAAGTGAAGACATGCCCATTTCTTACTTTTTTTGAGAAGATAAGGAACATGTCTTTACTGGTTTTGGATGACTATGTCTGCTCCCAAGATATCCAGATACTTGAAACTCTGAAAAAACCAGATTTTTGGCACATAATAAGTGCTATATAAGTGTTAGCTATAATGATTAGAGTTATCCGCCACAGAACTTTTCACTTTTGACTTTTTCCTGTTCAGAATCCTGCCCAGAATTTAGCAGTGTAGATTCTAAGTTAGGGAGATGGGGAGAACTCTGGACATGAGCAATCTACTCCCCTTAAAGACTTTTAATGGTTGCCTTAGGCAGAAACCCATAGGAGTTATAAGTGTTATCTCAGAGTTTTCTTGCCTTATGGTTAGAAATAAGAGTTCTTAACATTACACTTTTTTTTAGCTCAAGACAAAAGCCAGGACAAAAACATAGTACTTACAGCAGCATGTGGCAGAAACAGACATGAGCTTGCCAAAGCATCTCAAATGAGAATCATAGACAATGTTCCTGAATTACAATCTCCTTGCATTGGGTTTTTATTTCCTAGGTAGCATAATTCTAGAATCTAACCTTCTAAACCAAAAAGGGATATTTGAATAGGGAAATCCTCAAAAGTTGTCCCCAGAATAATTCTAAATTAAAGAGTTTCAGAGGTCAGAAATGAGAGAGGGAGGACAGGGGGAAGAGAGAAACACACACACATACAGAGAGAGAGACGGGGGCGGGGGAGAAGGAGATGGAGAGAGAAGCAAAGGAGAGAAAGAGACAGAGAGAGAAAGAGAGAGTCAGAGAGACACACACACAGAGGCAGAGACAAAGAGACAGAGAAATAAGGAATTTCCAGAACAGTGTGTTTCTTAGAGAAAGAAGAGGATTGACTTTTTGCTTTTCTTTGCATCTTCAGCATATAGAACAGTGCCTGGAACATATTAAATGCTTGTTGACTGACTTGTTAACTTGGGAGGAAGAGGAGAGATATGGACCTTGTTAACCCTCATTACAATGAATTATTAGGGCAGAGTGGGCCCAGTAGAAGGTGGTGTTTGTTTCGTAGCCTCCAAAATGTGTATTCTTTCAGGGGGTATCAGAATCAGAAGGGACATCATGAATTTAGAGAGAGTGGGTAAAATCACATGGTAGAGCTTGGGATTCACTGAGGTGTCAGAGTATTGCCTCTTTGGCTATCCAAATTTCAGTTCCTTATGAGATGGACTGCTGTTAAGTACCTTATTCACTTTCTGTATTTATTTAGAAATCTCTTTAACTCTTTTGGATCTTTTTTTGCAGTGTGAAATAAAGGCCATTTTGTACTAAAATACATTTGTTACCTTGAGTCCTTGTATGAGAACTAGGGAACCTATTCCCCATTTGTGGAACCTAGCCATATTTGGAGGTGTCCCAGAGTAAACTCTGGGTGGGAGCAAAATGAGCCAAAGAGAATACTCACCTTCTGGCTTAGGCCTTAAAATCATACCTCAGAAACTGGCAAACATTACAAAGGGGGCTTGATTTATTTTGTTTCTGAATGTCTAGACTTAAGAAAGTGATAGAGAAAATAAAAATAATACAGATAAAATTTAAAAGTATCTTGTGCATAAGTTCCTCACCTCCTTCCTCTGAAAGTCAGTTATTAAACATTTGCCAGTATCCCACCATTGTGCTGGTCACATAATGAGAGAGAGAGTAAGTTAGTGGGCAGCCCACATATTTAGTTGGAATTCATTCAATGTAAGAATCATGCAAATCAAGCACCCAGGAATTGGATGGACCTTTTATGGCAAAGTTATTTGAAACCACTGATGAAAGTTTCACCAGATAGGCAGGCAGGTATCATGATAGGCACTATTCAGAGAGAATGCCTATGTCAATGAAATAATAGACTCATAGGGTAAAAATTATCTCACCGTTAGAATGCCAAGAATTTGGCTCATTTGAAATACAAAATGAGATAATCTAAGTGAGACTATAAGCACAGACACAAAAGTCTTAATCCTCAGTTTCTACTTAAGTATTCCTATCTATAGACATAACTAGAAAGTGAACATTTATACACATCTCTACATACATGATTCCTCTTGCCATAACTTGAAATACTCTATAGGTGTGGGTGTCGCTGATACCTACTAAGTAGAATTTTGACTATTCATAACATCTAAACCACATTAATAGTATTTCATCAATTTCTTTCACTTGTCTTATTGCGCACCAAATGCCGGACTTTCGGTATCATTCAGATACCAAAAGCTAACCAGGAAAGCTTTGTACATCACAATACTGACCCCATTTTTGGATGTCTTTCAACTTGGGACCTCTTACATGACAGAACACTATTCCTTTTATGAATATTGAAATGTGTGTGTGTGTGTGTGTGTGTGTGTGTGTGTGTGTGTGTGTGTGTGTGTGTGTGTACCTTCTTCTCAAGACTGCAATAGCATTTTTTGGTACTTAAAACCGAATCTTTAGCCACGATAGTTCACCCATGACTTATGTAGAAATATTCTTTAACCTTCTGCAAATACTTCTGGCTTTACTGCCCACTATCACATATTCTTTAAATACATATGGATAATCTTTTAGTTTTGAATTTGCTGAAACGGCCTTGAAATAGAGACATTAATTACATGCTTAGTCAGAGACAATGTAATGAGGCTCCTTTGCCAGAGTAATTGGAACCCTGCAGTTATGCTCTCCCGGTTATTATAGGGCAGCAACAAGTTTCAAAGCACGCAGAACAATCTGGGCAGGTTGAATTATAACAGCACCCTCAAAGTCAATTGGGAGAGTAGTTCATCTATCTTTAAATTAAGATGAAAAGTCTACACAAAGTATTGAATTGTTCTATTTCTCAACAGCATGATTACCGACAACAAAGCAGAACCATTTTAGAGTCATGTTTATTTTAAGATCTATTTCATTCAAAAGTTGATTTCATTGTAGGAAACCCAAGAGGCACATGGCTGGTTCCAGAATCCTGTATATATCAGGATAACTTCAGTATTTTTAAAACTGTTTTTAAAAGAGCAAAGGATCATGTAACAAATTGCCCCTGAAAACAAGTAAAAGATAATATACTTTGAAGAAAAATAAGTATAAAAAAAATATCCTGAGCAACATTTTCAAGAAATAGAGAGAATCTAAGAAAAAAGTAGGAAAAGAGCCTAAAAGACAAAAGAATTCCAGAAATGGAACCCACAGCTTAGAGTATAATTACAGAATCTCCTTTGTATTAAAATAAAAAATTCTGAATTATAAATTTTTAGAGTTGTAAAGTTTCTTTCTTGAGGATTTCAAGTTGTACAGTTCATTATATCCATTCTCCTCCCACTGTGAAAACATCACCCTGCAGGTGGTTCTGCTACTCTCTAAATGACTGCTTTTCCAGAAACACTATCCATCAAGAAACCTCGCCAAGAGTCATTTGATAAGACACCAGAAGCTAGAGAAAGATGACAGTGGAGGACAACTGTAAATTTTCCCAGGTGCCAGTACTTTTCACACTTTCACACAGAGGGTTGGAGGAGATAGGAAATAGGAAGGGAGAAATTCTGGGTTGAGGGGAGAAAGGGGAAAAAGAACAATATTTGTTTGTAATCTCTAGAAATTCAATCTAGTCCCTAAATGTCATGGGAAACTTTACCTCATTGGCTTTGAAGACCTGGTCCTTTCCTGATGTCCATCCTGCCTGAGGCATGAGCCTTGTCTTAGAATCTTTATTATACATTTGAAGTCCATCTGAACTCACATTTGCCTTGTTCTTTGAGGTTTACAAAGCTCATTGCTCATAACAAATTAGAGAAGTAGGTCTGCTAATTTCTATAGAATGCTAATTTCTATTTTAATTATTTCTAATAAATAATGCTAATTTCTGTAGAAACATTTCTTAGCAGCTGACAACTTTATCACCTATCTGTATGATGATTATTTTTTTAGGTCAGTGTTGTTTGATGCCCATGGGAAATAATTGACTTTTTGTCAGCCTCCCATATTTTGAGAATTCTTTCAGTCATCATATATATATATATATGTATATATATATGTATATATATATGTATATATATATGTATATATATATAACATATACATGTATAGATATAGATAGATATCACTTCTACTTACACAAAAGAAGACATTAAAACAAGTTACTTTTTATATTCAATCAATTATTTAGAACTATGCCAAACTGTTCTATTAAATTAATCCTTGACCTCGTAAGCATCATATCTAAGTTGTTTAAAACACAATTCTCCTTGCCACTGGAGAAATGATATGATGATGATGATGAGATATAGATCTAAGCTTCATTGTGGAAATGATATTATTATTATTATTATTATTATTATTATATAGATCTAAGCTTCAAAGAACAGTAGGATAAACCACATTGCTCATATAAGATCTGATTGTATGACCCCACATTTGAAGATTTCTTCTTCTTTGGCTTGGTTTTTGTCCTATATGTGCCATTTCTTCCCCTCTCCTTCCCCTTAATTAATTAGTTTTTTTTGCATTTATTTATCACTTTATTTTACAAGCTCTTAATCTATATTTCACTGTCTCCTTCCTAATTTATTAACACTCATTTTAAAAAAGAAAGAAAAGGAAAACACTTATAACATTTATACATAATTCAGAAAACAACTTCCCATATAAACTATATAAAAAATGTAAGCATTTTAAGCCAGTCACCTCTTGGACATCTGTTTTTAACTCTATGGGGAATTCCTGCTGTCAAAGCTTCCTTCAATAATGTAGATAAGTTACTGAGTTTTTTAGGAATCAAGCATTTGTTTCTATTTAAACCAACCTTCTGATGAATTTCAGAAATATTTGGAAATTACCAAGAAAGAATGAATCCTGACAAGTTCATTCTAGTTTTGCATTTTATTTGAACACTGCAGGGATCCCCTCATCCCAATACTATTCATCTCTTCTTGTGTGCTGGGTCCCATCCAAGTTCATTATAAAATGTCCCTTTGTGAAACACAAGTACATTCTGTTCACTGCTTTTTTCCCTCCAACATGTTCTATCTATCCAGCCTTCAAAAAACAAAACCCTACATTTATCACAGGGAAAATGCTTATAAAATGTTACCAGGTTCCCTCAGACATATTAAGTACTTGATATCTTGAAATTTTTAGAGGTTTGTCTTTTGGTGTGCCCCACCCCCACTACTTCTCTGATAAAGTAAATTTTGTTATTGAACTAATTGAAAATATATGACCTAATTCTCTTGCTATTAATTTTCTTACTGTATTAATCATTCTAATTGACATTAAGCAGATTTCTTATTTTAAGATGCTTTCCCATCATACTAGAGACCTAATAATCTACAGCTTTAGTTCAATTAAATAAACTTTTATTAGGCAACTTCTACATGTGTGGAACAGAATTAAGAACTAGAGATATAAGGGGACGTGAGTTAGGATCCGGCCACAGACACTTAACACACACAAACAAAAACTTAGCCGTGTGACTTTGGGCAAGTTATTTAACCCCAATTGCCCTCCAAAAAGAAAAAAAAAAGAACTAGGGATATAAAGATGAATAAAACATGGACCATGCCATGAGGAACATCAGAATTTAAGAGGGGAGTTAAAATACAAATAACAATAAATATGAATAATAACAAAAAAGAAAAATCCACAAATAACTACAATAAAGAATTAAATATAAGTACGGAAGGGAGTTACAAAAATGAACACTATTACAGTTTTGATGGGAGAGAAAAAACTTTCTGTGGGCATCAAGAAAGTCTAGATGACTTCTGAGATCACTCCAAGTTTTAAATTGATGATCCTTCTTTTTTTCCCAGTTGTATTTGTTTTCATTCTAAAGTTTCTTCTACATCTTGCCTATGAGTGTTTGATTGGGAGGAAAAGGGAAGAGTAAGCATTTTTTCATGCTTTTGTGTTGATTTAAAACATCCTCATTTTTATTTTAAAAAGTGCTTCTTCTAAGCCTTAAAATTTTAAGGTTAAATCTTACAAATCAACTTAAAATTTTTTCTTATTTAAACAAGTAAGAAGGAAAAAATCTGTTTTGGTGTCTATGCGTAGGATTCCCATAAGAATGGGGAGAAAGACCCACTTAAGCTGTTGAGGGACCAGATTTTTTTCCTTGCCTATATCTGAGCCAGTCAGATCCACTTTCATTAGTCTGGTCATTTCTTTAGGTAGGGGTTAGCAGTACTTGGAAGGGTAACCTTTTTCTTTTTTTCCTTTTTTTTTTTTTTTTTTGCTTTTTGGAGGGCAATTGAGGTTAAGTAACTAGCCCAAGGTCACACGGCTAGGTTTTTGTTTGTGTGTGCGTTAAGTGTCTGAGGCCGGATCCGAACTCAGGTCCTTCTGACTCCAGGGCCGGCACTCTACTCACTGCGCCACCTAGCCGCCCCAAGGGTAACCTTTTTCAATGTTAATACTAGACAGTTGGATTTAAAAATGAAAGCTGATATCAATAGTAACAGGATAGGGAAGTTGTCTCACTGGAGAGTTCTAGAATTTTTGCCTCTTCTTCTCCACATTGACCCTTCAAAAAAGAAAACAAGACTAAATGGAGAATGAATGTCAAATGAATGATTTCATTTAAGTTCCGGCAGGGATCAGTGATGAATTTGTGGGTTTAAATCCTAGTTCTGTGACTCAGTAGCTGTATGACCCGGATCACATGACTTAAGCTTACTAGGCCTTTGTTTCCTCATTTGTAAAGGGGAAGAGTAAGGGGACAAACATTTATTCAACACCTACTATGTGTCAGTTATGGTGCTAAGCATTTTTAAAACATTATCTCATTTTATCTGTAAAGAAAAATAGTTGGGGGTGGCTAGGTGGTGCAGTGAATAGAGCACTGGACCTGGAGTCAGGAGGACCTGAGTTCAAATTCAGGCTCAGACACTTAATACAAAGACAAGCTGTGTGACCTTGGGCAAGTCACTTAAACCCAATTGCTCTGCCTTCCCCCCTCCAAAAAACAAAAAAAAGTGTTGGACTAAATCTCTAAGGTACCTTATAGCTCTAAGTCTATATGTTCATGAAGGAGGGGGAACCTGTGGTTGGCCTTGATGTATGGGCACAATTTGAACAGGCAGAGTCTGAAGAGAGAGTACATGCCTGTAAGAGTTGTGGCAATATAAAGTAACAATATAAGACTGAATAATCCAGTTTGGTTGAAGCTTTAGAACCTTAACATGAAAGGGAATGGTGAGAGATAAAGCTGGTTAGAATCTAATTGTGCCAAGCTAAGGAGTAGACTTTATTAGGTAGGCACTGGGAAGTAATTGAAGGTTCCAGAGAAGAGGAGTGACAAAATTGGAACTGTGTATTAGAAAGATTATTGCTCTGCAGGATGGCTTAACGTGGGAAAGATTACAACAAAGGGGACTCATTAGGTGGCTACAGCAATATTCTATCGGAGAAGTAACAAGGGCCTGAACCATACATTATTAACAACGGGAGTAGAAAGAATGGAAAACATTCGAGAAATATTGTGGAGGTAGAACTGGCAGTCTTTCACACCTAATTGGTTATAGGGCCCGAGGGAGAAAGAGAGGAGTCAAGCAAGAGTACAGTTTTAAGCTTGGTTGACTGGAAGAATCATGATGATATTGACAGAATTTAGGAGATTCATGGCAGACTTTGGGGAAATGGTAAAGAGTTTGACTTTTGACATATTGGGCTTGTGGTACTAGAGAATATCTATGTGGAAACGTTTTTTTGGAAATTGAAGTCTGGATTGTGGTTAAAAGCATAGATTGGAAAGTCAAAGAGTTGGCATACCATAGTGGAGAGAGATGGAAAAAATGGAGAGAGTTCTGGACAGCCATTAGATGTCAATTTTAGTCATGGATTGACTGCTAACCGCATGTCCACAAACATACTTTAGACCTGAGTTTCCTCATCTGCAAAATAAGAGTATTAGATCACATAGCTTCTAAGACCCCTTTCAGCTCTAAAATGTGATTTCTATTTAGGAACCAAATAATAACAAAGAAATGCATTTTTTTAAATGCACAGGACATTACTTCCACAAGTATTTCAAATGTAGGAAATGAGTCCAAAAGACAGAAACACAGAACTGAAAAAAAATCCTTTATGGAAAATATTTTTTGATAGCAGAAGAAAAGAATAATTTCTTTAGAAAGACTAAGTTCATTTCATCTATCTATTAAGGAAGTAATCTAGTATTGCAGCTCTAGTATTACATTAGAAAGTTTACAGGATTTAAGTTTATAAGATTATTTCACATCTTGTATTTCAAAATTTAAATAAGAGCTTTGAAAAAGAGAAGACTTTAGGAACTGGCCATTAATAATGATAACTATCATATGCATATCTTTTTAATTATATCTATTAAATTTGTTTTATAAGTTCAAATAGTCTGTGACATATACGTGCAACTTAACTACAAATGGTCCCAAAGGATTCTGAAGCGACTGGGGATTCATTCTCCTACCCTTTTAATTTTCCTAACTAATTCAGTCCTTACCAAAACCTTCTCCTCACCCTGCCATTGGTCTAGTGCTGGTTGGCCAAGGTCTAGAGTTATGTCATCCACTGGTAAGAGGGAAGAAAAAGAAAGAAGGAATGAAAAAAATGCCATAGTTCCTCTATGTCTCCCAACTCTGAAATTCTATATTAGTAACAGTTGTGAATAATCCCCATCAATTATTTGAATATGAAAAAGAGAAATATGGATTTGAATTTGGAAAACAATAAACATTTTTGGGGAAAACAAGTACATATCACATAGATTCTTAAGGATATTTTATGTATGAATAGCATGGATCATTTGGTCTTTAAGTCCTGCTCTTCTTCAGACCATATCCTTTTCAATGACTATAAGTGACAGTATGCTGGTAAATGTTTAACTATGGTCGCTCTCTAGGGAGTGGCAAATGTATGCATGACACACTTTTAAAAATATTTTGCATCACTAACACTTTCTTAAATCTAGACAATTAAAAAAACAATACATCAAGCCCTAATTTGGAGCTTTAGCTTATTTTAGAGGTGTAAATGTTTACTCTGAAAATGTAATAATCTGCTCATGACACAGTTCAAACTGGCTGAAGCATACCCCTGGTTAAAAACATATGGGTATGGGGTCCCAATATCTAATTTCATTAGTGTGTGGGTATTCAGATTGTGGAAACTATCTCCACTAATTCAGGTCAGCAACCTATAAGTAATGTGCACTTTAATGCCTGGGGCATTGAGAGATTGTGGTTTGCCCATGACTATACAGCTAATATGTGCCATAGGCAGGATTTGAACATAGGCAGGCCTTCATGATCTAGCCACTATTCTACACTGCCTCTCAATTACAAGCATTATGCAACAAAAATGATGCTATTAACCTATCATCATAAGATTAGCAGTGGTTGTATCTATACTACAGGAATATTAGATTTTATACTATACTCATAGAAAAAACTGTTTAAAATGAATTTTGTAAATTGAATAATTTTAAATGCATTTGGGGACTCATTGCATACAATAGAAGTACAGTAAATACTTGTTTGTTGCAAAAAAAGGAATGATCCTTTTTAAAGGCAAAGTATTTTTTTTGCTTTGTAAATTAGATTAAATTGGATTCAATAAACATTAGTATTGACCATGTACAAGGAATGAAGTTCAATCTTTTTGTTTAAATTTTTTTTATTCTGAATTAAAAAAACGTGAAAAATAGACATGTATGTACAGAAATATTTATAGCAACTCTTCTTGCAGTGGCAAAGAATTGGAAATCAAGGGGATGACCATCAGTTGGGGAATGGCTAAACAAGTTGTGGTATATGAATGTAATGGAATATTATTATGCTATAAGAAATGAGGAGCAGACAGACTTCATAATAACCTGGAGAGTCTTATATAATTGATGCTGAGTGAGGGGAGCAGAACCAGGAGAACTTTGTACACAATTACAGACATATCATATCTGTGACAAATAACTTTGATAGACTGGGCTCCTCTCAGGAATACAAGGTTAAAAGACAACTCGAAAGACTCGTGATGGAAAGGGCCATCCACATTCAGAAAAAGAACGATAGAGTCTGAATGCAGATTGAAGCAAACCACTTGCTCTCTCTCTTGTGTTTTGTTTTGTTTTGTCCCTTCTTTCTCATTATTCACTCCATTGGTTATAATCCTTCTTTACAACTTGACTAATGTTTAATGTGAAGGTATCTGTAGAACCTACATTTGATTGCAAGCTGCCATAGGGACGGGGAGGAGAAAATTTGAAACTCTAGGGATTGTGGAACTGAATGTTGTAAACTAAAAGTAAATAAATAAAATTTAAAAAGAAAAAAAAACTTGAAAAATAAAATGGGCATTTCAATACACATAGAATAGAAAAAGAAGATTGTGGATGAAAGTTCTAACTTATGTATTATTTGCTTTGCTTTTAAAAATACATGTATATTTACACACATATAGCATATATGTAATAGATAGATAGATAGATAGATAGATAGATAGAGAGATAGATAGATAGATAGATATAGATAGATAAATAGAATGTTGCTTTCAAAGCTGTCTTGCTTGTCTGTGGTTCTTTCTGTACTTGTATTTATTTTCTGTGAATTAAAAAAATCCTTCAATGACCTTTTTTTCTTTTAATTTTCCTCCTTAAAAATCACTATAATACCCCTATTCCCTTTCTCCCTCTCATCCTCTCAACCCTCCCCAACAGGAATATTCTCCTAGTGATGCTATGTGGATGAAAATATTGCAAAAATAGTCACAGAAGAATAGAAGTTTTGGTTAATGCAGAGGGAAGTGGAAATCATATGACGGGTACTGGTTGGCTTTGGTGTATTTCCAAACATGCCCTATATGGAAGAATAGGATTTCACTGAGAAAACGTTATGTAGGAAATAGAAAGTAGGTTGCTCATGAGTTGATGGCAAGGAATATTAGATGGACTTCAAGGGCACCAGTACACACAGAAATGGGAATAAAAAGAAAGCCTTGGAGGTTTAGAAGATCCTGGATAGATCTTCTGCTTAGAATCAAGAAAAAAAGACAGGAGTCATGTGGGATGAGATGGTATGGACTGGTTGTAATCTGAGCCAATGGAGGTAATAACCACATGAGAAGACATCCATAAGAATGTGTTAGGCACTGTGCTAGATACTGAGGATACAACCACAGAAAGTAAGATTTTTAATTTTTTAGTGGAGTTCTTCAATACGTAGAGCAACTCAAAGTCTGGAAGGGTTATTGCTGGTCACACTGAAAGACAAGGATCTAAAACAATAGATTGTTCAGGATATGTGCAGCGTGAGAGCCTCATAGTGACACTTAGATTTACCTATTCACAATGCCTTTTCTGCCCATTCATTTGCACAGAAGCACTCAGCAGATCTAAGGAGCTGAGGAAAATTAAAGTACTTCAGATCTTTCACATTAGTGGGGTAAAGAGAAAGCCCTTTGAAATTATTTGGAAGCAGGGGATATAGCCTGACAGCAATCAGAAGGGTTAAAAGAAACCTTTATATAGAGGCTTATGATAAGGTCATGGACTCTACCAGGAAGAGAAAGCAAGTTCAAAAAATAAACTTAATCTGTGGTCAGTTTGCTTAGGTGTTGTCCTTTAGTCTTTCCTGTATGTTTTTAGCTTGGAACTTTGTCTCTGACTAGAGATATGACAACACGCCTTTACCAGGGAGGGGTTTTTAGTCACTGCATTATAACAAATAGAAATCAACATGGCCAGCTGTACTCCAGAAGGAAAAAAAAGCCCAGAAATTGATAGGAGAGAGAAGTTCAGTCACCATGAAACCAGTAGAGATGCATTGTACCCATCAGGAAGCAACTGATTAAGGACGGTGAGGAAGTGTGGAGGAGTAGAGATGGCAAATTCATTGGGAACAGTGGTGATGAAGTCTTCAGCAGGTAGCAGACTCAGATTTTTGACCAAAAGACAATGTGGATCTTTCAGCAGCTAAAATGTGTATTCCATTACAAATAGTTTGGTCACACATGTTTCAGGTATATGCAACCCTCTTAAATGTGTGCTGGACGAATTGAGTTTTCCTGTGTATTGGGGCCACATCTTTCCCTTTGTGTATGATTGTATACCCTTTCCACTGTAAGTAAAAGGGGAAAACATGTCCCAGCTTTTCGGGAGTAATGTTGTATTGTTCTTTTTCCATGTTATTTCATTAAATACCCTTGCTTTGAATTAATGGCATCTTTTGTCTGACTAGTAGGTGAAGTCTCACAAATTATGTTTTTTAGTTTATGCAGACTCACAGAATCAACCTGGGGGAAGTTTTTCTGGTTGCTTACAGGTATAGAAAGATAATCAGCTTTCTTTATGTGAAACTTGCTTGTATTGGGAATGGGTGTACATTCATGCTCCACTTTGAAACCTAGGATTAGGATAGAGTACATGATAATTAAATGAAATGAAAATAATTGGTCTTTATAAAGATCAAGTAAATATTCTTGCTTTATGCAATACTGTCCTGTAATTAACAGGGCCAACTCTATAATTGCCAGTATATAAGGACAGAGTAGATCAATCAATCAATCAATCAATCAACATTTATTAAGTGCTTTCAATGTAAAAAACACACAGACTCTTGTAGTGACAAAAATTTAAAATTGAGATTGAGGTTTTTTTTTTTTTCAGAGCTAATAGACCTTGCTATCATCAGAGTTTTCTATCTAAAATCCACTTGGCCTTTCATTGTAAATATTTTTTTCCAGGACTCTGGGGGTTCTTCATTGCACTCACGTAGGCCTTTCTATCTCATTGCTGTCAGTGGGCTCTTCACAGTCAAATTAATTTCTTTTCCTTATAGCTAAGAAAAATGAATAGCCAGTCTAGGAAAACCAAAGTCAACAAAGAAGAAATTGAAAATAAGGCCAGATATCAGAACTCAGGAAAGGAAAATGTCCTTTTACCTCAAGCTGTTTATTTAGATGTTACAGCAAGCTACGGTAGTACTTGATATGGCTGATATTGCAACAATTTTCTTTTCATTAAATGGTATGCTATTTTCTGCTCTCCCTTCCCCCTAATTTCTTTATCTGGAAGTACATACCTGGGATACTTGTCTGTACCACATAAAGGTTTCTGTTATCAGAGGTGGGGGAGGGGAACTGTGGGCTGCATCCTTCAAGCTAAGAATGCACTGTTCTGTGGTACTTTATTTCAATGTATTTTAGGTATTTCACTTTGCTGTTTATTACCCTGCATACCACCGATTAAAAGAATTCTCTTTAGGAAATACAAAAGGGCATACTAAAGCATTGTTCATGCTATCCAAGTATGAAAGATGGTGAGATAAGGGCTAGGAGACAGTACAATTAGATAAGAAATGGGTTGAATGGGCAGACTCCAAGTGTAATGGTTCAAAGGTAACTTTCTAGAAGGTCTTTGAGGGAGTCCCTTAATAGCTCTTTGCTATTTAACATTTTTATCAATGACTTTGGACCAAGGCATTGACTATACAGTTATTAAAGGGATAGCAAACAAAATGGGGGACAGATTCCAAAAGAAAGTGTAAAACAGAATGTGGGGCTTAATCAATAAAATGAATTTAGGCAGGAACAGAAGGGAGGAGGCATGGTTATGCAAGCTACAAGTCTGTTAAGGGAAAAGTGAAGGTAAAACTGCTCAGAAAGAAGTTTAAATGGTGAAATTGAATGTTAGAAGTACAGTTAATGGGGTGGCTAGGTGGTGCAGTGCATAGAGCACCCGGCTCTGGAGTCAGGAGGACCTGAGATCAAATCCAGGCTCAGACATTTAACACAAAAACTAACCATGTGACCTTGGGAAGTCACTTAACCCCAAGTGCCCTCCAAAAAAGCAAAAGCAAAAAAAGTACAATTAGTGTCTATATAGCTCTTTGAGGTTTGTAAAGCACTTTACAAATATTGTCTCAATCGATCCTCACAACAATCTGGGGAGGTAGGTACCATTATTATCCTCATTTTCTGGATGACAAAACTGAAGCAGACAAAGGTTAAATGACTTTTTCAAGGTCACACAACGAGTGTCTGAGGTCACATTTGAGCTTGGGTCTTTCTACCCATTCACTGAATCACTCAGCTATGTTAATATTTTTTTAGGTTTTTTTTTTTTTGCTTTTTTTTTTTTGGAGGGCAATTGGGGTTAAGTAACTTGCCCAAGGTCACACGGATAGATTTTTGTTTGTGTGTGCGTTAAGTGTCTGAGGCTGGATCCGAACTCAGGTCCTTCTGTCTCCAGGGCCAACGCTCTACTCACTGCGCCACCTAGCCATCACCTGACCATGTTAATACTGATAGAGCACTGGACTTGAGTCAAATATTGTCTCAGATGCTTTTTAAGCTATGTGACATTGGGCAAGTCATTTAATTTTGCTGCTATTAATGGGTGAAATGGGGATAATATTAGCACCTCTCTTGTAAAACTGTTTCAAAAAACAAAAAAAAAAATTAGGCCAAGTGATTCATAACTGTGTAGTGCTAGAACTGGATTCAAGAAGACCAGAGCTCATATCTAGCCTCCGACATTTCCTGGCTGTGTGACCTTGGGCAATTCACTTAACCTTTTCTGCCTCAGTTTCTTCAATTGTAAAATAGGGATAATAATAGGACTTACCCCACAGGGTTATGGTGAGGAACAAATGAAATAAATGTGTAAAAGGCTTAGCACAGTGCCTGGCACATAGTAGGTACTAAACAAATGCTTGTTTCTTTCCCTTCTCCCTTATTCCCATCTTGCCCTAATAAAATAAAGATGCCATATTTAATTTAAGACTTGATTCTTTCTATTATTGTGGTTCAAACTTATGCTTTCCTTAGATTAGGCTGCTCCTATTGGGAACTCCCTTCACTAATGCTTATTGATGCATTCATAGTTTTGAGTTCACAATCCTAGAGAGTTGCCAGAGGCTCCAAGAGTTTAATCGGGCTGCCCATGCTCACACAGTCAGTGTGAGTAAAAAGTAAGGATTAAGGTCTTGTAACAGCAATATTGTTTTAAGGACCACTTTGAGCAACTCAGTCATTTTGACTATTATAGATACATGCATTAAAAATTAAGGACAAATGAAGAAAAGATGCTATCTACATTTAGAGAAAGGATGGATAAATAGAAATATGTATAAAATGATTTTACATATATTTCTAATTGTGTCTAATGGTAGCCTTTTCTAGGGCAGGAGGGGAAGGGGGAAAAAGAAATTTACATGTTACTTTTGTTGTATATTTGGAGGGAATAGCAAGTTGTACAGGGTATGTTTGTAGTTTCATGTGCTATCATCTTTTTATTGTACTCTATTATGGAAATACCTGTTTTTGGGGGGCAGAGCCAAGATGGCAGAGTAGAAACAGCATGTCCAAGGCACTCTCCCCCCAGATCACCTTCAAACTATGTAAAAGGGGACTCTGAACAACTTCTGGAGCCCCAGCACCCACAGAATGACACAGAGAAGCTAACCTCCCGCTGAGGACAGCCCAGCAGCCCTGCAGGAAGGACCAGCACAGAGCTCTGGGAGCCAGCAGCACAGCGCTCAGTGTGTGGAGAGCCGAGCCCAGGTCCACCTGAGCCAAGGTTTTAGCCCCAGGGCGACCTGGCCAGCAGCTGGCTGGAGGGACCCCAGAACACCAGCAGCTGTGGCGATTCCAGAATTATCAACACAGACATGCCTAGGACAAAGTGAGAGGTTAGTGCCCTATGGACTTTGGGACCAGTATTTGGGGAACGCGATGGCTTCCTCCCCTGAGGCCTAGAAGCCACTGAGGAGACACGCCATTTTGTAGTTTTCGGTGGCAGCTCCAGCTCCTGGCCTGTGAAATGTAGGGAGATCCAGTGATCAGTCTTGGGGGGGGGCGGTAATCTCTCTTGCTTTAACCTCCCTGGATCTGGATTGTGCTCTGGGGTGGAGGTTGTGGGGTGGGTATCCAGATTGCCAGAAACGGAAGTTGTCCCCCCACACGTTCGGGACGGAAGCTCCCCTGTCTGGTGGCAGAGTCCTACTGTGGCAACAAGCCCAAAAGTCAAGTAATTAAGTGTCAACATGCCAAG
Organism: Gymnobelideus leadbeateri; assembly: GCA_011680675.1. Classification (NCBI taxonomy): domain Eukaryota; kingdom Metazoa; phylum Chordata; class Mammalia; order Diprotodontia; family Petauridae; genus Gymnobelideus; species Gymnobelideus leadbeateri. The sequence goes on along the minus strand of WOXC01011766.1, from coordinate 970,752 downwards.
GTAAAAGAAACAAAATAAACAGAAAAATGCAACATTAGACTCCTATTTTGGGGGCATAGAGGATAGACGCATAGAACAGGAGAAGGACTGTGAGGTCAGAAATCCTGCTCAAAAAGCCCCAAAGGAAAATATGAGCAGGTTACAGGCCATAGAGGACCTTAAGAAGGACTTTAAAAATCAAATAAGAGAAGTGGAGGAAAAATTGGAAAGAGAAATGAGAAGGATGCAGGAAAAGTATGAAATGGGGGTCAACAGCCTGACTGAGGAAAACAACACCTTAAAAAATAGACTAGCTCAAATGGCAAAGGAGGCCCAAAAGGGCAATGAGGAGAAGAATGCCTTAAAAAGTCGAATTTGCCAGATGGAAAAAGAATCTCAAAAGTTCACTGAGGAGATTCATTCCTTCAGAGTTAGACTGGAGCAAATGTAAGCTAATGACTTTATGAGAAATCAAGATGCTGTTAAGCAGATCCAAACAAATGAAAGATTAGAAGGCAATGTGAAATATCTCATGGGAAAAACCACTGACCTGGAAAATAGCTCCAGGAGAGAAAATTTAAAAATTATTGGACTACCTGAAAGCCATGATCAAGGAAAGAACCTAGAAATCACCCTTCAAGAAATTCTCAAGGAAAACTGTCCTGATGTTTTAGATCCAGAGGGCAAAATAGAGGTTGAAAGAATCCACCAATCACCTCCTGAAAAAGATCCCAAAAAGAAAACTCCCAGGAATATTATAGCCAGGTTCCAGAATCCCCAGATCAAGGAGAAAATACTACAAGCAGCCAGGAAGAAACAATTTCAATATTGTGGAAACACAATCAGAATAGCCCAGGACCTGGCAGCTTCTCCACTGAGGGATCGAAGGGCATGGAATATGATATTCCAGAGGGCAAAAGAGCTGGGAATGAACCCAAGGGTCACCTACCCAGCAAAACTGAGTATTTTTGTTTCAGGGGAAAATATGGTCATTCAGTGGAATAGAGGACTTTCAAGCATTCTTGAGGAAAAAACCAGAGCTGAATAGAAAATTTGACATCCAGACACAAGAAGCAAGAGATGCCTGAGAAGATAATCAGGGAAAAGAAATCAAAAGGTACTTATCAGATTTGAACTATTTACATTCCTATATGGAAAAACAATAACTGTGACTGATGAAATCTTTCTCACTATGAAAATAATGGAAGAAGGGTGTATGGTCATTTGAATACATATGTGAATGTGTGTATATATGTTTACAGTTATACATGGATAGAGCGCATAGGTTGAATTTGTTGGGAAGGGATGATACTTAAGGGGTGAAATTATGAGGTGAGAGAGGAATGTGGCAGGAGGAGATGGGGAGAGATAGGGCAGGGTAAACTATCTCATGTAGAAGAAGCAAGGGGAAGTAGCTGCAGGGGAGGGAAGAATAGGAAGGCAAAAAGACAAAACCACATTCTCATTGAATCTGGTTCAGGGAGAGAATGACATACATACTAAATGGGATATCTCAACCTGCAGTAGAATAGGGGGAAGGGGGATGAGAGGAGGGATGATGGATGGGAGGGCATTCTTGGGGGGAGGGGAGGTTGGAAGTACCCACTATAGAAGAGGGACAGGATCAAGTAGGGAATGGACCAGGTGGGGGGTGGGATGGGTGGGAGGGAATTATACGCAGCCTTGTACAATATATCTACTATGGTAATGTTTTGCATAGCTAGACATGTACAACATATACTGAATTACTTATCTTCCCAGAGGGAATGGGTGACAAGGGAGGAAGGGAATGGATCTGAAATTCGAGGTCTTAAAGTTAAATGTTTCAAATATAAAAAAAAGAAATACCTGTTTTGTTCCATGAATTGGAAATTTTTTTAAAAATGCAAAAGAACAACAAGGACAATTCACTATGCATCACTACATAATGCTACATTTTGGGGGATAGTTATCTAAGATATTAATCTCTTTAGAGAGAAACACATTGAGATTATGTTTGTAACTATATGGATTTAGAGAAAAATACAATCACAGAATTTCCTATTTGAGCCAAGCAGCTTTACTGATTCTGAGGACATATAACCTTCAATGGCTATAGCTACCTTACCAATGTCTGCTGGCAAGGTCAGAAGGTCTATCATAATGTTTTATTTTTATAGATAAATGGTCAAGCACATATACACAGTATTTGAGAATACATGGAGCACCTCCAGTCTGGATTTGCAGGGGCTAATCATGGGTCCAATCCCAGTTCTGGTTGGCATGGGACATTTGACCTGCTTGCTATCCAGCATGGGCCAGTTCACTCCTCCTTAAGCAACCTGGTGGTCCTCTGCTCCCAGTGGTTCACTACAATGGTTTTTAACTCAGTAAGGGGCCTCAATTGGTACAATACACCAAAGCTCAGAACTCTTGAAATCCTCCAACCTCAGCTCCCCACAGACATGTACTTCCTAGCTGCTGCGTCCTGTACAAAGAATGAGTGATATGAAGAAAAAACAAAAAATCAGCTATATCCTCAAGGAACTTACATTCTACCAGATTTCTCAAATTAACCAACTTGTGTTTATTGAAAAATACAATGGAATCAATGTTTTTTAAGCCTCAGAATTATTTAAACATTTCTAGACATGGGATTTCAAGATTATAGGGGGAACACTGTACCAATGCTGGCTTCAACCTCTCTTTAACTTAGGAAAAAGTATACATGATTTGATATGAGCAAAAAAAAAAGTCGTCACGAGTGTTTTTTTTTTTTTTAAAGCAATTGGGGTTAAGTAACTTGCTCAAGGTTACATGGCCAGTCATTATTGATGCGTGGGTGCTCATTTTCTGAGGCTGGTTTTGATCCTGGGTCATCCCAACTCCGAGGCCGGTGCTCTTACTCACTGCGCCATGTAGCCGCCCAGGTTTTCTTTTTTTTAACATAGAAAATTAGTATTAAGTTTTATCTGGACTATGGACCACAAATTAATTATCTTTACAGTTTTAACACCAACACATTACTTTTCTAGACAGAATATATATATGAGATTGCTTTTGTCTAGAAATACATATATATATCTATATATATATATAGATATGAATTTTTACAGATTTTATAGAGAATTTCTTTAAGGAATATACAGATAATTTTCAGCTCCCTACTGATTTCTTTAAAAAAATTTAATTCACATCATGAAAAAGCATTTCCATAACACAGTAGAATAAAAAGATTGTATATGAAACTGCAAATCTATTATGTATAACTTGCTATTCTTTTAAAAGTAAGCTTTCTAACAAAAAAGTCCATCTAAATGTAGCCAGGCTGGTCCTCAGATGACAATCTGCTGCCAGGTCTATATTCAAACCTTTTTAACCCTAGGTAGGAACACTAGGTAGGGCTCCGCTGTACATTTCAGACTGTCACCTGGTCTTCAGAAAGTCGGGGCCACCGGGCGGAGCCAAGATGGCAGAGTAGAAACAGCTCGTCCAAGCCTCTCTGCCCCCAGATTCCCCCCAAACTATGTAAAAGGGGACTCTGAACAACTTCTGGAGCCCCAGCACCCACAGAACGACACAGAGAAGCTAACCTCCCGCTGAGGACAGCCCAGCAGCCCTGCAGGAAGGACCAGCGCAGTGGTCTGGGAGCCGGCAGCGCGCAGCGCAGGAGCCGAGCCGAGCCGAGCCCAGGTCCACTGAGCCGAGGTTTTAGCCCCAGGGCGGCAGGGCCAGCAGCCGGCTGGAGGAACCCCAGAACACCAGGAGCTGTGGCGACTCCAGAATTATCAACATAGACATGCCTAGGACAAAGTAAGAGGTTAGTGTCCTATGGACTTTGGGACTGTATTTGGGGAATGCGTCAGCTCCCTCCCCTGGGGGCTAGAAGCTGCTGAGGAGACACACCATTTTGTAGTTTTCAGAGGCAGCTCTGGCTCCCAGCCTACAAATCGTGGGGAGATCCAGGGATCAGTCTTGGGGGGTAATCGCTCTTGCTTTAACCTCCCTGGATCTGGATTGTGATCTAGGGTGGAAGTTGTGGGTGGGTTTACAGCTTGCCAGAAACGGAAGTTGCCCCCCACACGTTCGGGACGAAAATTCCTCTATCTGGCCTTAAAGCCATAGTGTGGCAACAAGCCCAAAAGTCAAGTAATTAAGTGGCAACAGGCCAAGGCAAAGGAAACAGAAAAATGCAACCCTAGACTCCTATTTTGGGGGCATAGAGCGGGAAAAGGACTGTGAGGTCAGAAGTCCTGCTCCAAAAGCCCCAGGGGAAAACATGAGCGGGTTGCAGGCCATAGAGGACCTTAAGAAGGACTTTAAAAATCAAATAAGAGAAGTGGAGGAAAAATTGGAAAGAGAAATGAGAAGGATGCAGGAAAAGTATGAAATGAGGGTCAACAGCCTGACTGAGGAAAACAACACCTTAAAAAATAGACTAGCTCAAATGGCAAAGGAGGCCCAAAAGGGCAATGAGGAGAAGAATGCCTTAAAAAGTCGAATTTGCCAGATGGAAAAAGAATCTCAAAAGTTCACTGAGGAGATTCATTCCTTCAGAGTTAGACTGGAGCAAATGGAAGCTAATGACTTTATGAGAAATCAAGATGCTGTTAAGCAGATCCAAACAAATGAAAGATTAGAAGGCAATGTGAAATATCTCATGGGAAAAACCACTGACCTGGAAAATAGATCCAGGAGAGACAATTTAAAAATTATTGGACTACCTGAAAGCCATGATCAAGGAAAGAACCTAGAAATCACCCTTCAAGAAATTCTCAAGGAAAACTGCCCTGATGTTTTAGACCCAGAGGGCAAAATAGAGGTTGAAAGAATCCACTGATCACCTCCTGAAAAAGATCCCAAAAAGAAAACTCCCAGAAATATTATAGCCAGGTTCTAGAATCCCCAGATCGAGGAGAAAATACTACAGGCTGCCAGGAAGAAACAATTTCAATATTGTGGAAACACAATCAGAATAGCCCAGGACCTGGCAGCTTCTACACTGAGGGATTGAAGGGCATGGAATATGATATTCCAGAGGGCAAAAGAACTGGGAATGAACCCAAGGGTCACCTACCCAGCAAAACTGAGTATTTTGTTTCAGGGGAAAATATGGTCATTCAGTGGAATAGAGGACTTTCAAGCATTCTTGAGGAAAAAACCAGAGTTGAATAGAAAATTTGACATCCAGACACAAGAAGTAAGAGATGCCTGAGAAGGTAATCAGGGAAAAGAAATCAAAAGGAACTTATCAAAGTTGAACTATTTACATTCCTATATGGAAAAGCAATAACTGTGACTGATGATATCTTTCTCACTATGAAAATAATGGAAGAAGGGTGTGTGGTCATATGAATACATATGTGAATGTGTGTGTATATGGTTACAGTTATATATGGATAAAGGGCATAGGTTGAATTTGTTGGGAAGGGAGAATGCTCAAGGGATGAAAGTATGAGGTGAGAGAGGAAAGTGGCAAGAGGAGATGGGGAGAGACAGGGTAGGGTAAACTATCCCATATAGAAGAAGCAAGGGGAAGTGGTTACAAAGGAAGGGGTGAATAAGGAAGGCTAAAAAGGCAAAACCACATTCACATTGAATTTGGTTCAGGGAGAAAATGACATACATACTAAATGGGATATCTCAACCTGCAGCAGGATAGGGGGAAGGGGGATGAGAGGAAGGATGATGGATGGGAGGGCATCGTTGGGGTGAGGGGAGGTTGGAAGTACCCACTATAGAAGAGGGACAGGATCATGTAGGGAATGGACCAGGTGGGGGGTAGGATGAGTGGGAGGGAATTATAATCAGCCTTGTACAATATATCTACTATGATAATGTTTTGCATAGCTAGACATGTACAACATATACTGAATTACTTATCTCCCAAGAAGGAATGGGTGACAGGGGAGAAAGGAAATGGATCTGAAATTCGAGGTCGTAACATTAAATGTTTCAAATATATATAAATACTATTATTAATACTCTTTTGCTTCTAATAGGGAGATAAGATGTGCAGGCATTGGGAAACAAAGATTCACCTTCCTCTAATGGAAAAGTCGATGGGGGTATGGGAGAAGGTATGGGAGAGAGCAGATTGGAGGAAGTGATAGCTTGTGGGACTACTATTCTGGGAGGTTGGGTAGGGGAATAATGGGGGGAAAATGATTGTAACTCAAAACCTGGCGGAAATGAATGATGTAAAACAGAAGTTAATAAAGCATTTTTTTTTAAAAGAAAGTCGGGGCCACCTCTATGCCACAAAAAGGCAGAAAAGTCTATTTTTAGGGATTGCAAGGAAATGCCTTATTATTAAAACTATCTTCTTCCTTCATTGCATGGCTATTCTGCATATCATTTCTGTTCAAGTTATTTGATTCAAATTATCTTTGAAAAACTCATGCTGAACACAACTACTGTTATTATATGCTGAAAACAATAAAAGTAGAAATTACACTTACCAGTTTAGCCCCTGGAAAAACACTGAAACTAGTGGAAAAGACAAAGAGAGTTGAATGAGATGTTCATTTTTAGACATTTATAGGCATGGCTAATGTATTGATTTGTTTTGCTTGGGAGAAGGACTGAGATAGCAACAAGACCTTTGGTTTCATTAGTAAAAGGACTCTTTGTTTTTGTTTAGTCATTTTTCAGTAGTGTTTGACTCTTCATGACTCCATTTGTGATTTTCCTGGCAAAGATACTGGAGTGTTTTTCCAGCTCATTTTACAGATGAAGCAACTGAGGCAAAGAGGGTCAAGTGACTTGCCCAGGATCACACAGCTAATATCTGAGACCAGATTTAAATTCAGGAATATGAGTCTTCCTGACTCCAAGGCTGGTTCTTGGAGTCAAGAAGACCCCTCTTCCTGAGTTCAATCTGGCCTCAGACACTTACTAATTGTGTGGCTCTGTGCAAGTCACTTAACCCTGTTTGCCCCAATTTCTTCATCTGTAAAATGAGCTAGAGAAGGAAACAGACAACCATTCCAGGATGTTTGCCAAGAAAACCCCAAATGGGCTTGGAATCAAGAAGACTCATGTTCATGAGTTCAAATACAGTGTGAGATACTCACAAGCTGTGTGACCCCGGACGAGTGACTCAAACCTATTTGCCTTAGTTTTCTCATGTGTAAAATGAGCTGGAGAAGGAAATGGTAAACCTCTCTAGTATCTTTGCCAAGAAAACCCTAATATGGGATCATTAAGTGTTGGACGTGACTGAAACAATGCAACAACAACAACAAAGATAATCTCAAAGATCCCTTCAAAATCATAGACAGCTAGGTGGAACAGTGGATAGAGTGTATGATCTGGAGTCAAGAAGATTTGGGTTTAAATATGTCTTCAGATACTTCATAGTTGTGACTCTGGACAAATTACTTAACCTATTCCTCAAGGGCAAAATTTGTATAATAATATTACCTATCTCACAGGGTCATTATCAAATGAGATATTTGTAAAACACTTAACACAGTGTCTAGCACATAGGTGCTTAATAAATAAAATGTTCATTCTCCCTTCTACAATTATGATCTTATGTTTGTACTGCACAGTTGAGGTTTAACTAGGTACCTATCATGTAAGCCAATTTGTGATATGGAAATGTAAGGAAAAACAAAATAATACTGGAAGGGAAGGGAAGCATGAAAAGAGCATTATATTGATTGAAATCAACTGTAAGAATAGACCCATTTCAAGGGGGCGCAAATTAGCCTCTGCATAGTAGCATACAATATTTATTTTTAATTGTTGATTGACTGATTGTTAATTGTTTTAGTTATTTGAGAAATAGAAAATAGAAAAAATAGAAAAAATAAAAATAGAAAAAATCTAGAAATAGAAATACTTATTAGTACATGTTTAATATTTCACTCAAATACCCCAGACAAGTTGGGAGACATTCAAGTTTAAATTAATCAATTGATTTGACTATAACAGATTATCCATTATATTGATTATACATTTATATTATGTGATTTTTCAAGCTCACTATTGATGGTCTAGAAAACGGATTGATATATGATACTGAAATAAATTGTGTCCCCAGACACAATCTGTAGAGCAGCCATAATGAACTAGGTACTGTATAAAACATTAACATTGTATGGTGGCCATTTTATTTATTTATATTTTTGGTCAGACTTCATCATTTCATATAAACTTCCTTCACTCATAGCCAACATACCCCTGTAATTTATGATCTTAGAGAGTTGCTAGAGGCAATGATAAGTTGAGGAAATATTCAGCAGGAGATCTTGAACTTAGGTCCATTTGACTTTAAAGACTTCCTTTCATCTCTATGTAAAGCTGACTCATGGTAGTCATTTAAATTTCATTTGACCATTTTAGTCAAAGTTTCTACTGATTTTTTTCCTTTTCTTCTTCTCCTTCACTTTCCCTTCATTCCTTTATTCAATAAATTTAGAAGTATTATCAATTCTACCTTCACCACACTTTCCCCATTCTTTCCCTGCATTCTGTTCACTCAGTCACAACCCTAATAGTTCTTATCACCTCTTTCCTGGACAATTACATCTCCTCCTAATTGGAGTCCCTGATTCTATCCTGTTTCCTTTCCAATCCATTTCCACATGGTTACTGAAATACTCTTCCTAAAGAATGGGTCTGTGTCATCCAAGTCTCTTAGTCAAGAAGATTCGGTGACTACCTATTGTTTCTAGGATGAAATATAAATTTATCATTTTGATATTTAAAGCCCTAGCAAAACTCCACATTACTCCTCTCCATGCACTATAGACTAACAAATAACCTTTTACAATATTTGCATAAATTATTATGAATCATCTTTTATATATCCTGAGAAAGCACATCATCAAGCTACCTTATTATTTAAAAACATATCTGTTTAGTAAATTTTTTTGTGAACACAAAAATTATGTAAATAACTCAATCAGCCTAATTGCTATTCTCCAGAATTGGCATTCCAACTCATCTTCTATGGCTTTGCATAGAAATGCCTAACCTGCCTTGTCAGCCTCTGTCTGTTAAGTTATTTAGCTCCCTTCAAGATTCATCTCAGGTACTATGTTCTACAGGAAGTCCTTCTTTATCTGCCCCCCCACCCTCTACAATTTTGAGTGTTCTTTCCCTCTTTAAAAACACACACGAACATTCTATCCATCCAGAAGACTATAACCTCCTTGAGAACAGGCCTTATTTTACCTTTATAACCTCAGTGCCTCACACAATGCCTTGCATGTAGTAGGCATTTAACAAATGTTTGCTGGATTGAAAAGAATTTTCCATTTTATTCACTAACTTAACAGCTCTTCATTAATAAAAAGTTTTTTTTTTTCAAATAATAAGGAGGTACAGTGAATAGATTCAGCTTTTCCCTGGACATGCCATAGGTTAGTATACAGATTTATAAAAGATAAAACTTATAATTTATACTTTCCATTATCAATGGATAAATTATTCATTTTGTCAATTATGTGGGCCCATTGTTTTTCCTTGCTTTGCTTGCCTTTTAATTTCTTTTACTTGGCACCACCACCAAAGGATAGATAGACCCTGAAGAGATTAAAATGAAATTCAACCATATTAGACTTCACACAATCAAATCATTTTAATGAAAAGTCAAGACTATTTAGAATTATGTGAATAGTTTTCCATTGGTCACATGCTGTTTTTTTGCATTGACTAAATGATTTCTATTGCTATTCTAGCATTAAAAGATAATATTTATCTTTATGTTATACACAAAAGCATCAGTCATCTGTTAAACACAGCAGAGACTATGTAGGATTCTTTAATATTCATCTTATTTGATCAAATTAGAAGTTTAATCATACTGACTAAAAGTTATATGTTGAGACAGGAATATTCATTACTCCACAGGCCAGTATATATTATGGACCAGTATATTCACAGAAATTCAGAATACTCCAGTTTTCCTTGGTTTATAACTAAATGTCCATATTTAATCTACATATGTACATATGCATAAAGTAAGCAATTTGCAATAACCCATGTCAAAATCATTATTCGGTTATAGTTTCAGAACATAGCTATAATTCTCTATGAGATCCTAGCTAAATATACAATTTGTGTTAGATCTAAAAGGGGGCATTTAAAAATCTAGTTGTATGGGGTATCTAGGTGGCATAGTGGATACAGCACCAATCCGGGAGTCAGGGGGGCCTGAATTCAAATTTAATCTCAGACACTTACTAGTTGTGTGATCCTGGGCAAATCACTTAACCCCAATTGCTTCCAAAAAAATCTATACATACTAGAAGTTAATTTGTTCTACAATCTGTCATGATTAGAAAGTTTCCTCACCTGGGAGTTTTCTATATCAGAGATATTAAACATATGGCCTGGTCTAAAAACACTCCTGGGACCTGAACTTAAAAAAAAATTTGAGAAATATTTAATAAATTAACTAAAAATACAATAAAACATAAATAACATTACACTTTAAAATTGTCAGTATGTAGCCTGCAGAAAATCTTATGTGTGAACTAGTAGCCTCTATTCCTATTGACACCACTAATAAACATAAGTGATATAATTATGATTTGAGTTCCTATACTATATTACATATTTAACATTGATTTTTAAAATCTAATTTATTGCTACATAATATATAATGACTTGTACAACCAGTACTGATAACAATGTTAATCGTATGGTCCAAAAATGTTATTCTTGTTGTTGGGTTGTTTCAGTCATGTCCACTCTTTAAGACCCCATTTTGGTCTTGGAAAAGATTCTGTAGTGGTTTGCCACTTCCTTCTCCAGTTCATTTTACGAATGAGGAACCTGAGGCAAAGAGGGTTAAGTGACTTGCCCAGGGTCACACAGCTTGTGTCTGAGTCCAGATTTAAACTCAGAAAGATGAGTCTTTTTGATTCCAAATCCAGCACTCTATCCACTATACCACATAGCTGCCTTAGTAGAAAAAATAACCCTTAGTAATTCTGACACGTTAAAAAGGCAGACTTCAGGAAAGAATGACTTTAAGGCAAATAAAACAATTGAGATAATCTAATGAAATGTTAAAGGTCCTACATGCTTCAGTGAATTTTGATGACACCCTTGTAATTAGCATTGCTTTTTATCATTTCATGCATCATTATCTTCAAATATAGCTCATTTTCTTAAGCAGGGGCTTTGTCCCTTGCAATCTTGCTAATAAACCCTTTTTTCAGAAAAAGCAAAATAGTGCAGTCTCTTCCAGACCATTGGGGATGCCATAGGTAAAAACGGAAGAGAGAGGAAGAAAGGAGAACGGAAGGGAGGTATTGAGGGAGGGAGAGGTTTGAAAGACAGAGAAAGATACACAGGTAGAGACGGGGGAAACATACAGAGAGAACCAGAGATTGGTGAGAGCAAAGAAAGATAGAAATAGAGAAAGACAGAACAGGAAGAGACAGGAAAATGGAAATCAATAGAAATGTGCAACAGGTAGTTTTCTGGAGTTCATGGTAATGGAGGTGGCTGGAGATACAGGCTTAGGTATAATTTCTAAAGAAATGCAAAGTCAGTTACCTTATCTTCAGGTTTGTCAATCAAATCAATTAATTAGAATATCATAATATTTACTTTTGTTATATTTCATTCCCTTTAAAGAGCATCCCTGGAGGTAAAGCTATCTGCCAATCTTTTTTTCTTAAATATAGAATAGCAAAGCAGGTTGATACAACTGATACAACTACCACTTAATTTTCCTCAAACTTCCAAAGGCCCTCTTTCCCTGTGTACCTCCCTCCTCATAATTCCCAGACCTTCCCCCACCCAAGCTTTCCAAAGCAATGGAAGCACTATTACAATCTATTTACAAACTAGAGACAAATAACCTTTCTCACTAACAGTCAGCTGATTAAGGTGTTTTGAGGACTTCTATTCTGATACCTCTGTTTCCTACTGCTAAATTTAAACTGGTTTCTGTTTCTTTTGCTGGAAGTAGTTTTGCAAGTTGTATCTACTACAGGCATGCTTTATTCAGGAGCGTCTGAACGAGGGTATAGCACCTGTCAGCACAGAAGCTAAAAATACTTCTTAAATAGTCTGGCTGACTTCCCACTTCAATCAAATTAACAGCTGTTACTCTTTTTGCTTCTTTCTTACCTCTAAGATCAAATAACCATAGATTTACTGTAGGAAAGTACCTCTGAAATTAACTTTTTTTTAATGGAAAAGGCAATTATTTTTTCATATCTTGACCTTGGATGACACATTCTAGCTCAAGGCAGGACCACCAATGAAAGGGTTTGTGAAAGAGTCATCTTCTGGACCTGTTTTCTGCCATTTGCTACTGGTGGTCATTCTGCATCAGCCAGAGCACCTGCTCATATCATCAAGCATTATGTTTTACCACATTACTTCTTGCCTATATAGTCCCTTACAATTTGTGATTTATAACTCCATTGAATATGTTCATAGAAGTTATCTCTCCCTCCTTTGAACTAACATGACTCTTTTGACTCTCCATTATAGCACCTTCTTTTATAGTTTGTCTCTGTGTCCTATCTGTTCTATTAGACCAGCAATTTTCAGACCTCTGGGGGAGGGGGCATGTTTTAGAGAACCTTTCAGATCTTTGAGGTTGAAATTATTTTTCACAATAATATGAAGATGCTTGCCTTTCTTACTCTCACTTCTTCAGGACTCTAAAGTGGAGTTTTCCAGAGGCTATGTGATCTGTTATGATAACATTAGAACTTGCTAGAAAAAAGAATTTTGGAAAATATAGAAAAATTCTTTGAACTTGACAATTTCCCAATACTTAAAGACTTTTCTGATGAGATCAGTCATGATATTAATGAATAGGGGTTTTTTATTAGAATTAAATGCATCAATCATCATTTGGTAGATTTGCATAATTCAGGAACTGATATTTTCCTCAGTGTATGATGTTACAAAATCACAGTATAAAAGATTCATTCAGAGGGTAACCTGGATCAATGGAGTTTAATGTAACATACTATGAAAAGTTAATAGATATGGTTTTAGAATCAATATTGCAACTAACCTTTAACAACAACCTTTAATTTGTTGAGTTTTGCTGTAGTATCAAAAAGAGTAGCATTATCCGAAAAGGCTTTTAAAATATGCTTCCCTTTTCTAAGTACATATTGGTGTGAGGATGGATTGTCTTCATATGCTTCAATTAAAACAGCATGTTACAACAGATTGAATCCAGAAGCTGATATGAGAATCCAGCTATCTTCTATTAAGCCAGATATTAAAGAGATTTGCAAACATATGTAGAATAATATGCCTTCTCTAACTATTTTTGAAAATATATTTTTCATAAAAATGTTAACATGTAATGGGTTTGTTGTTATTGTTTTAAAATCAATGAATACTTTAAAATGTTATGAGTTTTATTAATGCAATCGACATAAGCAAAAGTCCTTTGGAGTCCTCAATAATTCTGAAGGGTGTAGAGGGATCCTAAAGACCAAAAAGTTTAAGAATTACTATACTGAAGGTTACGTTCCATAAGGGACACTGTCTTAATCTTTCTTATAGTCATCAGTTATTTAAAAGATGCTTTCAGGTTTACAATGTACTTTACATAGATTTTTTTTTAAAAATCTCACAGCATCCCAGTGAGGTAGATACTACAGTTGTTATTATTTGTTTTATAGATGAGGAAACTGAGGCACAAAGTTTAAATGACTTGCTCAGGGTCACACAGGAAGGAAGGAAACAATTATTTATTAGTGCTTATTATGTGCCAGCCAATGTGTTAAGTTCTTTACAAATATTATCTGATTTTATACTCAGAATAACTCTGGGAGGTACATGCTATTATCATCTCCATTTTAAATTTGGGGAAATTGAGTCAGACAGAAATTAAAGTGATTTGTCTAGGGTAACAGAGCTAGTACCTAAGTGTCTGAGTCTGAATTTGAACTCATCTTCCTGGCTCAGTTGCCAAGGGAGTTAGCCATAGCGAAACCCAGCTACCTCTAAAAGCTACTTCTTTTGGAATGATAATAGCTTACATTTACATAGTGGCATATGGTTTGCAGTTTTTTTTTTTAAGATTACATTATTTCATTTGATTCTTACAATGATCCTGTGAGATAGATAATATAATCATGATCAGTGTTTTATATAAAAGGAATGGTAATATTCAGAGTAGATGCCAAAGGAAGAGACAGTGGGTTCCCTGGAGGTAGTTCTTTCCCAAATTTATTTCTCTAGGTCATGCCACTTTAATCCCCCAAACATGTCAGAAATTTATTAAGTGACAACAAAATGACAAAGATAATAAAATATAGAAATTGTTAATGTTGGAAGGGCTGTGAAAAGGCAGGCACACTAATACACTGGTGGTGGGGCTGTTAATTGGTCCAATCATTCTGGAAAACTATTTGAAATGATGCTTAAGAAAAAGTAGCTAACCTTTCCATTCTCTCTGATTCAGAGCTCCATTCCACTGCAAGGTGCATACCTCCAGGAGATGAAGATAGAAAATAAGGTCCTATATACAGCAAAGTATACCTAGTCATATTTGTGCTAAACATAATGCATTACATGAATGTAATGGGACATTCGTATGCTGTAAGAAATGATGAAGATAAACACTTCAAAGAAGTGAAAGAATAGTTATAGGAACTGAGGCAGAGTGAAATAAGTAGTCAGGATAACAATATACATAATGATTACTACATTATAAAAGGGGAGAACTATGTCAAAAGGCAATCGAACGCTGCGTAGTTATAGTGACCAAGCTTGAAACTAAGGAAGAGTCGAAAAAAATGCATCTCTCTACCATCTCTGCCAAGGTGGAGGGACTTTTAATATGGAATGTTGCATATGCTGATAGACGTAGTTGATGTATTGGCTGGTTTCGCTAAACTTTTTTTTTATTGATTTATTTAAAACTATTTATTATTTATTTATTTTTAACATTAAAAATATTGACTCCAAAATTCTCTCCCTCTCTCTCACTCCTCCCCCACCCACTGAGAAGACTTGTATGAATCTTGCTGAATTTTTTTCTTTCTTTTAAAAGGTTTATTTCAGGGGATGGCCCACTGGGCAGGAGATAGAAAACAATATATTAATGTAAAAACAAAAGAAACTAATTAATCAAAAAGAAATCATTGTAATTATAAATAAGTATGACAGAAATGGTGCTAGGCACAGTGGGTATAAAGACAAATAAAACTCATACATAGCACTTACTATGTGCAAAGCATTGTGATATATGATTCATAAATATTATTTCTTTTTATTGTCACAACTAATTATCCCCATTTTAAAGAATTCCCCGCCCCCATCTAGAGGATAAGAAAACTGAGGCAAATAAGAATTAAATGACTTGCTTAGGGTCACACAGTTATAAGTCTTTGAGGCTGGATTTGAATTTAGGTCTCCCTGACTCCAGACCCAGTGTTCTATCCACTGTACCCATAGGTGCCCTAAGTGAAATATTTCCTGTCTTCAGAGAGTTTATGTTCTATTGGGAGACATAACATGTAGGTATATAAATAAATATATGCAAAAACATGTACAAAATATATAAAAGCTAATTTCTTGGGAAGAGGTACTAGCAGCTAGAGGGGTACTTAAGAAAAAAATATATATGGTAGCAATTATTCTGAGTTCTAAGAGTAATTAGCATTCTAAAATGGAAGGGAAGAGAGAACAGTCTATGCAAAAAAGTCATGTAGATGGGCAAAAGAGTTATACTTATGAGGAACTTTAAGAAAGATATTCTAGCATGAAGTGGAATAAAATGTAATAAAATGAGAGGTAGGTTGAGTCTACATCATGAAGGACTTTGGTTGCAACACTGCAATTGTATCTTCCTTACCTCTTTCCTTCTAGTTACAAAGAGTGGGTATGAAAGGATTGTGGGAAAGATAATGGGTTCAGGTATGAATATGTTGAGTTTTGTACATCTATAAGACATACCATTCAAAAAGTTCAATAGACAGTTGGTACTATATGAAAGAACTCAGGGGACATACTAGCTCCACAATATAGAGCTGGGGATCCTCTGAAGAGAGATGACAATTAATAAAAATAAACTAATTTTATTAATGAACTTATTTGTGAGTAAGGACAGAAATGATTCCCCAAAATTCTGGGCAATGGAAATGAAGATAATGCTGAAATGTTTATAAATTCACAGGACTATTTAAGAAATTACCTTTGGTTTTCCATAACTAAAATGAATGAATGAATTAGCAATATTGGAAGAGAATTGAAAAAGAAACAAGGTGGACACGAATAAATCAATTAACTCAGAGGGAGACAATTTTTTCTTTTTATATTTATTTTTTTCAACGAACAAAAATCTACCTCCCACCTCACCACTCTACCAAAAAAAAAAAAGACACGAAACAAAAACAAGCAAAACAAATTCCTGTGTTATCCATATTCCCCTACTTCCCCAAATATAAGTCTCAATCTGTACCTTCAGTCTATTACCTCTCTGTTGGGGAGTGGTTATCATGTTTTATCACTAATCTAAGAGGGAGAGAATTAAAGAACAACAACAACAAAAAAAAAAAAAACCTACATGCTTTACAAATATACACATTAAATGTTCTCTGATTCTTCAAATCATATGAAAGGGGCCATAAAATTAAAACCGGCTTAGTTCTCTGTCTCTGTCTCTGTCTCTCCTATCTGTCTATTTTTCACTCATTTGCTTTTGTCAAGCAATGGACACCATATTCTTCAAAGGTCAATATTTATCGGTTAATCTCAAAACAAAGACTATTCCAAACAAGGGCAAGGTTTAAAGTCAGTCTGCTAACATTTTATTTTATTTTATCATTATTTTTGGAGGGTAATTGGGGTTAAGTGACTTGCCCAAGGTCACACTGCTAGTTTTGTGGTAAGTGTCTGAGGCCAGATTTGAACTCAGATCCTCCTGACCCCAGGGCTGGTGCTCTATTCACTGTGCCACCTAGCCGCCCCCATTCTACTAACATTTGCTAGTTGATTCAATCCAATTCTATTCTGTTCCATTCAACAAGCATTTATTAAGCTCCTACTATGAACTATGCACTAAATTATGTATTGAGGAGACAAAGACAAAAAAACACTGTCTTTCCCTTCAAGGAGCTTTTATCTATTGGTTTATAAAACAAGCTGTCATATGTGTTTGTTTATAAACACATGCTGTTCTTCCATCATTCTGAGTCATCATTGTGTGTCTGATTTCATTGTCATATCTTTCCATCTTTCCAACAGTCTGAAATGGATAATCTTTTTTTAAAAAGTGTCACCTTGAGGACCCTAGATTGAGATCTAGAATCGACCCTCATAGACCATCTATTCCCATTTTCTTTATTTCTTTATCCTGTATTTAACAAACATCAAATAAAATGGGCATTTCTATCTATGTAGCAGAACAGAAACAGTATTGCAGGTGAAACTATGGATCTCTTATGTAGAGATTCCTTTTCTTTTTAAATATAAATTAAATTTTAAATGTAACTTTCAAAGTTGTCCTTTATGTGATTTCTCCCCCCCTTCTTTGTCCTTCTGTGCATTTAAAAATACTTCTATGAAGTTCTTTTTCTTTTCTTTTTTCCCTATTCTCCTTCTATTTTTCTCTTCTTCCCAACCCAAGTTATGCAAATAGAAATAAAGGAAAAATAAAACTCTTGCCACGAATACGCATAGTTAAGGAAAACAATTTCCTTTGTTTGTCATGTCCAAAAAGCATATCTTATTCTATATATTGAAGTTACTGTTGCTTTGTCTAGAGGTGGGTTGCAAGCCTCATCAGGGTCTTTATTTGATTTGAATCAAGGATTTGAACACAATTTTTTTACTCCAACATATTGTTGGGAGTCTCACTCTTCATGGCCCCATTTGGGGTTTTCTTGGCAAAGATACTGGAGTGGTTTATGACTTCCTTCTCCAGCTTATTTTCCAAATGAGGAAATAGGGGCAAACAAGCTAAGTGTCTTGCCCAGGTCTGTCTGGGGATGAAATTGAATGCAAGTTTTCCTGATTCCAGGCTTGGTGCCCTATCCACTAAGCCACCTAGTTGCTCTTCTAACTCCAAATTCAGTGTTATTTTCAGTGTATATCACATTTGCTCCTGCTTAAGAGATTACTGGAATCATCAAGCTAAGATAGGTTCTGGGATTCTTATTTTTCATAGAGCATTTTGGCTTTTTGAAGTGCATAAATTTTAGTAGGAATAATGTGAAATTCATACTTGCTGTACATGCTGTTTGGAATTTTCTTTCTGTATTAGATTGAAAAAAATAAGTCTTCCAGATAAACTGAGTACCTTTAGGGTTGTTGTTTTGGTCATTTATTTTGAGTCAATTTTAATTGGAGTTGCAAGTAACTCTATGAGTATTTGCTCATGATGAATCTTGATATATGACAATAAATAGAACTATAGTCTTATCTTTTTAAACTGATACCATATGCATTTGCTTAGCAGAAGATACACTGAGAAACATTGAAAATTTGCAAACTATTGGGAAAGAATATGACAGGAGATGAGTGTGTGTGTGGGAGAAAGAAGAAAAATAGGTTCTTGAACCTGTAATTTTGACTCCTACACTGTTTCTTTCAACTATCTACATTGATGGTGTTTATAATAACTCATTCCTTTAAGGCCAACATATACTGGTTGTAGGGCTATTAAGCTTGCTTGAAGAAACAAATTATTAATACAACAATTTCAATGACTTTTACTATACTATATTGGTGTTGTATCTAAAGTCCAGAATTCTTTGACTAATTCTGAACTACAGAGTATATTCCTTTACGCTGAAAGTAAATTGCTACGATTGTTTAAAAAAAAAGGTATATAAATGGTTTGTGATTATTATGTAAAGTCTAAAAGTACCATTTAGGGAAGTCATTTTCAGGGCACTGAGTTTTATTATAAGGTATAAAAATTCAAAATTGTCTCTGATTCTGAACAATAGTTCATTAATACTACTGTGTAATTTATTATTATTTTTTTTTGGCATTCACTGAGTACTTTGTTGAAATGGTGCTGCACCACTAACTTTATTTCTTGTGAAGATGCGCCTAAACATTTAAATCAGATTCAAATAATAATGTCAGACCAATTTAACTGAACACATAAAAGGAAAACAACTAAAATAGATGAATGTAATATATTTAGTTAAATAATTCATGAGGCACAGCAGTAAGTAGGAGTCCTATCTGTTCAAACAGTGGCAAACATAATGCATAGTTAAACATTTAAGCAATGCAATAAAATACTTTTGCTAGGACAAGAATATGTTTTACTTATACCAGCATATGTGTAGATCAATGTAGATACATAAAAATCTTATGAAATGCAGCTCATGAGTAGGTAATACACAAATAATCTTTTGGCTCTAGCCTAAAGTAACTTTTAGCTGAATTCCAATGATCTCTTAGATTTTTGGCCATACTGCACCCTCTTTTGGTTCTGGTGTTTTTAAGCAGGCATCTGTAGCATTAAATTTAGCTACTGGAGAAGGAGGATACACTTCCCAATTAATGTGATAAGTGGTTTTATTTCTCATTGCTAATTTAGGCTTCTCAAAAATGTAAATGATGAGGACCCAAAGGATAAATATGATTAGAGTTTAAAACTATGATGCTTCCTAAATATTACTTTATTCAAGCCACCTACATAAACATATATATGAATGTATATGTTTATTTATGTGTGTGTGTATATATATATATATATATATATATATGTCTTATTACTGATGCAAAGAATTAGCTCTAAATAGCACCTCTAATTTGGAGGAATTCAGTGCTATAAGATAGAAGTTATGACTCACAACAAATGCTATAAATTAGATAGTCAGAAAGCAGGGAATTTTATTTTTTTTAAATAATTCTCCTTAAATATTACTTTTCAGTGAATTGAGTCACTGAGAGGTGAAATAGCTCCAATTCATTCAATATTATTGTGACCAATGGATGTTTGGTTAGGAAAGTCCTTTACATAAGCAAAGTTTCATAGACTGATTATGTTAGCATATTTGCAAAACAAAACTTAAATGTAACCCTTTTAACCCAATAAAAGGTGGGGTTCAACCCTTCAATTAATGTAATTATAAGAGTAAGTAAGGGCAGGTAGATGGCTCAGTGGATAACGTGCTAGACCTGGAGTGAGGAAGATTTATCTTCCTGAGTTCAAATCTGGCCTCAGACACTAGCTGTGTGACCCTGGGAAAGTAATTTAACTCTGTTTGTCTTGGTTTCCTCACCTGTAAAATGAGCTGGAGAAGGTAGTGACAAATAATCACTTCAGTGTCTTCACTGAGAAAACTCCAAATAATGTCATGAATAGTCAGACATGACTGAAATGACTATCTAACAACAAAATGTAAGGATGATCACAGTAATTAAACTTTTAATACATAAAGGAGATGGTTTATATCCTGTGATCTCTTATATGGTTTGAACCCTTTGGATTGTGTCAAAAGAGAATAGATAATTGTTTGGCTAATCAAATAAGATAACCATGTTCAACTCTATCAATGTCTCTGTCTGTTTTTCTTCTGTCCTACCACCCTGTTTCTCCTTTACCATGTTATTGAGACACACAGGAAGCAATTTCAGAGAGCACAAACCTTGGAACTGAAAAGGAATACTAGTTATGCATTCAAGAAAGAACTTCCAGTAACCAGGAGTCATGAATTTTCCATATATACACATAGACATACAGATACAGATACACATAGATATAAAAACATATCTTATCCCCTGGGATTTGTATGTTCTTTAACAAGAGTGCACCCTAGGTTTTGGGGGGGAATATATTTTGTTCCAACTGTGCTTATTATAACACTTTGGTAAAAACTTTTACTGAAGGGTAGTTGAGGCTACTGTTACATAATAAGCTCAAGGACAACTGTGGGGGCTCATGAGCAATAATACTAGAAATCCCCAGGCCCTTGGGTTAACTTTTAGAAATCTGAGGAGAGAAGTAGTTGACCATCCTTTGGGGACTTATCTTGCCAAAGTTAGTGGTAGTTGGCCAAGTGATCCCAGAGAGATAGTAAAGATCTGATTGCTAACATAGTTTCAAAAAATTATTTTTTCAATGAAAAAAATAGATACTAAAAGAATATATATATATATATATATATATATATATATATATATATATATATATTCTCCTATTTTTGAAAAAGAGAGAAATGAATAAACTAGAGCCTGTCAATGACCCAGATTGTTTTTGCCTTGGATTATGTTTTGAAGGGTTTTTTGGATACAAAAAGTGAATATTGTAGTGGAAAGCACACTGGATTTAGGATCAGAAACCCCGCATTCAATTTTTGCCTAAAACACTTCTTAGTTGTGTAACTATGAGAAAGATACTTGATCTTTTTGGTTTACAGTGTCCATAACTATAAAAATAAGGAGAGTTATCAAACTACCATCTCTGGGCCAAATCCCAAGGCCAGTTTAATTTTGTATGGTCCATGAGCTAAGAATGGTGTTTTTAATTTTAAATACAATAAAACTTTATTTTAAAAATGTAAAAATGATTCTTAGCTCACTGGCCACATACATGTAATGGGTTGCATTTGGCTTTCTAGCTATGATGTGAGGCCCTTACACTATACACTATACGATCTCTAAAGTCCTTTCTAATTCTAACATTCTATGAGTCTATCTACTAGAAATTGTATGTTGGCCACTTTGATGCTTCATTTTGTGTGGAAATGAAACTTAGTTCTTAAAAGCTATGTCAGTGGAGTCCCATTTCTGGAGGGTGTTAGTATTTTGGAAGGGCTTTGTGTATAGTGTTTAAAACAGTTTATGTTAATTTTCTGAGGATCAACATAGCTAAGTAAAGAGAGGTTCATTACCAGTGGACTGAATACTTGGTGAAGAATTTTTTGACCATGATAATAACAAACAATGCAAAATATTCCTCAGCCTATTTGAACTTTTTTTTTTGCAATGATAGTGGTGGAATGTCAGAAAAGGGTCCAAAGAGTGGTAAGAATCACTATGTATTGTAGCCTAAAAACCAAAATTAACTTAGCTGTTGGTACTTTTAATATGAGTAACTTGTCTGAGGAATAAGTGACCATCATCTACACAGTTGCCATAATTATATTCTTAAAACATATCTGACCATGTTACTTCTCTGCTTAGGAAAGGACTTCTTATTGAATTTGGGATAAAATACAAACTTTTCTGGGCAGCTACGTGGTGCAGTGGATAGAGTACCAGGCCTAGAGTCAAGAAGATCTGTGTTCAAATCCAGCATCAGACACTTATTAGTTATCTGACCCTGGGCAAGTCACTTAATGTATTTGGTTCAGTTTCCTCATCTATCAAATTAGCTGGAGAAAGAAATGACAAACCACTCCAGTATCTTTGTAATAAAAAAAAAATCCAAATGGGGTCACAAAGAGTCAGACACAACAGAACGAATAAAAAATAAACTCTTTCTCTTGGCATGTAAATAACTTTACAAGCTGGTTTAGTCTATCTTTCCAAGCTTATTATACATTATTTCACTTCATATTCTCTATGGTCCAAACTGGTTTATATGCATATGTTTCATCTCTCATCTCCATTCCTTTATTCAGGTCATCCCTATGCCTCTCAGAATACCAATTTCCCTTCCAAATTCATCATTACTTCCTATATGAAAATTTTCATGATTCCCTCTCCTGCCATTGCTAGCACTGCCTCCCAAAATGACTGTATTTACTTTATATACATATGAAGATACATATTATATATTGTGAGATATATATGTATATATATATATGCTGTATTTTCTTATGTTTCCATATTTTCCTCACCAATAAGATGTAACATTCATGAGAATAGTGGCAATTTCTTCCTTCCTTCCTTCCTTCCTTCCTTCCTTCCTTCCTTCCTTCCTTCCTTCCTTCCTTCCTTTCTTCCTTCCTTCTTTCCTTTCTTTCTTTCTTTCTTTCTTTCTTTCTTTCTTTCTTTCTTTCTTTCTTTCTTTCTTTTTCTTTCTTTCCTTCCTTCCTTCCTTCCAATGTATCCATCCATTGCATAATGCTTGACACAGTATGGATTTAATAAATGGCTGTTGATTGATTGGAGGAACTGAATCATCAATCTTGACAATCTCACTATAAAATGAAATGAGACAAAAGGAAGTTGAAGGTAAATGGAAGGAAAGTTCACAGGTTCTCCTTGAAGAAACAGATTAGTTGTAGGACTTGGTTTTATGATGCAACCAAAGGCAATAAGAAACATTGTTTCATGAAATTATTGGTTATATAGTATTGTTATATTTATGATGGCCGTTTTGAAAAAAATCATGATAAAGATAATTGTATTGTATGTACCAGCATGTTGCAGAGGATGAGGTGATAGAGAAGTTAGTTTTTTTAAGAACTCTGAAAGACACTCCAAATTAAATCAACACACACTTTGATAGCTAGTGGCTTAATTGAAAATGTGGGTGTAGGGCATGATGGTACAAAAATATGATGGAAGACATGAAATGTGTAAGAATTAATACTCCAGAGATTTTCAACTAACTAGAATTTTCACATCTATAGTTTCATCATCTATCATGAGCACTTTCTTTATAAAGAGTAAGAGGAGGCTACTGACACCTATACATGGAAAACCTCACATAACATGACAAAAATGAGTTATAATTTTTCTAAATAGACAAATTATCAATTCCTGATGTAGGAGTCATTATTCATTCCATTATCTTTTTACAGTCAATTCATCTATTTTTTAAAGCAAAGAAAAACTCCAATATTGAATTAGAAGAATAAAAATGAGAAGAACATTTGAATGTAAATGAGGCAACTTTATTAAAAATAGGAAATGAATAAAAGAACAGTTATTGACATAGAGTATCACCATTTCCTAAATAAATTTAAGCAATATAAACCAATTATTACAGTGAGGAGACCAAAGAATCCTAAATGTAACCTCATGTAGCAAATATTCACTTAGCTGAGAATATATGGCAACTAAGGGAAACATTCTTTTGGAATATAAATCTTTCTGTAATATGTTATAAAGGAAGATGGTAGATATTATAAACACTATAAGAGAGACACACAGAGAGAGGAGAGAGAGAGAGAGAGAGAGAGAGAGAGAGAGAGAGAGAGAGAGAGAGAGAGAGAAAGCAGAAAGAGAAAAACAAATTCATAAAAAGTTTGACAAGAGACATAATTAAATAATTAAGCTAAATGAACCCAAGGGAATTTAAGGACAAAACTGGTAAGAGGACAGTATGCAGATGAAAAAAGGAACATATGTCAAGATTTCTATAAGAAATTATTTTCTCATGGGGTGACTAGGTGGTGCAGTGAAGAGCACTGGAGTCAGGAGGACCTGAGTTCAAATCTGGCCTCAGACACTCGACACACTAGTCATGTGATTTTGGGCAAGTCACTTAACCCCAATTGCCCTCCAAAAAGCAAAAAAAAAAAAAAAAAAAAAAGGAATTATTTTCTCAATCAATTGAACTTTAGGCTCCACATTTGTATTTGAACATCACACTTGCAAATATACTGCTTACCAAGTATACTCCTGGGAAGTCCTTTCTAAAGTCAGCTTGCTTTAGGGAATTACTGGATTAAAAAAAATCTCTCAAGTTTATCCTTGAAACAAAGATCTTTCTTTTTGTATTGGCATCCTTTAAGCAAGGTTGTCTAGTTATGAGTCACAAAACATTACTATAATCTCTGAAGAATTAGTGTTCCTAGTCACCCAAAAGCAATGGAGAGTCATATGATAGGTGTGTAGGCTACACTACATTACCAACCAAGAATTACATTGAAAAATAGGGTCAAAAATAATATCAGAGAAATGGAGGGAAACCATGTAGCAAAAGTAAGAGATAAATGATAAATAATCCATTTGCTGTATTAGCGTCTATGCAATATCAAAAGCCTTTTGTAGAGGAAGGCTCCCAGAACATTGGTTGAACCCACTTTGGGTGGATTTATCAAAGTTCTTAGATGAGAGTCATATAGATAGGAAAACTTGGATAGTTAGAGATCTACATCTTTGGAAAGAATGCCTACAACAGTGAGATTATATCTTTTTGAAGTGTAAAGGAAGTCTTTATGATTAAAAGATTTATGACTTACAAATGCGAATATCTTTTTACTATATGTATATAGTAAAAGTTGTTTGTCAGCATCGAAGTCAGACCCTTATGGTTTTGTCCTCATAGATTCTGAACTCCATTTGGTTTCAGATTTTTTCCCCTACCTAATTCAAACAGGTCCTCTGGAAAAAAAAGTACTCTGGAAGATATACTCCATCTAAATGGAGAAGGGAAAAGGAATTTCCAAACCAGGGTCAATTCTGTAATGAGGGTACAGTATAGGTTCATCAGAAGCACCTTTAGCCACAAAATAGCCCTTACATGTAACCTTTACCCTTCCAATAAGCAATTTGTCTATCTGAAAGAGGAGTTAAAGAGATAACTTGAGGGAAAAATAAAACATGCCAATTGTCTCCTGGCTCCAGGAATTCTCTCTAGGAATTTCAGAGGCTTCCCTTTCATTCACAGTCCCTAACATTTTTAGAACAGTTAGATGGTACAGTAGATAGAGAGCTAGGCCTGGAATCTGGAAGACTCGCCTTCCTGAGTTCAAATCTGGCCTCAAACATTTACTAGCTACATGACCCTATGCAAGTCACTTAATCTTATTTCCCTCAGTTTCCTCATCTGTAAAATGAGCTGGAGAAGGAAATGGCAAATGACTATATTTGTCAAGAAAACCCAGATGGGATCATGAAGAGTTGGACATGACTAAAATACGTGAATAACAACAACATCCTTACTTGAGAATGTACACAGAATTCATGAATTTATCTACTGGACAGTGTTTCCAAAGAATGTCTAAGAAAGTTGTGCTTAAATATGAATAAAGCATTTATTAAATTTGTACTGTGTTCTATATAGTATTATTGCTAAGCTTATTATTGCTATTACTATTATTGCTTATTGCTAAGCACTGGAAATACAAATGTACAAAAGGAGGACCATCCCTACCCTCAAGAAGCTTGCATTCAGTGTTGTGAAAATGAATGTCACCAGTTTTCTAGGTGTGACTACAAAAGATAGAATAAGATGCAAATCTCATTCTCTCTCTCTCTTTTTTTTTTTTTTTTTGCTTTTTGGAGGGCAATTGGGGTTAAGTAACTTGCTCAAGGTCACATGGCTAGGATTTTTGTTTGTTTGTTTATTTGTTTGTGTGTGCATTAAGTGTCTGAGGTCAGATCCGAACTCAGGTCCTTCTGACTCCAGGGCCGACGCTCTACTCACTGCACGACCTAGCCGCCCCTCTCTCTCTCTCCTTTCACAATGTATTAAGAATATAATCTATATTTAAAAGATTACATGGTTAGATAATTAAATCAGGGTGATATCATAGTATAATACTTCAAAATGTCCACTACTTCATTGATGTGGGTGTTTCTACCATTGACCTAGACCGTACCTCCACCATACCTCAGGTCAGTAGTTCTCAAAGTATGGTCTGCAGAACCCTGGAGGTCCCCAAGACAATTTCAGGGAGTCTTCAAGGTAAAAACTATCATAATAATACAAATTTATCTATTAAAATACTCTTCCCCTTTCCAACTACATATTTGTGTTAGGCCAAATTTTCTTCATATACTTTAATCAAAACAACATATTGGAACGGATCAAAGGTAGAAGCAGATTTGAGAATACAGCTGCTTTCTATTATGCCAGATATTAAAAAGATTTGCAATAACATAAAAATCTTAACTTCTTACTTTTTTTGTTTTGAAAAAACAACTTTTAAAAATATGCTATTTATGTTAATATATAATTGATTTAGTATTGTTATTTTTTTAAATTTGTTATACATTCTCATACAATTATCTATAGATATGATCCACATAAACAAAAACTCTTTGGGGTTCACAATAATTTTTAAAAGTGTAAAAGGGCTCTGACATTAAGAAAAAAAGGTTTGAGAACTCTTGTCTTAGGTGATGGTTCTCCTTATGACTTGCTGTGACCCAAAAAACTTATTATAGTCTGGTAGTCAGACCTCTGACAATGAGATGTCACAAACATTTTCTAGGCTAGGTTGCATATGACAGACACACACTGTGTCAATAGGCCTAAATATGAAGTATTTCCAGCTCAGGAGACCCTGACAGAACTTGCCTCTTTGGGTTGAGGATGACATCTATACCAAAATTAGGCATTATTGAACAGATATAAAATAGTATATTATATATTATATACGAACACTGTATATTTACATAAAATTTATATATAATTTACATTTATACAGACATATGTAAAATGTCTAATAGAATTATTAACCAGTTATCATTAACATTTAAATTAGGTTTAGTCTTTAAGTAT
This sequence comes from Gymnobelideus leadbeateri, assembly GCA_011680675.1. Lineage (NCBI taxonomy): Eukaryota > Metazoa > Chordata > Mammalia > Diprotodontia > Petauridae > Gymnobelideus > Gymnobelideus leadbeateri. The sequence continues at coordinate 943,475 of WOXC01011766.1, read as the reverse complement.
CTTAGTAGGGTAATAAGTAGACTGCCATATACAATCTTCCCAATATACCTAAAGCAAAAGGGAAAAAATTAAAGAAATTAAAGGGCAAATATATATACGTACAAGTCACTTGTTTTAAATAAGGTTCTTTTTGCCTTTAAAGAAGATAAGAAAGTTATTGCAAAAATTTTTCATATTTTAATATTTTCAGAAAATTATCATTATTAATATTTTGATATCTGCAACTATGAATCAGTGGTCATAGCTAGCAGACAGTATAGCCTCAATTTCATAAATCTCAAGAACAAAGATATAATTAGATTTGTGGCCACCACTGTGGCCACCAACACTGATTCTACTATTTCTGCTATTATCAACCATCTCCCATGGAAGAGATAATATTTATAAAGGGTCCAGCTATTAAGTTTGGGTTTTCTTTTTGTCCCTCAGTAATTTTTTGTACCATAGCATGAAACAGCTATAAAGGAAATTGATATTGATGAAGGACAACGTATCAAGCAAATGAGCAAATGAAAAGGATGAGGAATTTCACAGGTGAACAAAATGAAAGAAGTCACCTTAAACTTTGAAAAGGGAACTCAGTCTCTGAACTATACAAGGACACACACACACACACACACACACACACACACACACACACACACACACACACCATTAAGAAAAGTGAAAGCATGAGCAAATAAAATCAAACATTGACATATTCTCCTCCCTACACCATTTTTTTAACAAAGTTTTTTTTTCTTGTTTTAATTTTCAAAGTGAGTATAAGCAGTGCACTGTGAATTTTCGCCTCTTGATATAAAGAATGATAATCACGTGCCTTCAGGGTTCAGTAACTTTCATAACAAATACAGCCCCATATTATGAGAAAGGAGTTATGTGTTACAGGAGGGAATGAGCAGGACATATTGGTTAATAACTGGTGAAAAAACAGAACACCCTCTTCTCCTTGCCCAAAGGGTTTCCATGGGAATCCTGTCTATATTAGCTTTGGCCAAGACTTATGGCTATTTTTAGAAGGATTTGAAAGCAACTAGCAAGTGCCTTTCATTTTAGTTCCAGTGCTGAACTGGTATCTACATTTACCCCCTCCTAAATCCTGGAAAAGAGGCTATATTGACCTCTGACTTGGGGGCAGCTCATAATCAAAGATTATCCCCTCCTCCAAAGTGTTCAGATGCCTACAAATCTTTATCTATCCAGTTAAATAGTTCTACAAGTTGCTTAAACTTCAGCTAAGAGGCTAGGCTCCTACCTATGAAGAGCTGAACTCTGCAATTTTTATGGTGCTTATCCAAAGGTTCTTCTTGGGCACAACAAGAGTTTTTAGACCTAGTTTATTAATAAAGATGACTGTGTATAGACACACTTTCAGTAACAGCATGGTGTCAATTGTGAAGTGCAAGCTAGCCCTTTGTAAATAGGCTCTTTTGCTCTGCCTGTGAAATTACTTGCTCAGCTCAGTTCTGCATCATGCCAGGAGCAGAATGTGCTGTGGGCTTCAGCATGCTTGGCTCTGTAATACTTATTGGTACTTTGAGTACATCCTTTTAGAAGGAACTGTCACTATTGGCACAACTTTGTTTGGGGCTATGTAATGACTTCAGGTCAACTTTCTTTTTTTTTTCTCCCCTTCCCACCAGACTCACACCTTTCCTATCTCATCAACACCTCAAACTGAGCATGAAAAAGAATGAGATTTTTAAAAAATTTGCCAAACCTTATGTTCTTTCCCACATTGTACTTTAACTTCAGTGCTTGGCCCAGAGCTGTTATAAAATGAAATACACCAAAACTCCAAATATATCTTCCTTTCCTTCTGCTGTAATATATCTTGCCTGGTACAAACTTTTTACTTTCCAGACAAAAAGCCAAAGTCTTCTCTTCTTTCAAATCTCCAAGACTGAATTATTTTGAAGTATAGGAAGAAAAAAAGAAAGGAAACAAGCATGTATGAAGCACCTACTATTGCGTTAAGTTTAAGGATTATGTTAAATTAAATTCTTTACAATTATCTCATTTAAATCCTCAAAACTATACTGGGAGAGGTAGGTGGTATTCCCATTTTACAGCTGAGGGAACTGAGGCAAACAGTGGTTAAGTGATTTATTTGCTCAGGGTCACAGAGCTAGTAAGTGTCTGAGAGGCCAGATTTGAACTCATTTTCCTGACTCCAGACCCAGCACTTTGTTCACAGTAGAAAGAGTTTTGGGTACCTTTGTTTTAATTCCAGCTTGCAATGCTGAGTAGCTGTGAGGGACTTCAACATTGCCAAAGAGGTTCATGGCACCAAAGAGACTAAGAATACCTGCTCTAGAGAATAGAACCCATAGGTAGAAGGTACAAAAAAAGCAGATTTGGGCTTGATGTTAGGGGAAAAAAACACATACTATTATCACTTGACCAAAAGTGGAGTGCAGGACATAGTTATTGGAGGGATCTCTTATTGGAGGGCTTTCAGCAAAGGCTGAATGACCATTTGTTGGGTGTCTTGTGGGGAAACCTTGTTCAGTTATGGATTGAACTAGATGGATAATGATGCCACTTTAAATTCTGAGATTGAGATTTTGTCAATTCCACAAATTCCCATGGTGCTTATGAGTTTACTATAGATACTCTAGCAAAAGAGAATATATTTGCATACAGTTTGACTAGATTGGGAATAATAGGAGGGATAGAAAGGTGCAGAGGTCTTCTCAGGCACATGCTCTCTCTTTTGAATAGTCTAGATCTCTGATTGGCTTAAGGAGCAAAAGCTGGAAGCCAAAGAAATCTCTTGCTCTCTCAGCTCTTCTCTAGTGTTTGGGGTAGGTGTGGGTGGGAGGACAGGGCTTTGTTGATTGATAATCTGATTGTATTTTATTTCAGGAATAATTATGTGTCTTGTATTTCTCAAATGAATATTAAGAATTATGTTCTGTTAATAAAAGTTGATTTTGATTGATCTGCATATGTGTAATAGTCTAAAATTTTCCTAAAATCAATTTTACTTATAAACAATTATTAAATACCCTCTCTCTCTCCCTCTCTTCCCCCCTCCCCTTCCATTCTTCCCTCACCAGCCTCTCTGTCCCTCTCTCCCCTTCCCTCTTCCCCCCACCTCATCCCTCTCCATTTCCCCTCCCCCACCTCATTCAGGCAGTCGACTTTCTTATTGTCTGTTGCTTAAAGAATCTGAATTACTGTCTGGGAATGGAGTGCAGTTTTGTCCTCAAATCTTTTCCCAGAGTATTGATCTCAAGCACTCTGGCAAATGAAGGCTGGAGTTTTGAAAGGATGTATCTTTATCATTTAACTTATGCTACTGCAATATCTTTCCATCCTGCCACCTCCCCTCATTCCAAAACTGCACACAGGCACTAGAATAATTTTCTTAATGTCCAGCTATGATCATGTCACTCTACTCCAAAACCTTTAATAATTCCCCATTGCTTTCAGGGTAAAATATAAGTTCCTTAGTTTGGAACTCAATTCTTTTTAATTTGACTCCAAGCTGCCATACCATTTCTCCATTTCCCTCAAGCCCAACTGTACTACTTATACTCCTTTCTCCCACTATGCTTTTTATACTCCATGCCTTTATATGTACAATCCTCTATTTCTGAAATGAAATGCACATCTTCACTCTTTCCCTGAGGGCTGTATTCCTTTGTCTGTTGATCATCTTCCTATCCTTCCAAGATTCTGCTCACATTATTTTCTCTAAAAAGTTTATCATGATCCCCTTAGCTTTTCTCTCCTTACATCTCCACATCCTTTGTTTCACCCCTGCCTTTATTTTATTCTAATTTGTATTATAGTAATGTATATAACTGTTTTATCTTCTGTATTAGTTTGTAAGCATTCAGAAGACAAGGATTTTATCTTCTTTGTATCTACTGCAGCACCCAGTACTGTGCCTAATAGATAGTAAGCACTCCACAGATGTTTATGAAATTGCATTATTCACTATTCCTTATGCTTCAATTATTATTCCTTCTTCCTGCTCACCTACAAGTAGAACGCAAACTCTTTGGAGACAGGGATAAGCCTTCAACAAACCATGGCAACTATGATTTATTAAGCAACTACTGTACGTATCAAGCTTTGTGCTAAGTACTGCAATTCTCATTCTCTCTCTCTCTCTCTCTCTCTCTCTTTTGATCTTTGGGATCTTCATAGCACGTTGGTCAACTCATACATCTATCATATTCTAATCCATTGCAGAATGGTTTGTGTGCCCATCTTACCTACTCTACCAGAATATAAGTATCATGGAGGCTGATTGTCTTATTTGCATCCTCCATAGAATCTGATACAGAGACTTACACCGAACATATGCTTAATACAAGTTTGTTTATATCTTTTTTTTTTTTTTTGCTTTTTTTGGGAAGGGGGAAGGAAGGGCAACTGGGGTTAAGTGACTTGCCCAAGGTCACATGGCTAGGTTTTTTTTTTTTTTAAGTGTCTGAGGCTGTATTTCAACTCAGGTCCTCCTGACTCCAGGGCCAGTGCTCTATTCACTGCACCACCTAGCTGCCCCCTTTATCATATCTCTAAAAAAATATCTCACATTAGGCCTCTTAAGACTCCTATTCAGGATACAAATTGGACATATTTGCTTGGTGTGAGTATAGTACCTATTACATTTTAGATCTAAATAAAAGTAAACTAATAACAACAAAAATAAGAACATAAGACCATAAATTGAATTAATTTAACTTTGAGATCAAGGCTTCCTAACTTTTTTTGGTTTTATGAACTCAGAGATGTGTTGGAGCCAACTTGCCTTGACTTATTAGAACTGATTGTTAAATTTTCAGTGTGAGCATTCATTAATAGGAAATCAGCAAACATTACAAATCAAGGCTTAACTTAACTGCTTATTTTCTTGATTGCCTAGACCCCCAAATGGGGTCACAAAGAGTCAGACATCACTGAAAAATGCCTGAATAACAACAACAATGGTCTCCCCTAAAAAGTATTCCTTAAGCAGATTGAGATATTCAGATTTGGCTCTGTCACACCTATCTGTGAGATCTTTGGCAAGTCACTTTGGCTCAGTTTTTTCTTATATAAAATCATTAGGTTAAACTAGATGATCCATAAGTTGTCTTCTAATTCACAGAATCACAGAAACCAAGGATTGGAAGGGATCTCAAAGGTCATCTGGTCCAACCTGTTTCTGACAAGTAAATGTAAAGAATTCTTTTTTTAAAACTAGTATTTTATTTTTCCCTCAATTACATATCAAGAAAAATTTTAGCATTCATTTTTTACAAGATTTTGAGTTCCAAATTTTTCTCCCTCCCTCCCCCTCTTCTGAAAATGTTAGGCAGTTTGATATAGTTTATACATATGCTATCATGTAAAACATATTTCCATATTCATCACAGTTGTGGAAGAGGAAACAGATCAAAAGGAAAAAAAACCAAGAAAAAGTAAAATAAGCTAAAAATTATGCTTTGATCTGCATTCAGAGTCCATCAGTTCTTTATCTGGATATAGATAGCATTTTCCTTTGTGAGTCCTTTGTACTTGTCTTAGACAATTGTGTTGCTGAGAAAAGCTGAGTCATTCATACCTGATCATCATACAGTGTTGCTGATATTCTGTACAGTGTTTTCCTGGTTCTGCTCATTTCACTTTGCATCAGTTTGTACAAGTCTTTCCAGATTTTTCTGCCTCTTCATCATTTCTTATTGTACAATAGTATTCCATTACATTAATGTACCACAGCTTGTTCAGCCGTTCCCCAATTGATGGGCATCCTCTCAAGTTCAAATATTTTGCCATCATGAAGAGGGCTACTATGAATATTTTTGCACATGTAAGTCCTTTTCCCTTTTTTATGATCTCTACCTAGTCATGTGTGGTATTGCTGGATCAACGAAGTCTGCATGGTTTGTTTGTCCTTTGGGCATGATTTCAATTTCCCCTCCAGAATGGCTGGATCAGTTCTCAAGTCTACCAACAGTGCATTAGTGACCCAATTTTCCCATATCCTCTCCAACATTTATAATTTTCCTTTTTTATCATATTATCCAATCTGATTGATGTGTTATTTCAGAGTTGTTTTAATTTGCATTTCTCTAATCAAAAGTGATTTAGAGCACCTCTTCATATGCATATAGATAGCTTTGATTTCTTCATCTGAAAACTGTTCATATTATTTGACCATTTATCAATTGGGGAATGCCTATATTCTTATTAATTTGACTCATTTCTCTAGATAATTGAAAAATGAGACCTTTATCAGAGATACTTGCTGTAAAGATTGTTTCCCAGCTTTCTGCTTTCCTTCTAATATTGGTTTCATTGGTTTTGTTTGTACAAGTTTTTCAATTAAACATAATCAATATTATCTAGTGTACATTTTTAATGCTCTCTATCTCTTGTTTAATCACAAATTCTTTCTCTCCCCATAGATCTGACAAGCACAATTCCTTGCTCTTCTAATTTGATTGCTTCATTGTCTATAGTACCTTTTAGCAAGATGTAGTTTCTTTCCTTATCTCTTTTAATTAGGCTTAATTTTGCTTTTACTTTGTTTAAGATCAGGATTGCTACCTCTGCTTTTTTAAAAAAAAGTTCAGCTGATGCATAATAGATTTTGCTCCAGCCTTTTACCTTTATTCTCTCTGTGTGTCTCTGCTTCAAATGTGTGTTTCTTTTTCTTTTTTTTTTTGGAGGGCTATTGGGGTTAAGTAACTTGCCCAAGGTCACACAGCTAGGTTTTTGTTTGTGTGTGCCTTAAGTGTCTGAGGCCGGATCTGAACTCAGGTCCTTCTGACTCCAGGGTCGATGCCCTACTCACTGTGCCACCTAGCTGCCCCTAAATGTGTTTCTTGTAAGCAGCCTATTGTAGGATTCTAGGTTTGGATCCACTCTGCTATCTGCTTCTGTTTTATAGGAGAGTTCATCCAATTCACATTCACAGTTATGATTATTACCTATGTATTTTCCTCTGTCTTATTCTTCCTTCTGTTTGTCCTCTCTCTCCTTTCACCCCTCCCCTTCTCCCTAGTGTTTTGTTTCTGTCTAGCACTTCCCCTGATCTGCTCTCCCTTCTGTCAGTTCCTTACTTACAGTTCTCCCTCTTTCTTAATCTCTTCCCATCCTTCTTTCCTGTTGGGCAAAATATACTTCTATATTCAATTCTGTATATTGTTCTCTGTTTGAACCAATACTGATGAGAGGAAGATTCAAGTAATGCCTATCACCATGCCCCCTCCATCTTCCCCTCCACTATAATAGATCTTTCTCTCCTCTTCAAGTAAGATAATTTACCCTATTCTACCTCTCCCTTCCTTCTGCACCCATTGTACTCCTCTTTTTCATCTCTTAATTTTTTTTCTTTCCTTTCTTTTCTTTTCTTTTCTTTTCTTTTCTTTTCTTTTCTTTTCTTTTCTTTTCTTTTCTTTTCTTTTCTTTTCTTTTCTTTTCTTTTCTTTTCTTTTCTTTTCTTTTCTTTTCTTTTTTTTGGAGGGCAATTGGGGTTAAGTAACTTGCCCAAGGTTACATGGCTAGGTTTTTGTTTGTGTCTTAAGTGTCTGAGGCCGGATCCGAACTCAGGTCCTTCTGACTCCAGGGCCAGCGCTATACTCACTGCGCCACCTAGCCACCCTTCATCTCTTAATTTTTTTATGTCATTTCCCTCAAATTCATCTTATACCCATACCCTCTGTCTAAGTATATTCCTTCTATCTGTACTTAGTGATACACTTTTTAAGAGTTACAAGTATCATCTTTCCATGTAGGACTACAAACAGTTTAGCTTTATTGAATCCCTTATATTTTCTTTTCCTTTTTTACCTGCTTATGCTTCTCTTGGGTCTTGATACTGGAGGACAAATTTTTGGTTTAGTTCTGGTCTTCTCCTTATGAAGGCTTGAAATCCTTTCATTTTTTTAATGAACTTTTTTTTCCTTGATGTATTATGCTTAATTTTTCCAAGGTAAGTGATTCTTGGTTGTAGTCTTAACTCCCTTGCCCTCCTCAATATGATGTTCCATGACCTCTGATACTTTAATGTTGCCATTGCCGAGTCTTGTGTAATCCTGATTATGACTCCTTGATATTTGAATTCTTTATGGTTTAGTATTTTTCCTTAACCTGATAATTCTGAAATTTAGCTATAATGTTCCTTTTTTATTTTGGGATCTTTATCCTGAGGTGATCAGTGGATTCTTTCAATGCCTATTTTGCCCTCTGGTTCCAGAATATCAGGGCAGTTTTCCTAGATAATTACCTGAGAGATGCTATCCAGATCTTCCTTTTGACTATGGTTTTCAGGTAGCCCAATGATTCTGATTTTGTCCATCCTGGAACTATTTTTTTTTTCAGGTCAGTTGTTTTTACAATGAGGTATTTTATATTTTCTTCCATTTCTTCATTCTTTTGAACTTGGTTGATTTGTGATTTCTTATGGACTCAATAGCTTCCACTTGCCCAATTCTAACTTTGAAGGTCTTGTTCTCCTCATTTGTTTTTTGTACTTTCTTTTCCACTTAGCCATTTGTATTCTTTAAGGAGTTGTTTTCTTCGCTGATTTTTGTATCTCCTTTTCTATTTGGCCAATTCTATTTTTCAAGCAGTTTTACAAGCTGTTGTCTCTTTTTTTTTATAGTTCTCTTGCATCAATCTCTTGCATCAAGGAAACTAAGGCTGAGAAGAGTTTCAAATGACTAGTCCAATGCCATACAGCTAGTGAGTGGTGGACCTGGATCCTGAAGTCTGCTTCAAAAACCTTAGTCCTCATTCCACCATCTCCCTCAAATAATTTAGAAAATGAAAAAAAAACCCAAGAAGGAAAACATGCATGGTCTTTGACATGACACTGACCCACACCTATTCTGAATCTGCATCCTTCACAGATAGGCCAATCAGATCTTATTTGTATGATGACATATTAGATGAGAAAAAGAAAGGTAGAGTTTTAGGGGCATGTGACATTTGTTTTTAGTGGAAATGGAAAAATCAGAATCATAGACAGGTTCATCAAGGAATTATGAGAAAGGATCAATTTTTTTTCTTGTTGTTCAGCCATTTTTTGGTCATGTCTAACTCTTTGTAACCCCATCTGGGGCTTTCTTGGCAAAGATACTAGGTTGGTTTAACATTTCCTTCTCCAGTTCATTTGACAGATGAGAAAACTGAGGAAAACAGAATGAAGTAATTTAGCCAGGTCACACAGTCTGAGGCCAAATTTGAGCTTAGGAATAGGAGTCTTCTTGAGTCCAGGACTGACACTCTATGCACTGTTCTACTTAGCTGCCCATCATCTTTTCTACACATTGTCTAAAATTACCATGCCACTGAGTTCAAACATGTCCCTAGAGGGGACTCCACAGAGTAAGAGCCATTCAAAATGCCTTACTTATTATCACTAAGTGTGTATGGTCAACTCTGAAAGAAAATGAATAGATGAATACTATATTCAAAATGTCAAAGAGGGTTATCTTGACATATTCTCTCAGCAAGATTGCAAAGCTTTCTCCAGAATCAAATGAAGGAAGATCTCCTGTATATTGTGTGCTTCTTTTAGGAAAATGTTAAGATGCTGGGTAATGCCTTTAAAATAGTCTACATTTGCAGGCATGGTAAATCTGCCAACCTCATCAAACTTTGGAGGTAAAATAAGTCAGAAAAGAATTAGAGATATGATGGCCAGGAAGTTGAACCCTAATTCTGGATCCCAGTTTTTTCTTCTATTCCCCAGTAAGAAAAGTAGTCTTAAGTCATATCCAAAGGCCAGATTTATAGTCAGAAGAGACTGGTTCAAATTATTTTGAATTATACCCAAGAAGTGGGCTCTGTCATTTACTATCTATGGAACCTTGTGCAAGTCAGTTTATCTCCCAAGACCTGTTTCCTCACCTGTAAAATGAGAGTTGAACTTTAAAGTTTTTAAGGTCCCTTTCAATTCTACAATCCTATCTATGACAAGAGAAGAATGCATTCATACAAATAGCATGGCCTAATGAATAGAGAGTACTGAATTTGGAGCCAGGAAAATCTGGGTTCAAATTCTGATCTCAATACATACTAACTTTGTGACTCTGCATATGTCCTATAACTTCACTGAAGCCCAGTTTCTTCATCTATACAGTAAGGAGTAGGAATAAATGGTTCCTAAGGTTCTTTCTAGCTCTAAATCTATGATCCTACAATGTTCCATTCAACAATATGTTTATCATATTGAAAACTAATCAGGGATAAAAGGATGCAATAAAAATAATATTGTTATGTTCATAACAAACAGAAGAAATCAAGGGTTAGTTACCCTTCTGAGTTTCACAAGACTGTAAAATATATAAAGGGTATTTGACAAGAAGTAATGGGAAGATTTTCAGGCCCTTCTCATCTTTTTCTGGATTATTACAGCAGCTTGTCAGTTGTTTTCCCTGCCTATAGGGTCTCTATTCTCCAATCTATCTTCCATTTAATTGCCAAATTGATATTCCTAAACATTTTTTACTATGTCACTTCTCTACTTAAGAAGCTGCTGTAGCTGCCTTTAATACCATGGTCAAATAGAAACTTCCATGCTTGGTCTTTAAATCCCTTCAAGCCAATGATGGGTCTTAGGCCAAGCCCCACTTAGTCATAGATTGAGCCTTGATTGGCTTAGAGTGAATGTAAATAGTGATTGTTTCTGTTTTGGCCAGAAACCTGAGGGTCTTCACCTCCCAGACAGATTTTTTTGACTAGGTAAAGAGGCCATTCTCTGCCTCAATTCTTACTTAGCCTCAATCACTGAATGGATCTTGCCTCAGTAAAACTGAGACCTATTAAAGACTTTGCTTAAAAAGGTCAAGGTCTCCCATTGCCTCCAGGGCCATATCCAGTTGTCCTGATTCATATTTCACAACTGGACCCTGATGGCTCCAGAGGAGAAAGTGAGGCTGGTGACTATGCACAGCCCTTCCTCACTTAAATCCAATTTACTTGCATGTTATGGCATCACTTCCCTGATGTCATGTCCTTTTTGAGAATGAAGGACAAACAACAACAAACAGCTCTGTGCTGGAGCCTACAATTTCTTATTTGTATTCATTCCTGCATTTACTACTTTTGAAGTGTAAGTTTTTGCTTAAAAGATTAGTGTTCAAAATCCTTTTGTATATTTTTCTCTAAAGGTGAAGATTTTTAAAAACATTAATTACCCAGTCTTTTCTGGGATGTTACATAGATAGCTCTTTTTTTCCTGTGGTCCTTTGCTTGGCAAATTGTGAGTCACCACTCATTTCTTCTAGGGGTGATTCATTCTGATTCATATCCTTTTAAGGATCAACATACAAGCACACTACGTGAAAAACACATTTAATTTGAATGCTTTTGTGTAGTTTTGGTTTTTCTCTATACCAGTCCATATAAACTACTATTAAAAAAACACGATGGAAAACACTGTTGTTCCATAAACTACAACAAGTTTCCTTTATAACTGAATTTTTCATATGTTAATTCTGTGATTAATATTTCTGGCATTTAGTTGTCCATAAGTACAACTAGGTGTTGGTATATTCTGATTTAATGACATTCATTTTTGGAAATGCACAAATTCATTTTTGGAAATCTCTAGATTCTATGTTGTACATAAAGTACCCAAATGAGAAAATGGGGCCTAATCACCATTGTTTATTTTATGGATTATATTCACTTTAGAAAGTATTTATTTTAATTTTTCTTTTTATTGACACAGGTTCATAGATTTAGAGCTAGAAGAGCCCTTAAAGGCTGCCTAATCCAACCACTTCATTTTATAAATCTGGAAACTGAGTGGCAGATAAGTTAAATCAATTGCTCATGGTTATAAAACTAGTAAGCAGGGGTGGAGTGGTGTCTGTGAATGGTGCAGTGAATAGAGCATCAGCCCTGGAGTCAGAGGATCTGAGTTCAAATCTGACATCAGACACTTAACACAAAAATCTAACCATGTGACCTTGGGCAAACCACTTAACCCCAATTGCCCTAACTTCCCCCCTCCAAATAGGAAAAAAACAAACAAAAAAAGCAGGATTTTAACCCATATATTCTTGGCACAAAGTTCAACACATTGTTCACAATGCTATACTGCCTTCCCCTTCCACCACTAGGGAAAAACCTATAGTAATTAGTAGTTTATGGTGGAATTTTCTAAACTATTTAAGACTTCTTAAAACCCCACAAAAAACAATTCAAGGTGATTTGGTTAATATTGTCATAGACAGTGGAGAAGAGACTATGGCCAGACTGAGACAGAACAATTGTAGATAAAGATCCTTCATGGATCCATCAACTAGATCCACTGAAGAAGAAAATAACCTGTGTGCCAAGTCTTTAAATAAAGGGGATCCAGGTAATGAAACTAGGAAAGGGATAGTGAGAAATAATGCATAAAGGAAACTAACAATAGGAAACAACAGGTGAGAGGTATTCTGATAATTCTATGCCCAGGTTCTTTTCATGTGTCATTGATTATTATGGCTTGCACTGATCTCCTCTAACTGCTCATGCCTCAATTACTCCTCTGTACAAAGAACTCTAGACAGACATAAAGGTTAATTGCCACCCAAGCAATTTCCTCTAAGTTCTGTCATAGAATTTATGTCTCCCTTCACTAGAGCCACACACCTTTGGGAATGACCTTAATAATTACACAGCAATGGACTTTTTTTTTGGACTGGAGTAGATGATCTCCAAAGAAAATATAGACACCACAGAAGAGACTAGTAGGTGACACACATCCTTATGAGTCATTAACAAGTAGGATTATATGAAACACTGTAGGGCTGAAGTGTACTAGGAGAAAGGTGAAGTTGGAGCCAAAAAAACTTTGGGCATTGCAAATTTAAGGGTAGTTAAACCTGTGTTTTCTCTCTAATTCCAATAAAGATAATGGAGACATTTAAACAGAATAACACTAACCCATATTACTCCTCTCATTTAAACTCATCTCAAAGTTCAACTCCCTGATTTTGGCATTCAACATGGACCAAATACATCAACTCCTCTGCCCTTTGTAGAAGTAACGAAAGTTTTCAAAAGAGGTGTGAAAAGAATGCTTATGACAAATATCCCTAGAATATGTCATAAATTTTGGTTTTAATAGCATGAAACACATAATAAGTTTTCAACTTCTCTAACTTATTTTTGTACAGTAAGAATTATTCTGGGATACAGGCAATGTTTTTTAATGGATGGAAAATTTGTTTAGCAACTATCAAGACCTAGTTTCAGATCCTGCATCTGACACACACTTGCTGGGTGACCCTACGCAAGTCTTTTAAGTCCTCAGTGTTTTAGGCAAGTCTCTAAAGCTAAGTTGCAGAGAAAGTGAGATCCCTTTATCACTGAAATCATAAGTCTACTTCCTAATTCTATTCTTCTGGACTAAATGCTATCTGTCACTTCCCTCTATACCTAACGGTGGCATTTTTTTTTTTGTTGAGAAATCCCTATTTTATCCCAATGGTGGTTAAACTTAATTCTTGCACATAAATACTTGGAAATTTTTTAATTTAAGGAATCTTTAAGAACAAAATAGTATAAAAACCCACTGATTTAGAACACAAATTCATTTACAATATAATACAAAAGAGGGTGACAAAAGATTATGAGGAATTTTACCTTGAAAAAAAAAGCAAAAGGGTAAATAAGGGGAAATAAGTTTACAGTGGGATTGCTGTGAAATTTAGTTGTATTATCTCAAGGATGTGCATAGATGAAGTGAGAGCGAGGACACTGGAGAGATAAGAAATGGAACAAATCTGCCCATGACTTAACAAACAGTCCTTCTGGTGACAAGAGCCATCACCAACTCATTACCAGGTTTAAAATGTAAGAAAACATCAGTGATTTGATGAAATAGTTTATTGTGGCAAAATCTCAACTCTTAGGTTCATAATATAGATTTTAGATTTGGAAGAGATCTTAGTGACCATCTAGTTCAGTCTCTTCATTTAAGAGAAGAAAAATCTGAGGTTAGAAGAGATTGAGTGACTTAACACCACATCTAGTGCCAGAAAAATGAGACCGTAGATACACTCCAATTTTGTCATCCCACTACATTAGAAACTTCTTGAGGACAGATATTATTACATCTCAACTGTTTTTGTGTCTCCTCAATTGCCTAGAACATCAATTTCATAGGGATGAGTGGATCTGTGATTTCATTAGCATAGGGAACTCCAAGTTGAAAAAGACTCCCTCCATCACTGCTGATTGGCATCATCTCCACAACTAAAAAATATTCTTAGAGAATTGCCTAGAGTGCTAAGACATTAAGGGATGTGTCCAGGATCCCACTGTTAATTTGTGCCAGATTTGGGATTTGAACCTAGGTCTTCCTAGCTCTGAGACCAGCCCTTCATGAACTCAACCTTGCTGCCTCTCTGTTGCCCATTAGAAGGTATGAAATAAGTTTCTATTGAATTGTCAAATTAAACAATACCCAAATTACCTGAGTAGTTAAATTCGAATTGGGTTTCAGACAAACATGGGTCTCCAAATTCTATTTTCATGATAGGGCTTTGTTTTCTTTTTCTTTTTTTTTTCTTAAAAGTCATCCGTGATCTGACATTCAGATTGATTTCTCTGTGATCCTTCCCATTGGATTCTGAATCCTATCAATTTTCACATGCTATTTCTTGCAAAAGGTACTCTCATTTCTTCTTTCCCTATGGAGACACTGTGTTTGGATGGACAAAGTACTATTTTGGGAAAGGCAGTTTGGGAGTTCCCTTCCTAGCTGGTTCTATGACTCACAATGTGCACAGGTTATTTGCCTCTTTGTCTATAAACTTCTCCATCTGTAAAATGAATATAAAAACTGCCACATAGCTCTCCCGTCTCTCAAGATGGCAGACCAAAAGCCACCCAAGGAAAAGAAGGTCAAAAAGGAAAAAAAGAGAGAAAAAAAAGGAAGATGTAGCTGAAAAGGCCAAAAAGCCTCAAAAGCATTGCAGTCAGAACCCAGTCCTGGCCCGAGGGATAGGTAGATAATCCGGGTCTGCATGTATTCCTGGAGAGCCATGTACAAGCGGAAATATGCTGCCCCAAAACCCAGATTGAAAGGAAGAAGAAAGACAAAGTGCTTGCTACTATCTCAAAGCCTGTTGGTGGTGATAAGAATGGAGGAACTCGAGTGGTAAAGATTCGAAAAATGCCTAGGTATTACCCTATGAAGATGTGCCTAGAAAGCTGCTAAATCATGGCAAAAAGCCCTTTAGCCAGCATGTGAGGAGACTTCGAGCTAGCATCAAGCCCGGTACGGTTCTGATCATGCTCACTGGCTGCCACAGGGGCAAGTGCGCGATTTTCCTAAAGCAACTGGATAATGGCTTGCTACTGGTGACTGGACCTCTGACCATCAACCGTGTTCCTCTGAGAAGGACCCATCAGAAATTTGTCATTGACACTTCTACCTGAGTTGACGTTTCAGGTGTGAAAATTCCAAATCATCTTACTGATGCTTACTTCAAGAAGAAGAGGCTCCGTAAACCTAGACACCAAGAAGGAGAGATTTTTGACACAGAAAAAGAGAAATACAAGATTACAGAGCAGCGCAAGGCTGATCAGAAAACAGTAGACTCTCAGATCCTACCCCAAATCAAGAAAATTCCTCAGCTCCGTGGCTACCTGCGTTCTGTCTTCTCTCTCTCCAATGGAGTTTATCCTCACAATATGGTGTTTTAAATGCCTTGCAGAGAACACTTATTAAAATATTTGCAATAGTTAAAAAAAAAACAACCCCCCCCCAAAAAAAAACCGGCTACATAACATTTAAAAAAAAATAAAACACCTTGAAACTTGGGAATGGTGAGCATCACATTCATTTGTTTTTCAGTATTTAAATTCTATCTTTTAAAAAAATCAATCTAGCAATTCTATAAGAATAATAATATTGTATACATATATATATATCCATTAATGATTTTTTTCTGTTTCTGATTATTTTACTACTAAACATATATATTTGTTCACAAAATGTGTTTTCATTGCAGTTTCATGGGACAATTCAATTGAATGGGTATCAGTACTTGTGAATTTTCCAGAAATTGGATAAAGTTCAATTACAGCACCCCGAAACAACTCAATTCAATAAGCCTTTATTAAGAGTTTATTAAGTACATGTTGATGTGTAGGGTCGTTGTTGATGATACACAAGTCAGAATGAAAAATCATCTCTGTTTTCAAGCACCTGACATTCTCTTGGGAAAGAGAAATGGTGGGGGTGAGCAACAGTATATTCAGGTAAACATAAACAATAAAATTTGAAGCAAGAGAGAAAGAGAGAGCTCTAAAAACTAGGGGGATAAGAAAATCAGAGAAGGAGTCTAATACTTCCAGATGAAAAGTAGAAGAGAAGCTGGGTAGAAGCATGGAGATAGAAGATGAAAAAGCCCAAAACTGAAGAAGAGCCAACAGATCAGATTAAATGGTTAAAGTGAAGTTGATGAATTGACAAAAATTCAAATGTATGATTCCTTTGAGATGGAATTTGTGACTCAATATTAAAGCAAACAGAAAAGATTCCAAAACAGAAAGAAGCTCTTATTTGGTTTGTGAACTTTTTTTATGGTCTTTAAAGCCTTCACAAACTAGCCCCAGACTACTTTTCAGCATCATTGACTGGACCCCATTCACTCTACACAGGCCAGGAGAGCTAACTGTCTACAGTTTCTTAAATAAGACAATCCATCTCCTACTGTATGCCTTTTCACTGACTGTCCATGAGACTGGAATGCATTCCTACCTTCCCACCTCAAAGAATCTCTTACTTCCTATAGGAAACAATTCAAACACCACTTACTCCACAGTCATTCCTAATCCCTAACAGTTGTGCACGCCCTCTCTTCCAAACTATCTAGTATTTGTTGGCAATTATGGGAGAGTGGGAGAAAGAAAGAAGAAAGGAAGAAGGGAAAGGAAGGAGACAGGGAACAAGAACAAAAGAAAGGAGGGGAAAGGATTGGGAGGGAAGGAGGAAAAAAGGAGGGAAGGAGAAAGAAAAGTAGGAAGTGAGGGAAGAGGGGAAGAAGGAAAGGTGGGAAAAAGAAAGGAAGCAAGATAGAGAGGAAGGTAGAGAGGGAGAAAGGAAAAAAAAGGGAGAGAGGACAGGAAGGAAAGGTAGGAAAAAAGGTAAGAAGGAAAGAAGGAAGGGGGCAGAGCCAAGATGGCTGAGTAGGAGAAACAGCACTTCCATGCCACTCTCCCCCCAGATCACCTCCAAAATATGTAAAAGCAGACTCTGAACAACTTCTGGAGCCCCAGCACCCACAGAACGATACAGAGAAGCTAACCTCCCGCTGAGGACAGTCCAGCAGCCCTGCAGGAAGGACCAGCACAGTGCTCTGGGAGTGGACAGAGCTCTGGGAGCCAGCAGCACAGTGTGCAGCACACGGAGAGCCAAGCCCAGGTCCGAGTGAGCGGTTTTAGCCCCAGGGTGGCTGGGCCAGCAGCCGGCTGGAGGGACCCCAGAACACCAGCAGCTGTGGCGATTCCAGAATTATCAACATAGACATGCCTAGGACAAAGTGAGAGGTTAGTGCCCTATGGACTTTGGGACCAGTATTTGGGGAATGCGTCAGCTTCCTCCCCTGGGGGCTAGAAGCCACTGAGGAGACACGCCATTTTGTAGTTTTCAGAGGCAGCTCCAGCTCCTGGCCTGCGAACTGTGGGGAGATCCAGCGATCAGTCTTGGGGGGTAATCTCTCTTGCTTTAACCTCCCTGGATCTGGATTGTGATCTGGGGTGGAGGTTGTGGGTGAGTTTCCAGCTTGCCAGAAACGGAAGTTGTCCCCCACACGTACGGGACGAAAATTCCCCTTTCTGGCAGCCCAGCCATACTGTGGCAACGAGCCCAAAAGTCAAGTAATTAAGTGGCAACATGCCAAAGCAAAGGAAACAAATTAAACAGAAAAATGCAACCTTAGACTCCTACTTTGGGGGCAAAGAGGATCGAAGCATGGAGCAGTCAGAGGACTGTGAGGTCAGAAATCCTGCTCAAAAAGCCCCAAAGGAAAATATGAGTGGGTTACAGGCCATAGAGGACCTTAAGAAGGACTTTAAAAATCAAATAAGAGAAGTGGAGGAAAAATTGGGAAGAGAAATGAGAAGGATGCAGGAAAAGTATGAAATGAGGGTCAACAGCCTGACTGAGGAAAACAACACCTTAAAAAATAGACTAACTCAAATGGCAAAGGAGGCCCAAAAGGGCAATGAGGAGAAGAATGCCTTAAAAAGTCGAATTTGCCAGATGGAAAAAGAATCTCAAAAGTTCACTGAGGAGATTCATTCCCTCCAAGTTAGACTGGACCAAATGGAAGCTAATGACTTTATGAGAAATCAAGATGCTGTTAAGCAGATCCAAACAAATGAAAGAATAGAAGGCAATGTGAAATATCTCATGGGGAAAACCACTGACCTCGAAAATAGATCCAGGAGAGACAATTTAAAAATTATTGGACTACCTGAAAGACATGATCAAAGAAAGAACCTAGAAATCACCCTTCAAGAAATTCTCAAGAAAAATTGCCCTGATGTTTTAGACCCAGAGGGCAAAATAGAGGTTGAAAGAATCCACTGATCACCTCCTGGAAAAGATCCCAAAAAGAAAACTCCCAGGAATATTATAGCCAGGTTCCAGAATCCCCAGATCAAGGAGAAAATACTACAAGCAGCCAGGAAGAAACAATTTCAATATTGTGGAAACACAATCAGAATAGCCCAGGACCTGGCAGCTTCTACACTGAGGGATTGAAGGGCATGGAATATGATATTCCAGAGGGCAAAAGAGCTGGGACTAAACCCAAGGGTCATCTACCCAGCAAAATTGAGTATTTTCAGGAGAAAATATGGTCATTCAGTGGAATAGAGGACTTTCAAGCATTCTTGAGGGAAAAACCAGAGTTGAATAGAAAATTTGACATCCAGACACAAGAAGCAAGAGATGCCTGAGAAGGTAATCAGGGAAAAGAAATCAAAAGGAACTTATCAAAGTTGAACTATTTACATTCCTATATGGAAAAACAATAACCCTGACTGATGAAATCTTTCTCAGTATGAAAATAATGGAAGAAGGGTATGGTCATATGAATACATATGTGAATATGTGTATATATGTTTACAGTTATATATGGATAGAGGGCATAGGTTGAATTTGTTGGAAAGGGAGGGTACTCAAGGGGTGAAATTATGAGGTGAGAGGGGAAAGTGGCAAGAGGAGATGGGGAGAGACAGGATAGGGTAAACTATCTCATGTGGAAGAAGCAAGGGGAAGAGGCTGCAAGGGCGGGGAAGAATAGGAAGACAAAAAGGCAAAACCACATTCTCATTGAATTTGGTTCAGGGAGAGAATGACATATATACTAAATGGGATATCTCAACCTGCAGCAGAATAGGGGGAAGGGGGATGAGAAGAGGGATGATGGATGGGAGGGCATCCTTGGGGGGAGGGGAGGTTGGAAGTACCCACTATAGAAAAGGGACAGTATCAAGTGGGGAGTGGACCAGGTGGGGGGTGGGATGAGTGGGAGGGAATTATGGGCAGCCTTGTACAATATATTTACTATGGTAATGTTTTGCATAGCTAGACATGTACAACATATACTGAATTACTTATCTTCCCCCAGGGAATGGGTGACAAGGGAGGAAGGGAATGGATCTGAAATTCGAGGTCTTGACACTAAATGTTTCAAATATATATATAAATACTATTATTAATACTCTTTTGCTTGTAATTGGGAGATAAGATTGCAGGCATTGGAACACAGAGATTCACCTTCCTCTAATGGAAAAGTCGAAGGGGGTATGGGAGAAGATATGGGAGAAAGCAGATTGGAGGAAGCGATATCTTGTGGGACTGCTATTCTGGGAGAGTGGGTAGGGGAAAAACAGGGGGGGAAATAATTGTAACTCAAAATCTGGTGGAAATGAATGATGTAAAACAGAAGTTAATAAAGCATTTGTTTAAAAAAAAGTAAAAATAAAAAAATAAAGGAAAGAAAGTAGGAGGGAAGGGCACTCTGCTCTTTCCCTGTCTAGGAGTAGTAGGATGAATATAAGAGGGTAGAAGGAGAAATAAAATCAAATTCAAAATGGCCAAAAGAGCTATTTGTTGGGAATGGATCAAAGACATTTAGGTAAAATTTGGTAGCATTTATTGGTTGAACAGAAATTTGGGGATTTTCTTTGGAACTATAAGTTCATTTATTCCATTATCACATATAACTGAGGATCAATTACCAAGATAATTTCATGTTAAAATCTGTTTTAGGATGAGAAAATAACTCTTTATGACAAATACATTGGCAAAATGTATTTTAAATGATCCTATTTTACTTACTTGGCTTTAATCTTACACCTGGTTTACTCACTTCACTTCTGTACTTTTTGTGATTAAAGATAAGTATATGTAAATGGCTTTAGCTTTAGTAAGTGTGGGTTATGACTGAACTTTCCCTTAAAACTGGATCTAAGAATAAAAGTCAGGATGACAGATATGTCTGAGAATTGCTCTTGAAGATCATTTAAACTGTCTCTGAATTTTAAGGTTCTATCATGGCATGGAAATTAAAGAGCTATTATAGGGAAGCATAGGAGGAAAGAATATAAATACCCAAGTTAAAATCATTGCAGGATCCTAGGGTTAACTCCTTTCATTTAAGAAAAACAAATCATAGATAAACCACAGGTGGTTCATGAATCATGAGCCATCTGTCTGAGTGGCTCCCCATAAACCCAGGTTGTGCCAATCCACTTCTTTGCCTTTTTCTGAATGGAATATATGTACAAGTGAACATAATAGATTAGTACAGGAAGAGACACTAAGATTTCTATGACATGTCCCCCCTTCTCTTATTCTTTCCTAAAATCTCTCCTTTGTTTCCACTAAAATCTTCTACTTACTACTCTGGAACTCTTTCACTATTTTATGGATTTTCTAATATATTATACTCTTAATTTGGATATACTAATAAATTGTTATAGCTAGATAGGAACCTAAAGGTTTCCTACTGCAGGAGTTCTTAACCAGAGTGTCCAAGAGTAGGTTTTATAATATCCATGAACTTCAGTGGAGAAAAAATCAGTCTTTTTTTCTCCTCTCAGCAACCTTCGTAATGCTATGCATTTTTAAAAGTTTAATTTATTTTTTTCCAGTGGAGAAAAATCTATTTCCTCTCCTTCCATTTCCCTTCTTCTATAAAAAGGGGGGAAAAGCCCTGGAAAATATGTATAGTCAAGCAAAATGAATTCCCACATTGGCCATGTTAAAAAAAATACACACACATATGTCTCAATTTAAATGGTAATTCTTATCACCTCACTCATATAGGAGATGTATAAGTGTATTTTCATCATAGTCCTCTGGAATTGTGGTTGGTTACTTAATTGATCAGACTTCTTCAATCTTTCAAAGTTGTTTGTCTTTCCAATCCTGCTATTGTATAAATTTTTCTGATCCTGCTCATTTCATCCTATATCAGTTCATACAAATAATCCCAGGTTTCTCTGAAACTCTCCCTTTCATCATTTCTTGTAGCATGATAGTGTTCCACTACATTCATAAATCATAATTGTTCAGTAATTCTCCAAATGATGGATACTCCTTTAGTTTCCAGTTGTTTGCTACCACAAAAAGCTAATATTTTTGTATCTAAGTGTCATTTACCTCTTTCTTTGATCTCTTTGGGATTATAGATCTAGAAATGATAATTTCATGTATTTTAAACATTGACTTTTTTTTCTGAGGAAGGGTCCATCTCTAGCTTCCCCATACTACCAAATCAGTCCATGACACAAAAGGGTGAAACATATCTGATCTAGTATATCACCACCATTTCCTAGGTAAGGAAATCGAAGCAAAGAAAATAAAATCAACTTTCCAAGGTTTCTCAGCCGGTGAAAGATACAGCTGGGACTACTGATTTCCAGGCCAAATACTCTTCCTGTATATGTTGTTCATAAAATTGTTTAATGATTGCCATTGTTCTTCAAGTTTGCACTAAAAGTATTTTTTTTTTAAATAGAATTTAGGTCCTTATATTTATGGATGAAGGTGGATTACAGCTACTACTTAATAATATCTTCCATTTGCATTTTATAATTTATAAAGTGCTTTGATGTGTTATCTCATCTGATTCTAAGATAAACTTACAAGGTAGAAGAGGTATTACTACTTCCATTTTACTTATGAAAGAATGCTCCAGGGGTGGCTAGGTGGCACAGTGAATAGAGCACCAGCCCTGGAGTCAGGAGAACCTCAGCTCAAATCCAGCCTCAGACACTTAACACTTACTAGGTGCGTGACCTTTGGCAAGTCAATTAATACCAATTGCCCTGCCTTCTCCTCCCCCCAAGCCAAAAAAAGCAAAAAAAAAAAAAAAAAAAACAAAAACCCAAAACCAAACCAAAGCAAGAAAGCTCCAAAAGTTTCTGACTCTATATCCTCTGTTCTTTCTTGTATATCACGTTGAATATATATATATATATATATATATATATTTATTTTTTTTTTTTTTTTTTTTTTTTTTGCTTTTTTTGGAGGGCAATTGGGGTTAAGTAGTTTGCCCAAGGTCACACGGCTAGGTTTTTTGTTTGTGTGTGCGTTAAGTGTCTGAGGCCAGATCCGAACTCAGGTCGTTCTGACTCCAGGGCCGGCACTCTACTCACTGCGCCACCTAGCCACCCAGTTGAATATATTTTTATTGATGTAATTATGATGTTTCCCAAATTTACATCTAGATATCACCATCACCTAGGGTAGGATTATTTAATAAGTCAATTGTGATTGCTCTTGAAACCAACCAAAATGACTCTAGAGCCAGATGGAGTTTATCCTGGAGTTTATGATAATTTCTATCAAGGCAAGAATCCAAGCCAGAAGCTGCTACAAGTCTTCCCTAAAAATCACAGACAACTTGACATCATGAACTCTCCTTCCTAGTCCAACGGTGACTTATAATATAGATCCCACTTCTGAAAATGATCACTTTGAGGAAAAGAAATATGGATTCTCCCATTACCTAATAACCACAAGGCATCATTGTTGTATAATGAAAAATAACCTGTAGATCTGAACTTTATTCCTATCTCTGCCTCTAACTGAGTATCTTTTGCAAAGGCACTTAAAATCTGAGTGACTCAGTTTTCTCATTTATAAAATGGGAATAATATCATCCTAGTGGCTACCTGAGAAAGGTTATTGGAAAAATCAAATGAGTTAATATAACTAAAAATATTCTGATACAAATATTTTTGTACCTTAGTGTCCTTTCCCTCTTTTTTATCTCTATGGGAATATAGATCTAGAAATGATAATCTTCTGATAATGTATGAAGTCATGTGCACATCACTAATATTTTAAACCTTAATTTAAATACACTTTGGAATCCAGCCTTCTTTGTATTAAGAAGACAATTAGTGCATTTTTTTTCTTTTTGGAGAGGGAAACGCAGGGCAATTGGGGTTAAGTGACTTGTTTAAGGCCACACAGCCAGTAAATGTTAAGTGTCTGAAGCCTGATTTGAACTCAGGTCCTCCTGACTCTAGGGCCAGTGCTCCATTCACTGCACCACCTAGCCACCCCAATCAGTGCTCTTAATGATCACTAGACCATTGATATTGGGAGACCTGGTTTCAAAACCTGTATCTGCCAATTCTACCTGGGTGACCTTGTATAACTCACTTAACCTTATGGGCCTCACTTTCTTCATCTGTAAAGTGAAGGAATTGAACTCAGAAAATTAACAAACATTTTAAAAGCATTTACTATGTGCATGACCTCCAAGGTTTGTTCCAGCTCTGAATCTATGATCTTATAGTCAACCCAGTGGAATACAATTTTGTCAGTAGAGAATATGTTTATATATGTGTATATATATACACACATATGTGTATACACACATTTATGTGTATACATATGCAGCTAGGTAGCTCAATGAATATTGTACTGGATTTTAAGTCAATAAGACATGAGTTCAGGGGGACGGAGCCAAGATGGCGGAGTAGAAACAACACTTCCAAGGTGCTCTGCCCCACACCACTTCCAAACTATGTAAAAGGGGACTCTGAACAACTTCTGGAGCCCCAGCACCCACAGAACGACACAGAGAAGCTAACCTCCTGCTGAGGACAGCCCAGCAGCCCTGCAGGGAGCAGCCAGTGCACTGCTCTGAGAGAGGGATGCTCTGAGAGCACAATGCTCTGGGAGCCGAGCCCAGGCCTGTGTGAGCTGAGGTTTTAGCCCCAGGGCCGCTGGGCCAGCAGCTGGCTGGAGGGACCCCAGAACACCAGCAGCTGTGACAATTCCAGAATTATCAGCACAGATATGCCTGGGCCAAAGTGAGAGGTTAGTGCCTTATGGACTTTGGGACCAGTATTTGGGGAACTCAACAGCTTCCTCCCCTGGGGGTGAAAAGCTGCTGAGGAAATGCAGCACAGAGGCCATTTTGCAGCGTCAGTGGCAGCTCCAGCTCCTGTTCTGCAAACTGTAGAGAGGTCCAGCAATCAGTCTGGGGGTTAATCGCTCTTGCTTTAAGTTGCTTGGATCTGGATTGTGGTCTTGGGGGGAGGTCTGGGGTGGGTATCCAATTTGCCAGAGCTGGTGGAGGCTTTGCAGAGGCCACCCAACCTCTGGAAGTTGTGAAGACCCCGATGTTAAGGATGGAAGCTCTACTGTCTGGAGGCAGAGTCCTACTGTGGCAACAAGCCCCCAAATCAAGTAATTAAGTGGTAATATGCCTAGGCAAAGGAAACAAAATAAACAGAAAAACGCAACTTTAGACTCCTATTTTGGGGGCAAAGAGGATCAAAGCATGGAACAGGAGGAGGACTGTGAGGTTTGAACTCCTGTACCAAAAGTCCCAAATGAAAATACAAGCTGGCTACAGGCCATAGAGGACCTTAAGAAGCAGATAAGAGAAGTGGGGGGGAAATTGGGAAGAGAAATGAGAAAGATTCAAGAAAAGTATGAAATGACAGTCAACAGCCTGACTGAGGAAAATAACACCTTAAAAAATAGACTAACTCAAATGGCAAAAGAGCCTCAGAAAGGCAATGAGGAGAAGAATGCCTTAAGCCGAATTTGCCAAATGGAAAAAGAATCTCAAAAGTTCACTGAGGAGAATCATTCCTTCAGAATTAGACTGGAGCAAATGGAAGCTAGTGACTTTATGAGAAATCAAGATGCTGTTAAACAGATCCAAACAAATGAAAGAATAGAAGGCAATGTGAAATATCTCATGGGAAAAAACCACTGATCTGGAAAATAGATCCAGGAGAGATAATTTAAAAATTATTGGACTATCTGAAAGTCATGATTAATGAAATAACCTGGAGATAATCCTTCAAGAAATTCTCAAGGAAAATTGCCCTCATGTTTTAGAACCAGAATGGGGAAATAGAGGTTGAAAGAATCCGCTGATCGCCTCCTGAAAAGGATCCCAAAAAGAAAACTCCTAGGAATATTATAGCCAGGTCCTGGAACTCCCAGATCAAGGAGAAAATACTACAAGCAGCCAGGAAGAAACAATTCCAATATTGTGGAAACACAATCAGAATAGCCCAGGACCTGGCAGCTTCTACACTGAGGGATTGAAGGGCATGGAATATGATATTCCAGAGGGCAAAAGACCTGGGGTTAAAACCAAGAATCACATACCTAGCAAAACTGAGTATCTTTTTTCAGTGGAATAGAGGACTTTCAAGCATTCTTGATGAAAAAACCAGAGTTGAATAGAAAATTTGACATTCAGACACAAGAAGCAAGAGATGCTTGAGAAGTTAATCAGGGAAAAGAAATCAAAAAGAACTTATCAAAGTTTAACTATTTACATTCCTACATGGAAAAACAATAACTGTGTCCGATGAAACCTTTCTGGTTATGAAAATAATTGGAGAAGGATATATGGACATATGAATACATATGTGAATGTGTGTATATATGTTTACAGGTATACATGGATAAAGGACACAGGTTGAATTTGGTGGGAAGGGGTGATACTTAAGGGGTGAGGTTAAGAGGTAAGAGAGGAAAATGA
Source organism: Gymnobelideus leadbeateri (assembly GCA_011680675.1). Taxonomy (NCBI): domain Eukaryota; kingdom Metazoa; phylum Chordata; class Mammalia; order Diprotodontia; family Petauridae; genus Gymnobelideus; species Gymnobelideus leadbeateri. Next base: position 917,472 of record WOXC01011766.1, on the reverse strand, counting down.
CAGGAGGAGATGGGGAGAGACAGAGTAGGGTAAACTATCTCATGTAGAAGAGGCAAGGGGAAATAGTTGCAGGGGAGGGGAAGAACAGGAAAGCAAAAAGGCAAAACCTTATTCTCATTGAATTTGGCTCAAGGAGAGAATCACAAACATACTAAATGGGATATCTCACCCTGCATGAAGGTGGAGGGGAAGGGGGATGAGAGGTGGGGATGATGGAGGGGAGGACATTCTAAGGGGAGGGGAGGTTGGAAGTATCCACTTTTGAAGAGGGACAGGATCAAAGTAGTAATGGACTAGGTGGGGGGTGGGATGAGTGGGAGGGAAATATAAGCAGTCTTTTACAATATATCTACTATGGTAATGTTTTGCATAGCTATACATGGTCAACACATACTGAATTTCTTATCTTCCCAGAGGGAGTGGGTGATAAGGGAGGAAGGGAATGGATCTGAAATTTGAAGTCTTAAAATTAAATGTTTCAAATGTATATAAGTACTATTATTAATACTATTTTGCATGTAATTGGGAGATAAGATGTTCAGGCATTGGGGCTCAGAGATTCACCTTGCCCTAATGGCAAAGTTGAATGGGGTATGGGAGAAGATATGGTAGAGATCAGATTCGATGAAGGGATATCTAGTGGGACTGCTATTCTGGGGTGGTGTGTAGGGGAAAAATGGGGAAAAATTGTAACTCAAAATCTGGCAGAAATTTATGATGTAAACCAGAAGTTAATAAAGCAAAAAAAAGAAGAAGATATGAGTTCAAATCCTGCCTCAGACCCTTTCTGACTGTGGCCCCCGGGCAAGGCACTTAATCATTTCTAAATTCAGTCGGTTTTCTCATATGTAATATAGGGATAATAATGATAATAGCATGGGTGTCCCTCAGCTATTTTGAAAATCAAATGAGATAAGATACATAAAATGTTCTGCAAACTTTAAAGACCTATATAAGTCTATTATTATATCATACTATTATAGGTATTATTATCTCATATTAATTCCATTATAGGCTGCATCTTTCTTCAAATCTGTTGTCTATCAATCAAATAATCAGTTTTTTTCAGTGTATGAGCACTTATACAAAATATAGATTTCCTTTAAAATATTTCATTTTAGGGATATGGTCTAAGCAACACAGTATTTCTTTTGTATCCCATAGACAGAAGAAGACATAAATTGCTTCTCAAGAAATAACTGATGGTTAACTTAACAAAACAAAAAAATTAGAATTCCAACATTTGATATCTATAAGGAAACACAGAGCTTTGCAAAACTAAATAAAAAACAATATGCCTCTTTAAGAACTAGTGGATTTCCTCTCACTTGAAGTCTTTAAGGCAAATGTTTGACTAATTGCAAGGTGTGTCATAGAAGAGACCCTTTTTCAAGGTTGGATTGGACTAGATGGCTTCTATGGACCCTTCAAAATGTTAAATTGTATATATTTCTGAAACTTAATTGTAAAAAAAGCTAGGGAAATATAGACAAAAATTATAAGAATTATAAAGGCACAATCACTGAAAACTAAAAGAACTTCAAAAAATTCATCCAATCCGTGCCTGTCCCCAGGCAGAACTGCTGCTATAACAGAGCATCATCAAAATCTGAAGATTTTTCAATTCTGTTGTTTAAAAATTAATTTTTTGGGGCAATTCATTCCATAATTAGCAAAGGTATATACAGTTCAGCCTCAATACCTTTACTTTTCTCATTGATTTTCATCCTGTTTATCCCATTCATTATCATCATAGGCAATGAGGTGGCAAAGTGGGTCGAGTACTAAGTCTGGAGTCAGGAAGACCTGAATTCCAGTCCAGCCATAGACATTTACTAGTTGTGTGATCCTGGGCAAGTCAATTAACCTCTGTCTGATTTGATTTCTTCAACTGTCAAATGAGAAAAATTTTGGCACTTAAGTCCCAGGGTTGTTATGAGAATGAAATGAGATAAAACTTATAAAGTGCTTAGCATATAATGGCACATAGTCAGAATTATGCAAATACCAGCCATCATCATCATTATTATTAATAAGTATTTTATTAATAATTATTATTGTTATTACTACTACAATTATTACCATACTCAAAATCCTATCCCTCATAAAACACTGGAAAAAATTCCTGCACACCAAGGCTTGCTTTTCTGGGACATGCATTTAGGTACAGTATCCATCGGGCTCACTGAATAGACAACAGAGCAGACTAAACATCTTAGTTAAAAACAGTAAGAACACTGTTTTCTTTCACTGTTGCTTCCAATTTAGTTCAGTGACAGCTACTATTAGTATCTGTCAGTATGTGCCTGACAGCAATGGGGAAACTGTGACTCACCCCTGATCACTGGCATGTCTGCTCTGGTGCATCAAAAACTCCCTTCAAATGTTCCTTTAAAAAGGTAGAAGTTAGACAATTCCCACTGAGGAAGTAAAGAGAAATATGAGAGCTGATATCAAGAAGCCAGGCCCCAGGGCAAGTAAACAACAAGACAAAGTTTTTCAAATATTTTGGCACTGAAACACGATACAGTTCTGAGGGCTGATGGCATACCTGCTGCATTTTTCTGCAGGGAAGGGAGGGACACCTTAGAATTCTGCAGAGGAACTCCTTAAAAGGAGTGAAAAGGAATTGCATGAAGTCCTCAAAGACTCCTGTTAAGATTCTCGATGCCCAAACCCTCCACTCTCTCCCTGCTCAAATGCTAAGAAATGTCACATGACTTTTAGTGAGGCCTCTCACTTTTCTATCAGTAATACTAAATGTAGTGGCTATACACAAGGTTATCCCCTAAAGTCTGAACACACAGGAAATCTCATTAACAATGCATCTTTTCAAGAAATGAAATGAAGGAAATTTTCAACATTATTTAATTAGCATAAATTTTAGCCATGACAATTTCATATGGAATAAAAGCTTTCATTAGCTATTGAAGACTATTTTCCATATTAATGAGATTAATTTAATTAAATTAATTAATGAGATTTCCTATGTGGCTCCTATGTCTTCCTATGAAATCTCATTTATGTATATCTTTGCCAGAGTGGGGAGAGTGTCACACGGCAAGTCTGGATTCCTATATGATATAAAATACAAGAGACCTGAAATGTAAGTACAGTATCTTTTATTGGAAGGGAATAATGAGTCAAATGAAAGCATAGGATGATTGTCCAAACAAATAAAAGCTTAGAGCTGACAATGAACAAGACAGCAATAGATATATTCGTTAATTGATTTTCCTTCCCATGGGTACTGATATTTGTGGCGTTAATATTACTTTCCAAAAATAAATATTTAGAATGGGATATAACTTACTTCTTAAATGGCAACATAAAAGAGAGGAAATAGAAGCACAGTGAGACAGAAAATGGCTCATTAGATGAAAAGGTCTCAGCTGATACTTTAGAGAAGCAAAGTCACTTGGGTATGTTATGCATAAGTGGGAAATGAGGATTCCTTTGCTGAATTTTGCCTTCTAAAATTCCACCTTCTCTCTTCCTCCCCTCCAATCTGTACCATTTTCATTCTTCAAACCCTGACCCCACAGTCTCTTTCTCTAGAAAATATTCTCTTACTTCTTTTCCTCAGGCTCAGTTTGGCTTATGGCACTCTAGGTCAAAGATCTTCAGTGACTAAATGATTAGGCATAGTGTTTGGTACATACTAAGTGGTATATAAATGTTAGTTATATTCCTTCTTCTTCTTCTTCCTTCTCCTCTTCCTCATCATCACGGTAGTTGTCTCTAACATAAAATGCAGACTCCTCTGCCTACCATTTTAGGCTCTCCATAATCTGGTCCAAATACCTTTCAGTCTTTCTCCCCCTCACTTATTATATATTTTCAGCTAAAATAATGATAGAAACTTAATAAAGCTGCCCCCAGCCCCGACATTTAAACTTCCTTATAGATCCCACTGAACAGCAGACGCACAGCCCCTCCCTAACCACTCCGCAATGCCCCCCACTCCCCTGCACTGGGACTCAATATTCTACCTTCTTCATATGTGCCTCATGGCTCACTAAAACAACAGGTGTGTCCATGAATTCATATATCTCACAGATAGCCTCTAGCTAGCCACTGCCCCTATACCCATTCCTTATATTTCCTATAAAAACAGCAAGTGTGTCACATGCACTCAATCACAATCACATCCACGAGTAGGACCATGATACTTAGCCAATCAGAAAGCAGCGCCACCAGGATGCCCAAGCAGGATGTGGATCCCATAACATAACCCCATAAGTAGGCACCTGTGCAGTAATAGCAAAAACTGTTCCTTAAGTGAACTTACGATGTAAAGAGACTTACTATAATATCATTATCATAAATGTACCCCCCCATGGGTTTTTCTGTATGCATTGTGGGTGATTGCATGCACAGTCCCACTGTGGCTGATACTGCTCCCCTATTACCTAATCCATTAACAAACCCCTTTTGCCTTTTTAATATTCACAGTTTCTTTTATGCAACTGAATTTTTACCTTATAAAAATACATCTTTCTGAAGTTGCTGGTTCCTCTGAGACCTTAGGCCTCTTCCCGAAAGGTGTCAATCTCAATAAATGCCTATACTTGGATTAGATGTGGTCTGACTGAATTCTTTGAGACAGTTCCATCACATCCAGACACTTCATGAAACTGCAACAAACCTACGTTCTAAGCAGGAAAGAAAGCCTGTACATAGGGAAACATATATAAAATACAGACAAGGGTAAGTGCAAGTACTGCCACCTCTGGGAGGCCTCCCTTGATCATTGTTAATTGTTAATTCTTTTTTTCTCCCCATTACCAAGGGATAGGAATGGAAGCAGGACCTGTGATTTAACTAGTATAGAGAAATCTTAGAAGAGGAAATCCTCTTCCACATATACGGGTCAGCACCTTCTCTGAATTCTATAGTTTCTAAGCATTCTAAGCTGCCGAGAGTACTAACAAGTTTAGGATCTCATTCAATGTTATATATAGCCACTGTGTTTCAGAGGCTAAACTATAACCCGGGCCTTCATGCCTCCAGGGTAGGCAATAAACTTTTTTTTTAAAGAGCTTGCTATGTTTCAGGCATTGTGCTAAGTGCTTGGAATACAAATACGAACAAAAAAAATAGTTCCTCCACTTACATTCTAAAGGGTGAAAGGGAGTTGAAAAAGGAAGAGAGAGAGGAATCCCTATATGGGACATAGTTATGATGTCTAGATAATCAGAGCCAAAACCAGGAAGGGGAATGAAGGATGGCTAACCTTCTCAAAATGGAGTTCCCAGAAGAAACCCATCAATGGGAGAAAGGGCTAAAAGCAGATGGCTATTCTAGGAGGAGGAGGTCCCTGGTGCTGAGAACAGTTCAGAATGAGAAGGCTCCTGAGAAATGATGGCAAAGTCTAGAAGGTTGAAGAAAGCTCGCAGAGGAATGAAGGTCAGCTTTCTATTCAGTACATCATTTTTCATCTTCAATTTACTTCATATTTACTTACCTATATACCGGTCTATACTCCCACCTCCTGTCAACCACTAGAAGAAATGTTTCTTGGAAGCAAGGGCTATTTCATCTTTAGGTTTTTTGTATCCACAGAACATAGCACAATACTCAGAACATTGTAAATGCTTAATAAATGATGGTTGAATTGAATTGAACCCTCTCTACTGACTGCTATTTCATCCTCTAATTCCTCAGCAATCACATCTCAATTGCTCCTAGACTATACCTTTTTTTAGTGTTCAGTATTGGCTTAAAAATGTTTTGTATCTCCCAACTAAACTAGGAGTTCTATGGGTAATGGAATTGTGCCTTTATTTCTTTTATATTCCTTCCCTTCCTCTCTACCCTGCTCCCTATAAGAAGAAGAAATATACTGATCAGTAATATGCTAGTCAATAAATGTGGATAAACTTTATGCACAATTTTCTGTCTAGGTCAAAGAAATATTTTTATTAAATCTGTCTCAGGAAAAATAAATTAAAGTTTCAAATTTAAATGAATATGAAAACAATACTTGGAAAAAAGGACAAAATTAGAGTTCTATTGCTGTTAATACTTGTCTGGCTGTTAGTGATATTATTAGATTTAAGCTCCACACAGACCTTCTGAATACAGATACCCTCTTTGCTGTTACTTAACCATGATAATCATTTCTGTTATGGCAATATTTGAGTCATTAAATATAGAACATTCATTGTAAATCCGTATTTTAGGATTTCATCATGATTTAGTAAATGTATTAGCACGAAACTTATCTATGGTGCCATTTTAAAGATTTAAACACCTTTAATCACTAATACCTAGCATTATCCAATTTACTAAAAATGAATTTTAAAGTTTATGCTGTATAGCTTCTTTGATAATTTCAAAGATCTCCAGTAACAAGTATATTCATAATCTGTTAAGAGCCTTGTAGCAACATGATATGTAATTAGCCAGACAAGGTGGTATAGGTCTGTAAATAGTACCTGCTACTGAAGGACCACCAGGATACCCAAGAAGAGATAAATTGGTATATGTAGGAAAAATGGGGTAGGTAAAGATTCTGAGCTAATCAGTCTCACTATGGGGCTCAGGAGAGGCCACTGCATTCCCAGCCTGGGTAAGATAGATTCAATATCAAAATTAAAAACAAAAAGAAATAAAAGGAATTTTAAAAGATTACATGTAATCATTAAAAAAGAGAAGCAACTTATATATCTAATAATAGGAGAACGGTGAAGCAGATTGCATTCTACTAACTGAATACAAAACTGAAAATTAAAAAGAATGCACCGAAATCTGGAAAAAACATTTTTGACATAATGTCAAGTGAAGAAAGCAGAACCAGAAGAATGGTGTACATGCTACTCATATAAGGGATTTATGTAAGGAAATACTCATATAAGGAAAAGTAAATGAGGATGAATGGACAAAGGAAAATGAGAATTTTGAAGAAATCATTCTATTGCTATTTTATGGATTAAAGGCAACTAAATTTCAATAGTTATTAAGCAACTGTAGTTGTTTTTTCTAATAAAATTTTTAAATTTTTAAAGGGGTAAAACCCTATGTTAATATAATTAATTTATGGTGCATGGAGTGCTGGGTCTAGAGGTGGGAAGACTCATCTTCCTGAGTTCAGATCTGGCATGGGACACTTAGCTGTGTATGACCCTGAACCAGTCAACAAAAATTATTACAAAACTTGCAATGAAGCCCTATTGCAATGCTTCATTTTGGCATGGAAGTTATCCTAGATCCTTGAAGGCTAGGTTACAGGTGGGCAGCTAGGTGGAGCTATAGATAGACTACCAGGCCTGGAGTCAGGAAGACCTGAGTTCAAATCCAATCTCAAACTCTTACTAACTGTGTGACTCTGGGCCAGTGACTTCACCCTGTTTGCCTCCGTTTTCCCATCTATAAAATGAGCTGGAGAAGGAAATGGCAAACCACTCAAGTATCTTTGCCAAGAAAACCCCAAAAGGGGTCATGACAAGTTGTATCTTACTGAAAAACGACTGAACAACAAAAATGATCACATGAGGTATTTGTTAATGTACTTTGGAAATCCCTATACAGGACTAGACAACAATAACAGCAGCAGCAAGACTGCAGGAGAGACAATGTGGTATAGAGAAAGCACTATCTCCAGAGACCTGGCTCCAGACCTGCCTTTGACCTTCTATGACCTTGAGCAAGTCACTTAACTTCCCTGGGCCTCAGTCTCCTTCTCTGTAAAATGAGCTCATTGAATTAGATGCATTATGAGAATTCAACTCTAGATCTATAATCCTATCCTGAATCCTAACAGGTCCCGTCAATCTGGAAACAATCTGATGACTTGTCTAGTAATAAAGGATGTCTGCTGAGGACCTGCAAAATTAAGCTCAGAAAGAGGCATCAGCAGAAGGCTGTCCATGATCATTGTTTTCAGCCACAGCAACTCATCTACTAAGGTGTGAATTAGTAGAGGGAGTATTCTATTGGGTAAGAAATCCCAGGCTCCTGAAGTATTTCAATATAATGATGAAAATGAAAAATATTTAATAACATAGTGTTTTTTTATATTGAGTTTACTACAATTGGATTATCTGCTAGTGATTTCCATTTTATTTCCTTTTTACAAATACAATGGGGTCTCCTCCATCTTCAGAAAATCATCACTTGTGAATAGAGCACTGGTCCTGGAATTAGGAGGACTTGAGTTTAAATCCAGTCTCAGGCATTTGACACACTTACTAGCTGTGTGACATTGGGAAAGTCACTTAACCCCAATTGCCTTGCCTTCCCCCCTCAAAAAAAAAAAGAAAATTATCACTTAATCCTGCTCTCTCCTCAAGCTATAATCCTTTTTCTTCACCTCAGCCTGTTCGAATGCCTGTCTCTTCAAATCTCAATTCAAGTACACTTTTTACAGAAAATCAATCCTTATTCTCACCTCTATTGCTAGATGTCTCCTGTAAGAAATGACTTTGTAGTTCATTTTTATGTCTTGTACTTTGTTTTCTGTGTTCATACCATTTAGCATCCCCTCTAATACTCCCTCCCCACTTTCAAATGTAAGCTCCTTAAGAGAATGGACTCTTTGTCTTCACATTCCTAGCACCCTGCACAGCTCTTATCACATAGGATGTGTTTCAAAATAAATGCTTGTTGAATGAATAAATGGCTACATCACTGTAATGGTAAGGGAATTTGAAGATCTTCCCTGCTCCCTAATGGGCCTCACTTGGAGCCCAACAAGAGAAGTTTGCTTAGGGGAGGCTTGTTTTTCAGTTGGTTCTCTCTCTGGTAACTGAGTGTGTATATAATGGTCAGATAGCTAGAAGCCCTGTCTGTTGTTTTGTTGAGTTGTGTTATGTCTGTATTTTTGTCTGCTTGTAATTTGTTTGTATTTTCTGAAGTTCCCGATGCTGACTTTTCCCCTTGAACTTAGTGAATGATATATATGTTTGATTAAAGTAAGATTGTTAACCTTTTTTGAGTTGCTTTCCTTTAGGAAAGCAGATAAAAGAACCTGTGCTAGCAGCCATCCTGGGTATGCTAGGGTGCTTGCTGATACAATCACCTCTATATTCATTTACCAAATTTGAAAAGTTACAGCCTCTTTATCATCAGCTAAGTTACCAACAGGCAAGAAGGATGTCATCAGAGAGATACATGACCAGGAAAGAAGTTGATCTTAGAAGTGATGAACAGCTCATGTCATATACTACTATCCATGAAGGGTCAAGACCCCCAAGTAGAATCAGAGCTAGATTATCAGTATGTCTGCTGGGACCCCTCTGGAAGATTTATGGGAGCACACGGGCAAGAATCACATGGTTGGTCATGATCTGCCTTCTTGGAGTAAGTATACACATCAGTGAAGTCATGATTCCATCCAACTCTAAAAGTAGAGCTTATTTATTTATGTCTAAATGGAAGTTTTTTTAAAAATCCCATTATTCATATAGTTATAATTTTAGTTTTCCATCCCATCTTTATGAAATTTCCTAGGAATATGATAAATTTTCATGGACTTCAATAGGTCATGAGGAAACACTTCATATCTAGTTTTAAGAAATGAGCATTGTGCATTTAGGGATATTGTGGGAAAACTACTTTAAAGAAGAATGAACATGAAATGTTCCCCAAGCTCCAACTGCAGTATTGTTTTTACCATCAAGAAAGTACTTTTATTATAGATATTTATGGGTTAATATTAGTGTCAAAGAAGAAAGAATGCTATAAAGCACAGAGGGGTTGGGTATCAAGAATACTTAAAAAAATCCAAAACCCTGTAATACTCACAAACACACACAGACACACATACACACACAAATACACACATGTGCACACAGAAGCCCACACACCCAGGGTATGAAAGCAATCGGAGAAAACAAAGACTATTCCACCAAAAATTTAATGTGCCTTCTTCCCTTGCTTGCTTTGATTTCACTAGAATTGGAGTCTTGGGAAATTCTGCATCCATATGTCATAGGTAATTCTGTTCATTTAAGCTGTTGTTAAAAAACACCCAGTGATATTAATATTTTTCCAACTATAGACCACACCTTATTCCACTTGTTTTTTAATGCCATTGCAGACAAGTAAATACAATTATAACAAAAGTGGTGCAATGAATAGAGGGCTGGGCTTGGAGTCAGGAAGACCTGAGTTCAAATCCAGTCTGAGAAACTTCCTAGTTATGTGACCTTGGCCAAGTCACTTAACCTTTGTCTGTCATGGGAGAAGGAAATGACAGACACCTCTGGTATCTTTGCCAAGAAAACCCTATGGAAAGTATATTTTATAAGGTCACAAGGAGTCAGACACAAATGAAACTACTGAACAATAAGGGAAGCTAGGTGGCAAAGTGGATAGAGTCTGGCCTCAGTCACCAGCTATGTGAGTTACTTAACCCTGTTTGCCTCAGTTTTCTTATCCATAAAATGGAGAAAGAAATGGCAAGCCACTTCAGTATCTATGCAAATGAGGTCACAAAGTTGGATGTGACTGAAAAAATGATTAAACAACAACCACAACATCTTTACAATAAGAAGAATGATACAGTATGGGACAAAAGACAAATAAGGTGAAATCTGGTCCTGAATGCAGGAAGTATCTGGTTTCATTAGCTTGGGAAATCTTGGTGCAAAAACTCCCTTTATAAAACAGAGATAGCAATCTGTGAAGCCATGACTTTTTTGATATATCCTAGAGAGTTGTCTGACTTGTTCAAAGATTAAGCATCTTCCAGAATCATACACCAAGTATTAAGGCAGGATCTGCACTCTGCTCTTCCTGTTCTGAGCTCAACATTCCATCCACTACACTCCCCAAAATGTAATGTTGGGAGATATCATAAGCAATAAATTGATTTGTTCCAGGAACAAAATCATAGCTCTTATACTGTAAACATCAGTAGTAACTGGAGAATATGGATCTTCATAGTGTAAAGACACATTTTAAGTAGCACTGCTCTTTATTTCATAGTTTAGGAGCAACCACCAACATCAGAGGACCTTTCATATAAATAACAATACCAAGAGGGACCCAGGAATGGGCATTTTGTGTGTATGGGACCAGTCCTCAATGGATCAAAGTATTCTTGCTGTCCTCAAGAATTCTGGAAACCATTTCCAAGTATTTACTGCAATTATATACAAGTTGAGTCACAGTATAGCAAATGATAAGATCCTAATTTTGCTTTTATACTTGCATGTTTTTGTGTCAAACAGTCTAAGTAACTGGCTAGAGTTTGGGAATGTCTTTATTATACACGGATTTACACTTTATTATACACAGATTTCATGAATAAAGCACTTAATCCATTTATCTCAGACCTCATAGCTCAAGCTCCTACTAAGCCCTACTGTTCTAATAGGGCTTGGCACATAGTGATTAATAATTTTTTAAAAAAATTATTCATTTGACTCACAACTTTCTGAGATTTGGTGCAAATTTTTTTTTCAGGCAGATAACTGAGAATTGATTTTATTTCCAACAATTAAGCAATATAATAGGAGAGTTTCCTTCTCATTTTACAAATTTAAAGATTTGGAATTACACTAATAATATAAACTCCTGGACTTTAGACAAAACAACTAGTGGGGAAAATTCAAATTAGAATGAATGGCTGCTCAGTCTAGTTCTCAGCCTGCTGAACTCTGTTGGTTGTGGCAGTGCTGCTTATGCTGATAAATATGCAAATAATTTAGGGTGTTATTATTTTCTTTTAATATTATTTTTGTAAATATGATGTTTGAATTCCTGTGAAGCAATGACTGCAAACAAAACTTAGCAAAGTGGCAAAAGCTCAGAGCAATAAGTTAATGAAACATATCATTCTAGAATGACATTTTTCTATTATTTTATGAGACCGGGTTTCTTATTTATGATATAATTTGAAGTGCAAATTATTCAAGGTTGGCCCCAATGAATAATCTTGTTGTTCAGTCATTCCAGTCATATCCGACTCTTTGTGACCCCATTTGGGATTTTCTTGGCAAAGCTACTGGAGTGGTTTGCCATTTCCTTCTCCAGCTCATTTTACAACTGGGGTCACAAAGAGTCGGACATGACTGAAATGAGTGAACAACAATAACAACAAACATCCTGACTCTAGGTCCAGCATGCTTTTGTACTTTGAAGAAGAAGCAGTAATGCAAAGTGGATTGGATATTTAGCTTGGAATCAAAAAGACTTGGATTAAAGTCTGACCTCTGACTCTAGATGGTTGGCCCTTGAGCAAGTCATTTAGCTCACATATCCCTCGGGCCATTCCCTAAGCCTTACCAATAAGTCATAGATGATTATCAATCTGAATCACTGGACTAGGGTCTTACACCAGGAGTTCTCCATACTGATGAAAACTGACAGATTAGACACTAGGGACACAGACTTGTCTAGTCACTAGTAATTTGAGTAAGGTCATATAAGTAGATCACTACAAAATACTTGGTAAAGTGACTTGAAATATAAAAAGATGCCTAATAAATGCTTGTTTTGTTGAACAGTAGACAGGATAGGTTTTCTATTTACACAGTAAAGTCATTCCAAGGAGTAGAAATTGTGCTATTCACATCATTATGGTCTAAATTAGCTGAAATTTCTCTTCTTTTAAACTGTAATAACCTTAATAATCAGGTTTAAAACACAAGTTTCTTTTTTCTGCTTATAGCTCTATTTGGTTATTTTTAAGATGGCACAGTTCTTTCAAAGTCCTCAAATTCTTTGCTTTAAGTATAAGATACTATCTTGGGGATTTTTGATTAGTCTAAACCAGAAGCGTTTGATTCCTTTGAACAAACATTTCATTTAAGTGTCAAGGAATATATGGTTCTATGTTAGACAATAGGGACACAAAGATGAGAAAGCACAAATTTTTGTCCTCAAGGGCCTTACATTCTATTTGAAGGAAATGACTTACAGATAAGTCTAAGAAAGCGTAGTCTGAAATGGGGGCAAAGGAGAGCTGCAAATAACTTCCTCTGGTATAATCTGAAGAGGAATTTTGATGGTAATTTTTGTTACTAACTTTACTGACAGTGAAATATAGGACTGAATTTCTAAGACATGCTCCCTATTTAGGCATCTGTGAATCCAAATGCCTCATGTTACAGATGAGGAAACTGAGATCCATGGAGATTAAATGACTTCACAAATGACACAAGGCAGTAAGTGACAGAGAAAAGAGTTGAACACAGGTTTTCTTGTGTTAAGTTAATTTCTCTGTCCCATATTCCATACTATCATCACTGTTATATTATACCTTTGCCTCTTCATTAGATTGGAAAGTTCTTTAGGATAAGAGCCATGTCCTAATCATCTTTGTAACCCACAGAGCTTTTTGAATAGAAAGTTCTCAATAAATGTTTGTTTAATAAATGAATTAATAAATGAATGGTTAGTCTAACCTAGGAATGCACGAAATCCAAGAAGCTACAACCAAAAGTCTTCAGTCATAGACTATAGCCCAAACAATTAAGCTCTTCTCTTATCTGAAAAATGAGACAAAAGCTCACAATTCTAGCATTTGGTATTTTTTCAAAGCAAACAAAGATAAAGCTATTAAAATAATAGCCAGTATTAATTAATTGTACTTTATAAGGGACAAAGAGACACAAATCCAAATGACTATTTAGATTAAGTGTCAAAAGAATTTAAACCTGTTTTTAACAAACTTTGGAATTTTGTAACGGTTATAACTTCAATTGTTACTATTTCTTAAACTTTTGCTTACTTAGAGATCTTTAGAACTTGTACAGTAAGTAGCCAGTGTTTGATTATCAGGCTTCTGTGAATGTCTCAAAGTTTGAGAGTCAGAAATCCTTTGCTATTTTGGCTTGTTAGGCATCTGGGATAGCCCAGCTTTTACCTTCTGCTGGGAATCTAGTGGAAGGTGTTGAGATTCCTGAATTCTCTCAGGGTACTTTCTGTCCAGGTCCTACAGGGGAAATGGCTTTCTGTTCCTTTTTCCTTTATAGTTGGAGAGAAAGATCCCAAAGAATTCTGAGACCATGCAGGCAATGCTCCTCCTGTGACCTAATGTTCCAATTGGGATCAGGTTAAATGGGTGGCTGAACAGGGACTTCCAGCTCTCTCACACAGCCCCTATTTGCCCTTTGTTTATGACAAGAGGTCATTACTATATCGTATCACTTACCCTTTTCCAGCAACACTTCCAAACTTGCTTCTTGCCAGAAACTTTTCTTAAAGGAACCAAGTTTTGCCCCCTGCCCCCACCCAGCAACCCCCTGAGCATTAAACACCATTTGAAAAAATTTAAAAATGCTTCCCCCCAACACATTAGATCACCTAGGAATGATAAGAATCAAAAGATTGTCAACATGTAAGTGTCCTTACAGAAAATGTCCTTTGCTCATTTTACAGATGAGGAAACTAAAGTCCAGGGAAGTCAACTGACTTATCCAATGTTACACTGATAGTGTAAAGCAGAGAGTTAAACTCAGCCCTTCTGATGCCAAATCGGCTAGCTTTTCTTTTCTATGTTCAGGATTTATATATTCAGGAGAAGTGGGTGCTCAAATTGTATGAAAGCAAACTGGCAGAGATGAAAAGCCCTTATTCACCCAATGATTGAGAAACAGGGAGTTGTGATATTAACAAGTAGGTCAGTTTAAATATAGAATAGCAAAAGAGAATTGAATTACATAGACAAATTCACAAGTGGAAAGCTTAACTTTTCTTAGCTCCCCTCAGAATAATGGAGTATAAATTAAAATTCAAAGTGGGAAGATTACAGAATCATTGATTCAAAGTTGGAAGGGACCCCAGAGGCCATCTAGTGAGATAGTGAGGTGGCATAAATGGATAGAATATTGGGCCTGAAGTCAGGAAGACCTGTGTTAAAATCCAGTCTCAGATATTTACTAGCTGTACGACCCTAGGCAAATCACTTAACCTCTATTTGCCTCAGTTTCCTGATCTGTAAAATAGGGATAGTAATAGCAACTACCTCCCAGGGTTGTTGTGAGGATAAAATGAAATGATTGTAAAGTGCTTAGCACAGTGACAGACACATAGTAAGCACCATGTAAATGTTAGCTATTATTAATTATTATTATAGTTCAACCTTCTCATTTTAGAAATAAAGAAATGGAGGTGCTAGGAATTTAAGAAAATTTGCCTAATGTAAAACTGGTTAGTGTCAGAGTCAGCATATGAACCCAGTTCTGCTAACTGGGTAACATGAAAGAAATGTTATGAATCCTTCAGAGATGATGTTGGGAACTAAATACTGCAGAGTCATACTTCCAGAGCAGATAAGCTGCTGCCATCTATGAAGAGCACTGAAGCCTTAAGTAGGCATGATTTACTAGAAGAAAGTCATCATAGTTTCTGCAAGAGGAAATTTTACCTGGCCAGAAGTTCTTGTAGGATTAATAACTACTTGGACAAAGGCAAGATGTAATCAAATTATTTATTTATTTAGACTTTCAAAATTACTTTGACTAGATTCTACAATAATGACTACTTGAAAAAATCACTTTAATATGGTATTGGAGTAAATATTTCCAGTCATGCTTGAGATTGTTTAGAAACATTCTGAGGTTTGGAGTAAATGGGAATTTCTGTGCCTGATATGGGGAAAAGATGTAATAGCTCTGGAATGAGGTTCTAAGTTCAAATCCTGTCTCTGACATTCATTACCTTGGTGACCTTGGGCGAGTCATATTTCTGAGACTCAATTTCCTCTTGTGTAGAGTGAGGGAGTAAGATTTAATGGCTTTTGAGGTGCCTTCCAATTTTTCTAGATAGATTCTAGGACTGTTATTAAGACTTTTATTTTTTTTAAAGCTGGTTCAAAGAAGTTTACACCATGATGCTCTCTGAATATGCAAATGAAACAAAAGATTACAGTGGGAAAATGAGGCTAGATAAAAAAAAATATTTAAAATTTTAAGCTTCAAATTCTATCCCTCCTTCCCTCTTTCCCTCCCCTCTCTTCTGAGATGGTAAACAATCTGATATAGGTCATACATATGCAATTATGTGAAACATTTCCATATAAGTCTTTTGGTACAAGGAAACAAATAAAAGAAAAAAATGAAAGTGAAAAATAGCATACTTCAGTCTGTATTAAAACAATATCAGTTCTTTCTCTGGAGGTGGATAATATGTTTCATCATTAGTCCTTTGGGATTCTCTTGGATCATTATAGTGCTGGGAATAGCTAAGTCGTTCACAGTTTTCTATCAAACAATATTGCTGTTACTGTGTACAACATTCTCCTGCTTCTTTTCACTTCACTATGCATCAGTTCATGTAAGTCTTTCCAGGTTTTTCTGAATTCATCCTGTTTGTCATTCCTACAGCACTATAATATTCCATCACAATCATATGCTACAGCTTGTTTAACTATTCCCCATTTGATGGGCATCCCTTTGATTTCCAATTCTTAATCACCACAAAAAGAACTAAGGTTGGGGGTGGAGTCAAGATGGTAGAGTACAAACAGCTCTTCTGTGCAGCTCTGACTCCAACAATTTCCAAATTCATCTAAAAAGAGACTTTAAACAACCTCTAGAGTTCCAGAATCCATAAAATGACACAGAAAAGCTAATCTCCCGCTGAGGACAGCCCAGCAGCCTGGCAGGGAGCTGCCAGCACAGCACTCTAGGAGCAGAGCCCAGGCCCATGTGAGTCAGAGATTTTAGACCCATGGCGGCCTGACCAGCAGCCAGCTGGACAGACTCCAGAACACCAGCAGCTGTGGCATTTCCAGAATTACCAACACATAGATGCTATGGACAAAGTGAGAGATTAGTGCGGTTTGGACTTTGGGGCTCATTAATTGGGAGAGTGCATGGCCTCTTTCACTGGTGGTGAGAAGACACTGAGAAGCTTCAGCACAGCCGCAGACACACGCAGCAGCTTCAGTTCCTGCCCTGCTAACTGTAGGGGGATCCAGCAATCAGTCTTGGGGGTAATCACTCTTGCTTTAACCTTCTTGGATCTGGATTGCAGTCTGGGGTGGAGGTCTTGGGGTGTAGCTCTTTGCCAGAACGTGTGGGGGCTTCAGAGAGGGCACCCAACTAAAACCTCTGGAAGGTGGGAAAACCCCAGCATTTGGGACGGAAGCTCCCCTGGCTGGTGGCAGAGTCCTACTGTGGCAACAAGCCCAAAAGTCAAGTAATTGAGTGGCAACATGTCTAGGCAAAGGAAAAAAATAAACGGAAAAATTCATCATTAGACTCCTCTATTTTGGGGGCAAAGAGGATCGAAGCATGGGGCAGAAGGAGGACTGGGAGGTCAGAATTCCTGCACCAAAAGCCCCAAATGAAAATAAGAGCTGGTTACAGGCCATAGAGGACCTTAAGAAGGATTTTGAAAATCAAATAAGTGAAGTGGAGGAAAAATTGGAAAGAGAAACCAAAATGATGCAAGAAAATTATGAAAGGAGAATCAACAGCCTTACTGAGGAAAATAACGCCCTAAAGAAATAGACTAACTCAAATGGCAAAAGAGGCTCAAAAAGGCAATGAGGAGAGGAATGTCTTAAAAAGCCGAATTTGCCAGATGGAAAAAGAATATCAAAGACTCACTGAGGAGACTCTTTCTTTCAGATTTAGAATGGACCAAAGGGAAGCTAGTGCTGTTAAACAGATCCAAAGAAACGAAAGAATAGAAGGCAATGTGAAATATCTCATGGGAAAAACCACTGACCTGGAAAATAGATCCAGGAGAGATAATTTAAAAAATATTGGACTACCTGAAAACCACGATCAAAGAAGGAACCCAGAAATCATCCTTCAAGAAATTCTCTAGGAAAATTGCCCTCATGTTTTAGACCCAGAGGGCAAAATAGAGGTTGAAAGAATTCACCCATCACCTCCTGAAAAAGATTTCAAAAAGAAAACTCCTAGAAATATTATAGCCAGGTTCCAGAATTCCCAGATCAAGGAGAGAATATTATAAGCATCCAGGAAGAAACAATTTGAATACTGTGGAAATGCAATCAGGATAGTGCAGGATCTGGCAGCTTCTACACTGAGGGATTGAAGGGCTTGGAATATGATATTCTGGTCATTCAGTGGAATAAATTAATAATAATTATTATTCTGGTCATTCAGTGGAATAGAGGACTTTCAAGTATTCTTGATGAAAAAACCAGAGTTATATATAAAATTTGACATTCAGATACAAGAAGCAAGAGATGCTTGAGAAGGTAAACAGGGAAAAGAAATCATAATGAACTTATCAAAGTTGAACTATATACATTCCTACATGGAAAAACAATAACTGTAACTGAAGAAAGTTTTCTCAGTATGAAAATAGTTGAAGAAAGGTATATGGGCATATGAGTACATATGTGAATGTGTGTATATATGTTTACAAGTATACATAGATAGAGGACACAGGTCAAATTTAATAGGAACGGATGATACTTAAAAGGTGAAATTAAGAGGTGAGAGAGGAATATATGGAAAGGAGATGGGGAGAGACAGAATGGGGTAAACTATTTCATATAGAAGAGGCAAGGGAAAATGGTTACAAGGGAGGGGAAGAACAGGAAGGCAAAAAGGCAAAACCTTATTCTCATTGAATTTGGATCAGGGAGAGAATGACATACGTACTAAATAGGATATCTCCCCCTACAGGAAAGTAGGGGGAAAGGGGATAAGAGGGGAGATGATGGGAGGGATGGCAGGAGGGAAGTTGGAAGTATACACTTGTGAAAAGGGACAGGATCAAAGTAGGGAATAGACCAAGTGGGAGGTGGGATAGGAGGGAGGGAAATATAGTCAGTCATTTACAATATATCTATTATGGTAATGTTTTGCATAGCTACACATCCACAACATATACTGAATTGCTTATCTTCCCAGTAAGGGAGGGTGACAAGAGAGGAAGGGAATGAATCTGGAATTCAAAGATTTAAAATCAAATGTGTAAAAACATATAAATACTATTATTAATACTATTTTGCATATAATTGGGAAATAAGATGTACAGGCATTGGGGCATGGAGATTCACCTTGCCCTGCTGGGAGAACTGAGGGGGGTATGGGAGAAGATATGGGAGAGAATAGATTCAATGAGGGGATATCCTGTGGGACTGCTATACTGGGGTGGGTGGTAGGGAAAAATAAGAAAAAAAAGTTGTAACTCAAAATCTGGCAGAAACAAATGATGTAAACCACAATTTAATAAAGCATTTGGAAAAAAAGAAGAACTAAGGTTAAATTCTAAAACAATTTCATTGAGGCTGTGTGAGTGTATGGACAAGTAGTTCGTCAGTGACCTGCAATGTGGTCAAATGGAAAGTATTATATTTGGGGGAAACAATAAAAACTATATCTTTAAGTTGATATAAACCTTAAAAGCATTTTATATATGTTTTATTCTGCTTGTATGTTATATAAGAAGCCCTTGCATCTATCTCTAGATTCTGAGCTATGAATCATCACCCCAGAAAGAGTGATCCTTGATCTAGGAATCATTTTCAGTTATTTCCTGAAGACTTCAGTCTGCTGTTCTGCTGTGTTTAAAAAAAAAAGTCTGCAAAATGTTAGACATGATCAAAATAAGGTAATGGAAATAAAACAGAAATACTACTTGGAACACTGCGAATAGTTCTGGTCATATAACTCAAGAGAAAATACAAGAGAAGGTCCAGGAAAGGGAAAAATAAAATGATTTAGGAGATTGAAGGTAGAGGGTAGAAAAATTAATACCCTTAGTCTGGAAAAACAAAGACTGTGGGGATAGGAGAAAAATCCATATAAAAACAATGGCACAGATGAAATGAATATGAATGTATTTAAACTTAAGATAAAGTTACCCCTTATCCACCAGAGAGTAAATACATAGATGTCATTACTCTGAAACTTGCTAAAGGATAAAAAAATTAAAAATAGAATAAAGAAAAGTTTTGATTACTTCATGGATGTTATATCTACAATAAGTTATTTAAATGAGCTAAGAGGTTTTAGGGATCATAAGGGCACACAGAGCTAACCATCAAGTCCTAATCCTCTTGATTTATAGATTAGGAAAATGAAGCCTGAAGATATGAAACAACTTGCCCAAGGTGTTATGCTTCTAATCCTTTGAAGTAGTCTTCAGGGAATGTGAAATTGGAGAACACTAGATTTAAGGTATTTAATAAAATATTTGTCGAACTGAATCAGATTTGGAATCAAAAGACCTGTATTCGAATCCAAGTTTTGCCATTTTCTATTTTTATGATGATGGACAAGTCACTTACCCTTTCTGTGCCTATTCCCTCATCTGTAAAATGAAGTAGTTTGGGCTAGATG
Source organism: Gymnobelideus leadbeateri (assembly GCA_011680675.1). Classification (NCBI taxonomy): domain Eukaryota; kingdom Metazoa; phylum Chordata; class Mammalia; order Diprotodontia; family Petauridae; genus Gymnobelideus; species Gymnobelideus leadbeateri. The sequence goes on along the minus strand of WOXC01011766.1, from coordinate 897,247 downwards.
CTCTCTAAGGGTGCTTTCCACTTGAAAATCCTGTGATCCCATAAGTTAGCCATGTTTTCCTCCCTATATAATATTCTTTAGTATTTTTCTGTTTGTTTTTGGAGGGGGGAAAGGAAAGGCATTTGGGATTAAGTGACTCAGTCAAGATCATACAGCTAGTTAAGTGTCAAATGTTGGAGGTCAGATTCAAACTCAGGTCCTCCTGACTACAGGGCTGGTCCTCTATTCATTGTGCCACCTAGCTGCCCCCATTTTTTAAAAATAAAATTTTTTTTGGAGGGGGAAATACAAGGTAATTGGGGGTTAAGTGACTTCCCCAAGGTCACACAGCTAGTTAAGTGTCAAATGTCAGATGCCGGATTTGAACTCAAGTCCTCATGACTTCAGGTCTGATGCTCTCTTCACTGTGCCACCTAGTTCAGACGAGGTTTGAGACAAAAATTTGGCTGGACCATGGTACATAAAATTTGGTGATATCTTGTTAATGCTCCTCTGAAACAAACAAATGAAAATAACTAGATGGCATGCAAAGGAAATGGTAAACATCTGCTGTGCTTTTCCAATGAATCTCTTTCTAAGAAAAAAAAAAGATTAAGTCAAGTTTCCTTGAAATTTATTTTTCAAAGTGATTTTAAAATATCTATAAGAAGGCTGAGGTTCATGTTGCTAAGCTGGATAGTTAGACCATGTATACAATTATTAAAAAGCATATTAATTTTACCAGTTTCTCAAGATTTCCCAAAAGAGCATTTGCATATTCAAGTTACCAGAGAGTAAAGACTAAATACTTCTTCCAACTAAAATGAAAATAAAAAAAAATCCTTTGCTCAAAAGATGACTCCATAATGAATACTTCTAAATAAAAGCCACTTATGTCAAAGTTATTATCAGCTAAATCATTTTTAAATGAACAAAGTAATCTATAATTTTACCATGACATAGCAGTAAAGCAAATCATAATAGCTAGAAATCCCACAAGGATCTTGATAAAAAATTTTGTTTTCTAGCCACTCTTCCCCCCATCCCCAAGTCATTGTGATCCAAACTGAAGGTTTGAATCTGTGCTAATATTGAGGCCAAAATTTACTTTTTACTATCAGCCATTCATAGTTCAGGTACAAGTCAAACTGCTTTTAATTGCATATTAAAATGCATATTACTCCATAACAAAAGAAAAGAAAAAACTTGTAGCCAAAGGTATGAGGGGAGAGTTCAGAAAAACCTGCAGTATGACCACATCACTTATAAATTCAAAATCAATTTATCAATCAACAACCATTTGTTAAGCACCTACTATGTACTTGCTGTTGTTATTTAGTCATTTTCAGTCATGACTCCATTTGGCTTTTTTTGGCAAATTATACTATAGTGGTTTGCCATTTCCATCTTCAGGTCATTTTATAGATGAGGAAATTGTGGCAAATAGGGTTAAATGACTTGTCCAGGGTTACATAGCTAGGAAGTATCTGAGGCCAGATTTGAACTCAGGAAGATGAGTCTTCCTGACTCCAGGCCTGGCATTCTCTCCACTGCACCACCTAGATGCTCCTGAGTTAGCTGCTAGAATATAAATAAAAAGAATGAAACAAACCCTACTCTCAAGGAGCTTTATTCTAATGGGTACATATAAAATGAAAGTACATATAAAATTTATATGTAAAAGTACATATAAAAAAGAAAAAGCACAAATAACTACATGTTAAATACAAATAATGAGTGAAGTACCTAGCAGCTGGGGGAAGCAAAAAAAATTTCATGCAGAAGGTGATGCTTGAGCTGTTTAAGGATGATCTGTATTCTGTGAATAGGAGAGGAAGAGGGTGTGTATTCTAGTTAGAGGAACACTCAGTTATGGGAATTATGGGAGCAAAGGTACAGAGACAGGACAGAGGGCTTTGAGGAACAGAGAGTAAGCAGTGTTGCTAGAGCACAGAATAGGGGAGGGAAAGTATTGCACAATGAAAATGGAAAATCAGATTGGCACTCAGGTTGTAAAAGGTTTTAAAAGTTGAACATGGACTTCTGGTTAAGATGACTATGTGAATGAAGCAGATCAATTCTCCCACACATACACCAACAATGATCTAAAAATGGTATCAGTTAAAATAAAGAGATGCAGAGAAAAACAGTAACGTCTTTCATTCACTCTAAGACTTCACAAAAAAATATGTATGAGCCAGGAATTTTGAAGAAGCGTTCTCTCAGAAAAGTCACCTTGAGCTCAGGTGAACAAATTAGAAACCTGAAAATGGTCTGTATGTAGACACATTTGGGGAGGTCAAAAATAGTGGAAGGAACTTAGAAAATTGAAATCAAGACTAAACAGGGCCTAAAACTTCCCACCTGCATCGAAGAATAAAGAATAGGACAAACACACACACACACAAACACCTTCAATTGGAGACATGAGTTAACTGAAGAAGACACCAAAAAACTATAAGGAAACATTTTAAGTTTAGAGACGGTCAAGAGATAAACCCCAAAGAAGAGAGTAACTCTACAAAAACTACAAGTATAACCCTAGGGTAAAAAATGGCTTGGCCACAAAACTGACAAAAATACTTGAAAAATATTAAAGAAGAAATTCAACACTTTTTGCACAAATAAAGTCAGATCTAAATAATTAGAAAAACATCAATTGCTTATGGGTAGGCCAAGCTAATATAATGAAAATGACAATTCTACCTAAATTAATTTACTTATTAAGTGCCATACCGATCAAAATACCAAAAATTATTTCTTAGAGCTAGAAAAAATAATATCAAAATTCATCTAGAAGAACAAAAGTTTCAGAATATCAAGGGAATTCAACTCTTTTTTTTTTTTTTTTTTGCTTTTTTGGAGGGCAATTGGGGCTAAGTAACTTGCCCAAGGTCACACGGCTAGGTTTTTATTTGTGTGTGCATTAAGTGGCTGAGGCCGGATCTGAACTCAGGTCCTTCTGACTCCAGGGCTGACGCTTTACTCACTGCGCCACCTAGCCGCCCCATATCAAGGGAATTAATGAAAAGAAATGCTAGGGAAGGTGGACTAGCCATACCAGATCTTAAATTGTATTATAAAGCAGCAATCATCAAAACCACTTGGCACTGGCTAAGGACTAGAGGGGTAGATCAGTGGAATAGATTAGGTACATGAGACACAGTAGTCAATGATTGTAGCAATCTATTGTTTGATAAACCCAAAGGCCTTAGCTTCTGGGATAACAACTCACTGTTTGATAAAAACTACTGAGAAGGGGCAGCTAGGTGGTGCAGTGAGTAGAGCGCTGGCCCTGGAGTCAGAAGGACCTGAGTTCGGAGCCGGCCTCCGACACTTAATCCACACAAACAAAAACCTAGCCGTGTGACCTTGGGCAAGTTACTTAACCCCAATTGCCCTAAAGGGGCGGCTAGGTGGCGCAGTGAGTAAGAGCGCCGGCCTCGGAGTTTGGATGACCCGAGATCAGATCCGGCCTCAGAAAATGAGCACCCACACATAAATAATGACTAGCCGTGTAACCTTGAGCAAGTTACTTAACCCCAATTGCTTAAAAAAAAAAACAAAACTACTGAGAAAACTGGAAAATAGTATTGCAAAAATTGGGCATAGACCAACAGCTGACACTGTTTACCAGAATAAATTCCAAATGTACATGATCTAGGTATAAAGGTTGATAGTATAAACAAATTAGGGTACCAAGGAATAGTTTATCTGTTAGATTTATAGAGAATGGAGGAATTTATAACCAAACAAAAGATAGAGAACATTATGAAATGCAAAATGGATAATTTTGATTACATTAAATTAAAAAGTTTTTGTACAAACAAATCCAATGCAACCAAGATTAGAAGGGAAGCAGAAAACTTGGAAAGAATTTTTACAACCAATATCTCTGATAAAGCCCTCATTTCTAAAATTAATACAGGACTGAGTCAAATTTACAATAATATAAGTCGTTCTCTAAATGACAAATGATCAAAGGATATGAACAGGCAGTTTTCAGAGGAAGAAATTAAAGCTATCTATAGTCATATGAAAAAATGCTCTAAATCACTATTGATTAGAGAGATGCAAATTAAAACAACTCTGAGCTACCACATCACACTTATCAGATTGGCTAACAGGGCAAAACAGGAAAAGCATAAATGTTGGAGAGGATGTGGGAAAGTTGGAACACTAATTCATTGTTAATGGAGCTGTGAGCTGATCCAACCATTGTGAAGAGCAATTTGGAATTATGCCCAAAGGACTATAAAAATGTACATACCCTTTGACCCAGCAATACCACTTTTAGTGCTATCTCCCAAAGAAATCATAAAATGGGAAAAAGACCCACGTGTACAAAATATTTATAGCAGCTCTTTCTGTGGTGGCCAAGAGCTAGAAATCAAGGGGATGCTCATCAGTTGGGGAATGGCTAAACAAGTTGTGGTGTATGAATGGAATGGAATACTATTGTGCTATAAGAAATGATGAACAGGCAGATTTCAGAGAAACCTGAAAAGACTTATATGAACTGATGCTGAGTGAGGGGAGCAGAAGCAGGACAACACTGTACACAGTAACAGTCACAGTATGTGAGGACTGATATTAATTGACTTAGCTCTTCTCAGCAATGCAAGGACCTAAAACAATTCCAAAGGACACATGATAGAAAATATCAGCCACATCCAGAGAAGGAACGATGGAATTGGAATGTAGGATGAAGCAGCCTATTTTCTTTTCTTGTTTTGTTCTATCTTGGGTTTATTTTTCTTTCTCATGGTATTTCCCATTTGTTACAATTCTTCCAATGTGAAAATGTGTTTAATAGGAATGTATGTGTAGAGCCCATATCAGATTGCAAGCCATCTTGGGGAAGGAGGAGGAGAAAATTTAAAACTTGTTGAAGTGAATGTTGAAAACTAAAAATAAATAATTTAATAAAAAAGAAGAAATTCAAGCTATAGAGAAATATATCCACACAATTGTAGCCTTCTGGGGGGGGAGGAAAAAAAGAACAAGGTAAAAAAGTGCAGAGAACAAAAGAAAACTTACAGGGAAGCAAAGAAAATATGGACAACTCTCAACACAATGAATCATGCAGGCTTTTTTGAAATGAAAATTTAATGTTACATATTTTGAATCCCCTCTTATGTTTTGCTATGCACATGACTTGTTCCCCCTTTCTTATTTTGTATTTAAGTTCCAATATTTAGGTTTATGTTGTGTTTTTGTTTCTTTTCTCTATTCTATATTTATGTGCTGGTGTTTGAATCTAAAAAAAAAGAAATTCAAATTCTGAATAAGCAAAATAAGAATTCTGAAGGGCCTAATGGGAGAATAAATAGCTTGGAGTAGAAAGTGGGAGACCTTATCCAAGTAACAGATACCCTGACAAACAGACCAAGCAGAACCCAATGCCTCCATGAGACAAGACATAATAAAACAAAATATTGAAGAAAAAAAAAGAAATTGCAAAGTCTAAACATATTTCAAAATACCAAAAACAAAAACTTTCCAGATTTATTAGAATCAGGGGGCAAGGTAAAAAGAAGGAAGAATTTACCTGTCACCTCTGAAAGAAACATGAGACTGCAATAAGAGGGCTGATTTCAGCAGAGATAGTGCAATTTGGAAAAGGAGTAAGTTTTAGAGGAAGGATAAGTTATGTTTTGGACAAAATCTTGGAAGCTTGATAAACTGCTTCAAAAATGTGAAGGTAGATAAAAAAAAACACTGCCTAGTTAGATCATTTCTTTTTCCTTATTTTAAAGAAAGAGGATACTTAATAATTCCCCCCCATAAGATCTCTAAGTGGTATTTGTTAACATTCACTGACAATATTGAGGAAGATAAATAACTGGTAACATACCAGACGAATCAAGTGCTCAGAAGGATGAAAGTTCTAAGAGCAACACTTGAAATCACTCACTATAAATTTTCACAAAGCTATCATTTCATTCTCTGAAGAAGATCAGTTGAGAAATAGAGGTAGAGGATAAATATTCAACACTTTTGACTTAAAAGATACGATATAAATAAGTTCCTGCCAAAAAAATGGTGTTGCTAGTTGGAGAGAAATTATAATTTTCTATATCTGACCTGGATTGGTACTTTAAAATGAAAGCTAACTTGCAATTCCAATTTATTTTACTTTGGTTCATAAATGAGACATGTTATTGATATGCTAGATGAATGGATTTCCAAACCCTCACTCCCCCCAATTAAAGAGGATATCAAAGAGCAATTGGTTTTCCAATAATTATTCATTTACATATTTTTCCATGTTACTTATTAGCAATTTACTTATTAGTGTGTTCACTTATAAGGCACTGTGCTAAGAAAACATTTTATATAAATTTAAACATATTGTAAACAATATACATAAATTATAAATGTATTAATATAAATAAAAAATAAACTATAGCTGAACTATATATACATATAAATTCTACATATGTGCATAATAAGTGAATAATATTAGGAAACTTAAATTTTCAAACAGGTAATCCAGATAAGAGGAAGGAACTTTAGACTGGGTCGAATAGAGTGTTAAGATTGAATTTATCTGGTAAATACCCTAGGAAAGGATGTTGATTTTACTGCCTTAAAATCATCTCCCTACTCCTCATTCCCTAATATATCTTTTGTGTCCAGAGATGGATCAAGGATTAAAATAGTTGAATAAATATGAAGAGCAGTTCATCCATTAAGTGGAATTTTAAAAGGAAAGTGACTTTATTTCCCAAAGGCACCCCACATGAAAAGATGATCATTGGAAAAAAAGTTTATTTCCTATGGACACTTACCTCATAATTTATTGAGTCTTTCCTTCTTTCTCTCTCCCTCCCCCTCATCTGTTTCTCTATTTATTTCTCCCTTTATCCTTTAACTGAACTTTACTTGAATTTAAGGTATATTTTTATGGGGCCAGATTGAGCACTGTGCCTAGAGTCAGAAAAAGCAGAAAAGTAGAGTTCAAATCTGAACTTAGACATTTACTAGTTGTATTACCCTGAGCAAGTCACTTAACTCCTGCCTGCATGAAACTGGAGAAAGAAATGGAAACCACTACAGTGTCTTTGCCAAGAAAACCTTATGATCAGTTGGTCTATGGTGTCATAAAGAGTAGGACGCAACTGAACAACAAGGTATATTTTTAGTATTGCAAAATACATTTGAATTATATAAGTTTATAAAGCAAGGAAGTTGAATAGTTCACATTACCTCCTCTCTCCTAAAAAAAAAAAGCAAACTAGGGGCAGCTAGGTGGCACAGTGAGTAGAGCGTTGGCCCTGGAGTCAGAAGGACCTGAGTTTGGATCTGGCCTCAGACACTTAACACACACACAAATAAAAACCTAGCTGTGTGACCTTGGGCAAGTTACTTAATCCCAATTGCCCTCCAAAAAGCCAAAACAAACAAACAAACAAACAAAAAAACCAAAACGTTTAAATGGGGTGGCTAGGTGGCGCAGTGAGTAAGAGCACCGGCCTCGGAGTTGGGATGACCCGAGATCGAATCTGGCCTCAGAAAATGAGCACCCACACATAAATAATGACTAGCCGTGTAACCTTGAGCAAGTTACTTAACCCCAATTGCTTATTAAAAAAAAAAGCAAACTAAAAATTAACTTGTTTATATTTAAATGTGGTTCTCAATTAGTTTTTCCCTTTGTGGGTAAATGGCTCCTGATAAAAGAAATAAATATGGTGGCTTTAAAACAACATCTAGCTTAAAAAGAATGTAGATAATGTTATTTATTTAGGTGTATTTTTTGAAATTATTTTATTCTCCAAAATTTATTATTTGTTTTTAACATTTTTTTAAAAATTGCTTCAAATTTTCTTTCTCTCTCCTGATCTTCCTTCATCCATTAAGAAGGCAAGCAATATAATACAAATTATACATGTGAAGTCAGGCAAAATATATTTCAATGTGGATGATTTTATATGATTTCTTTTCAATATTAAGTTTAACTTTGAAAACCATATATTTGAAGCATTTTTTCTAGGTGGAATTTTTACTGGAAATGAAGTTTATTGCATAACATTTTGGGTGATTAGTGATTTATAGCAAATTCTTCCCACAAATTTTAAAGATTACATTGGTCAAAAAAATAAAGATTCCTACTTTACAATCTAATTTTAATTAAATAAATCAATGATATTGTCAGAGGTAAGGATGCCTTTATCACAAACTTACAAGTGAGACAGTTAATTAGTTATCTGGAAAACATCTGTATTCACAGAAAAAAAAGGATTACCATTTGATCTAAAAGCAATGTTTTAAGATTTGTAAAATTTTTTATTATATTCACTCAGAATTGAATATAAATCTGAGTCATATTGCCATTAATTAAGTTGGGTAATAAATGTGGTTCATCATTAATAAAGAATGCATTCAAACAGTAGGCACATTGCAAAAGTTCCTGTCTTCCAAATTTATTAGGAAAGCAAAAGCAATCAGAAATATGAAGAAAGATGCTTTCTCTCTCTCTCTCTCTCTCTCTCTCTCTCTCTCTCTCTCTCTCTCTCTCTCTCTCTCTCACACACACACACACACACACACAGTACTTGCTTTTAATAGGAAATGAGTCCTCATGACTCCTTCCAGTAGCTTTGCCTCAAAAATATATCATTACGCATATGTAGGTAATCACAATTTCTAATCTCTAACTCCAATCTTACCATTTTGGGGAAAAAATTAAAGCACACTGATGAAATCTTTTTTGCAGTCTAGTCTGCTTTGAGTAGAACAAGAACAAAATTGTTTTTCTTTTCTTTCCTATTTCTGTATTTGACTGTAGCTGAGACATGTAGGGAGAAAGACACAAAACAGACATTTTGTATGTATTCATTTCATAGTTCACTTATGAGGAGGGTCACATATCACTATGTATAAAAAGAACTTTGCAAATACCACAGAAGATTCATTCACTTCAGTGACTGGCTCATTGCTTGTTTATCAGACATAGCATTCCTGTAAAGTGACTAAAGAGTATGAAAAATATAAAATTCACTCCAATGAGTATGAATACAAAATATTTTACTTAGTGAAGTAAATTATATATTCCTCAAGTTCTACTTAGGTGTGTGTGTCTGTGCCCAGAGTGAGATTATCTCTACAAAGCAGTCTGTCTGATTTTTCATAGTGCTCAGTCATTAGATAGATTCAATTAAGAGTGAGTGACATATGTCTTCCACTCCAAATAAAAAGTAGTTTCTTCCAATTGACCATTTGCCTTTTGGAAGTGTTTGATCTTATATAGATGTAGCTTGGCTCCAAATATGTCTAATTCAGACATGGATGAGGGAGCGAAAACAACAGTGAATAGATGGTCTCTTGTACCCTTTAAAAATTATTGCAGGTGAAGGTATGTTTAAAAATCACTACTTTGTACCCTTTGAAAAGCAAAGCAAGTAAACAGCAACAAAAATTCCACTAATATAAGACATAGAGAAACTACCTCTTTCCCTGTCTTGATTCCATTGGAAAAAGCTGAAGCCAACTGCTTTATTTCTAGCTTTCATTTACAAACATATTTCCCACTGATAATGCCTTAGTCAATACAATGTGTAGAAGGATGAGCACCCTAAAACAAAACAAAACAAAGAAACTACCATATGAATATGAAATTTAATCAAAATGCGCAAATTACCTGGAGAGCCATCAGACACAAATGCAGCATACAGAACTTTGGGGATCTAAATAAAAAATCATGGCAGAAGAATCTTAAGTGCTTAAAAATTTAAATTACAACATTAACAGAAAGAGGAATCAAAGTAGATGTAGTAGACCTTAATTTTAGTAAAGTTTCTCATGAATTCTTACTTGAAAAATGAATTCAAATGAGTTTGGATATGAGTACTGTCACATGAATAAAAATAAAAATAGTATGAAGAATTTAAAAAGAGAGAAACAATGAATGACAAACATGTGGACGAAGAGAAAATATCTCCATGCAGAAACTAGTAATTGGTTCAAATTACTTAAAATACTAATTTGCCTCCATAATTATCTAGATGAGATTAAACAAAAGAAATGGATGACCATTTGATCTGATACCCTACAGAGTTATTGAGAAGTAAGGAAGCTCTGTCAGCAACTTCCCCAAGTCCATGGAATTAACTCTCCCATAGTATAATGCAATAGCAAAACAGTATTAATCTCCAATTTAAAATAGGGTTGGGTTCCAAAATGTTTGTGTCCAAAGCCTGTTTTTAAAATTAATTGTTTGGAACTCAAGACTTGTTTTCTTATAGGAGAAATGTATAAGATGACTAGGCTAATCTACAAAAGCATATTTTATGTGTTTATATATATATATATATATATATATATATGTATACACATATACAGTGAGTGACTTAAATTTTGCTTATGTGATCCCATGGTGATAAGGAGGTGACTTTGGACTCTTGAGAACTATGAAAAACACTGCATAAGCTCTGGTCTATAATTCAAATCTCTTTTGATTTGTCAGTAAGTCAACTTGTAGTCAGTCAGCAAGGATACATTTATCTTTTTTTTTTTGTATATAGTTATTAACATGTTATCTCCTTGAGAACAGGGTCTGGTTTCATTGTTGTTGCTTGGACTTTCTTTTTGCATCTCCAGTGCTTAGCCAGGTCTGATTTAAAAGTTTATTTATATATTTATTAATTTATTTTTTAAAATTTAAAAATTTGTAATTTATGGAATAAAACAAACATTTCCACAACATAGCATAATAAAAAAATTGCATACGAAACTGCAAATCTATTATGTACTTGCTATTCCTTTAAAATATATAATAAAGTTATCATGTACATTTCTTTTTTTCTTAACTACAAAGGACATATGAAGGAAGACACTATCTGCACTTAGTATGCTTTTTGATGAAACCATCAAATACAATAATGTTTCTATAGGAAAGAATATGTATTCAGAGTTTCCTATTAGGACATAGATATCATAAATATGCTGACCGTAATTTAGAGTGATCATGTCCTTTCCTCACTTCCCTGTTGGTAGGAGTAGGGATTCTTACAAAGTTAAGCTATGGGTGGCAGCAAGCTACTAAGAGACTAAGAAAGAAGGGGATTCAAGTCAGAGATAATGTAATGAATATTGGGCATAGGGGTTCCAGGGTACTTGTTAAGCGTAATGGAGAGAAGAGCTTTCTGACAATACAATTTCCTCCCTCTTTCCTTTCTTCCCTTCCTCCCTTCGTCCCTCCTTCCCCCCCCCCTCCCTCTTTTCCTTCCTTCCTCCCTTCCTTCCTTCCTTCCTTCCTTCCTTCCTTCCTTCCTTCCTTCCGTCCTTCCTTCCTTCCTTCCTTCCTTCCTTCCTTCCTTCCCTCCTTCCTTCCTTCCTTCTTTCCTCTTTCCTCACTTTTCTCTCCATCATTCTCCCTCTGTCTCTCTGTCTGTCTCTCTCTGTCTCTTTCTTCCTCCCCCCTGCCCCCTGTCCATTTACATACTTTAGAGAGGCAGTGTGGTACTATGGAAAAAGTGCTGAACTTGGAGTCAAGAAACACTTGGCCTTGAATCCTAATTCTGGAAACATGACTAGCAATTTTGGCACCTAGGGTAACTGCTCCCTGCTGCCCAGTGCAAGCGACATCAAATGCACTTTCCAATCAACTTTTGAATTCACAATCTAAAAATAATCCCAAGAAATAATTAAGACAAATTCAATTGAGCAAGAGGGAGACTTAGTTACTATAGTGACATAGGGGACAGAATCAGAGTCAGAAGGATCTCACAGGCCACTTAGTCCAATCCATGGTATTGTGGGTTTTATGTTCTTTTTATGGTCTTCAGAGAGTCCTCAAGCAATGATCTTTCCCAGAAAATGAAGGAAAGATAATATGCTTTCAATAGGGAAGTTGGTAAGGCTTTCAAAGGGACAGTAAGAGAAGATGGTCTTTTTGGAAAGTAGGATGGAAAAGGGAAACCATGGGGAGAGAAGGGTATGGAAAAGGGTTGTGTGGGGGATTTTTTTTTTACAAGGGAAAGGAGGAGAAATGTAGCAGTCCATTGTCCCCACAGTTTCCTGGAACTCAAACCTCCTTCCCATTCCTCAGTAGTATATAAGCTTAAATTACTCTCACTTCTCTTTTGTCTGTTTATGAGAGTATGGAGAGTATGTGTAAAATGTTTGCATTCTATACATTTTCTGTTCTAGGGCAAAGCTCCAATGGCTCTAGGACAGTGATCCTTTAGTCCCTCTCTGCCAGTTACAAGCTGAATGACCAATGGGAAATCAATCCACTTGGCCTTTCTGAACTTCAGTTTCCTCATCTGTGTTTCTGAGGTGAAAAATTGTGAGATTTTGAGTACAATAAGGACTAAATTATCTGGTTCAGTAACTTAGTAGGACATTTATTTTAGCTTCAAAGATAAATATAGGCAGCATGCCCTAACTTTCTTTTTGATTCTAAAATCTAACCCTCACTGTGAATAGACTGCTTCTCCCATACCTCTGGTGTTCTGTATTGCTTCTTCTAGTTCCTATTATGTCCTATAAAGGGATGTTTTTTTTTACCCTGGATTATTTTAAAACTAGCGCATATATTCTTTTGTGTTTACATCTTCTTATTAGGGTTTTTTTTTAACATCTTCCATCTTTCTCTTTATTGAATGTCTCAGAAGGTACCTAATGCGCTTTGTATTGATAATGGTTACTGGGTCTGAAATCTTCCCTTACCATATGGAAGAAGGCTTTGACATGAATCCACATATCAAAAGAAAATAAATCATTCCATCCCAGACATGTATTTCATCACAAGGTAAGGAACAGAAATATCCACACCTTTGGTCATGTAATTTCCCTCCCTCAGGTATTTCCCACCACCTCTTTATATAAAGGTTATTGTACATGGCTTAAATTGGATGGTGCGAAGAAAAGCAGGGACACTTTCATCTCTGACCATTTTACCTGATTTCTCTTACTCTATCAATAAAGTCATGGAAGAATGAAAAGTGAGAACAGAAAGAAAGAGAATATAGTTGAGTGAGTTTTCAAATTGAAGACAAGATAGAATGAACGGAACAGATTACTGAGACCACTGATAGGAGATGCAAATCATCAAGACAATAGATGTGAAGGGTGGCTAGGTGGCACGGTGAGTAGAGCATCGGCCCTGGAGTCAAGAAGGACCTGAGTTCAGATCCGACCTCAGACACTTAACGCACACACAAACAAAAACCTAGCCGTGTGACCTTGGGCAAGTTACTTAACCCCATTTGCCCTCCAAAAAAAAAAAAAAAAAAAAAGACAATAGATGTGAGAACTAAGGAAACTATTTCTCTACTACCAGAAGTCCTTTACAAGTCTGAGAAAATTCTTATGCTCATACATTTTTACATTTTATTACTTTTTGCTTTTTTTTTAAAAGGCATCCATAGCAATCAGACATCTTTAGACTTAGTTTTTTTTTTTTTTTTAAAGCAATTGGGGTTAAGTAACTTGCTCAAGGTTACACCGCTAGTTATTATTTATGTGTAGGTGCTCATTTTCTGAGGCCAGATTTGATCTCCGGTCATCCCAACTCCGAGGCCAGTGCTTTTACTCACTGCGCAACCTAGCCACCCCTCAGCTTTAGACTTATGCTAATGGTCCTATTATAATCTAAATGTCTTTTCAAAGTTAAGTATTTTTAGAATTGTTTTCACCTTGTATCAGATCCTTTATGGCCAATATACTTTTTTTTATCGTAGTTTCTTACCAGGTAACAAAGACAGGGTTTAATGATAAATAACATTGTTAAGAAAAATCTCAATGTCCTCAAGAAACCTGTTTGGATTTCTGAGTAGGCATTGTTTTATTTTATTTTTTTTCCAGGAGTGCAAATTCTTTTAGAATTCAGTTCTGAAAACTCTTTTGTTTTTGTCAAAGGCAATCTGAATATTTAATATCTAGATAACCAGATAGCAAAAACAATGGAAAAAAAGCAGAGATTTCTAAAGGTGACCTCAAATTCCAAAGAAATCTACCATATACAAAATTCACGTCTCATGTGACTAAACTAAGGTAAATAAAATAGATAATTGGATAGAGAAAGGCAAGATGCTTCTCTTTCTAAAAGGTATACTGACGGGGGAAACTTTGGCTGGAAAAAGACAGTCAGACAGGCTTATGCTGGAACATGGAGTCAATCAGTCAACCAATCAGTCAACAACCAATAACCATACTATGCACCTACTATGTACTGTATGCAGGTGCTATGCTATACACTTGAAATACAAAGACAAAAACTAGTCTTTGCCTTCAAAGGGATTATATCTAACCAGGGAAGAGCATATGTCTATATAGAGATATATATGAAGTAGATAAAAGGTGATTTTGGGGGAGTATACTGATGACTGGGAGCAGAAGAGGATCAGAATAGGTCTCATGGACAAAGTGGTGTGTGAACTTAGTCCTGAAGAAGACTAGAAATTTAATGAGGCATATGAGGAGGTAGATGTATTTCAGGCATCGGGGATATGCAGCATTAAGGCAGGAAATTATATGCAATTATGTATGAGGAATAATAGGGAGAGCAATTTTTATTGGGTTTGAAGGGGATAATATGTAATAAGCCTGGACATGAACCAAAATGACTGATCTTTCAAATTCTAATTCTAAAAATAGTTGGAAGACAGTGTCAATAAGAATATTTCATAAGTAGGTATTCTAGTAATTAGCTACTGTGCCTTTCCCCCCTCTACTATCTAAAGTGAGACCAGGATACAAGTCATAGCTGCACATTTAAAACAAGACTTGTAGAGGTGGCAGGGCCCCTGTAGCCATGTCCAACTCTGTAAGGTCAAGTGGTTGGAATAAATAATTTCTAAGAACCCTTCCAGTTCTATCATTCTATTTTTCTACAGTAACTAATGAGAAAGGTTTATGAACACAAGAAGGACCTCAAAAACTAATATATTCCCTGTTATAATACTTATCTGTATTTTCCCCTCTAAGTTTAATTGAATAATTTAGTAGGGTAAGTAATAATTTATTTCTTTCCTTTTTTGCTTTTTAGAGGGGGGAAGGTAGGACAATTGGGGTTAAGTGACTTGTCCAAGGTCACATGGCTATTTTTTGTGTTAAGTGTCTGAGTTCGGATCAGGTCCTCCTGACTCCAGGGCCAGTTTTCTATTCACTGCACCACTTAGCCACCCCGGTAAGTAATAATTTCAAGGAATTCTGCAGGCCCCCAAATATTCTCTTATCTAGAAAATTTCTAACAGCTCAAGTCACCCTTCCTGATGCCAGCCCTAATGACTTTCACTTATATCTACTTCCTCCTCCTGATCATTGCAATGCAGATCTTGTTATTGTCTATAGATGAGCTTTATTCTGGAAGAATGAGAGAAAAAAAAAACTTTCAAAAAAGCAAAAAAAAGTGTTGATTTTCCCTAGATATATTGGCGGGGGCAGTTTCACAAAAGAGTAATTATTCTTGGAGGAAAAAAAGAACCCCAGCAACAGATAACAAAACGGGTAACAGTAGCAGTTCCCAGAGAAACAACTAAAGATACCTTTTAAAATTATTTTAAAAAATTAACAGCCTTTTTTGTCTCTCTCACTCTTACCTATCCTTCTTCCTCCTGCTCTGTCCTAGCAGGGCTTAATAAATGCTTGTTGAATTGAATTCTTCATTTTTGATTAACTTATTTTTCATCAAGAGGGAACAGTTAGTATACTGCCATTCATGAAATCATAGCCTTTTCACATTTCAGGGAGTAGTACAAGGTTTAATTATTTCCAGGCATATTTGTATTTACCTGGGCCTATGAAGACTACTAGATTAGAAGGTTTCTACCTCTCTATCTCATAATTTAAATTCAAATCGAAGTTAGAATTATACCATTATCTTTCCAGCTTTGGACTGCATTGTACACTGCATTCTTCACCCAACACAGATATCTGACAAAAAAACTAGGTCAGTGCCTTGTATGATGGAAGAAAGTAAAGATTTTTGCAGCATGTTACACTGACTACAAGTAAAATACGTTTATGGTATCATGGAAAGAACACTGGAAATTGGAGTTAGGCAGATGGATTCTAGTTCCCAACACTAACTAGCTGTCTGACTTTGGGGTTGTCATTTTAGTTTTTCAGGCTTTATGTTCCTCATCTGCAAAATAAGGGGGTTGGACTGTATGGTATGTTAGGTCTCTACTATCTCTGAAAGAAGTAGTGGTAATAATAACAGCTAATTTTATATAGTGCTTTTCAAATGCTCTACATGTTATTGCATTTGATCCTCATAGTAAGCCTGAGAAGTAGATGCTCTTTTGAACACCATTTTATAAATGAGACCCAAGGCTGAGAAAATCATATGATCTGCCCAAGGTAACATGGCTTTCCCAAGGTCATGTTGTGGAGAAGCGTATGAAAATTTGAACTCAGCTCTCTCTGACTTCAAGCCTACCACTTTAGCCACTATATCACCAAGGCAAAAAATTGTACTTAGGGTTAAAATCCTTTAAATTTTGATAAATAGGTTAATACTTGTAATATTTCAAGACTATACAATTCCATTGGTGTAGGCACTTATTACACTGATGGAGATTATATTCATTCCACTTAGTCTTTGAAAGTTGCTATAGGGGCGGCTAGGTGGCGCAGTGAGTAAGAGCGCCGGCCTTGGAGTTGGTATAACTCAGGATCAAATCCGGCCTCAGAAAATGAGCACCCACACATAAATAATGACTGGCCATGTAACCTTGATCAAGTTACTTAACCCCAATTGCTTTAAAAAAAAATTTTTTTTAAGTTGCTATAGCTGAAAAAAATCACCCTACAATCAATCTGATGAAACTTTTTATGCTTAGCTAATCCATTCCTTTGATGACAGATTCCCATACTATATGATACCATACCATTCAATATGATACCATACCATACCATACCATACCATACTATACCATACGGTACCGTACCGTACCATACCACCCCACCCCACCCCAAACCACACCACATGACACCACACCACACCACACCATACCATACTTTTACTATACTATTCTATATTATATATCTATAGGTTTGGGCTATCACCCTTCCTATAGACTTATGTCTTGCCACTGAACTCCAATTACTCTGGAGGAGAGAGTGAAGCTAACAACTTTGCATAGCCCTGTATCACTTAAGTCTGATTCACTTTCAAGTCAAGATATAATCCTCTTGATGTCATTGGTCCCTTTTGAGAATGAAGGACAAACAACAATCTATAGGTTAAATATTTAAATATAGAATTCTTTAATATGATAGCATGGTATGATGTACAGGGCTGATACCCAATTACTATCCCACAAACTATGACATTCTTTAATATAAAATATATACTTTAATAGGAAAATAATACTGGTAGAACTATTTAACCCATACACAACCTAAATCTACTGTTTTGTAGATAGAGGGTCTATCTTAGAATCAGTAATACCAGGTACAAAGTTTTGTTTCAATAATATATTGGCTATATAATCATAAGTTGCTTAACCTTCTGATGCCCTCAAACAATGCTCTAAAACTTTAATTTGCAGATGACTTGCAGATTTGCAAAAGTGGAAAGAATTTTTATATTTGGCATATACCATAAATAAACAAAAGCAGCTTTTAACCTCATTCTCTACCACATAAGTTACAGGATTCTTTCATATAAAAAATTTAATAGAAAAATACCTGGTAATAACTTGACTATTTAACCCATGAACTCTAAACTTAACATTTAATTTTCTTCTAAAATTAACAAACATCCACAAAATCAAATATTTCCATATCCAAAGAACAGAAAAAGAGATTTGTATATGGAACTCAGTCTTCATTATGTACAGCTTAATTCTTTAAATATATTTTAAATTTAATATGAAAGTGCCAACAATATCTTGCTTGTCTGTTTCTCCTGAATTTCCTTCTACTCTCTTTTGTTCCTTTATAATACGCACCAATGTTTGTTCCTTCCTTCCTTCCTTCCTTCCTTCCTTCCTTCCTTCCTTCCTTCCTTCCTTCCTTCCTTCCTTCCTTCCTTCTTTCTTTCCTTCCTCCCTCCCTCCCTTTCTCTCTTTCTATTTTGCTATCATGATAATGCTCTCTATCCCTTTCCCACAACTCTCTTTCCCTAAAGTCCACATATGAAAGTCCTCCCTTGTAACAATTAAATGTAGTCAAGCAAAGCAAATTTAAACACTGGCTATATTTGAGAATATTCTGAACTTGTCTAGTCTATGACCTCTTTGCCAAGTGGTAGGAAGCATGATTCAATATCAGTCTTTTGGAGTAGCTATGGTATTCCAAATTTATTTTCTTTTAAATTGTTGTAGTAAAAGTATAAATTGTTCTGCAGTTTCTGTTCCCTTCAATCTGCATCAGTTTATAGAAGTTTACATTGGTTTCTAAGAAATTGTCCCTTTTTCATTTCTTACAGTACAATAATATCCCGTGATATTCATGTGCTATAATTTGCTTGGCCCTTCTCCAGTAAGATGGGTACCAACCTTATTTTCCAGTTTTTTACTAAAACACAAAGTATTACTATAAATATTTTCTGTGGTATGGATCCTTTCCTACTATCTTTAATCACTTTGGTATACAGCCTAGAAATGGAATACTGAGAATTATGAATTTTGGTGATTTTTTTAGTAGAATTTTAAACTCCTTTCTGGAATGGTTGAACCAGTTCACACTTCCACTAATAGCAAATTAGTGTGGCTATCCCATAGCCTCTTTAACAATGGTCATTTTCCTTTTTTTTTTGGTAATTTAAAATAATCTGATGGTTGTAAGTCTAAA
Source organism: Gymnobelideus leadbeateri (assembly GCA_011680675.1). NCBI lineage: Eukaryota > Metazoa > Chordata > Mammalia > Diprotodontia > Petauridae > Gymnobelideus > Gymnobelideus leadbeateri. The sequence goes on along the minus strand of WOXC01011766.1, from coordinate 878,515 downwards.
TCTTTGATGTTTTAATTTGCATTTTTCTACTAACTGGTGATTTGGAACTTTTAAAATATGGTGTTGTTAATTTGTATTTCTTCTCTTGAAAAGTGTCTATTCAATTTTTTTTTGACACACAATTGTGTGACCTTGAGCAAGGCACTAAACTTCCATGAGCCTCAGTTTCCTGATCTGTAAAATGAGGAGGTTGCACAAGATGGCTTCTGACATTCCATAAATCTACAATCCTATGATTTAATGGGTAATATCTCATTTTTATATATTTTAATCTTTGATATGAGAGCCCTATCAGACAAATTTGTTGTAAAGGTTGCTTCTTCCCCCACCTAGGTTAACTGTTTTCCTCTTCACTCTAATTGCATTGATTTTATTTGCGAAAATATTTCAATTTTATGTAATTAGAATCATGCACTTAATTTTTTATTATCTCTGTGCCTTCTTAGGCCAAATTCTCCCTGTATGCAAAGTTGCAAAAGGCATTTTCTATTTTTCCTCTTCTAATTTATCATATTACTTTTAATATCTAGTTAACATGCCTTTAGAACATGTGATATAAAGGTCTTAGATGTTGATTAGCATTTGCTCATGGCTTTGATATAGTTTATGAACGTTGTTTAAACCATGCTGGAGGAACCACTTTCCTGTAAGTCAGCTAAAAAGTATGTCTTATTCACTTTGTAACAAAAATAGTATCACTGGGTCTAATTAAATTAAGATTTTCTTTTTTTCTTTCGGACATCCTAGCTTAAATGGCTGCTTGGAAACAAATCACAGAATTATAAACTTCAGAGCTATTCCTATTGGGTGAAAATTTCATTTTCAAAAGTTAAACAAATAATTTCTATAGCAATTTAAAAATAAAAATCAGTGCAACCTGTTCACTAAAGGTTACATTTAATGAAATACAATTTTCCTCTCTTAATTATGTTACCAAAGTTGCAATTTTCTCTTAAATGTCAGGAAAGCAGAACTAACCTGCAAATCTTTTACTATGAATTATAAACTAAGTCTCTAATAGAATTTCTGCCCTCTGAGTTGTCTTATCTACATTAAAAAAATACAAACAGGATACAGTATTTATGGTTATAGATCTATCTAGCCTTTAAAAACGAAGTGTCTAATTTTTACCAATGAAAACAATTCAGTTAAGATTAATGAAAGAGCACCACAGGGAAGACTGCAAAGGAGGAATTCACTTGTGGGGCTTTGCTATTTCTGCTGATGGGTCTATCAACTAGAAAATTTCTCACTAATAATACTGTACCCAAGGGAAGATATACCTTTTTAATGCTAGAGAAATGTACTAAACAGTTGGCATGGAAAAAATACTTCCTCAATACCAGCATTGCTCAAATAGCTTCAAATATTTCCCTAATGCTAATATTTTTATGAATATACAAATGTAGGGACAATTTTGGGGCAGCTTACTGGCACAGTGGATAGAGTGCTGACCCTGGAGTCAGGAGGGTTCATCTTCCTGGGTTTGAATCTGGTATCATACACTTAACTAGTTCTGTGAACCTGGACAAGTCACTTAACCTTGTTTGCCTTAGTTTCCTCATATATAAAATGAGTTGGAAAAGGAAATGGCAAACCACTCCTGTATCTCGGCCAAGAAAAACCCTAAGAAAACCCCAAATAGGATCATAAGAATTGGACATGACTAAACATGACTGAACAAAAGAAGCAATTTAGGAAACTTCAAAGAATACTTTTTTGGGTAATACATTGACCATGTATTATTTAATATTACAGGTATTTATATATTTTGTCCTACTAAGTTGTAGGTTTCGTTAGAGCACAGAGATTACCTAAACTTTTTATCTCTCCTGCTTAGTAGGTGTCTGATAAATGTTCCTTGAATTAAGTTCTGTCTATTAAAATAGTTATAGATAGTCTTTGCAGACGCCGCCACCAGAAGTCCTCGTCTTGGTTCGGTCCACGGAAGCCGATCCCTGCTGCCTCTTTCTCTGCTGTCGCGCTCAGCCCAGGCATCTGTCGCCATAGCCAACCCCGAAGTGTACTTCGACGTCACCGTCTATGAGCCCCTGGGCCGGATTACTTTTGAGCTCTTTGCAGACAAGGTTCCAAAGACAGCAGAAAACTTCCATGCTCTGACCACTGGAGAGAAGAGATTTGGTTACAAGGGATCCTGCTTCTGCAGAATCATTCCTGGGTTCATGTGCCAGGGTAGTGACTTCACACTCCATAATGGCACTGGTGGCAAGTCCATCTATGGGGAGGAATTTGCTGATGAGAACTTCATCCTGAAGCATACTGGTCCTGGCATCTTGTCCATGGCAAATGCTGGACCCAACACAAATGGCTCCCAGTTTTTCATCTGTACTGCTAAGACTGATTGGTTGGATGGAAAGCTTTGTTGTTTTTGGCCAAGTGAAAGAAGGCATGAACATTGTGGAAGCCATGGAGCGTTTTGGTTCTTGGGATGGCAAGACCAGCAAGATCACTACCGACGACTGTGGATAACTCTCATACTTTTTTGTTTTGTTTTGTTTTTTTGTCTTAACCATCAAACCATCCCTCTGTAGCTGGAGAGAGCACCCCAAACCCCATCTGCTCTTATACCCTGTAATCCTTGTGCTCTCTCTTGCTGCAGTTCTCTTTGGATTTCACTTCCTCTGGACAACTGAGTTAAGTCTATGATTATGAAATAAAAATGAAACTACAAAAAAAATAAAATAGTTATAGATAGCCAGGTAGTACAGTAGGTTGAGTGCTGGACCTGAAATCAGGAAGACCTGAATTCAAATCCAGCTTCAGATTAACAGCTATGTGACCCTCATCAAGTCACTTAACCATTATCTACCTCAGTTTCCTCAACTGTAATATGGGGATCATAGTAGCACCTATCTTGTAGGGTTATTATGAAGATCAAATGAGTTAATACTTGTAAAGTGCTTAACACAGGGGTGGGGAACCTGTGGCCTTGAGGCTACATGTAGCCAATTAGGTCTTCAAGTGCAGTTTTTTGACTGAATCCAAACTTCACAGAACAAATTCCCTTAATGAAATAATTCGTTCTATTAAACTTACGCTCAGTCAAAAGGCTGCACCCAAGGACCTAGAAGGCCATACGTGATCTTGAGGCCACAGATTCCCCACCCCTGGTTTAGCACAATGGGAAGAATTTAACAGCTTATTCTCTCCATCTTGAAGTTTATGTTTATTCCAACAAAGCTGCCTCTGTCCAAAACATTTACACAATTTTCACTTTTGAATTTCTTTTAAAGAAAATTCTTTTGGACATCTTCAGTGAGTATATTTGACTTTTTAAATAGCCAAACATTATCTAAAACTGGGTTTAGTGAATTAGGTGAGGATTCCAGTTGGTAAGATTATCTGGAGTTAAAAGTGAATTATGAAATAATGAAACATATTTTCTTATATGTTTTACCATAAGCTCTGAGGGCAATTTCCAAAAACAATTTCTGAAAATGTGAAAATTTCTCAAATAATAGAAACATTATTGGAAGAAGTAAAGTCTCTTACAAGGTGACTACTTGGTAGGACAACAAATCTGAATTGCAATATCTGTTAAAAAACAAAAACAAAAACAAGAAACCACAATAGTAAGTCTCCTCATTAGAGTTTTGCTAGATAGGTTTCTGATTGTTAATTTCTATAAATTAAAGCATTTCCCAATTAATTCCCATTAGTAAATGAATGTGTTTTCATGGGGAATTTGCAGCAAAATTGAATGACATACCCCAATGAGAGGATATCAGTGGATCAGTGATGATTTGGCAGGTAACCTCTACAGAAAAGTCTGAGAGATTTGTCCTGTTGTTCATTTGTTTGTTATTTCTGACTCTCCATCACCCCATCTGAAGTTTCTTGGCAAAGATACTGGACTGGTTTGCCATTTCCTTCTCCAACTCATTTTGTAGATGAGGAAACTGAGGCAAACAGGGTTAAGTGACTTACCCAGGAACTATTTGATACCTATTTGGTCTGAGGTCAAATTTGAACTCAGTAAGATAAGTCTTCTTGACTCCAGGCTCAGCATTCTATTATTCACTGTGCCACCTACCTGCCCCTAGTCCTATGTTAAAAAAAATCAGTGTCTTGAGTGAACATATATATGGCATGCTTCTCAAATTTTCAGATAACAAAAATTCGGGAGACAGAGCTATCACATTATATGGCAATGTCAGGAGCTTAAAATAAAACTCATGAAACTAGAATTATAGGGCTAGATCTAATAGGATGTCATTTAAGAGTTAAATGTTAAATTCCATACTCAGATTAAAATAATCAATTTTATAAGCATAGGACAGGAAAGATATAGCTATATAATAGTTTTGAATCTCAAAAATCTAGGATTTTTAGAAGATTTTAAGTTTCATGTGAGGTTACAGAGTAGGATGGCAACCAAAAAGGGTTCATAGGCCAACTAGGTGTCACTTAGTAGTACTCTTACTGGCCCTGGAGTCAGGAGGACCTGAGTTCAAATCCAGCCTCAGACACTTAACACTTACTAGCTGTGTGACTTTAAGCAAGTCACTTAATCCAACTGCCCTGCCCTACTCCCGCCCTCCAAAAAGAAAAAAGGAAAAAAGTTCATGTGACCATAAGCTACTTGACCTCCACGACCATAGGTTAAGAAATGAGTCCAAGTGATCCTTCTCTGCTCTGTGCTGATCCAAACACATAGGAATATTTTGTTCAGTTCTAGATCTCACATTTTAGGAAAGACAACGATAAACTAGAATGTATTGGGGGGGGGTAATGAGGATAATAAGGGGACTAGAGACCATGCTGCACAGGAATAGGTTGAAGGAACTGGAAATGAGTAGCCTGAAGAAGAACAAGCTTAAAGAGTATATGTAGCTTTCTTCTAATATCTGAAATATGCTGTCATGTAAAAGAGTTTCACTTTGGTTCGGTCTAGCCCTACAGCACTGTATTAGGAATGATGGGTAGAAGTTTCAGACAAAAACAAGTTTCATATAAGAAAACCATGGTACTGACTATAGCCCTCCAAAAGTAGTATGGCCACATGTGGCCTTCTAGGTCCTTGGGTGTGGTCTTTTGACTAGTTCAAGTTCAGAATAAATCCTTTTATTAAGGTGATTTGGTCTGTGAAGTTTGGATTCAGTCAAAGGTTCCCCACCCTGGATTAGGTCAATACTTCCATCACGGACCTATGATTTTGTAGGTAGGGACACCCTTTACCTACATAGAGTCAATCTGTCCAACTAAACAGCAATGTTGGATTGGAGGTAGAAGACTGAGGTTTAAGTCCTGGTTCATTACTTCCTGTATGACCTTTGGCAAATGATAACTTTTCTGGGCCTTGAGTTCCTCATATGTAAGATGAAGTATTTGGACCAAATGATCTTCAAAGTCCCTTCCAGGTCTGAATTCTGCCTGAGATGTAGAAAGGTCAAGTGACTCAGTCAAACAGCTAATGGGTGTCAGATTGACTATTAGAATTTAAAAGACATGAGAAAGTAATAGCATATTCTCTTTGGGTTGGTGGATAGATGGAAGCATATCCCACATCCCATATTCCCTCGGAATTTAGTTAATAATTGAGTCTCTTTTTCATGATTATTCTTTTGTTTTTAACTTCTTTATCTTATATCTTGGGAGAGGTGTAGGGATCTGACCTGTTATTTTATTGGCAAAGGGAATTCCAGGTCAGGAAATCCCTTTTAGCTATGCAGATTGTCCCCTCTACTATATATATAGTCTTAAAGATTTTCCCCCAGAGAACTGATATAAAGGGACCTACTCTGGATTATAGGGCCAGTATATGTCAGAGTGGGGATTTGCACCAAAAGCTTCCTAGTTCTGAGACTGTCTTTGCACTATGCCATCTCCCCTCACATGATGTAATAATAGTTTATTATTACGTAATGCTGATGATTGTAATGTTTCCTAATTTTTATGGTATCTTTAATTTTTATACGAAGTACCCATTAATAAAACCATTATCCTCATGTATTATTAGGGTAAGATTATATGCATACTGAGTACACTTGAATTAAAAATATGTATAAGCTGCTAAGATGGATATTCCAGGAGAATAAAGATTTTGGCATCCTAACAGAGATTAACTTAGAAAAATGTTAGCTAAATAATGTTATAATGGATTTACCAGAGTGGCTTCAACCTATGTTTTAAATGAGGAAATCATGCAGTCTAAAGTTTTTCTATTATAAAAATATTTCTATTTTGAGAACTTTTTTTCCCTGAGGGCTTCATAACATATTTTGTATATGTTTTACATAAGATGGTGCCATTGGACTTTTGTTTTGACTAGTAAGGGTCCTGGATGAATGTAAATTCCTTAGTAAACTGCATAGGATTTATAACCCTCTCAATATCCAGAAGCTCCTGGAGTGTTCTTTCAAATTGGTTACCACAGGCCATGTAATAAAAGAAATGAAAATATACTACTAAACCTGTATCTCTGAAGATAAATTAACCTAAACACAACTGAAGTTTGAAAATTACTCTTTAATGAAAGATTTTGCAATGAAGGAAAATGGATTATGGAGAGTATTAGAACACCCAGATTTTATGAAGTAATTATCCCTTCTGGGAAGCAAGTCAGCAGTAAAATAGCAAAGGTATAAAAGCCAAATATTATTTTTTAATATTTTATAAAACTAATTTTGCAAATTGTTTTGTGTTTTAATATGGCTATACTTAGAGGTAAATATTATATTTGAAGTATATTTTATTTGAATTATTGTTATAACTCATTAAATCTTTGATGGATCTAAACCTAAGATAACACATGAGCTTTTCAATGTTTTTCCGCCTAGCTAAACAAGAAGTTGTGGGGACATTTTTTACGCAAATATATCTGACCCAGAAAAGTTTCAGACTTGCTTGAAATTTAAAAAACTTGCACACTTTGTTTAGTATAAACTCCTTTCCTTGACTCTTTATTTCTGTTTCATGGTTTCAGATCAGTCATTCAATAAATAAATATTTATCAAGCTCTTATATTATATGCCAGGTTCTGTGATAAGCTCTGGAGATAACAAATATGTAAAAAGAAGGACAGTGCATTCCTTCCAGGAGCTTACACTCTAATAGGGGGAGACAATATATAAAAATAAACTGTCAAGGGGAAGTATGGGCTGAAAAGTACTCAATGTGGGGGAATGGTGGAGAAATTAGAAAAGTGTCAAAGTAGTACATCCAGGGAAGAAATGACCAATGTTCTGAGCTAAGTTCCTTCATTCCATGAAAGGTTTGAACTTCATGCCCCCCCCCCTCATCTTCTAATCAGAGAGGCAGGAGGTATTGATGACCTGGAATACCAGGACTGTTGGGATCTTGAAGGATAATGAGGTTTTCCTAATAATGAACTTCCTGAGGCATAGTGGAAAACTTATAAAAGTCCCAAAGTAGAGCATTTAGGTTATAAATAAGATCCTCTGAGCTATGAACACTGGAATTTAAATTTAAAAACCATATATTATATTCCTCTATGTGCCAGGGATATAAGGGAGGTGGGAGAGGAAATGATCCCTGCCTTCAAGGGGCTTTCATTCTATTAAGGAGGACTGCTCAACACTAACATCCTTTCATCCATCCATCAATCAAACAGTAGGCATCATCACCAGGGGTTCTCTTTTACCTTGAGGATCAAATATAAAATCTTCTATTTGACAATCAAAACCCATTTAAATCTTGTATTTGGCATTTAAAATTCATTTAAATCTTTATAACCTTTCAGTAGCCTTATACTCCTCTTCAAATATTGCATGATCCAGTTACATGAGCCTTTCTCTTGTTCCTTGCACATGACACTTGGTGTCTTTTCAATGACCATTCCCCATTCCCCATTCCTGGAATGATTTCCTTCTTCTCTGCTTTCAGGTTTCTCTGGGTGTTTCAAGACTTTGCTCAAGTTCCATGTTCTGCTGGAGGTCTCTCCCACTCTCCCTATTGCCTTTTCTCTGATGTTATGTTCCATGAATTCTGTAAATACCTTGTTTGTTTATAGTTTGTGTTTTCTCTACCTTTGTAGAGCATAAGTTCCTTGGGGGCAGGGACCATGATTTTACTGGAGGTTTTTTGTATCTCAGTACTTTGCACAGGGTCTGGCATAGAGTAAATGCTTTATAAATAAATGCCTGGTGACTGTCTGAGCTCCTACTAAGTGGAAGGGGCTCATAATGGATACTGTAATAGTATCTAGAATTAAAAGACATAATATGGCAACAGTGGTAGTTGAGGTGTATGTCTAGGACTGCTCAGAGATAGATGGAGGATGATGGTTGATTTGAGTCTATTTATGTGTGTGTTTGTGTATATCTCTACAGTTAGTCCCAGTATTTGTACTCCACTTGTTCAATGTGTTCCTGATAAATTTCAGGAGAGGTATTAACTGATGTCTGCATTTAATGAGCCTTAAATCTGAATGCTTTTGGATGAGCATTCTGTCATCCTCATTTCTGGTGGTTTCATTGAATTACAGAATCTTGTGATAGGAATGAGCCTCAGAAATTATCAAGTCCAACTATGACCTGAAGATTTAATACTAAAGGTACTATTGTCTGAGTGACTTTGGCAAACACAAACTCCTTAGGTTTAATTTATTTTTTTTTCATCTGCAAAATGAGTGGCTTAGAGTAGGTCATCTTTAAGGTCACTTTAAATTCTACACCGTATTACTCTATAATAAACGGCTGCCTGTGCTCTCCAGAGAGGGGAGGGTGAGGGGAACAGAACAATAATTTATTAAGGTACACTATATGCCACTAAACACTTTAAAAAATTATCTCATGTGATAAATAATTTATTATTTATTGAAGGTGTACACTAAAATTCTGGAAAACTTTAATTGCCAACATAGTTTTCCAAAATTTGCCTTTTTGAAGCTCCTACATAATGATATTATTTCTGCATTCCAGGCTGAAGAAGAACAGGATTATCCTCTCTTTTTTATAGCATTTATTAAAAAAATTAATTTTATTTAATTTTATTGCTCTCCCCAAATGTTTGGATCAGTTCATAGTTCCACCAACAATGAATTAGTGTCCCAAAATTTCCACATCTTCTCCAACATTTATCACTTTCTCCTTCAATCATATTAGCCAATCTGGTAGGTATAAAATGATATTTCAAAGTTCTTTTAATTTGTATGTCTAATCAATAATGATTTAGAGCATTTTATATGACTACAAATTATTTTTATTTCTTGATTGGAAAATTGCCTGTTCTCATCCTTTGACCATTTATCAGCTGTGGAATGACTTGTGTTCTTATAGATTTGACAAAGTTCTTTATATATGTGAGATATGAGACCTTAGAAACTGTCTATAAAATCCTCCCCCCCCCAACTTTCTGTTTTACTTCTGCTCTTGGCTACATTTATTTTATTTGTACAAACTCTTTTTAATTTAGTCAAAATTATCCATTTTATACCTCAGTCTGTTCTCCATCTCTTGTTTATTCATAAATTATTCATCTATCCATAAGTCTGATAAGTAATATGTTCTATATTCTTCTAATTTTCTTGTAATATTTTTCTTTATATCTAGGTCATGCAAGCATTTTTACCTTATCCTGGTAAATGGTGTAAGATATTGGTCTATGCCCAGTTTCTGCCATATCACTTTCCAGTTTTCCCAATAATATTTTTTTTTACCAAATAATGAATTCTTATCCCAAAATCTTTATATTTGCCAAATATAAGGTTATGATGTTTATTTGCTACTGTAAATTGTACATGTACCCTGTTCCATTGATCTACCTTTCTATTTCTTAGCCAGTACCAGGTAGTTTTGATAATTAATTTCTTATAATATAGTTTAAAATCTGGTACTGCTTAGCTTCTTTCCATTACATTTTTTCATTAGTTCCTTTAATATTCTTGATTTTCTGTTCCTCCAAGTGAATTTTATTATTATTTTTTCTAATTCAGTAAAACTATTTGTTAGTAATTTAATTGGGATGGCATTGAATATATAAATTAAGTTAGATAAAATTGTCATTTTTATTATATTGGTTCTTCCTACCCATGAACAATTAATAGTTCTTCAATTATTTAAACCTGATTTCACTTGTATAAAAAAGTTCTTTTTAATATAATTTTGTTTACATAGTTCCTGGGATTGTTTTGACAACTATACTCCTAGGTATTTTATATGATCTAGAGTTATTTTAAATGGGATATCTTGAACTTTTCTAGCAGAGTTTGTTTGTGATATATAGGAATGCTGATACTTATATAGATTTACTTTACATCCTGATGCTTTACTAAAATTATTAATTTTCTCAATCAAATTTTAGTTGAGTCTTTTGGGTTTTTCAAGTATATCATATCATCTGCAAAAAGAGAGAGTTTTATTCCCTATTCTGATTACTTCTATTGCTTTTTCTTCTCTTATTGCTATTTTTAGGATTTCCAATACAATTTTGAATAGTATTGGTGACAGTGGCATCCTTGTTTCACACTTGATCTTACTGGGAAGGCTTCTAGCTCATCCCCATTACAAAAGCATGCTCATTGTTTTAGATAAATGTTTTTTATCAATTTAAGGAAAAGTCCATTTATATCTACATTTTAAGTGTTTTTAATAGAAATGAGTATTGCACTTTATAAAAAGCTTTTTTGCATCTATTGATATACTCATAACACACATAATATTTCAAATATTTAATTACCAGCATTATATGCCTATTGAGTTATCTGTCCTCCAGACTAAACATCCACTCCTCCTCCAACTGATTCTCTACTAAACCTCTGGTCACACTTTTTGGAGCACAATTTGGCTTGTCAATATCCTTCCGGAACTGTGACACCCAGATGCAAATACACACACACACACACACACACACACACACACACACACACAGAGGCACACACAGTGTGTGTGTATGCATATATAAGGAGAGAGAGAGAGAGAGAGAGAGAGAGAGAGAGAGAGAGAGAGATTAGATGTAGCTTGAGCAAGGCATGGACACAGTTGAATAGCCACCTTTTACATTCTGCACATTCCTTTTTTTGATGGAAATTGAAACATTAATTGATTGATGACCACATCATGTGTTGGGTTCAGCTGGACTTTTCAATTCACTAATCCCATAGATTTTAGTTATGTGAATACCAGGTCTTCCTCATGCTATAATTACATCAATTCATTTTTTAAAAAATCCAGGTAGAGAGGTTCATGATTATTAAATTTCATCTAATCTGAAATCAGTCCATCTTGTTGAGATCTTTTTGGATACAGTATATCACCTTGTGTATTATCAACCCTTCTGGTTCTGTGTGATATACAAATGTGAAAATATTGATTATCTCATACTTCAGGAAGAGCTATTTTTTATTGTAAGATAGTTAAATGTACCTTTTTTTGTTGTGTTGGGAGAGAGCCAACTACTTTGATAATGGGAACAACAACTATATTTTTGGGGATTTTTTGTTCTTTGTCACATTATGCTTAACTTTTAAAAAGTCTATCTAGCTGCTAAAAAGGCAAATAGGTGGCACAGTGGAAAGGGCACTAGGCTTGGAATTAGAAAGACTCATCTTCCTGAATTCAAATTCAACCTCAGATACTCAGATCTGTGTGACTCTGGGCAAGACACTTAACCCTTTCTGCCTCAGTTCCTCATCTGTAATATGAGCTGGAGAAGGAAATGGCAAACCAGTCTAGTATCTCTGTCAAAACCCCTCAGAAAAAAATGAAAATGGGGTCACAAAGAATCAAATATAACTGAAACAACTCAACAACAACAACCACAACAACAAAGCTGCTAAAAGTTATTTAATCAACATTCTGGGCCTGTGTTTATCCTTTTTGTATCATTCATTTCTGTTTACTAATTTCCTTTATCTCTTATTAGAAAAAAGTTCTTACACTTTTAGTATAGACTTTCTAGTACCCATGAATTTGACCCACAGGATATTCAGGAGAAACAACTTAAAAATGAAAAAAGAATAATCTTGACATTAGCAACTATTATTTGAAGCTGACAGGAATTAACTAATGAAATACAGAAGTTTTGATATTATCCCTTGACAACTGTCTGAGGCATCTATTAGTGATGGCATGGTTTTTATCTTTTCATATAGAACCATAACTTCTTTTTATTTATGATGAAGTGAATTTTCATATATTATACTTGAAATGTCCCTCTGGGGAATTTGATTGCAATCTCTATCCGATATTGAAATATGCACATGCACATGTATTTGTGTACACACACATATATACATGTACATACATATATACATATGTAAATATAGTAATGTTTATATACATACAGAAGAAAATCCTCCAACTACAAAGAAGTAGCATTCCAAATGTCTGTCTATAAGGAGGCTGTTTAAAACTCAGAATACACTTTTTCTTATAGAAATAATGAAAAAACATCAATTGGCTTTTTAGCTTAGTCTTCAAATACTTGTTTAACATAGCTAAAAAATGCAGTATTTCAGCATCTTGTTATTTTTTAGGGGAAAATACATTATGATTTTGAACTTAAAATGCCAGGGGGCCAGGATAATATAGCAGAATGAGAACTAGACTAAAATTCAGAATGGTTTCTTTTCAACTCCACCACTTTGGTGGAGTCTGAGCAAATCATTTTTGCTTCTCCAAGTTTCAGTGTTCTGATATGTAAAGTGAAGGACTGATACAAAGGGCTCTTAATTTGGGGCCCATGAACATGTTTTATTGATACTATATTTCAATATAACTCATTTCTTTCATTATATGCTGTTACTATGCATTATTTTTCCTACTTTTCCCAGTGCTCCCAACAATGGCTGGTTACTTGAAGAAAGAGTGGGAGTCTCTTATTGCTGTGTAGTAAGAAGCCAACAACACACACACACACACACACACACACACACACACACACACACACACACACACACCCCCTTCCACAATAACACTAGTGAAGTAAGAAAAGGAGAGGTGGGGAAGAACTATAAGGATCAGGTTTTAAGTCAAAATACTAACTGTAGTACTTTGTTTTTTAGACCTCTATGTAATGACCAATCTAATGATTGGCATACTGTTGGAAGAACTGAACCACATCAATATTGATTTTCTGGTGATAAATAAAATAGGAAGACAATAGAAAATCTTGGGGGGCGGAGCCAAGATGGCGGAGTAGAAACAGCTCGTCCAAGCCTCTCTGCCCCCAGATTCTCCACAAACTATGTAAAAAAGCACTCTGAAAAACTTCTGGAGCCCCAGCACCCACAGAACGACACAGAGAAGCTAACCTCCCGCTGAGGACAGCCCAGCACCCTGCAGGAAGGACCAGCGCAGCAGTCTGGGAGCCAGCAGCGCGCAGAGCCCAGAGCGCAGAGCGCAGGAGCTGAGCCGAGCCGAGCCCAGGTCCACGTGAGCCGAGGTTTTAGCCCCAGGGCGGCAGGGCCAGCAGCCGGCTGGAGGAACCCCAGAACACCAGGAACTGTGGCGACCCCAGAATTTTCAACATAGACTTGCCTAGGACAAAGTAAGAGGTTAGTGTCCTATGGACTTTGGGACCTGTATTTGGGGAATGCGTCAGCTCCCTCCCCTGGGGGCTAGAAGCCGCTGAGGAGACACGCCATTGTGTAGTTTTCATAGGCATTTCCGGCTCCCAGCCTACAAATTGTGGGGAGATCCAGCGATCAGTCTTGGGGGGCAATCGCTCTTGCTTTAACCTCCCTGGATCTGGATTGTGATCTAGGGTGGAAGTTGTGGGTGGGTTTACAGCTTGCCAGAAACGGAAGTTGCCCCCCCACACGTTCGGGACGAAAATTCCTCTATCTGGCCTTAAAGCCACAGTGTGGCAACAAGCCCAAAAGTCAGGTAATCAAGTGGCAACATGCCAAGGCAAAGGAAACAGAAAAATGCAACCCTAGACTCCATTTTGGGGGCATAGAGCGGGAAAAGGACTGTGAGGTCAGAAGTCCTGCTTCAAAAGCCCCAGGGGAAAACATGAGCGGGTTGCAGGCCATAGAGGACCTTAAGAAGGACTTTAAAAATCAAATAAGAGAAGTGGAGGAAAAATTGGAAAGAGAAATGAGAAGGATGCAGGAAAGTATGAAATGAGGGTCAACAGCCTGACTGAGGAAAACAACACCTTAAAAAATAGACTAACTCAAATGGCAAAGGAGGCCCAAAAGGGCAATGAGGAGAAGAATGCCTTAAAAAGTTGAATTTGCTAGATGGAAAAAGAATCTCAAAAGCTCACTGAGGAGATTCATTCCTTCAGAGTTAGACTGGAGCAAATGGAAGCTAGTGACTTTATGAGAAATCAAGATGCTGTTAAGCAGATCCAAACAAACGAAAGACTAGAAGGCAATGTGAAATATCTCATGGGAAAAACCACTGACTTGGAGAATAGATCCAGGAGAGACAATTTAAAAATTATTGGACTACCTGAAAGCCATGATCAAGGAAAGAACCTAGAAATCACCCTTCAAGAAATTCTCAAGGAAAACTGCCCTGATGTTTTAGATCCAGAGGGCAAATAGAGGTTGAAAGAATCCACCGATCACCTCCTGAAAAAGATCCCAAAAAGAAAACTCCCAGAAATATTATAGCCAGGTTCCAGAATCCCCAGATCAAGGAGAAAACACTACAAGCAGCCAGGAAGAAACAATTTCAATATTGTGGAAACACAATCAGAATAGCCCAGGACCTGGCAGCTTCTACACTGAGGGATCGAAAGGCATGGAATATGATATTCCAGAGGGCAAAAGAACTGAGAATGAACCCAAGGGTCACCTACCCAGCAAAACTGAGTATTTTGTTTCAGGGGAAAATATGGTCATTCAGTGGAATAGAGGACTTTCAAACATTCTTGAGGAAAAAACAAGAATTGAATAGAAAATTTGACATCCAGACACAAGAAGCAAGAGATGCGTGAGAAGGTAATCAGGGAAAAGAAATCAAAAGGAACTTATCAAAGCTGAACTATTTACATTCCTATATGGAAAAGCAATAACTGAGACTGATGATATCTTTCTCACTATGAAAATAATGGAAGAAGGGTGTGTGGTCATATGAATACACATGTGAATGTGTGTGTATATGGTTACAGTTATATATGGATAGAGGGCATAAGTTGAATTTGTTGGGAAGGGAGAATACTCAAGGGATGAAATTATGAGGTGAGAGAGGAAAGTGGCAAGAGGAGATGGGGAGAGACATGGTAGGGTAAACTATCTCATGTAGGGGAAGTGGGTGCAAAGGAGGGGAGAATAAGGAAGGCTAAAAAGGCAAAACCACATTCACATTGAATTTGGTTCAGGGAGAAAATGACATACATACTAAATGGGATATCTCAACCTGCAGCAGGATAGGGGGAAGGGGGATGAGAGGAGGGATGATGGATGGGAGGGCATCCTTGGGGTGAGGGGAGGTTGGAAGTACCCACTATAGAAGAGGGACAGGATTATGTAGGGAATGGACCAGGTGGGGGTGGGATGAGTGGGAAGGAATTATAAGCAGCCTTGTACAATATATCTACTATGATAATGTTTTGCATAGCTAGACATGTACAACATATACTGAATTACTTATCTCCCAAGAAGGAATGGGTGACAAGGGAGGAAGGAAATGGATCTGAAATTCGAGGTCGTAACATTAAATGTTTCAAATATATATATATAAATACTATTATTAATACTCTTTTTGCCTATAATTGGGAGATAAGATGTGCAGGCATTGGGACACAAAGATTCATCTTCCTCTAATGGAAAAGTTGATGGGGGTATGGGAGAAGGTATGGGAGAGAGCAGATTGGAGGAACCGATATCTTGTGGGACTGCTATTCTGGGAGGTTGGGTAGGGGAATAATGGGGGGAAAATGATTGTAACTCAAAACCTGGTGGAAATGAATGATGTAAAACAGAAGTTAATAAAGTATTTGTTTAAAAAAAAAAAGAATTTGGATGCCATAAAAAAAAAAAAAAAAAAAGAAAATGGAAACTTGAAGGAAGTTGATGCAGCTAGGTGGTGCAGTCGATAGAGTGCTGAGCCTGGAGTCAGGAAGACCTAAGTTCAAATCTAGCCTCAGATAATTACTAGCTGTGTCACCCTGGACAAATAGCTTAACTGTCACCTGCCTCCATTTCCTCAACTGTAAAAGGGGGATAAAGACAGCTTTGGCCTCACAGGGTTGCTCTGAACATTGAATGAGATGATATACATAAAGCGCTTAGTAAACAAATGTTTATTCCTTTCCCTCCCACTTGTTGTCTCACTGGTACTTCTTGGAGAAGCAAACAAAGGAGCTGTCAGAATCAGCTTTGTAGTGTGCCCAAATGTCATTTTGTGAAACATCAGCTTATCTTGCAGTGTTCACAACGAGCAGAAGCAAAAAGACCAAGATACAGATAATAGCATCTTACCTGTAAACATCTGGGTAGACTTTATAGATGTAGAAATATTTTCTGAAGAACTTCAGAACTTTGCCTCACCAAGTCAAAATAAACTTTGATCGTGACTTAGGACTGTAGATCTAGTTAGATGGAACTTTGGTGGCCATCTGGTCCAATGGTCTCCAAATTCTTAAAATCATGTACCCTAATTAGTAAAATATATTTCATCACAGCCCAAATATTTCTGTATTTATTTTAAAATGATATGTATCTTGTACTGACAATCAAAGTTACTATAAATTATTAATAAAACAAAATGTTTTATGTGATAAATTTTATTCTAAATTACAATTATTTTAAATAAATTATAAATAATTATATTGATAAATTATGCAGCTAGCACTGCAAAGTAAAGGGGAGAGAATTAAAAATGGGCAAGGGAAGGAATCCAGAGGAAAAATTATATGTAAACATGGGGCTATCATGCATTGATTTTCTGCCATACTTTATATAATACATACACATCAATAGCATGTTAGCATGGTGATATTTAGAGATAAATAAGGGGAAAATCATTTATTAAGTACCTACTGTGTGCTAGGATGGTGCTAAATGCTTTGTAATTATCTCATTTGATCCACACAACAACCCTGGAAGGTAGGTGTTATTATTATTCCCATTTTATAGTTAAGAAACTGAGTTAGACAGAGTAAATGACTTGCCCAGCATCACACAGCTAGTAAGTATCTGAGGAGATGGATTTGAATTCATGCTTTCCTGATTCCAGGTCCAGTGCTATATCCATTGTGCCACCTAAAGAAACAACATATACATGTGCTACATGTTAGAATTTTATGTCAAACTGAAGTTAAAGCACATTACTAATTTGAGGATAATTTTGTATGTAGTAGATAAAATCTACTTTAAATACAACTCTGCACCAATAAGAAAGATGCAAAGTCTGAAAGTCGTCTCTGGCCTTTGATGTTCAGAAGCCAAGTTTCTGCTTAGTGTCAGTCTTTTGCTGCATATACATTAGACCCATACAACAACCCATTGAGGTAGGTGCTATGCTATTATTTTCCCCATTTTATATAAGAGGAAACTGAGACTTAGTAAAGTTAAGTGACATTTCTAGGATCACACTGCTAGTGTCTGAAACAGGATTCAAATTTTGGTCTTACTGACTCCAAATACACTATTTTCTGTATCACCTATAATGGGGGAAAAAAAGCAAAAGTAGCTAAAAGTTAAAAACAAAACAAAACAAACCACCCTTGAAATTATTTCCAGAGCACAAAGAAAAGCTGAACATTCCCAGCTATTTCCCAGTTCATCCTGATTTTATTGGAGGTGAAACCTCAGTTTAGATGTGTTGTTTCTGGGCCAAAGTCATTCTAAGGGCCATAAAATCACCATTGTGGGGTTGTGAAAATATTACAGGAAAAAGAATAACAGTATTTTTGTTTCTAGAAACATTTTATTTCTGAGGATCAAATGTAATCCTAGATCATTAGTCATTTTAAGAGGGCTTGTGTTGATCAGTGAATGAAATTCTTGGGCCAAGCAGCATCAAATGCTTTGCATGGGTTGAAATAAATGTTTTAAAAACAAGGCAATAAAAATACACATTTAGAATGACTCCTCGTCCAAACCAAGTGTTTTAGGAAGCTGGTTATGAGATGTACTCTACAACTGTTTTATTTCTTCAGAGAAACTTGAAAGAAAGGGAGAAATATCTGATAAATACTGTTTAAATGATTTATTATGGCAAAACTCGTTGGGAAATCAGGTATTTTTTATTCTATAAAACTCATTCATTTGGTATCTGCAAATATTGCTGAATAATTCTTTGGTCCTTTCTCCTCTAAAACATTATTCCAGGATGATCATGATTATTTGGTGAGACGCAAGAGTCAAGATAAATGAGTCAGTGGCAGATTAGTTGCCTAGTAAAGTCAGGAAGACCTGAGTTTGAATCCTGCCTCTCCCATTTATTATCTGTGTGACTGTGTGGAAGTTATTTCCATCAATCAATACATAAACATTTGTTAAGCATCTACTATGTGTTAGGTAATATGTTAATCTCTCTCAGTCTCATCTGAAAATTAATATTAATAATAGTACCTACTTCATAGGGTTATTTGAGGATCAAATGAGATAACATGAAAAGTACTTTGTAAACTTATATGAACATTGGCTATTGTTAACAATAATTACTATTTTGATCTTGCCAGGAAGATTTCTATACTCAGAGAAAAGTCTGGAAGAAGAATTCATTAATTCAGGAATATAGAAGAAATGACTGCTAATATTTACATCTTCAGTTGGATAAAATCAGTTTTCTAACATTATAAACCAATGGCAGCCAAAATTGGATTTTCTCCACTGAAAAAAAAACTTACCAAAACTTCCACATTAATCCTCATTCCATTCCATTTTCCATCTTGACATATGAAGACTTATACATGCAAGAATAGATAAGGATAGAATTCAAGAATTTTTCATGTAGAACAAGTCAAATTTCAATAATGATAAAGAGAAGGGACTAGATTTGTGATTCTTTGATACAGAGAACTCCTGGATGAGAAAACTCCCTCTACCAATAGAGGTTGATATGTACTTGCAATTTGTATCTTAGGGAGTTGCCTAGGGCACTGAGATGCATTTCACTTATCCAGGGTCACACAGCCAATATGTATTAGGCAGGACTTGCACTCAACATTTTCCTGGTTCTGTGGTCTATCCTTTCCCTTTACTCTTTTATCCACTGTTGCCTAGAACACAAAACGAATGTTTAAATATAAAGGAAACTCATTTTAATATGGAGCTCAGAGTACATTCTACAGTTGCTTAAATACACATCATAATCCCCTAGGTAAAATTTTGCAAAAACTGTTAGGTGCCAGGATGAGGAGTCAACAATGGGGTTAACTTTAATTTTTCCTTTGTCCTCATTTCTTTTATGTGACAAAGTGACAAAGTCCAGTTGATTCCACCACCATAGTATCTCTCGAAAGTAATTTCTTATAGTCAACATGCTAGTAAAAGAATGGGTTTTATTATAATCTACCTAGACTTTTACAATTTCCCCACAGTGTGGTGCCACCCTCTCTTTCTAGCTTAGAGTTCATATCACTCACTCTAGTCTATATTCCAACTATATTTGACTTTCCTTTGCCCCTTGAATATTCCATGAGCCCTTATACATGGAAATCTTTGCTCACATGCTCTCTATGCTTGTAATACTTTCCCCAGTCTTGCTCAAATCTCATCCACCCTTTAAAGATCAACTCAAATGCCACTTTTTCTATGAAGCTTGCTCTGATTTCTTGAGCCTCTCTGGGAGCCATCTCTAGTTGTCCTTATCCATATCTGGCCACTGGACCCAGATGGCTTTGGAGGAGAAAGTGAGGCTGGTGACTTTGCACAGTCCTGCCTCACTTAAATCTAATTCACTTGGAAGTCAGGGTCTCATCTTCCTGATGTCTAGGTCTTCTTCAAGAACAAAGGGCAAACAACCAACAAACAACCCTCACTATCAGGTCTCACATAGCACTTCATTGTTTAACTTTCAGATGTATTTTTCATGTAATATTGTTTACTGTATAGTCTATCATAATTATCTCTATTTCTGTATTATCACAACCTTCACTATAAACTATTACATCAGGGATTATGTTCTGTCTAAACTTTCTATCTTGCCCCCTCCATATTACTTAGCACATCACTGTGCACACAATAGATGTTTAATAAATATTTGTTGAATGAATGAATCAAGAATATTGACAAGCAACTTCTGATAACTGCTATATTAGTTCATCCATCAATCTTTTTAGTTAGGGGTAGAAAGAAAAAGGGCAAAATTGACCAAGCAATCAATCAATTAGCAACCACTCATTAAAGAAGTATTTATTAAGCACCTATTTTGTTCCAGGAACTGTTCAAGAGCACAAGTACACATCTTGGAAAATCTTTATTCACTCTCATTCTAATGGGGGAGATAACCACTTCATTATATCTGTTTTGTGTGTATAAACACACACACATCTATATTGCACAAAGTTAATAAATACAAATACATACTAAATCATTGAATACAAAGTAATTTGGGAGGGAAGGTACTAGCAGTTAGGGGCATCAGGAAAGGCTTTATATATTTTGTACCTGAACTGTATCTTACAAGGAGAGAGGCACACTATGGGGTGAAGGCACACCATTCTTGGCATAATAAGCAGGTTGTACCCTCTTCTTAACCACCCTTAAGAAATTACCTTAAAATTTAGTTTAGTTTTTAGTCCTTTCTGAGAAAGAACAATAAGCCAAATATGCTTGAATGTCTTAGTTATATTTGTAACAAAACTGTATAGTTATAACTGCAATGTGTAGGTAATTGTTCATTTGACTTATTGAGCAAATCAAAAGAAATAAAACCTGATTCTAGCCCTCGAGAAATTTACAATATTATTAGAGATTGGACTTGCACATGAAATAGAAGAAACAAATGTTAAATTTTGTGGTACATATTGTAACATGCTAAAAGAGGCAGAAAATACAGACTTTGCATTTGGCTGATGATTTAATTCAGATCCCATACAGGAGGAAGAGCCTGAAAAATGGCAGGTGGTTTTTGTATAGGCCAAAAAGAGAAGTAAAGGGTTTTATAGTTATTCCTGTCTAATCTTGCCTTGCTAGGTTCAGACCATCATTTTAACCTGGCAGAATTTTTCTCTGTCCTGATACTGTTTTCTGGCATATTACTTTCCCTCCAAAATTTGTTACATCTCTAACTTTGATAAACTTGGGCTGGCATCAATCTATTGATCAATGATCTTTAGGTATGGTTATATAACCAGTTCCAATTGGTTATACAACCATCCAGCCTACCTTTCTTCTCTCTTTTCAACAAGGATATTATGAGACTCTGTCAAATTTTTTCTAATATCTTTATTATTATTTCTCTAGCACTTCACTGATTAACTAATCTAGAAATAGCCAAAAAAGAAAATGAGCTTAGTCTGGAATGGCTTGTTTTTTACTGAGCCTTTTCTGGACTCCAAAACTTGTGACTTCCCTTCCTAGGGGTTCACAAACCAGAATTTAATAATCCACTTTATAATTATGTTTGGTCCCTCCCATTATTTCCTCATTTTATTTAGAAGTCTAGGCTTATCTGTTCCACAAACACACAAAAGATAAAAAACTCAGATGGTTGCAGTTGGTCTTCAAATATCATATCCAGTGATGGCCCCTTTGCCTATCTATGCTCTTGTCGACATGCACGCCTCAGTGAACACCAGACTATTTAGCACAGCTTCCTTAATGGTGAATCTATGATTTATGGAATCCATTGTCTTCGTTTTTTTATATATCCAGAGTTATCAGTAATCTAATTCAGTTCTATTCCAATGCTTCAATGTGACATCAGTGCGACAGTGGGGTCTTAAAGGTTATTCTAGTGGGGTCTAAATTCAAGTCCAAGCTAATCTCAATCCCTCTTAATTCTAGTGCCTTCTCTCTTGATTGTTTCCATTTTCCTCCCTTTCTATAGCTTGTTTTTATAATAGTTATTTGCATGTTGTCTCTCCTTAGACTCTGAGGTTCTGGAGGGCAGGTACTGTCTTTCCTCCAAATAATCAAACTTACTATAATGAAAAACTGGTCAAATGTCGAGTGTCTACTTTGGTGTTTTGAGGGCAGGCAGTGTGAAAACTTTTTAAAGAAATTAGCAGATGAATGCCATACTTAGTAATCAGAATGATTCACTTAAACATTATAATTGGTACGTCATTTCCATTCTATCCAAAATGGACAATTGTGAGGTAAACGTATAATTTATATTCCATGAGATTCATGCATAATTAAATAGATGAACACTTTTGCATTTTTAATTTTGGTTGTAATTTATCTAGAGGTCTTTATTTGGTTGGTTCTCAATATCATATCAAGCATCCTTTTTCTACACCATAAATAAAAAGGTATTATTCTATTTCTGGCTAAGTCTAGATATAAGGATCAGGTATTTTTACTTAAAATTATTAGAATGTTTATATACATGTGTACTTGTCATGTGTGCATATATTATGCATATATGTATACACATATACAGACTCCCATAAATACATACATATATGTGTACACACACATACATATTCAGGTATAGCTCTGACTCTGTCATTTAAGAAACTTCAGTAGCTTTGTATTGATTACAAGCTAAAATACACATTAGCTTGGCACATTTGAGAAGCCTCTATAACATGGTACCAACTTTCTTGATATATTTTGCATTATTTGAATGTGGTATAGTGGAAAGAAAGCTAGATTTTAAGTCAGAAGACTTGGGTTCGTTCTCTCTTTACTGCTAGTCTGTCAACAAGCTTCTCTGTGCCTCAGTTTCCTTATTTGTAAAATGAGGGTACTGGGCTAGAGGACCTTTATAGTCCATTCCAGGTCTAGATCTATGGTCCTATGTGCTTATGATCATGCATTCAAAGTTCCAATTACACTGTTAATTCTTCCTCAAATTCAATATGCTCAAGATAAATTCTTTAAAATTCAATATGATAGGTATTCCACATACAATATTGAGTAAGAGATGATACTCAACTGAAGGCTTTCCTTATACTTATCTCTGTTTGTATACTTATATTGTATATAAATATATATACAATCTCTTATCTCTTCCTGTCCTCTCCACCAATCACTTTACTTCAAGGAGAACCTTACCTCCTTAAGGACTTTTATTCTTGAATCTCTAGCACCAAGCATTATCCCTACATAGTAGGTATTTAGCAAATGTTTATTGAACTGAATTTCTATGAATTTTGAAATGGAAGCCAATAACCTTCTAAAAGTACAGAAATATAAGTCCATACCATCATATCTAATGCAAAATTTTATGTTGTGATGAAAAATACTTTATAAACTTCAAAGTTCTTTGAAAATGAGTAACTTTTATTAGTAAATATATCATCTAGAATGGGTTTACTTAATCAAAATCTTCTGTCTTAAGAAGATTATTGGATGGCCCTGGCTGATAGTATGAAATCAGAACTTTAAACATACTTTTAAAAAATAAAAGACCTTTAAAATATTTTTCCATGTTGATAATGTGAACATGCTTTTATTTAGTTATGGAATCAAAACAAAATACTCAAGATAAGGAGAAAAATATCTTTATTCACGCAGTTATTTTTCTGAGTTAATTAATATGTAAACAATTTTCTACAACAGGCCTTTCCTGACCCCTCTAGCTACTGTTGCCTTTGCTACTAAGGTGACCTTTTATCTATTTTATTTGTATCTATACATACACAAATTTAGAGATGGAATTGACCTTAGATGTCATCGAATACAATTTCCTCTTTCACAAATGAAGAAACTGAGGTTTCTATAGGTGAAGGGATTTGTACAAATCTCACAGCTAATAAGTGCTGGGAGGAGGAATCAACCTTAGGTTGGCTCATCTCCAAATCCATAACTCTCTTGACTGCACTGATTGTCATGTTGTCACCCAATAATGATGTGAACTCCTTGAAAACAAGGATTATTTTTTATTTTTCTCTCTATTCCCAGTTCTTAGCACAGTGCTTGGGTGAAAATAAAAACTTCATCAGTGCTTTTTTGATTACCAGATTGTGATTATTTTTCATTGTTAATGAAAGCAGTAGGGGGTGCTATTGATAGAATGCTGAACCTGGAGTCAGAAAGACCTGAATTTAAATCCTGCTCAGACATTTACTAGTTGTGTGATCCTGCCAAGTCATTTAACATTGCCCAGACTATTTCCTGTTCTGTGAAATGAGTATAATAATAGCTCCAATATCCCAGAGTTGTCTTGGGAAAAAAATAAAAATAATATTTGTAAAGCACTTCACAAACTTAAAGATATAAACATACATCTTTATATATAGTTTATTTATTTACATTTATATTTTATTTACATATCTATATTTTTACACATATAGATGTCTATACATTATCTCTATTTTCTATCTATTTATACATAAATGCTAGCTATTGGGAGCACAAACACTTATGTGTTGCTGTATTACACAATAAAATTTTTTATTTGACAAAATTGGTTGGACAATTGTCTCCATGAATGTAAAAACCAAGGAAAGATTAAATTAATTAATAATTTTCCCTGAAAGATAACTTAAGTATCATACATATATGCTAATTAACTTTGAATGTAGGTGTCTTCATGTTTATGAATATGAATAAGCATAGATAATTACTACCTATAGTTTTAAGTATTGTTCTTTTGACAAGCCAGGAACATATAAAAATGACATTTCAAAATTTCTACTGGTGTAGATTACTATAGAAAGCTAATGTCTATTCTGTACCTGTCTTTTTCATGAGCATTTATAATAGTCAGATTCTCCCTTAGTGCTTAATTATTCTCTAGCAGTAATTTAGGGATGCAGTGAGGCATTAACTCTTTCAAGTAATCATGGTGACATAGAACCAGTGGTAAATTGGTAAACTTTAATAAAAAGCTTTTAGAGTGGAGGTATACGCACAATGCATTTTTAAGTTTAATCTGTATTATTAAAATTTACTTAATCACTTTTTAATGCTAAACAATCAATAAAACAATAAATTCATCTCTGATTTTTACCATTTTTTCCAATTTCTGAGGTGCAAATCCTCACACTGAAAATTTAATAATTGACTCTCATTTCCCTTACTTACAATACAATAAAAATAATGCTAGCTCACATTTATGTAATACTCAAAAATTTATAAAATACAGTCCCCCAACCCTGAAACAGGCATTATAAGTATTATTAGCTAACTTTCTAGTTGCGCAAACTGAGGCTCAGGGAGAATAATTGATTTCTGCTCATAGTCATACAGCTGATAAGCTTCAGAGTCAAGGCTCAAACTTAGATCTTCTAATTATAAGACCATTCTGCTTTCCACTATCACTCAAGGAAACTACATCAGAGATGGACTAAATGATCAACTATAGAAGTCTGAAAGAATTAATAAATCCCCCTCCCCTTCCACTTACTGTTAAAAAAGTGATTTATTAAGGAGAAAAATTAGGAACAGATAATTCATTGCTAATCTTTCTATTGTCAGATTCTGATTATAACTATAGTAATATTATTATAAACATTAAAATGAAGATAAAGGATCCAATACAAATTATATATTCAAAGGGAAAAAAACACTAGCAATATATTCAAAGGGAAAAAACACTAGCAATTTCTGTTTTGGTCTGAAGCTATTTAAAAGATTCAGTTCAATCCAGTACCTCTCAATCTTTTAAACCCACAGAGATAATATTCTTGACTTTCTGACTCATAAATTATGGTCAAACACATAATGGTGCTTTTGTTATAATAAGTAATAAGACAGTAGTAATAAAATAGTAATAGTAAGATAATAGTATAGTAATAATGGTAAGATAGTAATATAATAATAATAGTATAGGTAATAGATAATAAAATAAATAATAGTAAGAAAATTGTAATAAGAAAGATAGCAAATAGGTAGAAAATTAATTATAAAAATACTGTTATTTTATCAAACTTCTTAATAATCATTCATGTCAATAAAAAATAAAATTGCACCTTGAGATACATTTTTTAACCTGACCCTAATTTTCATGCATACCATTTCCAGTTTCTGCTTCATCATTTAACTAAAATTCCAAAGTAAATTATCTAAACTCTTCAATACACTAACAACTTGTCAAACAATTATTGTAAAAGCAATTTATGTCTGTACTATTTGACTCCTTTTTGTAGAAAGTTTTATGATTTACATTCTTTGTGTTAAATTGCTCACAAAGCTCAGTTTTTAGGACAGTAGTAATGAAGCATATGAAATGTTTCTTGTAACAACAACTTTTTTCTATTTCAATGCATTATTGGAAAAGGCTTTGAACCCATCAGCATTCTGACAAGATAAATCATTTTATAAATAAAGGAAGGAAATCTGTCAAGTTTCTTTTTATGTATTCACCAAATTGGAAAAAATTGGGGCAGATAATTACATTGAGAAATTTCTACCTACATCATTCCTGAGTTTTCTAAAAAGATGACAGAATCCTATAGGTTAAGAATATTATCTTTCCAGATTTTAGCTCATTTTGTTTAATTTATAAACTATTTGGATGAACACGCTTAAAAGAAGACATGAATATTGCCTTCACATCCATAACTATGGATAATACATATGTAATATAATATACACATTTGTATATATATGTATAACTTTAATTTCCTTAAAGTGCAATGGAAAGGCACATGATGGGCAAGAATAGGCGATATCATATCATCAGGGAAGAAATGAGCATAAGTTATGTAAGGAATGTCATCAGAGAAATGTATGACCAGGAAATGAGGTGGGCCCATCTCATAGGGAAAGTGAAAGATTCCTACAGAGACAGCCTGTAAGGTTCATTGTTATCCATATAATGTTAAAAAATATAGAGCAAGGATATAATCACCCTCTGAAGGATATATAGGAGGAAATGGACAAGATGCACTCAGAATGAAAAAGTGTGGATGGGTTGCAATCTATACCCTTGGAGGCATTTCACACATTGACAGATACTGATCCCAAGTGCTGAAGTTTCCTTCCTCTGCCTATGCCACTTTATCTCCATGTTACCTAACAGCAGTTGATTCTCACTTCTCTCATTTATTAAGATGAAGGCTCAAGGGACAAAGATTGCCAAAACACAGGTGTAAGAATAAAGAAGGATAGGGAGTGTGATTATGTATGAATATGTATATATGAGTAATACATATTCAACATGGTATGACACATACGTAAAATATGGTATATATTTATATATGCATATATGTTGTTTAGTCATTTCAGTTGTGTCTGACTTTTGTGATCTCATTTGGGGTTTTCTTAGTAGATACTGGAGTGGTTTGCCTTTTCCTTCTCTAACTCATTTTTACAGATGAGGAAACTGAGGCAAATAAGGGTTAAGTGCTTGCCCAAGGACATATAGCTAGTAAATGTCTGAAACCATATTTGAAGTCATGGAGACGAGTCTTCCTGACTCCAGGAACTGCATTGTATCTATTACAACATCTAGCTGCTCATAGATTCATATATATACATACATATCTATACATGCACATCTATACTTCAATCTGCATACTGAGTTCATCACCTCTCTACCCAAAGGTAGCTTTTTAGAATCCAGGTCCACCTTCATACAATGATCATCAGAACAGAATTTTAGTGGACAACTTGACATATTAGCAATAGAATATCTGAACAACCTGTTCAGAACTATCCATAATTCACAATGAAATTTCCTAAACCCATGAACACTGGGGATCTCCTTTTGCTGTCACTAAGCAGTGTGGTAGTGACTCAGTGCTTTGAGTTCATATTCTTAGGGAGAAAGAAGCAAGAAAAAGACATAAGGTTCAGACAAAGAAGTAATGGTATAAATTCTACACCATTAAAAAGGCTGTCTACCACTGTGCAAAACTCAGGCAGTTGGTTGTTCTGTGATTTAGAATGTAGAATATTGAAACTAGAGGAGAAGTCTGAGATTATTTAATACAGGGGTTTACAATCTTTTTTTTTTTTGTATTATGGACCCATTCATAATTCTGGCAGAGTCAATGGATCCTTTCTTAGAATAATGTTTTTAAATGCATAAATTAAATATATAGAATAATGAAAGAAATCAGAAACAGTTATCCCTTTCACCTCACAGGGGTTAGAGGCACAGCACCCCCATGATCTGGAAAATCTGCACAGAATTTTTTGGCCTTCCCTTCATATAAGAGAAGTATGAGATATTATGGTATTAAAAATAAAACATATTCGTATTACATATATAATATATAGTATACACACTATATATTATACATATAATACTATACATATATCTTATGCATTTCTAGGTTTCTAAACTTTTTTTTCTGTGATGTTTGCTGGCCTCTGTGTGTCATCTATGGCTTCCACAACCCCCCCCCCCAAATTCCCATTTAACTTTTTATGCTGACCCACAATATATCAAAATTACGATGGGGAAAGTCATAATGTGGAAAGGATAACTGCATATGGAAATAAAGATTATTTTTTAAATTCAAGTTCATGTACTCTCTGAAACCAATTTGCAGATTTCTTGTAGGTTTCTAGATCCCATGATAAGAATGCTTGATTTAGCTGAAGTTCATTATTTGATGAAAATGAGGACCAGAGGACCCAAATGTACAAAAGTATTTATAGCAGCTCTTTTAGTGGTGGCAAAGAATTGGAAATTGAGAGGATGTCCATCAATTGGAGAATGGCTGAACAAGTCAGGGTAAATGAATGTAATAGAATACTACTGTGCTATAAGAAATGATAAGCAGATGGACTTCAGAAAAACCTGGAAAGAGTTATATGAACTTATGCTGAGTGAAATAAGCAGAACCAGAACATTATACACAGCAACAGTCACATTTTGTTATGACTGACTTTGATAGACAGCTCTTCTCAGCAATGCAAGGATCTAAGACAACTCCAGAAGACTCACATACTATCCATATCCAGAGAAAGAACTTTGGAGTCTGAATGCAGATGGAAGCAGACTACTTGCTCTCCTTCTCTTTCATTGTTTTGTTTTGTTTCTTCTTTCTCATGCTTCCTCTCATTAGTTCCAATTCTTTTTTACATCATGACTAATGTGAAAATATGTTTAATATGAATGTATAAGTGGAGTCTAGATTGCACATGGTCTTGGGGGGGAGAAGGAGGTGGAGAAAAATTTGAAACTCAAAATCTTATGGAAGTGAATGATGAAAACTAAAAATAAATTAATTATAAAAAAAGAAAAGAAAATGAGGCCCAGATAGAAGGAGCTTATTTTCATTTTTAAAATAACACAAGTAGTAATTAGTAGAGTGGGGTTTGGACCAAGATCTTATGACCAAAAGTGATTTTTTCAATGATGTTATTTTGATGATCTTTTAATATGACTTTAATAACATTTAATGATCTTTTCAATATGTTATTTTGCCCTTTGTGTGTCCTTAATGTTCCTTTTAACTTGTTTCACTACATAACAGGTGTGTGTGTGTGTGTGTGTGTGTGTGTGTTAGGACTTAGGGCACACTATCATTTGTCATGGCCTTGCCATGGAGAAGATGTGTCTTTGCTTTAGGTCATCTTAACTTCTGGAGGTCTTTTGCTTTTGTTCTAAAGCCCACATTTCCTCCCTAAACAAATTCTACCCCATGCCTGATCTCCTGTTTCTTCTCACTCCTTATTCACATTAAATGCCCCACGTGAAAAAAGATAGCTAATTATGAGCCTGGCTTACTTCATCTTTCAAGGGATGATTTTAAGACTGAATCAAAGTAGGCTAAATCTACTACAATACATTCTAATAGCTAGTTTTCCAAATACTGAATAGGTTCATAATGATTTTATCTTTCCTTAATTATAGGCCCATGCAAATGAAATTTTAAAAAATACTATAATACTGAAGTTTAAGACTAATATTGTTGACTCTCCATTTGACATAAAATAGGCTCCCCAAATCTCTGCTCTTAGGGATGACAAGTGCTCTATATTTGCTGCTACACATCAGGTGGCGAGGGAGAAGGCTGAAACATTCCTGTTTGTTGCCTATTATTAGCAATGGAATCTAATTCAGCATTTACTTCCATGAGACTACATTTTCCATCTTGTTAACACTTCTCAACCTGTTCCCAAACACAAATGCAAGAATTGAGGTTAAATGATTTTCCACCTGCCACCCTATAAGCTAATGGCAGCCGTAGAAATATTCAGTCTCTCATAGTTCCCTTAACTGTGTCACCTCCCAACTGTAGAAAGGTGCAGTCTATAGCTATGTTACTACTTATCACTATTGCTAACTTTCTCTTTTGTAAACCACATATCTGCAAGTGACAATGTGAGTTGATTAGGTCTCCACTGCTTCCTTTATATCTGTGAAGATAATGGAACTTTCTTCTAAAAAGAAGTATGAAAACAATAAAATGAAATAATGTTTTGCCACAATATTTTTTTATATCAAGACATTACCAGGCATTCCCATCATTTCATTTTCAACATGTTATTTACTTGTGAGGCTTATAAATTTCCAAGATGTGTCAATGTTAAGTTGTAGCTCATAAATTGTAACTAATGACAGTTTAAATGAGTAGTTCCTTTCATACAGTAATCTCAGAATTACAATTGCCAGGTTAGAATAAGAAAATGCATTCTAAGAGTTCATTTTTCCAAAGAACATCATATTGACTCTCTTCGAGGTCCAATCTGTCAATTACTTCTTCACTGGGGCATTAAGTGGCATTTGATTTAATGTACCCCTAAAAAGTATTCCTCTTTCTATGGACTAAAGAAAAACGATGTAGATGAAAAAAATTGGCATGTCTTTCAAAACGTTTATCTTTCTTTTTTTCTTTTTTTTTCTTTCTACCTAGATAATAAATGGTACTGACTATTCAACATCTGGTTCCTTAAGTATTTTCTTTTTGGATTTAATTGTAAATAGCTAAGCTCATTTAACAGTATTACTCTTTCTCTCCTCTCCAGAGATTTCTTTCACTGTCATTCTCCTTGTCTGGCCTCACAAATTTATAATAATTCTTCATTTCTGAGGAATCTAACTTCTATCTTCTACCCAACTGTCCAATATCTTTATCAACTTTACTTAGCAGATCCATAACTTTATAATTCTGTCACTACAGAACAATAAAATGAAAGTCATTTAGATTAAAACATAAATTAGTCCTATCTGTACCGTTGGGAAATATTCTTGATGGTCAGTTACCTCCTTTTCTGTTACTTTCTAGTCTGCTATGACACAAATCTTGTCTTGTTCGATTTTGAAACTCTCTTTGATCTTTTCTCCAATGTAAATATCCTTGAGAATTCATTATCAGCATTCCTATTTTGAAGTCTCGTAGGGGTTATCTAGTAACTTAAATATATAACAGATATATACCAAATAACTATGAGAGGCCATTCTCCATTTCTGTATTCTAATAGTATGTCAGAAATTTTTTTAAAGTTTAGATTTTTTATTAATATAAATACATTTTTAATAAAATAAGTAATCATGGTCATGGAAATATAAGACTAATGAGTGCCATTCGAATATGACAAATCATTCTAAACAAAAACCACTTGAAAATGTATTTTCTATTTGCTCAATAGAATATATATTACATATATTATAAGATACACATTATGTATAATATATATTTTCTTCATATCCTATTTTGCTCTGACTTTTTATTCTTTCAAGTCAGAAATGTGATTTCATTAGTAAAGAGGAAACTCACTGTACCAATTCAGGTAGGCACTTTCTCTGCTACTCAGACAGTATTGGAGAATTCTAGTTAGGGGATGGTGACCGGAGGTTAATTGAATTATTCAGGGTCACACAACCAGCATGTGTCAGAGGTGGATCTAGGGCCAAAATCTTTCTGATTCTGAAACTAGCTATCTATTCATTACAACACAGTGCCTCTTTGTATGATATATATATATATATATTTCCCTCTAAAGCAGTAATGTCAGATTTTTGGTTATCAAGGATATTTGCTGAGTAGCTAACTCCATGTAAAGTATTGCATTTGTTCTTTGGGCTTAGATAAATCATGAAAAATTTAATTCCTGGAAGAGACCTCTTAAGGAAAATTTACATGCTTAAGAGTAGAACTCAATGACAAAAAGCCTCTTGAGAATAGATATCACTTCAGAATAAAGTAGCCAAATGGTCTGTGATAGGCATGAATCAGCACTGGACTATATTTGTGGTCCCTCTGCATGTGTATTCCTAAAGGAACAGATTCCTTCTTGAATATAAAACTTTTTCGAAAAAGTCTAATAACAGATTGTTTCATATAGTCAGTACTGGAGAAACAGTGTGCTATCAAGAATGAACTTCTAGAGTTGGGGAAAATCCTGAGTTTGAATTTCACTTCTGGTTCTAGTTATGTGACCATGAGCAAAGCCAGTTAATCTCTCAGGGCCTCAAGTGAGTCTCTAAGACTTATCTACTAAATGATAGGAAGTAAAATCTCAGTCTTTCCAGTAAGGATTTCTGACCAGGATAATAACATTTTTGGACTCCTGAGATATCTTCTTGGCTTTTTTTTAGCAGTTAATAAACTAGAGGAACACATTAGTCAGTGAATAAATATGTGGATTATTAGAACAGTTTAACATATTTCTTAATGAAGTGGAAATTACCATGGAATGCCAATAAGAAATGTAAATATATGTCTTAAAATACATATATATATGTATATATATATATATATGTATAATTTTTTAACATTTGTTTTTAAAACTTTGATTTTCATATTCTTTCTCTTCTTCCCTCCTTACCCACCTTCACTGGGAAGACAAGCAATTCAATATAGGTTGTACATATATAGTTATGCAAAATGTTTCCATAGTAGTTATATTGTGAAAGACTAACTATATTTCCCTCCATTCTATCCCATCCACCATTTATTCTATTTTTTACTTTGACCCTGTCCCTTTTCAAAAGTGTTTGCTTCTAACTACCCTCTTCCCCAATCTGCCCTTCCTTCTATCATCCCCCCTTTTTATCTCCTTCCCACCTATTTTCCTGTAGGGTAAGATACCCAATTGAGTATGTATGTTATTCCCTCCTTAAACCAAATCCAATCAGAATAAGGTTGACCCATTCCCCTTCACCCTCTTGCTCTTCCCCTGCATTGTAACAGTTTTCTCTTGTCTGTTTTATATGAGATAATTTATCCTATTCTATCTCTCTCTTTCTCCCAATATATTCCTCTCTCACCTCTTAATTTTATTTTTTAGATATCATCCCTTCATATTCAACTCATCCTGTGCCCTCTGTTTATGTATACATGTACACACATATACACACTCACATATATATTTATACATATACCCTCCTATACACACATATGTATGTATACATACATATATATGTATACATATACATACATACATACATACATATATATATATATATTCCCTTCAACTATCCTCATATTGAGAAAAAGTTTCATGAGTTACAATTATTGTTTTTCCATGTAGGAATGTAAATAGTTCAACTTTAATAAGTTCCTTATGATTTATTTTTCCTGTTTACCTTCTTGTGCTCCTCTTGCTTCTTGTATTTGAAAGTCAAATTTTCTGTTCAGCTCTGTTTTTTCATCAAGAATACTTGAAAATCCTCTATTTCTTTGAATGACCATATTTCCCGCTGAAGCATTATACTTAGTTTTTCTGGGTAGGTGATTTTTGGTTTTAATCCTAGGTCATTTAACCTCCAGAATATCATATTCCAAGCCTTTAGGTCTTTTAATGTAGAAGCTCCTGGATCTTGTGTTATCCTGATTGTGTTTCCACAATACTCGAATTGTTTCTTCTTCACATCTTGTAATATTTTCTACTTGACCTGGGAACTATGGAATTTGGCTATGATATTCCTAAGAGTTTTCTTTTTGGGATCTTTTTCAAGAGGCAATTGGTAAATTTTTTAATTTCTATTTTACCCTCTGGATCTAGAATATCAGGGCATTTTTCCTTGAGAATTTCTTGAAGGATGACTTCTAGACTCTTTTTTTTTTTATCATGGCTTTCAGGTAGTCCAATAATTTTAAAATTATCTCTCCTGGATCTATTTTCCAGGTCAGTGGTTTTTCTAACAAGATATTTCACATTGCCTTCTATTTTTTCATTTGTTTGGATCTGTTTTATAGTATCTTGATGTCTCATTAAGTCATTAGCTTCCATTTGCTCCAATCTAATTTTGAAGGAATTATTGTTTTCAGTGAGTTTTTAAAATTCCTTTTCCATCTTACTGATTCTACTTTTTAATGTGTTCTTCTCCTCATTGGCTTTTTGGACTTCTTTTGCCATTTGAGTTAGTCTATTTTTTTAAGGTGTTATTTTCTTCAGTCAGGCTGTTGACCTGGTTTTCATGATTTTCATGCATAACTTTCATTTCTCTTCCCAATTTTTCCTTCACTTCTCTCACTTGATTTTCAAAATCCTCCTTGAGCTCCTCCATGGCCTGCAACCAGTTCATATTTTTGTTGGAAGATTTTAATGCAGGACTTTTGACTTTGTTGTCTTCTTTTGGTTCCATGTATTGATCCTCTTTGTCTCTAAAAAAAGATTCTATAGTCTGATTGCACTTCTTCTGTTTGTTCATTTTGCCAGCCAATTACTTGACTTTTGAGCTCTTTGCCACAGTAGAACTCTGCTTCCAGAGTGGAGAGTGCCATGTCCCAAATTGCTGGGGCTTTCTTAGTTGTTGCCAGAGGTGTTGTCAGAGGTCTGAGGCAGACGCCCTCTCTACTGCCACCATGAGCTCTAGCACACAGGTGTTCCTCACCCATGGACCACCACCCAAGACTGCAAACCAGATCAAGCAGGTCAAAGCAAGAGTGATGAATGGTTGCTTGGTCACCCTATGATCTGCAGGCCAGGAACTTTGAAGGTAGCCGCACAACAGCAGCTGCAGCCACTGCACCTCCACCACCTCTTGCATTGGGGGCAAGGGCTGGACCTCACTCTTCTATCATTCAGTTCCAACAGAGTTCTCCACTGAACTTTTCCTTTTTCTTTGGTGTTTATGGGTTGAGAAATCTGGAAACCTCTACAGCTGCTGGTGATTCACTCTCCTGAAGCCTGCTCTGGCTGGTCTGGACCACTGGTTGGGGCTGCCCTGAGTCTTGGCTGGTGGCTAACATGGGACTGCCCCTGGCTCCCAGCATGGTGAAACAGACCCTTCCTGTCAGCCCTCCAGGCTGCCTTCAGTGGGAGATTTGTTCTCTCTGTCACTTTGTGGGTTCTGTAGCTCTAAAATTTGTTTAGAGTCATTTTTTACAGGTATTAGAGGTGGTTGGAGCAAGGGCTCAAGCAAGTTCCTGCTTTTACTCGACCATCTTGTCTCCATCCCCCCCTTGAAATTTTTATATAAGCTTATGGTTCATATAGGGGTTTTCCAAACTAAGGGTTTTTTTGTTCCTATTCTGTCATTCTTCATATGTTTTTATTTATTTTGAAAAGATATGATTTTTTTTTACAAATTTAGCAATATTCTTTAATAATTAGAGTATTGACCCATTTGTAAGAGTTGCTTAGCAAGTAAGTTAGATGATCTCTAACTAGGGCACTTTATGAGTTCTTTTGGTCTCCTTGTTATGCCAATTAATTTACATTGGCCAAAAAAAATTCCTTCCTGATACATTGTTGTTTTCTATCTATCTATCTCTCTATTTATCTATCTATCTACATACTACCTCTTAATAGATTTTCAAGAGCTTGGGACCTTTTATTTTCAAGCAAAAGAAAGAAATTATAAATAGGAGCAAAAAAAACCCACAAAAAAGAAATTTAAAAAGTCAATCATCTAATTATCAGCAAATCATTAAATAAGAAAGGATATCACTAAAACAATAAGACTGCCACTAAAACTTTATTTTACTTGCAAACATAATTTCAGGTAATCATAGTCACTGTTTCTGCCACTAGTTAACATTTATAAAGTGCTTTAAAGTTTGTAATGAACTTTAAATATATCAACTCATTTGATCCTGACAACAACTCTGTGACTTAGGTATTATATTATTATCCCTATTTTGCAGATTAAGAATCTGAGTTTTAGAAAGACTAAGTTACTTGCCCAGGGTTATAATTAGTAAGCATTTGAGGTAGTATTTGCATTCAGGTCTGCCAAACCTCAAGTCCAGTATGCTATCTACTTCACCACCTAGCTGCCATTATTTAATCTACTGCACCACCTTCTATTACTTCTAAAAATTATTAATTGATTGTATTATTTTTCAAAACATGCAGAACTTAAAAAATTAGTCATTGCATATACATCATTTATCTATTGATTTAAATTTTAAAATCTCATTGATAAAGAATATCTCTTAGAATATGACTTTCTAAGAGCTCTGGCCAGGATAACCACAACTGATCCTCTTCTAGAAATAGCAAAACAATCAAATATCATCAATTCCACATAATGCATTCTTTTGGTTTGTTGTAGTTTAAGTGTTTTTCAGTCATGTCCAATTCTTCATGATCCCATTTGGGTTTCCTGGAAAAGATACTGGAGTAGTTTGCCCTTTCCTTCTCCAGCTCATTTTACAGATGAGTAAACTGAGGTAAACAGGGTTAAGTGATTTGCTCAGGTATTCCTGATTTCTGGTCTGTCACTCTAAAGTAGCACTATGTCTTCTTGTAATTCAAGGGGAAAGTAAAGCAAATTTGGTAAGTGTGGTTGAATAGACCTCAAAGTGGTATAACATTCAGATTTAGTTTTGAGAATCATGCAAAAGTTCTGGTTTTCATCTAACCCATATAAATTCTTTAATTTCAGAATGATCTGGCAATCTTGTAACAAATAGTTTCCCTATAGAATTTTTAGCATGTTCACCATAAGGTCTGGCCAAGTATAATAGCTATGTTTATAGTAGCATTTCAACACTTTTGAATTTCAATCTCAGGAAACACTGGCTATGAAAAACATATTTAATATTTTCAAATATTTTTAAAAAATTGAACTTTGGTCCCTAAACAGGCTTTATAGATGATTTCCATATGTATATTTAAAAAAAAACTTGAATCTGTCTCGAATCTACATTTTAAAGGCAGGAAGAAATTTTTTTTAAATGTACATGCTTTTGTACGGTAACTAAGCAGAGAGAAATGCAGACTATTTTGGAAAGAATAGGAACTCTTGCTTATATTTGAATGTTTTTAGAGATTCAGGGCACTCACATGGCACAGACAGTAGAGAACAAGAACAGTAATGAACATGATTTATCAGATATTCTAATTTTTCCCTAGGGCTGAATAGTTGAAAAGCCTCACTTAGCTACCATACTAAGCCACATGTGATCATAAATAGAGTGCTGGGACCTCAGCTCAAAATCTACTCCTAACACTTACTGGGTGTGAGACCCTGGGCAAGTCACTTTAACCTCATTTCCTCATCTGTGAAATGAAGGGGTTGGACTCACAATCGTCTTGAAGACCCCTTACAGCTTTAAATCTATGATTCTATAAAATAAAACAAAGAAAGTATTTGATGGAATTTTAAAACATTTCCTTCTCTGTTTGAAGCATAGCTATTTACTATAGCATTTCAAGAACATATTTTATTCCTTGCAAAAAGGAATTTTTAAAATTTCCTCATCTTTTCAACAAATGAGTCCTTTTTATCAGCCTATTTTCCCTTTAATGGGTGTCCTGATAATCTAGCAATATCCCCATACCTGTGTGTACATATATCTTGAATCTACTTCACACTGATAGAACATCACACTTGGATCTAAAATTTTAATTTGGTTGGAACAGCTCTCTGTGATAACTGAACACTTGCTTACCTTGAGACACAGTTTGTATGTTTATTGAAGACCAAGCCAAATCTCTTTAAAAAACATTGGTGTAACACTACCTGTAATAATTTTGTCTACAAGTTTAACCAATGCAAATTAATTGCCACAACAAGGAGACAGAGCTCATAAAGGGCCCTAATTAGAGAACATATGACTTATTTGCTAAACAGCTCTTAAAAATGGGTTAATATTCTAAGTTTCATGAAAAAGGATAACAAACAGTTGTGAGAAATGTTATATCATACAATCGAGAGTGATCAGTTAAAAAGAAGTTTAGTTAGACACCAAAAAAGCAAAGTCATCCCACAGGCAATTAAGAATGTAAATGGGAGAATTATTATTTTTTATTTTGCTTTTTGGAGGGCAGTTGGGATTGTGATTTGCTGAAGGTCACATGGCTAGTTTTTGTTTTAAGTGTCTGAGGCTGTATTTGAACTCAGGTCCTCCTGACTCCAGGGCTGGTGCTCTATTCACTGTGCCACCTAGCCTCCCCAATGGGAGAATTATTAAACCAAATAAAAATGGAAAATATTTGTGGAAAAATCCCAACCAAACAAAAACATAAAGAAAAACACTGGCCTGGAAAGCACTCGGCATCATCAAAGTAGACCACTGCTGAAGAATGGCTTGAGGGATCTGTCCAATAGAGCAAAACCATAACAAGGAATTCTGGTCCTTGGAGGTAAAGCCCAATGAATCCGGGGAGATCGGGTGTTCAGTCCTGGTAAGGGATCAGGGGAGTGCTGAATGGCTCACCAGGTTAAGGGAAGATCTTAGGATGCCCCCTCCAGGGCCTTCCAGCCTTCATCATCAGTACCTACAGGTAGCTTACAGCTGAGCCATTCATGGTTAGAAGCAGCCCCACCAGGAGACAGTTCTCTTCCCCTGTGTTTGATTTGTGCGTTCCATAGCACAGTCCACAATCTTCAACCTCCTAAGGAAGCAGGGAGTAGGGAAATCATAATAGTAATTTCTCTTGACTTTGGAATGCAGCAGAAACAAGGGGAGAGGTGTCAAAATCAAGGTGGCAAAGTAGGGGACAATTGCTATGACTGGTTGGCTAGTGATGCACAGGTGGCTTTGAGATTGGAGCAGCTAGGAGGATGGAGTACCTTAGTCACTCCGTCCTTTCATCTCCCCAGTTCCAGACTCCCTTAAGTCCCACCCCCACTCCTTAAGATGATAGCTGCCTTTGTTGAATTGCTTTGAGAGGTTCTAATAATGAGAAGACTTAAAAATTATTCTGTAAATCTTCCCTTCAACCTTCTTTGGATATTGGAATTAGGCATTGAAAAGGCTGGGTTTTGTAGCAGAAGCCAGTGCTTTCTTTGCCTAGGGCTTGCTAGGAGCTAAGGCAAAAGGTGCCTTATAATCATGTTTTTTTTTTTTTTGCAATTTAACTACCACCTTGCAAACAGCTGCTAAGTAAATAAACCTATCCACACTCAAGCAGAAGCTTTAGGGAAGTTACCTCCAATGAATTATTTATTTTAGTAGGGGTTTTATGAGGCCTTTTATCCCAAAAAAAAATTTGCTGAGAGATCTCTGTGTAAATAGGAACGATTCTGGAATGGGGTATTAGAAAAGAGGAGCTAGAGAAAAAATGCCTTCAAGGTATTCAAAGCAAAAGTTAGGGCCAAGCAGAGGGAAGGCCCTGACCACATTAAATAAAGTGTTTGGTAGGCAAAATATCAATAGTGGTCTGGCTGTAGTTAAATCTCATGGCAGTAGATAGTCTGTGGCTGCTGCTCAGGAGAAGCAGGGGCCTCTTAATCTCTACATCTGGGAGAAAATCCCAGTTTTTCCTTCCCCAGTTCCAATGGGCCCACCAGGAAATGAGATGTATTAGATATGACTTTAGAATTTTTGAACATTATAGAATTGATTCGACTGAGTCAATAATTGCGATTATTAGCTTTATTTTTATAGTTTGGGATCATTCAAAAATTAAAAGGCAAAGCAAAGGTCAGAACCATGGTATTTGATTAGACTAGTATTTTTACAGATGCAAAGAGAGGATTTTTATCCCAGCTTAAAAATTCTATCAGGTCTAGGAGGAAATATAGAATTTTCCATTTAAACATTAATTATAAAAAATTGATCCATTATAAATATGTTTCACTCTCTACCCTCCCCCAACCATATAATAATAGAATATAATAATAGTTCTTAGCTAGAATTTATTTATAATATTATAAATTCATATTAATCTTCCTATAGCTGAGTATTTGCAAAATCATTGCTAGCTCAGAACATAGCTGCCTTTTGAAAGCCAAAAGTAATACTTTTTAGATAAATGTAACAGAGATCCTCCCCCGCACAAAGAATTAGTGTCATAAAAGACTAAAATATTCCATTTGCACTTTTATCATTCAGTTTCACATATGCATAGCCTAAATAAACATCAAAATTATGGATGGTTTTCTGAATTATTTTGTTAAAATTTCAAGAATGCAAGCATTAAATCAAGAATCCCTAGACCTCTGGCCAGAATTTAACAAATTATCCTTCTATGAGATATATATACATATATATATATATATGTATATATATATATATGAAAATATAATTTATGAATCTCTTGGAACAATTGTTTTCAATAACTAATGTGCTCTGTTTAGACCAGTTCTGTGTCCCACCTCCCCTCCCACCCAGCTACTGGTTTTACAGACCAAACAACTTTAAGAGGAAAAACATTGAAAGGCCTCCAGCAGGTCATTTTAAATGCCTTATCTTGGGACAAGGAGACTGTAGGATTATGAAGGCTATATCAATGGAGTGTAAACTGCCAGCTCCTACAAAGCTGGAAAGGCTTCAAGTACAGGCCTGAGAACAGAATATCTATCATCCTAAATCCAGGAGGAGAGAGGCTCAACAGAAGTTAGCAAATAGGTGATGAATATTGGGGCGGGGGGAGGCTGGGGCACAATAAATATTTCCTATGGAATGGAGAAATTGTGACCTGCCTTAATGAAGGCAATAACCAAACTAATAAGATCAGAGGTTATTCTATCACAGATCTAGAGCTGGGCAAAATAGGGTAGTACCAGTCTTTAAGTAAGCAAACAAATAAGTGGATAAATGAATAAATACATGAGTAAAATAAATAAGTTAATGAATGGACAAAGAAATAAATAATAAAGGCTGAGAGGTAGCATGGCTTGGGGGTTGAATCCAATTTCTTTTTTTTTTTTTAATTTTAAATTGATTTGTTTATTTACTTTTAGTTTACAACATTCATTCCACAGTCCCTTGAGTTGCAAATTTTCTCCTCTTCCCTCTTCCTCCCCCTCTCCCTGGGTCATGGCAGCATGTACTCAAATATTAGTCAGATTGTAAAGAAGGATTATAACTAATGGAATGATCAGTGGGAAAGAGGAAACAAAACAAAACAAGAAAAAGAAACAGATCAAGTAGTATGTTTGAATCTGCATTCAGACTCCGCATCTCTTTCTCTGGATGTGGATATCTCTTTCGATCATTAGTCTTTTGGAGTTGTCTTATAACCTTACATTGCTTAGAGGAGCCCAGTCTACTGAAGTTAGCTGTCACATATACACTGTGTCTGTGATTGTGTACAGATTTCTCTTGGTTCTGCTGCTCTTGATCAGCATCAGTTTATAATTTTGAGCCCAGTTTCTAACATAGCTTGGTCCTGTCACTCTAGGCAAGTCACTTAACATCTCAATGCCCCCAGGCAATCCCCTAAAACTAAACTGCAGAGAGCAGGGATGTAGGGCAGAGGCAGTTTAGTAAAAGCTTTTTTTTCAGAATAATGTTTT
This sequence comes from Gymnobelideus leadbeateri, assembly GCA_011680675.1. Taxonomy (NCBI): domain Eukaryota; kingdom Metazoa; phylum Chordata; class Mammalia; order Diprotodontia; family Petauridae; genus Gymnobelideus; species Gymnobelideus leadbeateri. Next base: position 837,032 of record WOXC01011766.1, on the reverse strand, counting down.
AAATGCATGAAGTAAAATTAATAAGATTATAAAAGAAACCAATTATATTGAAATATGGTTATCAAAATATTACTTTTCTGAAAGTTCAAAAACCTCAAGTTAAAAACCTTTGGTATTAGCAGAGTTATCTCACTGGTTGTTCCAGTCTACACCAATGAAATGAAAAGTCTACACTAAAGGGGAAAAAATTATTCCAAATTGGGGTGGAACCAAGATGGTGGAGTAGAAACAGCACTTCCAAGGCGCTCTGCCCCACAAAACTTCCAAACAATGTGAAAGGGGACTCTGAACAACTTCTGGAGCTCCAGCACCCACAGAACTAGACAGAGAAACTAACCTCCTGCTGTGGAGAACCCAACAGCCCTGCAGGGAGCGGTGAGCACAGCGCTCCAAGAGCAGGCAGCACAGCGTACTGGGAACCGACAAGCAGCGCTCTGGGAGCTGAGCCCAGGCCCAAGTGAGTTGTGGTTTTAGCCCTAGGGTCGGGTAAACTATCTCATGTAGAAGAGGCAAGGGGAAGTAGTTGCAGGGGAGGGGAAGAACAGGAAGGCAAAAAGGCAAAACCATATTCTCATTAAGGTTGGCTCAAGGAGAGAATCACATACATACTAAATGGGATATCTCACCCTGCAGGAGAGTAGGGGAAAGGGGGATGAGAGGGGGGAGGATGGAGGGGAGGGCATTCTGGGGGGAGGGAAGGTTGGAAGTACCCACTATCAAAGAGGGACAGGATCAAAGTAGGGGATGGACCAGGTGGGAGGTGAGATAGGTGGGAGGGAAATATAAGCAGTCTTTTACAATATATCTACTATGGTAATGTTTTGCATAGCTATACATGTACAACACATACTGAATTGCTTATCTTCTCAGAGGGAGTGAGTGACAAGGAGGAAGGGAATGGATCTGAAAATTGAAGTGTTAAAATTAAATGTTTCATAAGATGTCCAGGCATTGTGGCTCAGATATTCACCTTGCCCTAATGGCAAAATCGAAGGGGCTATGGGAGAAGATATGGGAGAGAGCAGATTGGATTAGGGGATATCTAGTGGGACTGCTATTCTGGAGTGCTGGGTAGGGGAAAATGGGGGAAAAATTGTAACTCAAAATTTGGTGGAAATGAATTATGTAGACCAGAAGTTAATAAAGCATTTGTTTAATTGAAAAAAATATTCCAAATTGTGTTATCCTTAAGGGGAGTTTGTTGGTAATTGTTTCTTTGGAAGCTCTGCAGTTCTCAGTTTCTTTCCTTCCTTCCTTTCCTTCCTTCCTTTCTTCCTTCTTTCTTTCCTTCCTTTCCTTCCTTCCTTTCTTCCTTCTTTCTTTCCTTCCTCCCTCCCTCCCTCCCTTCCTTCCTTCCTTCCTTCCTTCCTTCCTTCCTTCCTTCCTCTCTCTTTCTCTTTCTTTCTTTCTTTCTTTCTTTCTTTCTTTCTTTCTTTCTTCCTTCCTTCCTTCCTTTCCTTCCTTCCTTCCTTCTTTCCTTCATTCTTCCTTCCTTCCTTCCTTCGTCCTTCCTTCCTTCATCCTTCCTTTCTCCTTCCTTCCTTCCTTCCTTCCTTTCCTTCCTTCCTTCTTCTTCTCCTTCCTTCCTTCCTTCCTTCCTTCCTTCGTCCTTCCTTCCTTCCTCCTTCCTTCCTCCTTCCTTCCTTCCTTCCTTCCTTCCTTTCCTTCCTTCCTTCCTTCCTTCCTTCCTTCCTTCCTTCCTTTCTTTCTTTCTTTCTTTCTTTCTTTCTTTCTTTCTTTCTTTCTTTCTTTCTTTCTTTCTATTATAATACTGTTCCCTATATTTTAAACCATTTCAGATTCTTAGTATATATCCTTCTCACCCATGTTTTCCAAGAAATCATACTCCCTTTTATTTTCACTCCAGGTTCTAATCACTCATTATGAAACTCCTTTGAGAGGACTTCTTTATCAAGTGGGGTTTCTGTTTTTGGTCCTCCTCAATCTTCTCTTCTCTTTTTCCTTTAGTAATCCCAGACATTCACATAGCTCCACCTACCAAACACCTACACCCCCCCCCCCAGCAAACAAGACAGCACACACATATAGTTGTTACCCCAACCTATGTTTTTAGCTTGGGTTTCTCTATGATGCTCTAGTTCTGTTCTCAAACTGTAAATTATGCATACACCTTGATGTTCCACTGACCCCTCAGTGATGATTTAGATCATTAAGTATATTATCTTTTCCTAAAAACCTATGCCTCTCCTGATTTCATTATTTATTTCAATGCACCAATATTCACTCTTTAGTGAACAAAACCTTGGAGCTGTCTCCTCCTCTCCTGCCTCTAATTTAGTTACCAAATTTTATCAATTCTAGCTCTTCAACATGTTTTGGGTTCATACCCTCTTGTCTTTTCCCATTGTTGAGACTCAAGTACAGTTCCTCATATACATGCTCCTGACCTGTATCCAATCAGTCTTCCCAACTGGACTCTTCCTCTCTTTAATTCATGCTCTACAATGCTAATGATCTTCTCTTTATTCGCAGTTCTAACCATATTATTACTCTTCTCAGAAGGCTCCACTGGCTCCTATGAAGGACTGAGTAAAGTTCAGTTTGCTCTGCCTGAAACTGACAACTCTTCACACACCTTTCCAACCATATCTCATAATGCTCACCCTCTTCCCCCTTTACTTTCTGCTCTGCCCAAACAGGACTGATTTCTCCCCCATGATTCATGATTTTTCATCTTCCTTCTTTTTTATACCTTTTCCTCTACCTGTAATTCTTTCCCTGTTGAACTCACTAATATTTTATAGAGAAACTCCTATGTCACCTTCTTCAATTAATCAAATTACCAGATCTGAGAAACCCTCTTCAATTTTTCAAGTTAATAATGACCCTTTCACCCATGGACCTAACATATCACTTTACTTCTTCTACTTCTAGAAGATATTATTCCATACTAGAGTTATTTTTCCATTATCCCCTAGTACAGTGTAAGCTTCCTAAAGGCAGGGACATATCTTATCTAAGCAATGTATATCACCAGTGACTAGTAAATTTCTCTTAGTGCTATTCACACAACAGCCACTTAACTATTTGCAGATTCTAATTATATATTTGTTATTTGGTTATACAAATTTGCATTAATAGTTTATATCCAGTGGAATAAAATTCATTGCAGTTTTCCTGTCATTAAGAAAATTATTTTAAAAAATCAAACAAAGAAGTATCTTAAGGATTCAATTAAGAACCCTTGGGCTTTAGGAGCGATAAGGTTAAAGTCTGAAACTGTTAGTTGACATTACCCACAAAAGTTGTACTTTATACTCCAACTATGACACCAATATAGCACAGAGTAAGGGGAATTTGGCAATTATTTAATTGACTTGATTATATAAAGAGCCAAATTAATAATTCAAAATTCTAAGTACACTTTTTGGCCTGAATTGTCTATCTATAAAGGACAGGAAAAGAAAGTGCTAAAATGCTTTACTCAGCTAATAAGAGAAAGGATTCAAACAACAATAAAATTTGGCTTTTGAATTACTTCCTGAATGCCTAAATGATAACACTTTGATGGTCTTCAGCCCTTGCTATCCTTTTTATTTGTCATGAGGTTAAAGTTTGACACAATCATTTGATACATGATGTTTATATCACCAACATGTAGCTATTTCTTCCTCACTCTTTAAAAAAGGTACTAGATTTTAAATTGAAATGGGCTTACAATATTAATGATTTGAGCTAATTTGAGGCCTCTATCTAATTTTTAAGAGGTACTGTTGAATAAATAGTTCAGTGACCTCCAAACTTTGATCCTGGATACCTAGCAAAAATTATGAGCATGAATCTGAAATCTATGTATATTTTTTAATATTACATTCCTCAACTATATACATCATCCAAGTTACATAAAACAAAAATGATTATGAGTGAGATAGAGGTGAAATAAAGTTTTATCTTAGGAAGTCTGGCATGTACTGAGTAAAGAACTAATGTGGTTAGATTTGCATTTTAGTAATATCATTAACAGCTGCAATGAAGGATGGATAGAAGAAACACTTGAGACTGGGAGATCAAGGAAAAGTTTATCATTATAGCCCATGTGAGAGGTAATGAGAACCTGAATTAGTATAGTGGCTATGTGTAGAGGAAAATATAGAGAAAAACAAAAAGATGTGGTAGGTGTTATGGAAGTAAAAATGATAAAATTTGGTGACGCATTGGTTATGTTGGATGAGAGAAAGTGAAGGTGAAGGATAATACCGAAGTTGCAAACCTTGGTGACTGGAAAGATGGAGGTAATGTTGATAGCAATGGGAAGCTTGGAAGAAGACTCGGTTTTGGGTTAGCATAATAAGATCCATGATGCAGGTTGCAAATTAATCATATCTGATAATCTTGAGTGACTTATTCTGTCCCAATGAAAATGAAAAGGGGTGACAGTTCTTACTGCTCTAGAGCACAGAACCATGGAAGACCTCTAAAAGCCAGTAGAGGGACACTTGCTACAGCCAAGAAGTGATCCGAGGAATGTGGCATGGGTAATTTTCCCAGTGGCAGCTATGCAGCTAGTGGTTAAGGGGCAGAGTAAAAAGTTAAGTTATAAATGTTCTGAAGTGCTCCTGCTAAGTCAGGAGAGAACTTGGAATTTGAATAGCCAAAGGAAACAGGTTGAAGACAGGAGTTTTGGGCTTTAACAAATGAAGGATGAATGAGGTTGAGTTGCACATAAGATCCATAACTGGCTACTGTGAAGAGAATGGGAATGTAATCCATCTTTTCTTATTCCACCTGATCCGTCCTGCTTTGGATCACATTTTGGAGACCATTGGCATAGTGAATAGAAAATGATCCTGGGAAAGATCTTGGTTCAAGTTCTGTCTTTGACACATAATAGTTGTGTGATTATGAATAAGTTACTTAACTTCTCATGGGCTGCAAGCCACTAAGACTACATGAGACTAATTGTCACTAATTGCCTTTCCTTAGTTCTTCTCTTCGGTTCCACACATGCATCTTTAATTGCCTATGGGACATTTCAAACTGGATGTCTTATAAGCATCTCAAACCTAACAAATCTAAAATTGAACTCCTTATCATTTCCCCAAAAACCCATCTCTCTTCTGAACTTACCTATTTCTTGTTGAAGACATCATCTTTCCATTTACCCAAGTTCATGACTTCATAGACATCTCTGACTCCTTACTACATATGTTTAATAAGTTGCCAAATTTTGTCACTTATACCTCTCTAAATTCTCTTCATCTGTCCTCTTCTCTTTCACTCAGGGCTACATTACCTCTCACCTAGACTACTGCAACCTAATTGGCTCCTAATTTATCTTCCTGTCTCATTCCACATACAGCTATCAAAATGGTTTTATTTTCCTCAGATACCTGACTCATTTTTTTGCTCAATAAATTCCAATGCCTTACTTCCAAAAGAAACCTCTGGTTTACTTTTAAAATCCTTCACACCTTATTTCCCAACCTGTCTTTACAGTTATATATCATATCCCTTCCCACACTTGTAACCCAGCCAAACTAGCCTTCTTGCTGGTCTTTCCTCATGACACTCCATCCCTTGTCTTCTTACTTTTGCACTAGCTGTCCCTCATTCCTGGAATTCACTCTCACTTCATATTCATGTCTTAAAATACTTTATTTCCTTCAACTCTGCTCAATAGACACATTCTTCATGAAGGTTTTCCTGAACTATTTAGCTGTTTGTATCATCCTCTCAAAACTTTTTACCTTGTATTTATTTTTCATATTACACATATTCACATACATTTGTCTTCCCTGATGGAATGTAAGCTACTTGAGAGCAGGGACAGTTTCAGTTTCATCTCTTTTATCCCAAATATATAGCAAACACCACAGTGTCTAGCATGCATTAAGTATTTATAGATTGGTTCATTGATTTAATTAAAGATGGGCTGCCAATCTTCATCAGTAGTGATTCCCTGGCAAGAGTTCCATGTACTAATGAAATTGCAAGTGTAGATTCCTCACTCCTTCCCTTCCCCCCAAATTCTGTTCTTGGTTGGAACTTTGCTAGCTGAAACTGAGGCCAACTTTTAATGAGGGAGGACCTTTCAATAGTTCCACTAATAAATTTCATTGGATAGGGTCCAAAATAGGCTCACTCTATAGTTATATATTTATATATCTATATAATATGCTCTGGTGTATCTTTTTGGTATTATTCATTCACACACACAGAATAAGTCAAGAAAGACCATACATAAGGATATGGTTCCAAATTGTAAAGCGACATTATTTCCCCCTTTTTAAAAATATTTATTTATTTGTTTTTTTGGAGGGGAGAGGGCAGGACAATTGGGGTTAAGTGATTGCCCATGGTCACATGGCTAATAAGTGTTAAGTGTCTGAGGCTGAATTTGGACTCAGGTCCTCCTGACTCCAGGGCTGGTGCTCTATTTACCACACCACCTAGTCGCCCCTCTATTTCCCTTTTTTGCTGTTTACTCTTTAGTAGCATGCTACTCAATGCATCCACTTGTTATAGTAAACAAATACATATTTGGAGGTAAGATTGAAGATGAATTTGGGGAAAAATCAGCTCAAGTTTGGAGGCTACAGTGATAGAGTGAAAAGAAACCTAAATTTGGAATCAGAATACTTTGGTTTGTCTTAGCTTTGTCACTAATTAGTTGTAAGACCTTAAGCAAATCAATTAACCTCTCTGAACATCAGTCCACTTATCTAGGGGAAAGAAATTCTTGCAACATGATAATACTTCTTCCTACCTTACAATAATGGCAGGGAATAAAATGATAGCTTATAGTTATACAGCGATGATTTAGATCATCAAGTATATTATCTTTTCCTAAAAACCTATGCCCCTCTTGATTTCATTATTTATTTCAATGAATCAAAATGCACTCATTAGCGCAAGTGGATATTTACCCCTCTCTTTAACTGTAGTTGGGTCATTTTTCCCACTCATTCTTTCTTCCCATTCTTTCTAATGCAATCAAGGGTTATTTTCTTCTGTTTCTTCGATAATTAATAAAACTGCAACATCTTGCTCATTAATCAATAAGCTCTAATTTTCCACCAAGTACATTAAATATTGTTCATGAAACTAGAAAAAAAACTATTTCCATAAAATTTTGGCTTACCACCTTTACACATAGACACACATACCTATATCCCCAATTGCCCGGGCTTAACCAAGTTTACTGGCTACACAGTTTTTAATACTGTAATAAGCTATAAAACAATTACATAAATAATTATTTACAATATATCTGTTATGAGAAATATTGAAAATAAAAGTGTCTAAACATTAATGTGAATGTTGCCTAAACTCTAGCTCCAAAAATACAGAGCTAGTATTCAATTTATAAGTGGTCTAAGGGGATGAACAGACAGTTTTTGGAAGAAGATATTCAAGCTACTAATAACCACATAAAAAACTCTAAATCATCAATAATTAGAGTTGTGGAATAACACATTCATGCACTACTGTGGAGCTATGAACATGTGCAGAATTCTGGCAAGCAATTTGGAACTTTGCTCCCCAAACTATCAAATTGTGCATGCCCTTTGACCCAGTAAAGCCACTACTAGTCTATACTTCAAAGAGATTTTTACAAAATAATTCAAATATATAAAAATACTTATAGGAGCTCTTTTGTGGGGTGGGAGGTGGAGCAAAGCATTAGAAACTGAGCACGAACCTATCAAATGGGGAATGATTGAGCAAGTTATGGCATTTGAATGTGATGGAATACCATGGTGTTTGACTAGATATTAAGCAGAACACATGGGGGAAGGGAGGCTGAATGCATTATTTATCTACATTTTAGAGATCTGAAAAGAGACTGTCAGAGGGAATGAGGATTTTCCACAGGCACATGACTAGTAAATATACGAAGTAAATTTGTCCCTACATTCAAGTAGTCTTTCCATTAAACCAAGCTACTTCCAAAGATAATGTAGATACAGCATTTTGTAAGTCACAAATTTTCTAAGTTATAAATGCATTTCTTTACAAACAAGTTATCACTATGTTTCTCTGAGTAAGAAGCAGAGATAGTGTAGTATAGCAAACTGAGTGCTGGGATTTAGAAAATCAGAAAGACAAGGGTTCAAATACTGCATCTTTTACAGGGTGTCCCCAATGTCTTAGTACATCCCTTACTTACTAGCTAGCTGTATGATCCTGTTCCAGTCATTTAATCTCTAAGTGTCTGAGGCAGCTCCATAGGGCATATATACTAAGTTATGGGAAGACTGTGATCTGCACTGGCAGATAGAATTAACATGCCCCCGCAATAATAGACCCCTTCCATTATTTGCATTTGATTACTACATTGAAGATAAGATTTTCTAAAACTAGTCTCTTCCCATTTTTAAAAATTACATGAATCTGTCCTTCCTTTTGCTTCTATGAATTGTTTAGCCTTTCCTGTAATAATAACCATGTAAATGCCAACTAAAACATAATAGTGGTGTTTTTCAGATTTTATTTTAGAATAAACCAAAGATAATCATCATTGTAAAAAAAAATCCACCCATTAGACTGTACTTACAGGCATGAATGGACACATCTTTTATAAGACATCTCATCTTATCAAGAGCTCTTTTTCTAAAATTTGACAAGTGACATCAATGACTAAGAAAATTAGAGAAAACTATTAATGAGATGCAACTGCAGTGAGTTGATTCATCTACAAAAATGTTTAAAAAATTCTCTCATTCTCTTATACATCATCCACCTACCTTCTTTGCATCATTATTCTGCCTTTGTCTTTGTGCCCTTTTTTTCTCACAAAAGACCCTAAAGTCAAGAGGTTTAAGTTTAGGGCATGAACAGTAATTAGATTCTTGGATTCTTGCATTATAAGATGTTGGTAGTGGCAGGTTCAATCAGTCTTAAGTACGGTATGAATAAATACTGTATCATCACAGTTCACTCATCCGATGGACCTATCTCCATACTTGACCACAATCTTCTATTTTTTTTTTTTTTTGCCTTTTGGAGGGCAATTGGGGTTAAGTAACTTGCCCAAGGTCACACAGCTAGGTTTTTGTTTGTGTGGGTTAAGTGTCTGAGGCCGGATCCGAACTCAGGTCCTTCTGACTCCAGGGCCGGCGCTCTACTCACTGCGCCACCTAGCCGCCCCCACAATCTTAACTATAATTATTTGGTAAAACGCAGGGTATCACCAGGCTGAAAGACATTTAGCACAGAATTTGTATTTTACTTTTACCATATGTTATAGGAATATAAATTTTTAAGATCTTCCCTGCCCCTAGGCTTAAGTGCACCTGGAGCCTATGGTGGGAGGCTTGTTTTTCAGGACGTACTTTGTGATTGGGCAGTGGGTCAAGAGGGTTGTTACATTTTTGAGGCTGGAGAAGGCTATATAAACCTTGACATGAGACTTTGTTTGGGGGCTCACTTTGAGAAATGTTGTGTGATTTGACCAAACCAGACTCTGGGCAGCTGTTGAGAGCCCCCTGGCTTTGAAAAACCCAGATCTTGATGCTTCCCTCTCTGGTAACTGACTAGGTATAAATGTAATGGTTGGGCAGTTGGAGGCCTGTCTGCTTGATTTGTTTTTCTGTTTTCTTGTAACTTCTGCTTTGTAACTTTTGTCTGTATAATCTGAAGTTTGGGGTGCTGACTTTTTCCCCTGAACAAGGTAAATGCTATATTTGATTGATTAAAGCAGGATTGTTAACCCATTTTGAGTTGCTTTCCTTTAGAGAAGCAGATCTAAGAACCTGTGTTGGCAGCCACCTTGGGGACACTGGGGTGCTTGCCACTATACCATAAAAGAAAGTCTCTTTTAGTAAACTATAACGTCTGTGATCTTCAAAATATGATTCTAATAGAAATTAATTGCCAAGTTAGTTCTTATGCAGTTAAAACTTCAAAAATTAGACTTGTATCATTTTAGTAGGAAATACAATTTTATTAGGTTTAAGTATCACAGAGTGAATTGACATGGAAAATTACTCTAACAGAATACTGATAAACATTACAAGACCTGAAAATTGAGAATGAAATCATGATGTGGTTTCAAATGCCATGCTTTGAAAATATGCACAATAATCTTATCATGAACTAGTTACAATGACATGTTTAAGTGCAGTTACTATATGAATTATATAGGGTATTGCAAAGGTATTAGTGCAGTTTTAAGCTATTCAAGCTTAACAATGAGGTCGAATTTAAAGAATGTTATTATTCTTATAATTCACTTAAAGCTTAAAACTGCATTAAGACATTTCAGGGATAACTCCTATTTAAATGTCTGTCATTGTTTATTATATAGCCTTACACCACGAGATGTGAATGGTATTGTTTGAAAAGTGAATTTTATAAATGGAATGTTTTAGATATACTAAATGAATGCCTCACTTAAAGAAAACTACAGTATATAACTCTGCAAACATAAAAGATTACTTGCATCATAGAATAATCTTTAATTTAATTTTTGAGATGCTCAGACTTTGTTTCCCCCTCCTTAATGAAGGGCATGATGGTACCTCACTTCATGATAAATCAAAATAAAAAAGAATTCCTTGAAGGTGAGGTAAAAATTCAAGACAAAAAGGCAAAGTAATTAAAACTGCTTCTTCGACTTTCCAAGAAGCTGCCATGGAACCTGGAAGTGCAAATTGCATGTCAGATTATCTCAGCACATTGCTTATCTTGTCTAAAGTCTCATTATTTTCTCTTTCTCATTATTTTCCATTAGTGATCCTGCCCCTGTTCAATACACACTGATTAAACAAAGGCAGTAGAAGGCTGTGGGAAGTTCAATGTGAATGTCATACACACCAAATCAAACATTTCTGGATAAAGAACAAAAGAAAATGTAAGCACTTGACCAAAGGTATATAAAATTCAACAGCTTTTGCAACCTGCATGGGTAAATCACATGCTTTATATAATTTCAAATTTATTGAATTTTTCTTGTCACCTTAAAATTTTATTGAACTTTGGTACAAAACACATTTTTTTTTCTTGAAATCAATGTAGACAGATGCTGTAGATGCATTGTGTTTTGTCTTATAAAAACCATCACAGATATAGATTTCTTCAAGTGAGGAAGACAATGGTGATTTATTATACTTTGGTAATGACTACATATAAATATAATATACATGTAAATATATGTGTAAGCATAAAGATATTTCATTTGTATATAGTAACCATGAATATATATGCACAGGAATACACACACACACGTACACATACACGTATGTGTGTGTATGTATCCTATAATCTATAAGATATATCCTCTTTCAGGGTTGAACTCCAATACCTCATTAAGATTTGAGAATGACTCTTGATTCTCAAAGGCCCCATCACTAGAGCTAAGCTCTGATAGGTCCAAACCAACCTAGAAAAGGTTGAAAGAATGGTTCTAGAAATGGGTTATATATTTATCATCAAAATACCAGCCTAGATCAGGTCCCCAGAGTCTCACCACTAGGTTGACCACATAATGATTAATTAATCACAGCAACTCAAGAAAATAATTTATAAAAGCTTAGGGCTGCATTAATGGAGGAAGTGGTCACACAAAAGAAATGTCGAATCTTTGAAATAATGAAATTTAACATATATATTCATGTATATATTCACTAGTACCAAATGAATCTAATAACAATCATCACTGACATGTGTATAGCATTTTTAAGGCCTATAAATTTTATTATATACATTATCTCATTTAATTCCCATAATGGGCCTGTGAGAATGGCACATTATCTGCTTTTTACACTTTTAAGGCATGTAAATGTATCTACCAAAGTCACATAACTAATATGAGGTGTATCCAGGACTAGACATCCAAATCTTTAGACTCCTAATTCAATATTCTTTCTATTGCATCATATTGCCCCTCTTAAATTGAAAAAGAATAGATAGATACAAAGGCCAAACCGTCAGATAAATATTGAAAAATTGAAGGTCAAACAAAAAATCTGATACCAAATATCTGAATATTTGGAGAAATATGGATAGTTGAATAATTCTGTTTTTATTTGGATGTCTACTTTCAATAGAATCAGTCTAAGAAAGGGAACACAGCATGCATTTTACCTTTAAAAGGATTAATTTTCCCAACAACAACAAAAACTGGGACACATGGTCTAACAAAGGCTAGTCTCTGCAAAGCCTCATTAAGAAAATGCCTTATATTCTTGTTATTGGGAATATGTTGGAACAGGTGTGATTTTTTATTACTATATATACATTTTTATAAAAGATTCACAAAAAAGAAGGGAAGGAAAATTTAAATCCAATTGTTTTCCATGACTTACCAAGAAAGTTTCCCTCCTGGACTGTAAATGTACTATAACCTTATTCTAAATAATTTATTATGGCATGGGTTACTATAGGTGATGGTCACTTAGTATAATGTTTATAGGGATTTGTTCGAATAAGTATCAGAAAGATATCTTTAAACTGCTTTAGCGTCAAATATGATATTATTATATGAAACCTGAAGACAGCATTATAGAAAGATTGCATTACAAAATTACAATAAAAATAAAGTTTAGTAACAATTTCCAAATCTGTAGAATTTGCATATTATAAAACAAAACAGAAAAAAACAACTATGTTTTGATTTTCAGCCTATATATGGACTTTTAAACTTTTTTAGTTAGCTACATTTATATTTGAGTAAGCTGAAAAAAACATTTCATAATTGTTAAAATTAAATTTTAATAGATATTGGTAGGATGGTAATCTTAAACACTTCAATACTTCAAGCATCTGTAATCTCATTAGGGTCAGTACTCCCTTAACCGAGAGAGACCACTACCTTTTATAATTTAGTAGATTATCTTCCAGAGTTATGACCCCTCCAAAGAAAATCATCACTACACAGCTGACTCAGCGATAAGAATCCAAACTTAATTAAATTAGTACGTGAACAATAGAGTTGATCATTGGGCCCACATATGAAACCTTTTCAGACTCATAGGACCAGCCAGAGCTTGTGCAAAAGTGCCATAACCCCTGGGAATCTTCTTTGATTGAATAGTATTCATTGTTTTCATTTTAACATGTATCATTAAATTAAAGTTAAATGTAGACCATGAATGGTATATGCTCTGGCTTGTTACCTGCCAGAAGAGGATTCCTCATGTGAAATATGTATTAGTAAATATTAAGGAAAAATGACCATTGGAAAGAATCACTCTCTGTAGCAGTTAGCTTTAACAAAAAGATAACTGTGGTTTGATTATTATTATTGAATAAAAGACTTTACAAATGTAATTATAGTGTTCATTGTGGTTCAATTGCTTCAGTGATGTCTGATTCTCGTGACCCCATTTTGGGGTTGTCTTGGCAAAGATACTGGAGTGGCTTGCCACTTTGTTCTCCAGCTCATTTTACAGGTGAGGAAACTGAGGCAAACAGGTTTAAGTAACTCAGGGCTGTTCAGGGTAACATAGCCAATAAGTGTCTGAAGCCTAATTTGAACTCAGGAAGATGAGTCTTCCTGATTCCAGATCAAGCACTCTATCTACTGGGCTACCTAGTTGCCCAAACTACTTATTGGCCTTACCATCTCATAGTAATGAAGGTTCAGTAAAGATTGAACCACAAAGTCTCTAAGTTCTTTTCTAGTTCTTTGCTTCAAGTTGCCTGTTGGCAACAGACTCTGAGGACTTGGAGGAACAACTGAGGTGATCTAGCCTCATTTCTTTGAGTTGCTGGGAATAAAAGGGCACTTGGTATGGTGTGAAAAATGACTGACATAATCACTCTTTTGATACATTAAAATTAATATATGTTATGCTATATAATGTTTTATGCACTACAGATTTAAAGATCAGAATGCATAGAATTGCATTATACCTTCAAACATAGCCACTAATTTTACATATGTATATGTGTATACATATACACATATATGTATATATACATATATATATATATGTGTGTGTGTATACACACACATATCTAGGGTAGGGAGGAGGGAAGAAAAAAAAGAAATTTACACGATGACTTTATTTAAAAGGAATAACAAGTTGTATATAATAGATTTGTGTTTTCATGTGCAATCATCTTTTTTCCCCTACTGTACTACGTTATGGAAATGCTTGTTTTATTTCTTAAGTTCAGAAATAAATAAATAAATGTGCAAACAAATAAATGAAAAGAAGTTATGGGTAGAGAGATATGATAAAGTGCTCTAGAAATATTTCAGGAAAACATTTTCATCCAAGGAACCAGGGAAGGTTCCATGTAAGAATTAGCACTTCAGTGGAACCCTGAAGACAGTCAAGATTCTATTTTTTTGAAGGGGGGAAGGCAAGGCAATTGGGGTTAAGTGACTTGGCCAAAATCACACAGCGTGCAAGTGTCTGAGGTAGGATTTGAACTCAGGTCTTCCTGGCTTCAGGACTGATGCTCTATTCACTGCATGACCTAGCTGCCCCTGTAGTCAAGATTCTTAGAGGCAAAGATGAGGAGAGAGTACATGCTCTGGGAAGAATGGACTACTTGGTGGCTGCTCCCCATACATTCTTTTTTTTGCTTCCCTCAGTTAGTATAATCATCAGCATCAGTCCTCCCTGCTGACATTTCCTCTTTGTCTTTGCCCAGTGAAATTCTTCTCTTCATTCAACGCCCAACAGAAGTGCTACTTCCTCCATAAAGCCATCCCCAATTCTCCTAAGCAAAAGTTATTTTTTCCTTTGTCCTACTCCTTATTTTACTTTGTCTAAAACCTTCCTTGGTTCTTTTTCATTCAAGATTTTATCATGGATTTATCTGTACATTTATTTCCTTCTCCCCCCTTTCCCCTATTAAATTGTAAGCCCCTAGAGAGGATAAGGAATGTATTATTTTCCTTTTTGTTCCCTCAGCACCTAGTACCTATTTTACTGCTGAGCATATGGGCATATAATAAAAGTTTTGTGCAATTGATTAGAATTGAATGATCTCATTTTTTAAAATGTAGCATTATTATTTACAGAACAATAACTCATCTTCCCCTCTCTTGCTTTTGAAATTGAATGCTGTTTCTGAAATAACTATGATTTTAGCAAAAGATGAAAGAAAATTACTACAAGCAACTACTACAAATTTCTCTTGCCAAACTAAGAGAGTCAGATGATGGCTATATTTTTGCTTCTAGTTACTAATTTATATTCAGGATTCAATAATAGAAAATAAGATATATAATTTCTGGGCTATTTTAAGTTTTCATATGTGATAGTGTGGATTAAACAACCAATAAGGCCATCTATTACTTTAATTCTATTACTATTGCTTCTTTGTTGCCACATTTTTCATTCATTTCTTCTATATTTGTTCACCAAAAATTAAGAGCTTTTTGCCCCAACTAGGGACAACCACAATCACAGCTTGTGATCAGAAAAATCAGATTTCTAGAAATGTAATATTCAACAATAGCAGCAAACTCAGATGTCATTATAAAGACTCCACTATTATAAATATAAAGGTTAGTGGCATAGTTTTGTTGTAGAAAGAAGATATAAAAGACTAAATATGTTATGTACTTACGCTTGACAAACTAAGGGATTTAAAAGACACCTTCCACCCCCCACAATTTATTACCTAGCAGCCTTTATCCATTAGTGACTGATAAGTCTCTCTACCCCAAATTTCCCAAATAGTAAATCCTACTATTCAAGTGGTTGTATTCACAATATATTATTTTTTCCCTTTCAAACCAAGAGAACTTGAAATGTTTCTCCATACATGTTGTCAATATACACATATCCATCTCCTACATATTCACCAGGAGCAAATAATTAATTTGCTCTGAGTTGAGAAAAAAAAAAGAGAAAGTACTGACTGATGGAATGAGGTTGATTTTCTGGCCACACTGGGTGGAAGAGTAAAGTGTTCAACAGATCAGGCTGCCAGGCAGTTGCTATCAAATATACTGATAGTAATTTTTATTTTTTTAATTCTATATTTCTAATAATCTTGTTTTTGCTATCCTGATATTTCACATTTATCCAACTTCCTTCTCTGCAATTTAGCTCTTTATTTAGCTCACAAAGTAGGCATTATACTAAGGAGGTAGAGTATTCATCTTTTGGCGTCAGTACCAGTTGCCCTTAGCAACCACCACTTGAAGGGAAACCTTATTTTCATCTGGTAACTCAAAATAGGACTAAAGGGTCAACTGCAGAGTAATTGTAAAAGACAGGTCTTAAGCCTGCAAAATATTCAATACAAAAATCTCTTTCACTTGCACAGCTCTACAGACATTGAGAGTTCTGTTCAAAAATATTTTACAAGTCACATGATTTTCTAAAAAAAAACCCCAAACCTCTGTTTCTAAACAATGTTCTTTTGGAAATCAGCATAAACTTATACTACTATGTGAAGATGGTATTATTCTGAGGTTATAGAGACAGAGCACACCCTTAATACAAGGCTAATTTAAAAAGTGGAGGGAAAAAGGTGAATGAAAATGAATGGACAAAGAATCTTGGTAAAGACTTAGGGAGTGATTGAAAATTGTTGTGTTACTTTATGCATTGAAAATAATTGATTTAAATATGAGTAATTACTAAAAAGCAAAAAAAAATCCAGTAGGTTTTAAATTTGAATTTAACTCATTTAATTTTTTAAAAGGGGAGAAAGGAATATTTGTCCTAAATAATTTATACAAGCTGCACAAAAAACAACTATTAATTCTTAATGAAGTGATCTGTAACTTGTTTTCAAGTATTAAGGAACTTGTGCTCAGACTTAACATCTATTTGTGGTATACTATTAACTGATTTTCTCTGCACTGGCTTCTCACCCACAAGTATTATTTAAGATCACTACAAATAAAAAAAAATTCTTAATGTATTTTTTTAAGACACAGCTCTGTAATTTACTAACTGTGTTACTTTGGGTTTCAGCTTTCATATTTGTAAAATAGGGGAGTTACTAGACAATAACTCTCTAGCTCCATTGTTCCATGTTTCAATAACATACAACTTTACATATAACAGTAAATTTCTCATGATAAAAAGCATAGACACAGCAGTGAAAAAAGTAATATGCGTTCATATGCCACTTTACAGGGTAAAAGCTTTTTTTCCCTTAAATCCAAAGGCCTTTATCCTCATCTTTTTGGGACTGCCTGTAGATCTTGAAACCACATATGACTTCTTAAACATTCTCTTCTGCCATGGTTTTCATGAAATTATTCGCAATTACTTTTGGTTCTCTTTTTACCGCTTAACTGCCCTTTCTCAGACTTCTTTGCTAGTTTATCATGCTCCTGTCCACTAAATACAGGTAACTCCCAAGACTCTAACCTGGGTCCTCTTTATTTCTCTATGCTCTATCCCTGATATTATCAATTCCCATGGGTTCAATCATTATCTCAATGTAAATGACTGCTTGATTTCCCTGTTAAGCTTCTATGTAGCTAACCCTATATATCATTCTCCTGAATTTTAGTTCTCGATAACTGGTTGCTAGACATTTCCACCTGCATATCCTTTAGGTATCTCACATTCAACATGTCCAAAAGAGAGATCTATGTTTTCACTCTGATCCATTCCTCTTCAAAACTTCTCCAGCTCTGGCTGGAGATGGCACTACCATCTAATCCAGTCATCCAGGCTCAAGACCTAAAAGGTATTCTTCAATTTTCAGACTCTCTCAACCTCCAATCTAATCAAGTATCAAGTTTGTCAATTTGACTTCCACATAATCTTTCAAATTCATACCATTTTATCTTCTCATAAATACTGTAGCCCAGTCCAGGCTATCACCTCTCACCTGGATTACCGAGTTTCCTAATCGACCTCCTTGTATGATTTAAACCTCCTCAAAGCTGTCAAATCGATCTTAAAATGTCAACCTGTCTTTGTAAATAAGCATTCTCCACAAAAATGTTCAATGGGCTCCCTATTTTCTCTAGAGTGAAATACAAACTTCACAGTCTCATATTTTTAACCTTCTACAAGGTGGGTCTCACCTATCTTTCTAGTTATTTCATAATTCTCTCCTTCACAATCTGCCTATTCTAGTCATATATGTCTATATCAAGTGGTCCTCTATATCTGAAACATGCTTTTTCTTCCCTGCTAACAACAATTACAAAATTTTAAGTTAAGTCACAATTCATGCCATATGAATTAGGCTTCATTTTAAAATATTTTCATTGTGTCTGTATTGTTTTTGATGGTAAGCCTTTAATGAAAAAAGTCATATAACTTCATACACTCAAGGCAAAAAAAGTGAAGAATTTGAGTAAGATGCCCCCTTTCATTTCCTGGAGGTAGTCTCTGACTTATTGTCTTGATCATGTTCTTCTGTATCTAAATTTTCAAGGGTGAGAAATTAAACTTACATCAGAAGACAGCCTAGCTCTCTTCAAAGCATGGATCAGGGGCATCTTATTCATGAGACCTTTGTTTATCATCCCAGTTAATAGTACTCAATTCTTTTTCAAATTATTTTGTATTACTCCCTATGCATTTAGTTGCATTTTAAAATTAGATGAAAATACTTAAGTGAATGATAGAAGAAAACAAGACCTATAGTTGAGAGATAGCCATAATACTTATTAACTATGGAGCACAAAAACTCTTTGTTTAAAAAAATGGTGGTAGGAACTTATCTTAATACTGGCATAAAAGAATCCAAGACTGGGAGAAATGCAGCTTGTTTGTAATTATTCCCTGAGAAATTAGTAGCCTTGAATACTTTTCAAAGAATGTTCTCTAATGAGAATTGCGAATTGGTTGATATCATTCTGGGCCCAGTATTCTATAATTAAAAGTATGACCCATAATTCTATCTCTTAGTACAGAAGGTGTCATCCCAATGGGAACATGCAAAGTGGATCCACTGGGATCTGTCCACTATTCTAGATGAAGGAAAATTGTAGATCTACTTAAGTTATAGATTTAATAGATTTTAAAGATTTAATTCAGCTATCTAGGGAATGATTCAAGAAAGGCAACATAACATCGGGTCAGCAAAGACATTCCAAGTTAATAGAAAATTGGTAATATGAAATGGTACACAAAGCATATCACTTCTAACTAAATCTGATTGTGGAGGAGGAGACCAAGGTCTTTTAATTAAGAACAACTTTCTAATTGGAAAACTTGTTAGTAGCTAACACTATTGCCTTTTGCTTACTAATATCTCTATAATGATGGAATTTAAATTAGATTGTGGTATTAATGAACATTTAAGACTGGATTTCAATAGGATTGTAACAGAACACTGGACTTTTATTCTTTGGAAAGTTAGTCTATCTTAATCTCTCACTCTTGAAAATTTCTATACAAAGAGCATGATCAAGACAATGAGTCAGAGCCTACCTCTAGGAAATGAAAGGGGACATCTTCAAAATTCTTCATTTTTTTCCCTCCAGTGTATGAAGTTATATGACTTTTTTTCATTAATAGCTTTCCATCAAAAGCAACACATAACACAATGAAAATATTTTAAAATAAAGCCTAATTCATATGGCATGAATTGTGACTTAACCTAAAATTTTGTAAACATCAATATTTATGTTTTTTGGGATTGATTTTCATGGTATAGTTTCTAAATCTTTTATTTTTAATGAGAATTAAATTTTCCCCAATGTTCATATATCATATCTAATGATAATATACTGTACCATTTACGTAGAAAAATGCTGTTTCTGACCTAAATTGTATAGTATGATTGTCTTAGAGTAGTTTTGTGTTTCTGCACCATGCCCTATCATATTTATTCTTTTGACAAAACACAATAACTACATATTTTTGTGATGGCTATCTAGCAGTAAGGGTATAGCAACAGTACAGGTACAGCAGATGATTATTCAGTGTGTGTGTGTGTGTGTGTGTGTGTGTGTGTGTGTGTGTGTGTGTGTGTGTGTGATACTAGGCCATTCATATGGGACCTGAACTCATGACATCAGGATCTGGCATTCACCAGTTCTCTGTCCCTGCAATAATTTTTCTTTTCAAACAGTGATTTTAAAATATCACTTACTTACTTACCTTACTGACAGGTTAAGTTAGTAATCAAAGTTAGGTTGTATAATTTTCTATTTTACTTAGAGGACACCAGAGGGGCCTTTTTATTATGCAAAGCTCTTATAACACTTAATATTAACTCCTGATGGATCATCAATAAATGGATTTCCTGGCCACGAGATTTCTGAATTAAGTTGAATGAGATAGAAAACGCTCAAAAATGGATTTTAAAAGGACCTTTTAAATAGTTAAAATCCTTAATGATTAACAATAATTAACCTACCTTTGTTTAAATAGTTTTTTAAGCAAGTGAATCATTTTGTATCTTGAAACAATTTTGCAGGCTATAGTTGTTGTCTTGTATATGTATATTTTTTGCTTATTTTACTTAAAAATACTAAATAAAAATATAAAGATGTGGTCTTTTCTGTGTCATGAAAACCTCATTTTGTTCAAATACAGGGTTTATTGCAGGTTCAAAAATACTGAAAATATTGAATTGCCTTACCATCTTCTCCCCACTTTTTTATGTTTTTTTTAGTAAAATATGTTTCATGAACAATATAAAGTTCTAACAAATTCTTACTGAAAATCTGTTTTCCTTGTTGTAAATTTAAGGTACACCATCAATATAGCTATTCAGAGAATACTTTGGCAAATTCAGCTCTCCAGAACAGCTGAAAAACAGGCTGTAAACAAAAACAAAAGACCTCCATGCACAAAAGAAAAGAGCATCATGCCACAAAATTTAAACACAAAAGCCTATGTACTTTATTTGAAAGATAGCACATTCTCTCTCACTCAGTTTCTATGTGCTCTTATTTTAGACATAATTAAAACAGTATTGGCTATCTCATTTCCTGGCCCACAGCAGATTAAAAGTCCTAACTTAGAAAATATAGTGATTAACTAGAAAAATAAAGCACACCCCCAGCAGTCAGAATCAAATGGAAAATCTAAGAGGAACAAAAATCACTATTACAATGCAAAGTATATTTAGAAAGCAGGTCCATTTAATGTTTGGGCAACACACATTGAAAGCCTCTTATATCAGAACTGTATTACAATTCAACCCACAAACTGAGATTCAGAATCATAACCCTATGTCATCAAGGAAAATTTAAATTATGCTCTGTAAAACTTATTATTTTTTTTCAATCATATTTTTTTATTTAACTTCTGTTTTACATCATTCATTTCTGCCAGATTTTGAGTTACAATTATTTCCCCCGCCATTTTCCCCCTACCCACCACCCCAGAATAGCAGTCCCACAAGATATCACTTCCTCCAATATGCTCTCTCCCATATCTTCTCCCATACCCCCTTCGACTTTTCCATTAGAAGAAGGTGAATTTCTGTGTCCCAATGCCTGCACATATTATCTCCCAATTACAAGCAAAGGAGTATTAATAATAGTATTTATATATATATTTGAAACATTTAATTTTAGGAACTCGAATTTCAGATCCATTCCCTTCCTCCCTTGTCACCCATTCCCTCTAGAAAGATAAGTAATTCAGTGTATGTTGTACATGTCTAGCTATGCAAAACATTACCATGGTAGATATATTGGACAAGGGTGCTTATAATTCCCTCCTACTCATCCCACTCCCCACCTGGTCTATTCCCTACTCTATCCTGTCCCTCTTCTATAGTGGGTACTTCCAACCTCCCCTCCCCCCAAGAATGTCCTCCCATCCATCATCCCTCCTCTCATCCCCCTTCCCCCTATTCTGCTGCAGATTGAGATATCCCATTTAGTATGTATTTCATTCTCTCCCTGAACCAAATTCAATGAGAATGTGGTTTTGCCTTTTTGCCTTCCTGTTCTTCCCCTCCCTTGCAGCCACTTCCCCTTGCCTCTTCTACATGAGATAGTTTACCCTACCCTGTCTCTCCCCATCTCCTCTTGCCACTTTCCTCTCTCACCTCAAAATTTCACCCCTTGAGCATCCTCCCTTCCCAACAAATTCAACCTATGCCCTCTATCCATGTATAACTGTAAACATATATACACACATTCACATATGTATTTACATGATCATACACCCTTCTTCCATTATTTTCACACTGAGAAAGATTTCATCAGTCACAGTTATTGTTTTTCCATATAGGAATGTAAATAGTTCAACTTTGATAAGTTCCTTTTGATTTATTTTCCCTGATTTACCTTCTCAGGCATCTCTTGCTTCTTGTGTCTGGATGTCAAATTTTCTATTCAACTCTGGTTTTTTCCTCAAGAATGCTTGAAAGTCCTCTATTCCACTGAATGACCATATTTTCCCCTGAAACAAAATACTCAGTCTTGCTAGGTAGGTGACCTTTGGGTTCAGTCCCAGCTCTTTTGCCCTCTAGAATATCACGTTCCATGCCCTTCAATCCCTCAGTGTAGAAGCTGACAGGTCCTGTGCTATTCTGATTGTGTTTCCACAATATTGAAATTGTTTCTTCCTGGCTGCTTGTAGTATTTTCTCCTTGATCTGGGGATTCTGGAACCTGGCTACAATATTCCTAGGAGTTTTCTTTTTGGGATCTTTTTCAGGAGGTGATCAGTGGATTCTTTCAACCTCTATTTTGCCCTCTGGATCTAAAACATCAGGGCAATTTTCCTTGAGAATTTCTTGAAGGGTGGTTTCTGGGCTCTTTCTTTGATCATGTCTTTCAGGTAGTCCAATAATTTTTCAATTGTCTCTCCTGGATCTATTTTCCAGGTCAGTGGTTTTTCCCATGAGATATTTCACATTGCCTTCTATTCTCTCATTTGTTTGGATCTGCTTAACAGCATCTTGATTTCTCATAAAGTCATTAGCTTCCATTTGCTCCAGTCTAACTCCTCAGTGAGATTCTTTATCCATCTGGCAATTTTGGCTTTTTAAGGCGTTCTTCTCCTCATTGCCCTTTTGTGCCTCCTTTGCCATTTGAGTTAGTCTATTTTTTATGGTGTTGTTTTCCTCAGTCAGGCTGTTGACCCTCATTTCATACTTTTCCTGCATCCTTCTCATTTCTCTTCCCAATTTTTCCTCCACTTCTCTTATTTGGTTTTTAAAGTCCTTCTTAAGGTGCTCTATGGCCTGTAACCAGCTCATGTTTTCCTTTGGGGCTTTTGGAGCAGGATTTCTGACCTCACAGCCCCATTCCTGTTCTATGCTTCGATCATCTTTGCCCCCAAAGTAGGAGTCTAAGGTTGCATTTTTCTGTTTAATTTGTTTCCTTTGCCTTGGCATATTGCCGCTTAATTGCTTGACTTTTGGGCTGGTTGCCACAGTATGGCTGGGCCACCAGACAGGTGAACTTTCTTCCCAAACATGTGTGGGGAGGGCCAACTTCCATTTCTGGCAAGCTGGGAACCCACCAACGACCTCCACCCCAGATCACAATTCAGATCCAGGGAGGTTAAAGCAAGAGCGATTACCCCCTAAGACTGACTGCTGCATCTCCCTACAGTTCGCAGGCCAGGAGCTGGAGCTGCCTCTGAAAACTACAAAATGGCGTGTCTCCTCAGTGGCTTCTAGGCCCCAGGGGAGGAAGCTGACGCATTCCCCAAATACTGGTCCCAAAGTCCATAGGGCACTAACCTCTCACTTTGTCCTAGGCATGTCTATATTGATAATGTTGGAATTGCCACAGCTGCTGGTGTTCTGGGGTCCCTCCAGCCGGGCTGGCCCTGTCACCCTGGGGCTAAAACCACAACTCAGGTGGACTTGTGCTCGGCTCCCACTGCACTGCGGGCTGAGCTGCCGGCTCCCAGAGTGGGCTGGTCCTTCCTGCAGGGCTGCTGGGCTGTCCTCAGAGGGAGGTTAGCTTCTCTGTATTGTTCTGTGGGTGCTAGGGCTCCAGAAGTTGTTCAGAGTCCCCTTTTACATAGTTTGGAGGTGATCTGGGGGGAGAATGGCTTGGAAGGGTTGTTTTCAAAATTGCTGATTTTTTTTAAGGGTTTGGTGCTTAATGCAACAATAAACTAGCTTGTGGGGTTTTTATTTCAGCATTTTTATTATTCTATTCAAGTTTGCAACCTAAAATAAATCCCAGAGTCAATCTTCATTATCTCTCTCTTTTTTGCATTGCTCATAACATATTAAAAATTAAAGTTGAATTCATTTTACATATGACAAGGAAAGTGTTTTGAAAACAGAACTTTATAGAAATGTGAGATATGATACTCCAATAAATCTCTAAGTTTCTTTGGTTGAGCCTATAGAAGATGAGCTCGCAATCTGGCACTTCTAATCGATTTCACAATGCAGGTATTTTATCCACTTGGGTCATAGTCCACTTGATGCAAAAGAATAATAGCAAGATGGAGACTTTTTCCAGGACTATTCTATCTGAACTCCAAGTAAAAGAAGACAAAAAGAATAAATAGCAACAATAATAAAAATGATGATGAAATTTAGGTAATGATTCAACAAATGATTTTTATATATAATATTCTATAATTTTAATGGAATATTACTATACTATGAAGAAATGACAAATATAATGAACTGAAAGAAGCATGGGAAATTATATTCAATCTGATACAGAGAGAAGAAGAGCTCATTGTATATATAAACAATGTAAATGGGTAGCTGCTGGCACCTTTGATAGAGTCTGAAGCCTGGCATCAGGAAGACTTGAATTCAAATCTAACCTCAAACACTTACTAGCAGTGTGACCTGGGAAAAGTCAGTTAATATTCTTTGCCTCAGTTTCCTCATCTGTAAAATGAACTGGAGAAGGAAATGGCAAACCATTCCAGTATCTTTACCAAGAAAACTCCAAAAGAGGTCAGACAGACAAGACTGGAATGACTAAACAATAACAACAAATCGACAGACGAGGGCGGCTAGGTGGCGCAGTGAGTAAGAGTGCCGGCCTCGGAGTTGGGATGACCTGAGATCGGATCCAACCTCAAAAAATGAGCACCCCCACACAAATAATGACTAGCCGTGTAACCTTAAGCAAGTTACTTAACCCCAATTGCTTTAATAAAAACAAACAAACATACAAACAAAAAAAAACAAATGGATAAACAAGTACAAAGACAATCAGAAAGTGGAGTTTTGGGTAGAGCACTGAGAATGAAGTCAGGAAACAAATTCAGGCTCTGACACTTTACTAGCTGTGTGATCCTGGGCAAATTATTTAACCTCTGTTTGACTCAGTTTCCTTTACTGTAAAATGGGAATAATAACTGTACCTACCTCCCAGGGTTGTCAGGAGGATCAAAGAAAATAATAATTATAAAGTGCTTAGCACAGTGTGTGGCACATAGTAGGTGCTTAATAAGTAAATATTTATTTATTAATTGATTAGGACATTTTTGTTTTCTTCCTGGAATGGCAAAGACAAACATTACATACCAGATATTCTCCTAATTAGTTCATCTTGTCACTTGTAGTACTGACAATACTAATACTAATCCTCTTCTTCTTGACAATTTCCATCCTCCCTCCTCCTTCCATTTGTTCTCCTGAGACCCCTCCAAGAAAAGAAAATTCCACCATTTTGAGGGAAATTATTGAGCACAAATGGAAAATACTTTCCTCATGCCAGCACAGCTAAGTGTAACTCTCAATTTAATTTATTTCATGTCTTGCTTTGTGTATAAACAGATCTGTACTTTAGAAGCAATTTTGTGGGCTTGTGAAATCTCTAGTTAAAGGACTAGGAGATCATGGCTGGTGATCTTTTACGAAGAATAATGGGGGAGGGAGAGCCCATACCTTCTTCTCCAATTCTGGAAGTGGTCATTCCACAAACATTTGGAGAAAGTATGTGCATATATAACCTGTACTGCCATCTGATAGCTGCATTGTTTCTTCACATGCATCAATGTTTATAAAAGTAGCAAGAGGAGCAATGCTTTTATTATCAGTTCCTTTTTCTTTACTAAAGCTCATTAGTACACAATCAGTAAGCTGTATGTCTAGCAACTGGTGATTTGCAGTAAGTAATTGCAGTTTAGTGCTCTCTCCTGTTGCCGCTTGCTAAACACCCACTTAAAATACCAGATCAAAAAAAAGATTCTTCTCTATAAATTAAAATGTATGCTTCTTTGGGGCTTTATCTGGGAATCATCCACCAAAGACATGAAAGAAGCATAATACTAATTTCTACCCCTGGCTTCATATTAATACCTTGATGATTTTACTGACTAAACTTTATTTGCAACAATGAAAAAAGGCACTGCTATATTTTTTGTTGTTGTTAATGTAGCTTCTTTCCCCCCTACCCAATGAATCTGTACTACCAAAGTCAGGCAATATGGTAAGAAAAAAATTAACCTACTGAGACACTGTGGTGAGGAAAAAATACTCAAATATTCACTGCCTGCGTAATAACCAGGTTTGGTTCCTCTAGTAGCATATTCTTGGCATAGTAGTGAAGCGTGTGTGTGTGTGTGTTTGTGTGTGTGTGTGTGTTGTTGTTGTGGCTGTGGCTGTTTTTTTAAAACAGTAGAAGAGAGAAATCAATACCATTGGTGAGTATCTTCAACAAGAAAAAATAGAACAGTTCAAATTCAATTATGTGGCTGTGGTAAAACAGGCATGCTGCTACATCAAAAGGCAAAGCCACAAATCATTAAAATAATTTTTTTTGAAAAGCATGAGGAATTATACAAAAAAAGTTACAAAAATGCACATATCTCTTACAAAGATAATTCCCCTAGTAGCATATACCCCAAAGAGGTTAATGATGGGAGAAAAAAAGATGTATGTGTATGAAACTATTGGTCATGGCACTATGTGCAAAAGCAAAAATCCCTAAGTAAATTGGATATTCAGTAATTGAAGAGTGGCTGAACAAATTATGGTATATAAATGTAATATAATTATGCCATAAAAGAAAACAAAATGAGGAATTTAAAAATATCTGGGAAGACTTAAATGAAGTGATGCAGAGTGAAGAAAGCTGAACTAAAGTAATAATAATATATTACAATAAATAAATATCATAGATTATATATGTATATAATAAGCTGTGTAAAGCCAATAGAAAACCAATAATATATACATGAAAGTGAAAAGAATCATGAAACCAAAGACAATGTAATAAAGTAAATATAAATGTATGCATATAAATATCTTTACTATAAGTACATATACATATATTCATTATGATCATTTATGCATGTATATCTTCATTATAAGAAATATACATATATATTTGGGGTTGGGTCTAATAATTGATAAATAATGGAAGTTTACAAACATCAAAATTCTAATAAATTCACATTCTTCTTTTCTTTTGATTTTTCTTATTTTCTGCTCTGTATTTATATATTTGAATGACTACATTTGTTAATGGAAATCAGAATAAAATGTGTGTGTGTGTGTGTGTGTAAAACAACTCCTATTCTTCAGAATTCTTAAGATTTTAGGATTAAAGACATCTAGTTAGGGCTGCCTATTTTAAAACTTGAATTTTTCACAATTAATTAATTGGAATATTGGAACAGAGCCTCACCCAAAGAACTAGCTAAGGGCTGATGAATCAGCAGCTGGCTAGCTTGGTGCAGCCATAGGCCATGGTATTTATGCTTGCACTCCTGAGAGGTGTAATGGGCATAGATGGGCTATGAAGAGTGACTAGAGTCCATCAGCACACTCCCAGGAGCGCTGTGGGTGTACTTGGATACTTATTTTGTTCACATAACAGAAGTAAGGCATCTCTTACCACAAACATCTGCTCTACGATTTACAATGTGCTTAGTCTTCTAATCAAAGGACCAGAAAATCCAACTCTTCATTATTAAAAAGTGCATGACTAGGGGATATTGCTCTATCATCCATTCATCCATACACTCATTCAATAACTATTTATTGAACATGTACTGTGTGCTCTAAGTAAGATAAAGATGGTTAAGACACAATCCTTGTCCTAAAACAGTTTATAATATCGTAGGAGAAAGGACATATGGGCCCACAGATGAGGGCTGGAAAGAACTTTGAAGGTCTTCTAATCCACCCTTTTCATTTCATAAAAGAGGAAACTGAGACCAAGGGAATTTAAATGACTTGCCTCAGATTACACAGTATCAGAAGATCGGATTCAAACATAAGGTTTCTGATTCCAGAGCCAGTACACTTTCCAGTCCTCCCAATATATACTTTTCAGTTTCCTAATATGCTATAAATATACACAACATTTGCTCTTAATGCTTACATGCAAATCAGAACCTTTTCCTATTATTTATGTTCAAGAGTACACATTCACAAATGAATTTGAAGAACCCAGAGTAACTAAACACTTTGCAGTGGACAGAAAACTGCAAAAATCCACAAATAGAGGTGCTCATGTTCAAACACTTATACACTCCATTTAGAAAATCCTGCTTCCATACCACACAATAACAAGAAAGAAGAGAGAGATACATGTTGCTCTTGTCCCCTTGAAAAGAAGGCTTGAATTTAAAAGTTAATGGCAAGTTAAAATAAAAGTTTCTATGTTACAGAAAAATCAGTGACGGGGGGGTCATATCATTGGAATTTTAAAATTAGAAAATAACTACACAAAACTTTGAGAAAACAGTCGATATTTTGATCAACTGCATTGTATACTTGTTTCTGTGTTTAAAGTGCTCATGTTATTGTCACTAACATTCATTTAATGAGTGCTCAGCATATGCAGCGCTATAGTATGCTAGTACTAAAAACTAACACACATATGTATAATATTACATATATTTCATATATATCAAGAAATACCACCTTTGCAAAGGAAATTGCAAACTCACTAAATTGTCTCAATTTGATTTCCTCACTCATTTTTCCATAAAAATCTCTGCCAACTTTAAATTTTGGAAAATGTGCTGTGGAAGATTTTTTTTTCCTCCTTTTCCATTTCATAGGTCTCACTAATGGGATTAAAGAAGTGTGGTCACTGGCTCTTTAAGGATAGTGGAGAAACAATGATATTAAAAAGCACAGATGTTAAAGGACCAGTAGTGAAATTAACAGGCACATATTTGATCACACTGCTGAAAACACCTACAAATTTAAAAAATTGTAAATATATATCAAATAGAACTCATATTTACTCATAAAAACTTGCAAAGTGCAAAATTTTCTAACTACATTTTAAATTGAACTTCTCTAAGAATCTTTACGATGGAAGAGGTTCTAAATAAGAAACTAGCCCAAACTGTATGGGAATTTTCCCTGTTAACACTGATAAAATGTAACCTGTGTGAGAAGACATTCCAGAAACTTGATCATGAATTATCAAGTTCAATATTTTGGTCTCTTGCAGTGACTAAAACATCTTTAGATAAATATGAAAAATATTAGAGACTTCACATTTTCCTTACTCAGCATCAACAGCCCCCATTTCCATGTTCTATGCATGCATGGGTTTTTCCAAATATGACAGTATTTGGATGGCTTAATTTTTGTGCTGAAATTTTCTTGTCATGTCTGTGAGAGTACTTTGAAAACTGCAACGTGATATATAAGTGTAAGGTATTGTTGTTATTATTAGAATTTAGTCATCTGAGCAATAAATATACTATTCATTCCATGTTTTTCTTAATATAGCTGCATACCCTTTTATGGGAGGACTTACCATTCCATTGCTTCTACTTAAAGGGCACATGGGTTCCCATCAGGGTCACAAACTGCCTCATTCCTACAGCAATACTTCTTTCATCTATTTCTTTTCTGAAAAATTTAAATTATGATTCCAAGAAACCATCAATCCTTTTGCTAAGTGGCCTCTAAGCCACAATTTCACAAAATGCCTTCTTTTTTCCATAAGCAAAGCCAAAAATAACTTTTTTTCTCATTTGATTATAAGCAGAATAGCCATTATCTGAGGACTGCCATATCAGACAATAATGGCAGTAATTACTAACCACCCAGAAAAATAAAACACTTAAGACAGACATGTGGTATCCATCAGTGTAACAAAAACCAAAGTAAGTCAAATAAGATTGTTTGTTCAGCTCAGTCTGTTGTCACTTGAGTCAGAGTTCAATTAAATTATTTCCTTTTTCAACAAGTATTTACCAGACACCCCTGAGTGCCACATATTATAATAGGTTCTTTTTTCCCCAAAATAAATATTGCCCTCAAAGGATATACAACCTCAATTCCAAAACTAGTTTGTTTATATAAAATTTATTAAACTCTTTTCTTAGATATTTACATGTAGGACCAAAAAAGGTAAGTACTTTGGCAACATGGTAAGTCACTAGCAAAAGGTCAGTACCAGCTGTCCCTTTTTCTAGGACATCAGATCCTGGTCACAGTCCATAAAAACAAAAGTCATAGGGAAATAGTGTGGTGCAATTAGCCATCGAGATTTCTTTAGACCTGATAAAATCTGTCTCATCACTATGAAGTCTTTTCACTTATCAAGAGCATTATTGTCTTTTAGAGTTCCCCCAAATATCTGGGAATAATTAATAGAACCAGGCTTGATGGAGATATTTCCAATAACAGTAGTCTTGATGGGAATATTACAGTGAGAACATACATGGGTAATAGCCAGGGGAGGAACATAGGAGGGCTGGAGCCAGATGGTCTAGGGGAGAGTTAATGTCAGATCTGACCCATGTATATTAGATTTGCTAGGGAGCATCATATAATGTGGTCATATTAGAGGCAGACTTGTGCAGTAAAGAGAAGGAAGGGCTTTGTACTCAAAAAGGCCAAAGCTTATTTCTACCTCTCATAGGTACTAGTTGTATGATGGCGCAAGGAACTTAGCCTCTCAGAGCCCTAATTTAAAAACTATACTTTACCAATGAGGTAGAACTCTATAGGAGGGAGTTTCTATGATAGGAATTCTTTACCCCAATGGAATCATAAGCAGTTAAAAAAACCAGAGCCAAGATAAGCAGTGGTTTGAACCATACACTATGTAGATACAGATGGGATCACCAAAATAATTCTACATTTTCCTGCCAGTCATTTAACTACTATAGATGGATGACCAAAACAGTTTCTGATGGAAACTTCCAGTCAAATTTTATTAGGTGGCCCCACCTAGATAACTGCCTAACAATATGAAATAAGTTATTACTGTGAAAGAAATTCATCCTCTGTAGTACCTAAAGAACTGCACTTTGAACACACATGTTTTAGGCTAGTAATAGTCATCATATATGATCCTATAACACTTTACCTTAGTGCATTCTAAATGAATGAACACTAAAATGAAAATAATTAAAGTGTATCAATTTTATATCTGTTTAAAGCAGAGAGGGAAATCAATAGTTTTGAAAAGATCAAATATGAAAGTATTATTGCAAATATTTTCAAACTTGAAAGGAGGTATTTTAAATTATGTCACAGAGAAATAAAATTCCAAACCCTAAAACCCACTACTAGTCATCTTAAAAGTATTGCTAAATTCAGTTCAGTCAATTTATTAATATGCATTTAGTAAGCTCCTTCTCTATGTTAGATACTATGCTAGGCACTGGTGATAAGACCAAATAATGAAATATCCATTCTAATGGAATTTACATTCCATCAAGGAGAAAATATGTAGACATAGAAATTTAGACATTTATAGCAGCTCTCTTCCAGCAAAGGGCTGGAAACTGCAGGGATACACATCAATTGGGGAATGTCTGTGGTATATAATTGTGATGGAATACTACTGTGCTATAAGAAATAATAAGCTCAATGACTTTAGAAAAAAATACAGAAAAATTTGCATGGAATAATGAAAAGCAAAATGAGCAGAACCAAGAGAACAGAAATATTACTTTAAGAACAACTTTGAGTGAAAAATTATTTTTACTATCATAAATACCCAAATTAGCTATAAAGAACACATGAAAATTACACTATCAGCATCCAGAGAAAAAACTGATAAATAGAATAATTTTATATATATGCATATGCTTATTTGTCTATAATAGTAAACATCCCTAGGGCAGAGGTGGTGGGAAGGGAGGAAAAATAGGAAACTTACAGGATAATTTTGTTGTATATTTGAAAGGAACAGCAAATTATGCATAGTAGATTTACAGTTTTCATATGAAATCATCTCTTCACTGTACTATGTTATGGAAATTTTTTTGACTCTGAATTAAAAACAATAAAAAAGATATCGAATTTTAGAACAAATTAATACAAAATAATACAAGGTAGGGAAATACAAGGTACTTAGAGAGGGATGACATTAGCTATTATGCAGATGAAGAAAGGCTTCAAGAACTGCAATTCAGAGCCAGTAAGAATCATTAAAGTGACTTTTTCATTTACCATGATTTTCCTTTTCTTTATATGTCTTTATAGAGTGTCATCTGCATGGATATGAAGACTTGTTTGATTTATTTAAATTGCATTGTATAAAAAGTGACTTGTATATGAGGATGATTATTGAGCCATATAGTATAGTGACTTGAATTGTACACACAGTAGCTAGGGTCCCTAGGTGGCTCAGTATATAGATCACCAATCAGAAAGACTTCCTGAATTCAAATTTGTTCTCACACACTTGTTATCTGCATGACCCTGGGCAAGTCACCTAACCCTGTTTGCCTCAGTTTCTTCATCTGTAAAATTAGCTGGAGAAATGGCAAATCACTCTGGTATCTTTGCCAAGAAAACCCCAAATGTGGTCTTAAAGAGGCAAGAAAGACTGAAATGACTGAACAACAAAACACAGTAACATGTATATGAAAATGCTTATTGAGCCACATTCTAGAGTTGAGGGAAGAATGGCAGATCTGGAGTCAGAGGACTTTATTTTGAATTTTAGCTCTGCTACTACTACTGGTACATCCTTAGATAAGTTAATTTATCCCTAATTTAAGCATTTGAAGACTTAGCATTTGAAGAAATGGGCAGAAGAGAATAATTTGTTTCAATGGCCATGAAGGTGGCTGAAGCAGGCTCTGTGGAGCACTTAGAGCTTGGTCAAACATCCAAGATGCCAAGATAATCTAGTGTAACCTGGCCAATGCCAGTTATCCTGACTTTGATCTTGCTACTAGACTTACATGATTCTGGGAAGAGAGACTAAGGCTGACAACTTTGTGCAATTCTGCTTCACTTAAATTCAATTCATGCACTAATCAAGACAGCAACCCTTAATTTTATTGGTCTTCTTCTAAAACAAAGGACAAACAACAATTTATCTCTCTAGGCTTCACTTTTCTTTCATCTTTTAGATTAGATTAGTTCCCTTCTAAAGCATCTTCCAGGTCTAGATCCTATGATAACACTGCTCTTAAGGAATTACCTGAGTGGTTGTTGCTGTTATTGTTAGTTGGTTGGGTTGGGATTGGGGATGGGGGATTGGGGGGGTAGACTTGGTAGATTTTCCCATCTTGGAGAATTCTTGGTAAACATTCAATATGAACTGACCCTCAGTATAACTGACTATCATGAAGTGCTTTATTCTGAGATTTCATTTTATTGTAACATGATGATGATTTTAGTGTAGGGCAAAGGTTCTTAACCTTTTTGATGTCATGGATCTTTTTGGTAGTATGGTGAAGACTATGGACCCAAGGTCAAAATGATGTTTTTAAATGTGTAAAAATAAAATTTATAGAAACTCACCAATTAAAATTGCAATATA
This sequence comes from Gymnobelideus leadbeateri, assembly GCA_011680675.1. Taxonomy (NCBI): domain Eukaryota; kingdom Metazoa; phylum Chordata; class Mammalia; order Diprotodontia; family Petauridae; genus Gymnobelideus; species Gymnobelideus leadbeateri. Next base: position 803,579 of record WOXC01011766.1, on the reverse strand, counting down.
ATCATTGAAATATTTTAAAATAAATTTGTCATATAGCAATATACCTAGTGGCAGGACTAATAACTATAGTGATTTCAAGATAGGGATGAGTGTAAATGATATTTTGAGATATGTACTATAACTATAATGTAATATGTGAATGTGATTTATAGCTTTCTAGAAATGTGATTTCTAATAGTGATAAAGTTACAGGTACTAATAATATGTTTATGATTTATCTATATTTTTAACTGAAGCAAATGTTATATTTCAATTAGAAATTGGTAGGGAGAAAAGATGCGTTTTTAACCATCCAAGTTCATGGACCCCCTAAAGGACAATGTACCCCAGATTAAGAACCGTTGACACACATTGAGGTGAGATTTGCACAATCTAGAAAAAAGTGAGGGAACAAAATGGCTCTATGGTTGGTCAGGATGATTGCCAAAATAATCAATCTAGGACTATACTAGAAAAGTCCTTGCCTAGCCTTTAAGTTCTCAGATGTATCAAACAAGCAAGCAAAAAGTTTGTATTAATCAAGCTCCTGCCAGGCCTAGAGAAACAAAAATGCAAATGCAAGAATATCAGCTTAATGTCTCTTACATTGTAGGGGAAGACATTGTTTTAGAGATAAGTATACATAGGAGATATAAAAATAAATATACAGTCATGCAAAAAAAGGAAAAGAATTAATGACTGGGGGAATCAGGAAACACCTCTCAAAGGTGGTGGCACATTAGCTGAGCCTTGAAGAGGATTATGATAATAGAGCACAGTTCCTGAAGTCAGGAGGACCTGAGTTCAAATCCGTCCTCAGACACTTGACACATTTACTAGCTGTGGGACCTTGGGCAAATCATTATACCCCAATTGCCTTGCCTTCCCCTCTCAAAAAAGTAGATTTCAAAGGAGTATATGTTGCAGCCCTACCTTGGCACTAGAACTGAGTTAACATCTATCCCTTAACTAAGAAGAGAATTAGGCAGAAGAGACCATAGAGAGAAGGCAAATGCCCTGTCTGCCATTTATGTCCAAAGCTGAACTATAGGAACTTTCATAAAATGCAATTTTTTCATCTCTTTGAATGGGAGGATTATATAATACTCTCAATGTGCAAAGTGACTAAACCCCTTATCTTCAGTGTCATAGAGTATAAAAAACTGAAAAGCTAAGGTACATAATGACAATTCAAAATCTGATTAAGACATGAGTGAGCTGAGATCTGGTGGGGGCAATGACAATAGGGTTTCAGAATACATCAGACCTCTCCCTTGATGACATGGCTTCCCTCCTCCACTTCCATCTCCCAAACATGAGTTTGACAGGAAATCATTCACATAAAAGAAAAGAAAGTATGTTTCACTCTGTATTCTGAGTCAATCAGCCTTTCTTAGTGGGAGCAAACATAAATGTATACCCACCATATTTGGCAAGATAATTCTTACAGTTCTGACATTAGGGATTTAGTCATTTTCAGTCATGTCTGACTTCTCATGTCTCCATTTGGGCTTTTTTTGGACAAAGGTACTGGAGTGGTTTGTTATATCCTTCTCCAGCTCATTTTATAGATGAGAAAACTGAGGCAAACAGGGTTAAGGGACTTGCCTAGGGTCACACAGCTAGGAAGTACCTGAGGCCACTTTTGAACTCAGGATGATGAGTCTTCCTGACTCCAGGCTCAGTACTCTAGCCACTGTACCATCTAACTGCCCAACATTAGAAAACCTTAGCTCACATCCAACTCTTGTAATTATTACCTGTGCAACCTTGGGCAAATCTTAGCTTCCCTCGGCCTCCGTTTCCTCATTTGAAAAATAAGTCTTAGACTAGATGATCTCTGAGTTTCCCTTTAGTTCCAGATCTATAGTGATACAGTGATGATAGTCTTCCTGACTCCAGGGCTAGCACTCTTTCTACTACACGGTGCTAACTCTCTCTTTAAATGGAGATAATGTTTGTAAAGCATTCAGCACAGTCCTTTACACACAGTAGGCATCATATAAATGTTAACTATTGTTGTTACTGTTATTATTATTATTTCTCTCTACACACAATTAAATGCAACAAAAATATGAGGAATCAGATATTGATTGCAAAGTCTTATATTGGCTTACCCTGCTCAATTTGCTTTAATGACTTCATTGACATTCTGCTCACTCCCTATTTATTTCTAAGGAACTTCACTATCAGCACACACATAAGTGATCTCAAAGTTTTTGTTTTTGAATAAAAAGTAGCTACTTCTTGCAGAAAAGACGGAGACGCCTGTTGGAAAGTTTCCATTTATGAAATCATATTTATATAAATATAATTTCAAATGTGACTTCAGACAGAAACAATGATGATTAAAGATAGGATTTTGTTGTTTGGTCATTTTTCAGTCTTGCCTGACTCTTCATGGTTCCATTAGGGTTTTCTTGACAAAGATACTAGAAGTGATTTTTTATTTCCTTCTCCAGTTCATTTTACAGATTCGGAAACTGAAGCAAAAAGGGTTAAGTGATTTGCCCAGGGTCACCCAGCTAGTAAGTGTCTGAGGTCATATCTGAACTAAGAAAAGGAATATTCCTGATTCTAGGTAGAACAATCTATCCACTGCATGGAATTAAATAATCTTAATGGGAGGGAGTAAGGTTATCTAGTCTGATAACCTACCCTACAAAACAATCTACTATAAAACATTCCTGATTACTCATTATATAGGCTCTCTTGAACACTGCCAGAGATGAGGAACCCATTGCCTCATGAAGAATCTCATTCTAACTTTGTATGGCTCTAAGAGTCAAGAGTTTTCTTATAGTTTATGAACCAAAACCTAATTCTTTACAATTTCATAGAGTCATTGACACATTGACAGAACAAGATTTTGAACAGAGCACTTTGGCATACCACTAGAGCTGACACCAATTTGTTAATCATCTATCATCTAGACTACATTTCCTCATCATTTCCAAAAGAATTTGAAAGATATCCTAAAAAAATCTATAGGGAAATATATCTATCTCATATTTCTTCTAATATCTTTTACTTTCTCCTCCCTTTCTCTCTTCCTCTTTCATGTTTTTCTCACCTTATGTATTTCCCTTCCTCTCCTTCTTTCTATTTCCCCTGCCTTTTTAAAATCTTCCTTCAAATTGACCATAAAAATACCACAGAAACCATAATATTTTCTAGTATTTGGTGGGCTTCTTAATTTTTTTATATTATCTCTTCTAACTTTTTAAAAGCAGGACACTTGAACATTTTATATTCTTCTAAAAAAAGAAAGGAAAGCTAAATAAAGCTTATTTTGTGGATGACCTTCAATTGATTTTTTTTCTCTGTGGAAAAAAATTCCTCATTAGTTATCATAGAATATTAGAGTCATCTAGGAACATAAAATGTAGGGCTGAAAGTAACTTCCAGAGTTCAATGAATTCATTTCATTGCCCCCAGGCAAAGCTGTGCCTAAACCATCCCTTGCCAATTATTGTACTATGTGAAGTCCTCCAAGGAATGAAATTCCACAACTTTTCCAGGAAACTATTCCAATGTTTAATAACTATGTTGGAAAATTCCTTTTTTAATTAACCTAAGTATCTTGTACTGTAGTTTTTAATTTTCTCCTGATCATCATCAGTTCCATACTGCCATAACAATTTTATTTTTATATTCAAAAACCTTGACTCAGTAGGCTCCCCATGGCCTGCAGAAGAAAATTAATTTCTGACTCCAGTATTCAAGATCCTTTGAAATCTTACTCCAGTCTATCTTACTCCCTCCCAATAAGATTATTTAATAGTATGCCTCATGATGAACTCTTTCACAGTTTTCCGTTCCAGACACATTGGACTCCTCTCCATCCTCCATTCTCATCCTGCCCCCAGCTACCTCCACGTTTCTGCTCATACCAGTCTCAGGTCTTGAACAGATTCTCCACCTTCCCTCCACCCCCCACTTAATATCTGTTTGTTGATATGCCTTCCTTCAAGGCAGATTTCCTCCATGAAACCACCTCTTATCCCCTTAAATGAAAAAGATATCTCCCTACTTATAATTCTCATGGCACTTTTGGATATTGCTTTGAATTTTTTTTTCATTCTCCTTAGTAGCATAGTTCAAAGGATCATAGATCCAGAGCTAGAAAGGTCCTCAGAGATTATATATTCCAACCCCCTTTCTTTATTTATTTTTTTCAATTATATATAAAAACATTTTTTAACATTCACATAAAAATTTTTTGAGTTCCAAATTCTCTTCTTCCTCCCCCTTCCTTCCCCCCTCCCTGAGATGGCAGGCAATTTTATATAGGCTCTACATGTGCAGTCATGCAAAACATATTTCCATATTAGTCATGTTATAAAAGAAAACAGACCAAAAAAGCTATAAAAATAAAAAATAGTATGCCTCAATCTGCATTCAGACTCCATCCGTTCTTTCTCAGGAGGGGCATAACATTTTTCATCATAAGTTCTTTGGAATTGCCTTGCCCTCCCCACCCCCTCCTTTTTTTTTTTTACAGAAAAGGAAATGAAGTTCCATGGAGATTAAGTGACTTGCCTAAGTTTACACAGGCATCAGAGTCAGGATTTGAACCAAGGTCTTCTGATTTTAGAACTATGGCAATAGTCCAGAGAACTTGTTCTTCTTCCCATTTGATTTCTTGGGGTCAGTGTTGGTATTTTAAATTAATCTTTATCTCTATAGCACAAAGCAAGTGCCTTGAATATCATAGGTACTTAATAAATGTGAACTGAATTTAAAAAACAGAAACTAATTGGATAACATTTTAATGTAGTGGCTCTGCCTATGAGGATATATCATGTGAGCTGAATATCACCAATCAATTTAAACTCTTCATAAGTATTTTTCTCACTCCAATAATTTTACTATAATCTTAATATATTTCCATGTCTTCCATATTCTTCTTATAGGAATCCAAGACTAAGCAAAGAAATATTGTTTTACCTTACCGGTAATGCTATGAGCCCAGTATTATGCTTAATTTTTTTAAAACAATGGTGCAATTAGCTGTTCTCTTAAAAACACATTGGAAAAAAATATGTTTGCTTTGATGAGTATTTTTATGTTTCCAAGCTGAGAATATTTATACTCTACATACTCTGCTATAGTAAGTGTGCTATAATATAAGCAAGAGAGTTGCCATGGTTACTTTGGAAAATCTTAATCTGCTCTATTGTGTCTGAAGGTGAAATTACTATGTATTATATAAAATTGACGATTACTATTTCTTGAATACCACAATAGTAGAAAATTTAAACTCAAGAAGCAAAACTATTTTAACTTGATGGTTAACACTTGCCTAAATTTATTCCCCATTATCACATGGTCTCTGTGGAAATTACAGCCCCAATAAAGAATACAAAGTGACATGGGTTATTATCAACAGAATATTACAGATCAGCATTGTTTACAATCTTAGTTAATGTACTACAGGTGGTACCTAAATTCTTGTCAGTACAATAATTTCAAAACCATTTAACTACCATTTTGGCCAAACTAATTGATCATAGTCCCTCTATGATCATAAAGCATAAAAAAAAAGAATTGAAGACACGTACCTGTCATGATGGGTTGTCTAATGTGCTGTGTTGTTTTTAATCTACTGCAGTCCCAGATAAATCAATCTCGGCTTTGGGGCAGCAAGCAAACTATTGTTTATATGCCAGCTAAGTAGCCAGGCCTACAAAAGCTGAAGTAGTGCGTAATGGGGATCAACAGGGACTGAGACAGAGATGAATGAAAAAGGTTGTGGAATCATCTCAGCTAAGATACACATACAATCCCAGGATATGTGGGAGAGTTGTAGGTGTGAACCAAGGCTCACCAGGTAATGAGCAGACACAGTGATATGAAAGAGAAGGAAATTTGAATCAAGAGATGAAACAGAGAATCCAAAGCCAAGAAGTCCACAAACATGGGAAGGGTGAGTCAGAAACATAATATCTAGCTCAAGTAAAATACAAAGCTGAGGAAGTTTGCTGACCCAGATCTTTATCCTCCTCCTAACTTGGGAGGAATCAGTCCCTAAGGAAGATTTGGCCTAGCTAGAGGCCTATGAAAGAAGGTAATTGAAAATATTCAGGTAGAGTGTGGGGGCAGGGAACAGATTCAATTCTTACCAAAGGATTCTCCTGAAAACTATGCTACTAATACTAAATTTTATTTATTTATTATGGTTGTTGCTGTTTTTTTTTTTTTAACAGTTTATGTCTTTTCAGAAATTGTATTTAAAAAGTGGATGAGGGGTGGCTAGGTGGCGCAGTAAGAGTGCCGGCCTCGGAGTTGGGATGACCCGAGATCAAATCCGGCCTCAGAAAATGAGCACCCACACATAAATAATGACTAGCCGTGTAACCTTGAGCAAGTTACTTAACCCCAATTGCTTTAAAAAAAAAAGTGGATGAGACTCTGCAATTGAAACCTTGCCCAGTATTCAGGAATACTATAGCAACTGCATTTGTATCTTTGGGATACTGATGTCTTAATTATGTATATGTCTGGTAAACTCAATCTCATTTCAATGTTAAATTGCAAAAACAAATAGTTTTCTTTACCAATTTTCTTGATATTTTTATTCATTACACACCTTTACAATTATGAATATATACAACATTGCTTAAAACTGAGTCACTAGTTGTTTTAAAAGTTTGGGTTTTCATGCTGGATTTCTCTAGGAGAATTGTTACAAGTTCATTATTCAGTTTAGGCATGGTGGCCCATGCCTATAATCCCTGCTACTGGCGGAGGATGAGGCTGGTGGGTCTCTTGATTCTGAATTGAAACAGGGTTTAAGCTGAGTGGGTTAAGTCCAACACAAACACCAGAAATGAAGAGGGTCACAAAGCTGCCTAAGTAGGAGAAGCATCAGCCCATATCAGAAATGGAGAAAATCAAAGATCTGGTGCTGATGAGTAGTGGGATTGAGCCCACGAGTGGCTACTGTGTTTACAAATGGTGTGAGACAGGGAGATCTAAAAACTCCCAAGATAAAGAACAAAAAACAAAAAAAAAAAAAAACAAAACACAACAACAAAACAGAAACAAAGCCCCAAGTTCCACCGATCAAATGAGAAAAATTGGAAAATTGTCCTAAGTACTGATTCATCTAAACAGGAACAGTAGTATAGTATATTGATAGAATGGTAGATTTTAGAGTTAGACCTTTGTTAAAATCATAGTAACTTGGCTTTGGCTTTTTAATCTATAAAATGAGGAGGTGGCATTAGATGACCTCTTAGGTTCTTTCCAGTTCTAAATCTATAATCTACTTAAAACACTAATGAAACATCATTCATTTTTAACACATACTTTGCAGTTAACACTGGCCATATCTATATGTTAATCTACATGACTTAGCTATTTCTTATGCAGCAATAGAACTTAATATCTCTTGATATCTCTTGAATAATCAATATGTATTTTTTCCTCAAAGGTTCTGCATAATTGACAACTTCAATGCTTAGATGATCTAAATGGAAATTAAAATGATATAAAATGATAAAGAACTTGAATGAGACTCCAAATTATACCTGTAAGGTCATTCAAAAACATGGTTATATCTATCTATCTATCTATCTATCTATCTATCTATCTATCTATCTATCTATCTATCTGTCTATCTGTGTCTGTCTGTCTATATGTCTATCTGTCTATCTATCTCTCTATAAATTTAACACAAACTTTTCAATGTTGAACTGTTTTCTAGTTATTTCTTTCTCATGATCAGGGTACTGCTGGGCTGATCATAGCAAGTCACTGCAATCAGAATCTGGCTTCATCCAAAAGGAATATAAAAATGTGTTCCCTCTGTTAGACCTATAAATTCACTACTATAGGGAACTCCTGAGGGGAAAAAAAAAACTCCCCTTACCAATGCAAGTAGCACCTTCTTTGCAACTTGTGAACTTAGAAGGTTACAAGATCATTGGCAGGTTAAGTGACTTGCCCAGGATCACATAACTAGCCTGTGTCAGAGGTGTGACTATATAAGTATATAGTTAAAGGAATTTAAGTATGAGGTTTTTAAATCTTTTTTTCAAAAATCTTTTCGAGCATCAATTTTCTCATGGGGAAAAGGAGAATAAGAATATTTGTACTACCTACCTCAAAGGATTGTAAGGAGGGCACTTTACAAATATGTCATACTTCTTAACCTGTCCATTAAGATGTATTCTCTATTAGTGATTTCTTCTCAAATACTCTTGAATTTCTCTGAAAACGACATTTTATTAACATCTTTGGCAATAAGTAAATATGGGTTTGGTAGGGTCCACAGAAAACTCCCAAGACACAAATCTGCCATTGATATGTTTGAACTACAAGTAACATAAACTATATTTTCACAAACATGACGGAACTACACATCTGATTGAATGTTGTTTACTTTAAATTGGCCCCCTTCCAAGGATAAAGATTTATTCTAGAACCTGCGTCACTGCTCAAAACTTTTGAGGAACTCTTCATTTGTCTTCAGTGTCTGTCACATCCTTTTGAACATTCTCACTGGCAGTGAATTTTTGTATTTTGTAGATAGATTAGACTTCTTGAAACAGGACAAAGCCATTTGGACCTCTAAGAAAGTAGATAGATAATTCCAATTTGGGTCTCAACTGTGATGTGACTTCAAAGTGATCAGACTGTTTTTCTCATGTAATTCATAAACTGGTCATGAAGGTGTCAAAAGGGACATTCCCTCCTTGCCCCAAGTCTAAAGCAATAGAACTACTATTGGAGTAAACATAGCATTCTAAGGTGGCTACATTCTTTGGATATGTAAGTAATAGAATATGGATTAAAAGGGTCTCCTGTTGCAATTCATCTCTGTGATGCATTTATTTGTTGTTGGTTTTGTCATTTCAGTCATGCCTGACTGTTTGTGACACCATTTGGGGTTTTCTTGGCAAAGATACTGGAGTAGTTTGCTATTTCCTTCTCCAGCTCATTTTATAGATGAGGAAACTGAGGCAAACAGGGTTAAGTGACTTGTCCAGGGTCATGTATCTAGTGAGCATCTGAGGCCAGATTTGAAGTCAGAGAGATAAGGCTTCTTGACTTCAGGCTTAGTACTCCATCCACTTTGCCACCTAACTATCACATTTATAGTTAACTCTTCACTGGTTCAATAAGAATGAAAATTGGTGCAAGTAACTGAAGAAGTAGATTAATTGTCTATGAAAATAATACAGTAATTAGACAAGAAATTATTAAGCACTTACTATGTGCCAGGTACTTCATTAGGGGCCTAGAATACAAAAACAAGAAAAAAAGAAAGTTTATGCCCCCAAGCTGCTTACACTCTAATGGGTAAGACCACACATAAAAGGAAGCTGAAGAAGTTGTGGGGAGGGGGCGAAGGCATGATGGAGAAATCCAGGTAACTACAGCCCAATAACAAATGAAAAGATGGCCTGCCTGAATGCACTCCTTAAATGGAGGCTCTGGAAAGCCCTGTCTAATCAGAGGGAGGGTCTCCAGGGGAGAAAGTATTTCTCAAGTGTGAATTCCAGGACTGAGTCTTTCAGGATGAAAAGGTTTCTGGAGCATGGGGGAGGAGTCCAGAGGAGTGTAGCTTTGTGTAAAATGAAGCTGAAGAAGGGCAAAAGAATTCTGGTACCTCCCCAAATAGTGGCATATGGCATATATGGCAAACTGACACCTACCTATCAGTACCCCAAGTTTACTGGCTATGAGATAAGATACATGGATGGGGCAGCTAGGTAGTCCAGTGGATAGAGTGCTGGATAGAGTATTTGGAAGAACTGAGTTCAAATCCAGCCTCAGAAATGCTGTGTGACCCTGGGAAAGCCACTTAATTATATTTGCCTCAGTTTCCTCATCTGTAAAACAAGCTAGAGAAGGAAATGGCAAAGCACTCCAATATATTTGCCAAGAAAACCCCAAAAAGGATCATGAAGAGTTGGACACGACTGAAACAACTGAACAGCTGAACAGCACATACATGGATAATGTATCCTGTGAATAATACAAAATGGGACAATCAGAAGTTTACAACAGTTCACCTTTACATAGTATTTTAAACCAATCAATTTTACAGATGAGGAAATGAGATTCATTAATTTGCTCAGGGCCACACAGCTAGTAAGTGAACCTAGGTATCTCTTTGCTCCAAGCCAATGCCCATTCCACTGTATCATGCCACTTCTCAGACATCAGGAATGATGTTTAACATTTATAGATACTTTAAGGTTTACAAAACACTTTAAAACAGGACTTCATTAGATCCTCATAACAACCCTGGGGTAGGTGCTTTTATTATCCCTATTTTACAAATGAGGAAGTTGGGGGCCAAGTTAGGTTAAGTGACTTGCCTGGGGCCACAAGGTTGCTAAGTATGTCAAGTCAAATTTGAATTCAAGACTTCCTAACTTTAGCCTCACTGCCATATTTACTATGCTACCTAGCTGACTGAAGGAACCAGTATTTTTTAAAAAGCATTTATTAAATGCTTACTAAAGTGCACTAAATGCACTTTACTAAGCACTAAAGTTACAAATAAAGAGTAACAGTCCCTGTCCTCAAGGAGCTTACATACTATAATGTCTTCTGACAGTGCAGACATTGACAGTAATTCCTTTTCCAAAAGTTTAATCAGTTTTTTTTTCTTTCCTCTTTGTAGATGATGGCAGTACACTTTTATATCCTAGCCCACTTTACCAACACATTATAAGTCATGTGTTGAAATAGATTGTGTACACAAATTATGGTATTACCAGAATTTAAATTCTTCATTGTTGAATCAGACAAATGTTGCCATCTTGAAAGCTGTACAAATCATATATGATCTACAAAAGAACACTGAAAACAAGCAGAGTTTGGTTGAACAAACACACATAATTACATTACATAGACATACATAAATACATACACACATATGCATATGAATTTTTTTTCCTAAGTGTGCATCTACCTAGTAAGTGGTGGTATTTCAATACATTGCACAAATTATTTTTATGTCTAGGCACCCCATTTTTTAAAAACCTATGTCCTAGGGGAGAAAGGTAGTTGATAAATTTAAGAACAAAACATGTTCATCTCTATATTGAGAATTTAGGGACTAGAAACTGGAACTGAGACTTTATTTGCATACAGAAAACCCATGTGCGAAAATCAGCATTGAGTAGATCATGTGAGTAGATCAGCATTTTCTCTGTAACTTAGAGTTTTAAAGAGTTGCTTAGGGCACTAAAAGGTTAGCTGACTTGCCAGGGTCACACAGTCAATTAGATCATAGGAAGGATTTCAGCACACATCTTCCTGTTTACAAGGTTAGCTTTCTGTACACTATACCATGTTATACTGAGAAGATATCAGTCATAAATTAGAAGTATTATTATTTTTGATAACTTTCATGGTATCCTATCAAAATTCCTCAGAGTTGATAAGTCAACATGCTTAAATCAAGCTTCTTTTGCCATTTCAAAATGGCATCTACAAGCTCAGACACTTAGCACAGTGGAACTGTGAACATAGTAGGTGTTTAATAAATGTTTATTGAATTGAATTTTCATAAATTTTCAAGTTTATTTATACTGCCTATGTGAATATTTTTAGTATTTCCAAATAATATTTGCCAAAGTTTTACTTACACCAACTAAGCTTTTTTTTTTTTTTTTTTGTACTCTCAGAACTTTATTATGTAGAGTTTGGGCTAAAAAGAAATGAAAACTTCTGAAACAGTCACCCAATTGGTGCAGGACAGTAGGAACAAAGCCTGTGTTCCTCTTGGGTTGGAGGGGGCTTTTCTTTTGGGAGGGTGGGGGAGTAGTTGGCCCTACTCTATGGGTATGGGCCAGATATAGGAGTGGGGACAGAGACAGTTTCAGAAGCTATTATGGGCTGAGGCCCTGATGTTTTTTTTAAGTTTTGGAGGGTGGAACCTCCCCTACACAGACACAAGGCCCATGTCCAATTTCACCTTAGGGAGTGTGCTGTCATCCGGCCAGAGTGAACGGCAACAGACTGAGAGAAGAGATGGAGGATGGGACAAATGACAGAATGGTGGTTTAAAAAAAGAAAAGAAACAGCAAAAACCAACAAAGGGGATGAAAACTCAGTGGCATGGAAGGGGGTGAGGAGAGGGAGAGAGAGACAGGGAAATAAAACCCCTTGATTCTTCATGTGTACCAGGTTCTTCCAAAACTGAACTGCCTTTACTGAGGGCCCCTTCCCTTCCTCCCTCCTCCCAGTCCCCTCCCATGCCCCTGTCAGAGCAAGTGGGATAGAGTGGAAGTCCAGAGAGTTGGGGTCATCAACTAAGTTTCAAAGAAACAATATTGCTTATTTTGACCTATGAATATAAAGCTAAGGGGGAGGAAATGTGTTTTTGTGGTATTTTGGTAATACCAATTTGTTTGCTGTGGTGAGGACAGATTATTGAGGGGAGAAGTTGGAGGCAGAGAGGTCAGTTGGAGGCCATTGTAATAGTCAAGTGGGAGCTCATGAGCACCTTGACTAGGCAAGATGCTATATGAATGGAAAGAAGCGGATGATATGAAAGACACAGACTTAGCAACTAATTGGATATGAAGACTAAAGGAGAAGGAAGACACAAGAATGAGTCCAAATTTATAAACTTGTGCACCTGGAAGAATCTTGGCATAGCAGACAGTAGGTAATGTGGGATTTGGATATGTAAATTTACTATCTGTCTACATAGGAATGATAATTGAACTAAAAGAAGCTGACACAATCACCAAAGAACAGAGAGAGAGTAAGAACAGGACCCAGGATAGAACCTTAGGAGATGACCTCTAAAGGAAGGTTAGATCATGATGAACCAGCAAAGGAGCTTGAAAATGTCTGATCAGGGGGTGGAGCCAAGATGGCGGAGTAGAAACAGCGTGTCCAAGCCACTCTCCCCCCCAGATCACCTCCAAACTATGTAAAAGGGGAATCTGAACAACTTCTGGAGCCCCAGCACCCACAGAATGACACAGAGAAGCTAACCTCCAACTGAGGACAGCCCAGCAGCCCTGCAAGAAGGACCAGCACAGCACCGGTAGTGCAGTCCGAAGTCCAGTGGGAGCCAAGGACAGGTCCACCTGAGTGGCGGTTTTAGCCCCAGGGCGGCAGGGCCAGCAGCCGGCTGGAGAGACCCCAGAACACCAGCAGCTGTGGCGACTCCAGAATTATCAACATAGACATGCCTAGGACAAAGTGAGAGGTTAGTGCCCTATGGACTTTGGGACCAGTATTTAGGGAATGTGTCAGCTTCCTCCCCTGGGGGCTAGAAGCCACTGAGGAGACACGCCATGTTGTAGTTTTCAGAGGCAGCTCCAGCTCCTGGCCTGCGAACTGTAGGGAGATCCAGCGATCAGTCTTGGGGGGTAATCGCTCTTGCTTTAACCTCCCTGGATCTGAATTGTGATCTGGGGTGGAGGTTGTTGGTGGGTTCCCAGCTTGCCAGAAATGGAAGTTGGACCGCCCCACACGTTCGGGATGAAAATTCCCCTTTCTGGCACCAGGGCCATACTGTGGCAACAAGCCCAAAAGTCAAGTATTTAAGTGGCAACATGCCAAGGCAAAGGAAAAAAATTAAACAGAAAAATGCAACCTGAGACTCCTACTTTGGGGGCAAAGATGATCGAAGCATAGAACAGGAGGAGGACTGTGAGGTCAAAAATCCTGCCCCAAAAGCCCCAAAGGAAAACATGAGTGGGTTACAGGCCATAGAGGACCTTAAGAAGGACTTTAAAAATCAAATAAGAGAAGTGGAGGAAAAATTGGGGAGAGAAATGAGAAGGATGCAGGGAAAGTATGAAATGAGGGTCAACAGCCTGACTGAGGAAAACAACACCTTAAAAAATAGACTAACTCAAAGGGCAAAGGGGGCCCAAAAGAGCAATGAGGAGAAGAATGCTTTAAAAAGTCGAATTTGTCAGATGGAAAAAGAATCTCAAAAGTTCACTGAGGAGATTCATTCCTTCAGAGATAGATTGGAGCAAATGAAAGCTAATGACTTTATGAGAAATCAAGATGCTGTTAAGCAGATCCAAACAAATGAAAGATTAGAAGGCAATGTGAACTATCTCATGGGAAAAACCACTGACCTGGAAAATAGATCCAGGAGAGACAATTTAAAAATTATTGGACTACCTGAAAGCCATGATCAAAGAAAGAACCTAGAATTCACCCTTCAAGAAATTCTCAAGGAAAACTGCCCTGATGTTTTAGATCCAGAGGGCAAAATAGAGGTTGAAAGAATCCACAGATCACCTCCTGAAAAAGATCCCAAAAAGAAAACTCCCAGGAATATTATAGCCAGGTTCCAGAATCCCCAGATCAAGGAGAAAATACTACAACCAGCCAGGAAGAAACAATTTCAATATTGTGGAAACACAATCAGAATAGCACAGGACCTGGCTGCTTCTCCACTGAGGGATTGAAGGGCATGGAACATGATATTCCAGAGGGCAAAAGAGCTGGGAATGAACCCAAGGGTCACCTACACAGCAAGACTGAGTATTTTGTTTCAGGGGAAAATATGGTCATTCAGTGGAATAGAGGACTTTCAAGCATTCTTGAGGAAAAAACCAGAGTTGAATAGAAAATTTGACATCCAGACACAAGAAGCAAGAGATGCCTGAGAAGGTAAATCAGGGAAAATAAATCAAAAGGAACTTATCAAAGTTGAACTATTTACATTCCTATATGGAAAAACAATAACTGTAACTGATGAAATCTTTCTCAGTGTGAAAATAATGGAAGAAGGGTGTATGATCATGTAAATACATATGTGAATGTGTGTATATATGTTTACAGTTATACATGGATAGAGGGCATAGGTTGAATTTGTTGGGAAGGGAGGATACTCAAGGGATGAAATTATGAGGTGAGAGAGGAAAGTGGCAAGAGGAGATGGGGAGAGACAGGGTAGGGTAAACTATCTCATGTAGAAGAAGCAAAGGGAAGTGGCTGCAGGGGAGGGGAAGAATAGGAAGGCAAAAAGGCAAAACCACATTCTCATTGAATTTGGTTCAGGGAGAGAATGACATACATACTAAATGGGATATCTCAGCCTGTAGCAGAATAGGGGAAAGGGGGATGAGAGGAGGGATGATGGACGGGAAGGTATTCTTGGGGGGAGGGGAGGTTGAAAGTACCCACTATAGAAGAGGGACAGGATCAAGTAGGGAATGGATCAGGTGGGGGTGTGGGATGAATGGGAGGGAATTATAAGCAGCCTTGTACAATATATCTAGATGGTAATGTTTTGCATAGCTAGACATGTACAACATATACTGAATTACCGATCTTCCCAGAGGGAATGGGTGACAAGGGAGGAAGGAAATGGATCTGAAATTCGAGGTCTTAAGATTAAATCTTTCAAATATATATAAATACTATTATTAATACTCTTTTGCTTGTAATTGGGAGGTAAGATGTGCAGGCATTGGGACACAAAGATTCACCTTCCTCTAATGGAAAAGTTGAAGGGGGTATGGGAGAAGATATGGGAGAGAGCAGATTGGAGGAAGCGATATCTTGTGGGACTGCTATTCTGGGAGGGTGGGTAGGGGAAAAACAGTGGGGAAAAATAATTGTAACTCAAAATCTGGTGGAAATGAATGATGTAAAACAGAAGTTAATAAAGCATTTGTTTAAAAATAAATAAATAAATAAAATAAAAAAGAAAATGACTGATCAAATAGATAGGAAGAAAACCCCAAAAGAACAGAGTAATGAAAGCTAAGGGAGAAAAGTTTGTCCTGGAAAACAGAATGGTTGACAGTATGAAATGTTGCAAAGAATTCTAGTAGAGTGTGGACTTAACAAAGAGCATTGAATTTCAAGTTAAGAGATTTGGTAACCTTGAAGAGAATATTTTCTGTCCCACAGTGGGTCAGAAGTCAAAGTGTAAGATACTGAAGAGAGTTGGAGATCAGAAGGTGGAGGCAGTGAGTATAAAGACTCCTCCCCACCCAGGGCCAGTCCATTCCCCCTCCTCCGAAAGAGTTTGACTGGAAAAAAGAAAAGCCTTAGAGCTTGAGAGATGATTAGGTGAAGGCATTTTCCCCTTGATTTGTTTTAAGGTGACGTGGGCAAGTTTGTAGGTGGTTAAGAAAGAACCAATGGATAAGGAGAGGAAGATGAGGGAGAAGGTCCCAGGGAAAATGAAGAAGAAATCCCTGTTCTTCATCAGGAATTGAATCAGAAAAGGAGAGAACAGGGGATGAAGAAAAAAGGCATTGACATGTGGAATAGGGAAGAAGGAGTTCGTGTTCTGTCTCTTTTTTCTCAGTAAAGTATAAAGCTGAGGAGAGGGGAAGAAATGCTGCAGGTGACTGAAGGATATAAGCAGAATGTTTGTAATGGCTGATGTGGAAAGGATGATAGAAAGTCAATCAAGGAAAAATATAAAACTAATTGCTTTGAGGGTCCAAATGATATCAAATAACATAAATGTATAGTGAAACCATTTGATTCAGTCATATGATTTTATCCAGGAGAATATGAGTAAGAAAATAAGGTTTATGGTACGGGTAACTCAGGGATGGAATTTGGCAAAGAATGACTGGAGATAATATAAGAGAGAAAGGGATACAATGGTGGCTAAAGCATTTTTACCCTAATAAGACACTATTCATTCTCAATTTCCAAGTATTTATTTATATGAACCAAGTTTGCTTAAGACTATTAGAACTGGATTCAAAAAATGTCAATTCAAAAT
Organism: Gymnobelideus leadbeateri; assembly: GCA_011680675.1. NCBI lineage: Eukaryota > Metazoa > Chordata > Mammalia > Diprotodontia > Petauridae > Gymnobelideus > Gymnobelideus leadbeateri. Next base: position 786,904 of record WOXC01011766.1, on the reverse strand, counting down.
TTGCCTCTGACACTTACAAGTTGTGTAACCCTGGTCAAGTTATTTAACTTCTTGGGGTGTATTCATCTTTCAGATGAGTGGGTTGGACTAGATAATTTCTGACATTCCTTCCAACTCTCAATCTGTGATCCCCTGGCCTAGTTCTTAGTAGTTAATTTTATTTTCCTCAATCTTAAAAATCTTTGTTATTTTTTTCTATCTGCCTAGTTTTTCTCTATATCTATATTTCTATATGGAAGAGACAACCAATCTTTAATCTCCTTCCTTGGAATTTCTGTATGAGCCAGTGGCCTCTGAAATTGACATGAAAGCAGACTGTTTATGACATTTGCAAAGTGGCGTCAGCACATGATGGAGGAAAGAAATAGCTGTGGCCACTATATAATTGGTCGACTCATATTTTTCATGGCAATTATTCCAATCCTCATTCCTACCCTGCAGATACCTTGGTATGGGCTAGATGCTAAAGCAGAGCTTCCTTTCACCACAGAAGGCCAAATCACCAATACATGAGAGAACCAAAGTAAATATTCCTTCTCCACTCTTCTTGCCAAAACCAAGCTGGCTATGCCAAAATAAGTTTAAGCTACCCAGTCTCACTCCTACATGTGAGAGAGTGAATCAGACTTGATATTTCACAGGATTTATTGAGCAATTACAATTCCCTTAAACTCTGAACAGCATAATATATGTATGTTCTGGCTAGACATAGAACTATTTCTGTGTAGAACACATATTAGGTGCTCAGCAAATAGTTGGTGGGTTGAATGATTAAAGAACTCTGTAGATAAGTTCAACAATTAGGAGAAATTATTAGAAACTTGCGTTTATATTTCCATTCTCTAAGTTAATTATTTACCTAAGTAAACCTTTCTACATTGATTAGATGTATGTAGATATGAAAAAGCTTTGTTGAGTCTAAATTACTAGTATGAGGGCAATATGTATGAAATTCAAATACTTTATTATTTATTAAAAGTTCTAAGACAAAAACCTTTATTTAAATAAAAAAAATTAAGGTGTTGATTCCACATGTAATTTGTGAATAGTAACTTGAAAATCAGCACCTTCCAGTCCTTCTAGATTCTCCCATCCTCATTAGCTGCCAGACTAAATCTCTCCTTTTTCTCAGCCAAACTTCATGAAAAAACAAAATAAAAACATTTACACTTGTCTTCCACTTCTGTTCCTCTTACTCTCTTCAGAATTCTCTTCAATCTGCCTTCAAGCGTCATCACTCAATTGAACCCTCTGTCTCCAAAATTACTAATGATCTTGTAATACCAAGTTTAGTGGCCTCCTCTCATTCATTATCCTTTCTGATCTCTCTGCAGCACTGGACACTCTTAATAACCCTCTCTTCCTTGATAATATCTCCTTTGATTTGTTTGTTTATTTGTTTTGACACCATACTCCCGGGTTCTCTTTCTACTTATTGACAACTCCCTCTTCGTCTTCTTTGTTCATTTATCATCCACCTCATGCCCGCTGTCAGTGACACACTCTGACTTGGGAAACTCATCCTCTCCCACAGATTTAATTATTATCTCCATGTAAATAACTCTCGAAACTCTATATCCAGCTTTCTCTTTTCTCTTGGTGCTATCCCACATTTACTGCCTATTCAACATTGTGAATTAGATGTCCCACAGGTATTTCAAACTCAACATATTCAACACTTAATTAATTATTGTTACCTTAAACATAGTCCTTATCTGAATTTCCTTATTATTGCTGGATTATTTCCTAGATTCATAGCCTCTATATCATCTTCTCCTAGTTAAAGATAGAAACGGCATAGTACAAAGAACATTGGCTCCAGAGTCAGAGGATAGCTGTTTATGCCTTATTTCTGATGCTTACTACCTGCATGACTTTGGGCAAGTCACTTAGTCTTCCTTAGATTTAGAAGAAAAGTGGGACACATATAAATGAGCTTTTTTTTTTTCAAGAATTTTGAGAAAAGAGGAGAGATTTAGTCTGGCTGCTAATTAGTACAGAAGGCTCTAGAATGACTGAATGGTGCTTATTTTCAAATTACTATAACTGTTTCTGGATGGACTGCATGAGGAGTCAAAAACGAAAAAAAAATAATAAGTTAAGGCATCGGTTTACTCACCCATAAATTGAGAAGGGATGAATTAGATCTAGGGCACTGAATTCCCTTCTAGATCATTAGCTCTAGATGCATTATTAAATTCCAGTCATGTAGTCTAGTCCTGAAGGTACTATCATCCTTCTACCTTATAAACTATCCTACTGTTTTCACCCTGTAACTGTCACCATCATTATCCAAACATCCATTACTTTAGGGTTTGGCTAGATGACAGACTATACCAGGACAATAATGGTCACAGGAGGTCAACCTAACAGCTGTTAACAGCAGGAACTGGAAGAGCAAGTAGAGAGGGATATTAGTGACTTGTACTAACACTGACTTAATGTCATTTTAAAATAAGGATAATGTTATTTTGCCACTTACAACCCCCAAAGACTATCATTCACAAAATTTGCAGTCCAGTCATTTTCAGTCATTGTCTGACTCTTCATCACACCAGTTGGGTTTTTTTTGGGCAAAAATAGTGAGGTGGTTTGCCATTTCATTCTTCAGTTCATTTTACAGATGAGGAAATGGAGGCAAACAGGGTTAGGTGACTTGTCCAGAGTCACACAGCTAGTAAGTATCTGAGGTCACATTTGAACACTCAAGAAGAGGAGTCTTTCTGACTCCAGGCCCAGCAAAATTCACTGTATCATCTAGCTGTCCATTTGTGAACTATAATGAGGTAAATACCAAGTGTGGTTATAATTGTAACCTGAGATAGCTTCATTTAGTCACCATATCCATTGTGCTAGTACTCTAATTTCTGTTGGAAACAACTGTTTTAATGATTGGTGAGTCACTGTCATGTGCTGAAGGAATTTTCCAGAAGGCCTTTAAAATAATTATTCAGAAGTTTTAAGAAAGCATCATTAACCCTACTGCCATTGCTTACTCATGCCACTTTAAGCCCAGTGAAAGCCTAATGATTATTCTACATTATCCATTTCCCAAGGTTTCTATTCTAGAGAGAGTTTTCATTATTTTGTTCTTATATTTAACAGGTTAAGACATTTACTGCAAAAATAAATTTATGTCTCACAGGTTGAACACTCAAACGAAAGTGCCAGATCAGATATCCTTGAGCTAGACACTAGACAATAAGACAGTAAGAAGATTAAAAAAATGGAAATCACATGCAAAGAAACTGATTTCTACTTAATAAGGAAATATGCGCTTTCAATTAGAATAAAATAACTACAACAATATTGCACACTGTAAACCAGTACTGTCAAATTCTATCCTTCTAAAAACAGTCTTCAGAATGTCTACATAAAATGTATGGAGAGTAGGAAGACAAATAGATGAATGCAAAGAAAGCAGGTATCGGGAAAGCTGGGTGGCTAAGTGAATAGAGCACTGGCCCTGGAGTCAGGAGGACCTGAGTTCAAATCCAATCTCAGACACTTGATTCACTTTCTGGATGTGTGACTTTGGGCAAGTCACTTATCCCCAATTGCCTTGCCTTCCCCCAGAAAGAAAGGAAGGAAGAAAGGAAGAAAGAAAAAGAAAGAAAGAAAGAAAGAAAGAAAGAAAGAAAGAAAGAAAGAAAGAAAGAAAGAAAGAAAGGAAGGAAGGAAGGAAGGAAGGAAGAAAAAGAAAGAAAGAAAGAAAGAAAGAAAGAAAGAAAGAAAGAAAGAAAGAAAGGAAGGAAGGAAGGATGAAAGAAAGAAAGGGAAGCAGGCATGGCTAAAGAACTAGCAGAACCAGGAGAAAGCAATAAGAATAAAGAAGTAAGTTCTTCATAAATGTATTGAATGGGGAAAAAAAGATCTCAATGTATACCCAGTAAGTTTATGCAAAAAACATTTTTTCTTCTCTCAGCTCTGATATTGTAAGTATGCAAACATGACTCATGATAAAGAAGTGGTGGGCATCTCTGTTAAGTCAAAAATAGATGATGGGGGGAGGTGGAAAGGAAATAAGCATATACATAGAACTTACTATTATATGCCAAGCACTGTGCTAAAAGGATTTGCATATATTATCTCATTTGATCCTCACAACTACCCTGAGTGGTAGGTGTTGTTATTATCCTTCATACCTATCATTATTATTATTGCAGTTAAGGAAACTCAGGCAAGAAAAAGTTAAGTGACTTGCCCAAGGTCATGCAGCTAGTAAGTGTCTGAGGCTGGATGTGAATTTAGGTCTTTCTGACTCCAGGTCCAGTGCTCTATTCACTTTATCATCTACCTCAAGTGTGGGGAACCTGCCGCCCTCGAGGCCACACATGGTCCTCTACTTCCTTAAGCATGGTCCTCTGACTGAATCCAAACCTCACAAAACTAATCCCCTTAATTAAAGGATTTGTTTGGTAAAATTTGGACTCAGTCAAAAGGCCACATTCAAGGACTTAGAAGGCCATGTGTAGCCTCTAGACTGCAGGTTCTTCCCCCTAGACTTAGCTACTTTGGTGAAATCTATTAGAACACAAAAAAATGTAAAGATCACGGCTTTTATATGTTGTTTAAGGACCAGTGAGAAATATCTGTAAATTTCAATATTTCTAAAAACACAGAAAATAATAAAAATTAGTATTTTGGACTACATGATAAGATTCTGGGGGCTTATAGGATCTCAAACTCTCCAAAAAAGCTTGCAAGATCCAGACATGAGAAAGAAAAATGGCAAAGAAAGTGTATACTGTGCATATCGTTTTTTCTCCCCATGAAACACTTCTAGTAACTTTAAAAATTTTAAATAAAAAATAAAAATTTAAAAGATCCTGTAATGAAATAACATTGGAGGGCAGAAGGGTGGAACACTAAACACCTTCTTTATAGAGGGTTGGAATCTGAACTTTCCAGCTAGCTCTCCACTTTTCATCAGCAGCTGTGCTTGGTTTGGACTCCACATAACATCATGCCCCTGAACTGGGTACCTTTGATGGCCTTCCTCTTTCCAACTTCCTTTTATAAATTGTTTCCACCATCAGATTGCAAGCCCCTTGACAAGCAATCTCTTTCTTTTAAAAATTTGTATTCCCAGAGCTTAGCACAGTGTCTAGTACATAATATGTACATGTTAAATAAATGTTTACTGAATTGAACTTTAAAAATTAATTAAAATTATAGTAGCCTACAAAAAAAAAACTATTTATCTTCTGAGCGCATAACATCATCACAAATAAATTTTCCTCTAAGTCTTTAATATCCTTGGCCAAGAATAAAAATTGTTAGGCTTTAGAGGAAGAAGAGTTTTAATTAGCTTAAATCTTGAAGATTATTTTTCTGGATACAATAGCCCAGAAAAATAATGGTCTTACCCCACATAACTTTTACAAGCCCACCCTTTGACCATTCACCAGGGCTGCAATCATAAGATTGAGGGTGCCAACCTGGATTAATAGCTTGATAAAAGAAAAAACCCAAGCAGGTTGACCAACTTTGTACTGGCATAGGAATTCTCACTTAACTGCAGCTGAAACTCAGCTACTGTTAATTTAGGTGGCTAATGTAAAATATCAATGAAAGGAACCATTCATTGATACCTATTAAAAGAGTTCAGCCTGCTTTCTTAGCCTGCATTAAGATCACCAAAAATCACCCCATCATTTCCTTAATGTATCATAGTCAAAATAAAGCATAAAAAATACTAGAGAGAGTCAAAATATATTAGTCACAGATATTTTCAAGCAGAGTTCCAGTTTTAAGATAAATATTAAACCTTAGAAACAGGGCTGTAACATGCCAGAAATTCTGCCATAATGACTAGTACCAAGTAAAATATTTGATGTTTTCTTGCTTAATAGTGAGCATTTCTTTCAAAAAACCCGTTACTAAATACGTGTACAACCAGTCTATCATCCTTATCATCTTATGCTGTTTTCATTCTTTCAAATGATGAGTTGGTGACCTCCAAACACACTCATCACAACAGGAGTTCTTTGTGAACACATTATGTGACAGAGGCTGTTATTTCTAATTATGTATTATTTGGTTTCAGTCTTAGTCTAACAGTGAGCCTGAAACACTTTCTTGGTATACCCATAAGCTATAAGAATAGGCCAGACTGCAGGTGTTCAGTAAATATTGGTAGAGTTGAATTTAATAAGAAAATATTATTTTACTAGTAATTAGATGTAGAAAAGGTTGCCTATGCTGTTTCTAATGAATCTGCCGACATCCAACTTCTGGTATCTTGTTTGCTCAGAGGTGTGTCTGAAAAAATGAATACAAAGCTAAAAATACATTGAAACAATGTCTACTTTGGGCCACTGAATCAACAATGTAGAAATTGTTTCCTTTAGTCACATTAATGGCTAATTGTTGACCAGTTGAGGAAACTGTCTGGCCATCTAAAATAGCCAAAAACGTCTGCCTAAATATGTTACAGTCCAGTTATTTCTGTTATATAGACATGCAAGAAGTTAAAAACATTTATCTAAAATCAAACTGCATGTAAGTTTGAGTTCCTCAGATTCACAAGGTCCCATGTATAGGAATTGCTCGGTTTCTCCATCATGATTTTGACTTCACTTTGTCACCTACTCTACTTTAAAATCCATTCCATTCCATCCCATGGAACAAGCTTGAAGAACTGACTAGTACAAAGTACTACATCAGGTCTTGCAGTTATAAAGACAAAAATAAAATAGTTTCTTCACTCAGAAAGCTTACATTCTGCTGGAAGAAGCAAAATATAATAGCTAGGTAAATACAAAACATATACACTAAGTTTAAAAAAGTATTTGGGGAGGTGCCAAGATGGCTGAGTAGTAGAAACAGCACTTCCAAGGTGCTCTCGTCCACTCCACTTCCAAACCACGTAAAAGGTGGACTCTGAACAACTTCTGGAGATCCAGTACCCAGAGAATGACACAAAGAAGATAACCTCCCACTGAGGACAGCCTGGCAGCCCTGCAGGGAGCAGCCAGCACAGCGCTCTGTGAGCCGACAGTGCAGCGCCCCGGGAGTGGCCAGTGCAGTGCTCTGGGAGCTGAGCCCAGGCCCCCCTGAGCTGTGGTTTTAGCCCCAGGGCAGCCGGGCCAGCAGCCAGCTGGAGGGACCCCAGAATACCAGCAGCTGTGGCAATTCCAGAATTATCAACACAGATATGCCTAAGACAAAGTGAGAGGTTAGTGCCCTATGGACTTTGGGACCAGTGTTTGGGGAATGGGTCGGCTTCTTCCCCTGGGGGTGAGAAGTAGCTGAGGAGACGAGGCACAGATGCCATTTTGCAGCTTCAGTGGCAGCTTCAGCTCCTGGCCTGCAAACTGTAGGGAGATCCAGTGATCAGTCTTGGGGGGTAATCACTCTTGCTTTAACCTCCCTGGATCTGGATTGTGGTCTGGGGTGGAGGTTGTGGGTGGGTTTCCAGCTTGCCAGAAATGGAAGTTGTGAAGACCCCACATGTTCGGGACAGAAGCTCCCCTGTCTGGTGGCAGAGTCTTACTGTGGCAACAAGCCCAAAAGTCAAGTAAGTGAGTGGTAAAATGCCTAGGCAAAGGAAACAAAATAAACAGAAAAATTCAACATTAGACTCCTATTTTGGGGGCAAAGAGGATTGAAGCATGGAACAGGAGGAGGACTGTGAGGTCAGAAATCCTGCTCCAAAAGCCCCAAAGGAAAACATGAGTGGGTTACAGGCCATAGAGCACCTTAAGAAGGACTTTAAAAATCAAATAAGAGAAGTAAGGGAAAAATTGGGAAGAGAAATGAGAAGGATGCAGGAAAAGTATGAAATGAGGGTCAACAGCCTGACTGAGGAAAACAACACCATAAAAAATAGACTAACTCAAATGGCAAAGGAAGCACAAAAGGGCAATGAGGAGAAGAATGCCTTAAAAAGACAAAATTGCCAGATGGATAAAGAATCTCACTGAGGAGATTCATTCCTTCAGAGTTAGACTGGAGCAAATGGAAGCTAATGACTTTATGAGAAATCAAGATGCTGTTAAGCAGATCCAAACAAATGAAAGATTAGAAGGCAATGTGAACTATCTCATGGGAAACACCACTGACCTGGAAAATAGATCCAGGAGAGATAATTTAAAAATTATTGGACTACCTGAAAGCCATGATCAAAGAAAGAACCTAGAAATCATCCTTCAAGAAATTCTCAAGGAAAATTGCCCTGATGTTTTAGACCCAGAGGGAGAAATAGAGGTTGAAAGAATCCACTGATCACCTCCTGAAAAAGATCCCAGAAAGAAAACTCCTAGGAATATTATAGCCAGGTTCCAGAATTCCCAGATCAAGGAGAAAATATTACAAGCAGCCAGGAAGAAACAATTTCAATATTATGGAAACACAATCAGAATATCACAGGACCTGGCAGCTTCTACACTAAGGGATTGAAGGGCATGGAATATGATATTCCAGAGGTCAAAAGAGCTGGGATTAAAACCAAGAATCACCTGTCCAGAAAAACTGAGTATCTTCTTTCAGGGGAAAATATGGTCATTCAGTGGTATAGAGGACTTTTAAGCATTCTTGAGGAAAAAAACAGAGTTGAATAGAAAATTTGACATTCAGACACAAGAAGCAAGAGATGCTTGAGAAGGTAATCAGGGAAAATAAATCAAAAGGAACTTATCAAAGTTGAACTATTTACATTCCTACATGGAAAAACAAATAACTGTGACTGATGAAATCTTTTTCATTATGAAAATAATTGAAGAAAGGTATATGAGCATATGATTACATATGTGAATGTGTGTATATATGTTTACAGGTATACATGGATAGAGGGTACAGGTCAAATTTGGTGGGAAAGGAAGATATTTAAGGGGTGAAGTTAAGAGGTGAGAGAGGAATGTGGCAAGAGGAGATAGGGAGAGACAGGGTAGGATAAACTATCTCATGTAGAAGAGGCAAGGGGAAGTGGTTGCAGGGGAGGGGGAAGAACAGGAAGGCAAAAAGGCAAAACCATATTCTCATTGAATTTGGCTCAGGGAGAGAATGACATACATACTAAATGGGTTATCTCACCCTGCAGGAGAGTAGGGGGAAGGGGGATGAGAGGGGGTTGATGAAAGTGAGGGCATTCTTGGGGGAGGAGAGGTTGGAAGTACCATTTTCGAAGAGGGACAGGATCAAAGTAGGGATTGGACCAGGTGGGGGGTGGGATGGGTGGGAGGGAAATATAAGCAGTCTTTTACAATATACCTACTATGGTAATGTTTTGCATAGCTATACATGTACAACACATACTGAATTGCTTTTCTTCCCAGAGAAAGTGGGTGACAAGGGAGGAAGGGAATGGATCTGAAATTCTAAGTTTTAAAATGAAATGTTTCAAATATATATATATATATATATATATATATATATATATATATATATATATATATATATATATATATATATATATACTATCATTAATACTATTTTGCATGTAATTGGGAGATAAGATGTGCAGGCATTGGGGCACACCTTGCCCTAACAGTAAAGTCGAAGGGGGTATGGGAGAAAATGAGGGAGAGAGCAGATTGGATGAAAGGATATCTTGTGGGACTGCTATTCTGGGGTGGTGGGTAGGGGAAAATAAGGGAAAAAATTGTAACTCAAAATTTGGCGGAAATGAATGATGTATACCAGAAGTTAATAAAGCATTTGTTTAATTAAAAAAAAGTATTTGGGGAAGGAAAACATTTTTAAAGAATTCTGATTGTGTAAGGATAACCTCTAATTTGCTTTACTTTGGTTCTAGTTACTATGCTCACTTGGAACTGGGTTGGACTTTTCACTCATAACATTTACTAGTGATGGGACTTTTTTGTTCATTCATTTCAGTTATGTCTGACTCTGTGACCTCACTTATGATTTTCTTGGCAAAGGTAGTGGAATGATTTGCTATTTCCTTCCCTAGTTCATTTTACAGATGAGGAAACTGAAGTAAGTGGGGTTAAGTGACTTCTGCACGGTCACACAGCTAGCAAGTATCTAAGGCCAGATTTGAACTCAAGAAGATGAATCTTCCTGACTCTCCAGGTCTGGCACTCTATCTACTCCACCACCTAGCTGCCCATGGGATCTTAGGCAATACTTAATCTTTCTGAGTTTCATTTTCTGTATCTATAAAATAGAAGTAATCTTGCCTATTAGACCTACTGCAGAGGCTTATTAAGAGACTCAAATTAGAAAATGTATCTAAAGAACTCTATGTTTTCTACACATGACTTCAAAGCAATATATATCTTTCAGACATTATTAATTATTGTCTTTATACCCACTATGAGAATGGACTGATTTCATTCCCATTGACTGTGTGCATAGCCCATACATACATAGGGATTTTGATTATGTTGATTCAATTCAATAAATATTTATTAAGTGCCTACTATGTGCAAGACTGCTAGGCATATTAAATCCTTGCTCTGATTCTTACAAATCATCAAATATTTATTATGTCTACTCTGTACAACACCTCGGTTTAAATATTTGTTCTGAAACTTCATTCCTTTATGAATCACTGGGGGGGAGGGGAGAGAGGGAAGAGATTTTAAAAGAGAAAGAGGCATTGAATTATCTTCAATGATCAAAGTAATTAGATTTTTTTTTTTTTGCCAAAGAATGATATTCAATGAGTCCCAGTTTTTGCTGTGCAGATATTGAGAAGAAACCCAGTTACAGTAATTTTCATCTCTTCCAAATACAACACTGAAAAAACATTCAGGAGAGAAATAGTACATAAAAATATAAGTCTGATCCACCTCCATATTGGCTGCCTTGCCCCTGAGCAGGTACACATCCTTATCCTAACCTTCCCTTTTCCACCTTCCACTTCATGCATTGTCTTTCTTCATTAAAATTTAGCTCTGAGTGAAGGGAATTGTTTTCTTGTTTTATATTCCAGGACATAGCCCAGTTCCTGATAATACACTTAATAAATGATCTATCCATCTATCTGTTATTTATCTAGAACTGGGGGTGAACTGACATCAAAAGAATCTAGAATAGATCAAATCCTCTGATCCAAGAAACCCAACTAACACAAAGCTAAACAAGCTTCAAAGAAACATTTCCAGTTTATGAAGTGAGATAGTTAGACTCAGTAGAACCACATGGAATGACTGTGAGAGAATGAAAAACATTTCCCTGACATTTCTAAAAATACTGAAATACTAATAAAAATAATCTATTTGATTTTTAAGGTCTCTTAAAAATCTATAAAATTCTCTGATTTGTTCCTTACTATTTGATTAGAAACTGAAATTAAATGGTGGGATTGATGTGACCATTTTAAATCATTTTATTTTTTCTTTCTTTCTATCCTTTGAAATGTCACTTCATTTTTCACAACAGTATGGGCAAATTTTTAATAAACTACTATTTTCTGAGTGAAGAATATAGGTGTGAAATGTATCTTGTTATACCCAAGATGTCTCTTTGTACTACAAGACAACAAATCAAGTTAGTAAACATTTATTAAACACTTTTCCATGTGGCAGGGATTGGGCAGTAAATACAACCCCTGCCCTCAAGGAGCTCACATTATAATACAGAAAACAACATAAAAACAACTAAGTGTATATAAGATTACATATATATATATATACGATTAGGTAAAATGCCTTCTCATTGGGACAACAGGAATAAAGAGGCAGAGAAGAAGAGAGAGCATCAACAGTGAAAAGAGATGAGATTGGGTAATGTAATGTTGTATGTGAATGACAGCAAGGAAGACAGTGAAGACACATAGGGAGGAGTAAAGTATAAGAAAACTAGGAAGATGGGAAGGGGCCAGGTTTTTAGTAGCCTAGCAGGTTACCTCAAGGTAATAAGGAACCATTGGCATTTGAGCAAGGGAGAGACATGTTCAGACTTGTACTTTAGGAATATTGTTTTGGCATCTGAGTGGATGAAGTTGGATGGAGTGGAGTGGAAATCAATTCAAAGGTTATTGTGAAATGAAAAGGACCAGACCAAAGAGAAGGGATTTTTAGGAGCTATACATAGATATATCAGAGTAGACTCCAGGAACTATAAACACTGGAAAATCTTGAGTGTTTCTAATGCAAGTCTGATTCAGAAGTGAATAATAGCTCAAATTTCTCTGGCACTTTAAGGTCTGTGTAGTACTTTATGTGGTTGTGTGGTATGTTCTTTGTTCTCGAAGAGGACCATGACATCAAGTAAATGATGACAAGATTTTATGTACATTATGTCATTTGAGCCTCACAAACACCTGGGGATGGGGGAGGGTATGTACTATTTTAAAGCAGAGGAAACTGAGACTGGGAGGTAAGTGCTTCCTTAGGGTCATACATCTAGTAAGGATCTGCAGAAAATTTGAAATCAGGTATTTCTGACTCTGACACCACACTGCCTCTCATTTGGGAACGATGGAAACTAATTTTGACTTGCAGCAAGTGAAAACCTAGCCATAAAAAGGCTAATCCTGAGGAATAGTAATAAAAAAACCTTGCTTCATAGTCAGGTTTAGGTTCAATTAAATAAGCAACATATTTTAACATATATTTTAATGAGGAAATAATGCAGTGAATTAATACATGATGTTTTAAAATTGAAATCTTTTCTCAGAGCTAAGTTTCTGTGTGGATCAAGGAGAGAAAAATAAAGTACAATAAAACAATGATTCCTGGGGCGGCTAGGTGGTGCAGTGAATAGAGCGCCGGCCCTGGAGTCAGAAGGACCTGAGTTCTGAGCCGGACTCTGACACTTAATCCACACAAACAAAAACCTAGCCGTGTGACCTTGGGCGAGTTACTTAACTCCAATTGCCCTAAAGGGGTGGCTAGGTGGCGCAGTGAGTAAGAGCGCCGGCCTCGGAGTTGGGATGACCCGAGATCAAATCCGGCCTCAGAAAAGGAGCACCCACACATAAATAATGACTAGCCGTGTAACCTTGAGCAAGTTACTTAACCCCAATTGCTTTAAAAAACAAACAAACAAAAAAAAAACAATGATTCCTTAGATGAATGACCCTAGATGAAGCAGATAAAGAGTGGCATTGAATCTCTTGCAGGTAAGATTGCACTCTCCATACCATTAAGAATATAATGACAATAATTATAGCTACTATTTATACAACATTTGAAGGTTTGAAAAGCATTTTAAAAATATTATTTCATATTCACAACAACCCTAGGAAGTATGTGCTATTATTATCCTTATTCTACAGATGGAGAAACTGAGGCAGAAAGACAGTGACTTGCCCAAAGTTATACAGATAGAGTCTGAACAGGACTTGAACTCAGGTCTTCTTGCAGGTCTAGTACTCTTATCCAGTGGAGTGCAATCTCCTTCATTTATCTGGTCTGCTAGCCTCACAGATTATTAGGACTTACACTATGAATAGCACCAAAGCCAACATAGGTGGTCTATATCCCCTTAGAGCTGAAGTGAACTCTTCATTTTAAATAAAACTTTTATGGGAACCCTTGTAGTAGAATCTTTTGAAAGGAGTTTGTAAATGTTTTTTATGCTACTAATAATGCCAACTAAACTCATATAAGGATGCATTTCAAAATGTTATATTTTCAGGTCAACTTCATTCCAAGGCTAACAATATTGCAATCACTATTCTTAGTGAAAAGGATGACATTGTTTGCTATCAAGTGTTATATGGAATGGTGTGTTATTAGTCACAATTTTCAATATATAAGGGCCTTAATGATAATTTTGATTTTGCCTTTTCTTTTATAAATCAATATTTGGGGAGAAATATTTCAGTATAGCATGTTTGCTTAAAAATTAGAGGATTCTGCTATTAAATTCTTTGTGTTGTTTGTAAATGGTTTTATGTCAGGACTATGGAACTTTTTTATTGTGGCAACAAACTGTATATCAGGATTACTACAAGTTCAGATTGTAGCTATTTATCATCATATGTGTATTTCTTCTGGATTTGGTACTTAAACTAGATTTATAAATATTTGTGTCATCATCAGTCTTAGTTATTAACTATTTTGTTTTCTTATCTCTACAAAGAACCTGATTTTATCACCATTTATACATAATAGGAGTTGGTATACATGAAAAATATTCATATTAGAAACAATGTAAGAATATAAATAGATACTGATTATATGTATATACAATATATATTGCATGTATTATATGTTATACAATATATGTATATATAATTCATTCAGTGATCAAAAGGTAGGCAATTTTTGGCTGGCTTTCCTACTGATCCCTGATGGCTCTCTGTGTATGCTCACTACAGACAGCAAAAGAAGAGAGATTTTCTATGTGGGGACTTCTCTGGTTATATCTTTTCTTTATGAACCTTTTTTGGATGGTAGATCCAAATGATGGCGAATTTTGTTTTAAAATGATTTGAACACCCAGTAGGATGTGGTCATGTATTCATCCATGGCATGTAAGTTAAACGGGGGCAGCTGATCTTGCTTACCAGCTGTGTTGGTCTTGTAAGAATAAGGAAATGTTAACTAGTGTAGATCTCTAAGGTCATCCTCCAAATTAGCATAGCCATCATCCCCTTAATTGTTTACAAAGTCAGTTTGTAATATTTATTCTGCCAAAACATCTGGAAAAAAGTGAAAAATTCAGTCAATCATTCAGCTCTTTGAGGTATATAAAATTAAGCATCTAGATAACTGAACTTTCACTTTTTCCAAAGAGTCTTTCACAACCATGCAGAATCAGACTCTTTTCATAATAAACATATATATTTCCACTATATTTCACTTTTCCTCTGATGGCTTATATTTGTGGCATAAATGTTTTGGTAATGGTAGAGAGGGATATGAAACTGTAAATTCATTTATACAGGCAATTCTCAATGTGTAGACTCCCTTGACAGATAGAGATAAGATAATAAATATTGTAACTCTATAAAACAAATAAGTAAACATATAAATAAATATTTTTACACAATGAATTATTCCTTTTGGGACTTTTAAAATATATATACTTTTTGTGTTTGATGTCAGCTGGAACACACAATTGAACCATAAATGATTATGTAAATTTCTTCTGGTCTACACACATTATCACCCAACTGAAACAACCAAAGTTTCTTTCCTTTTTTTTTTTTTTAATCCCTGCAGCTCAACATAACAGGAGGTAGGTTTTGTTCATCTGCAGTGTATTCCTGATCTACTATGAATTATGCAGAATTCAACAAAGCTAAAAATTTCAAATATTCAAGCATACCTAATCAGGTTTTAGGCATAAGCAAAAATTTCAATATTCACTAAACAACGGCTGCATTTTTTTATTTTCAAAAATCAATGACTCTAAAAGATTGTCAGAATGGCAAATGTACAATAATGTTTATATTTTGATACTGTATATATGATAACATAAAAACCTATTTACTATTTCTTCATTTTAAATCCTGATGACAGCACTATGAAATGAACTTAATTTTTATATAATTGATGCTACTGAATGCTCAAATTTTCTCAAAAATCCTTTCTTAACACTACATTTTCTTGGTTTTCCTTCTAGTTCTTAGATTATTTTATATCTGTATTCTTGGTTGCCTCTTTTTCTTCATCTCACTCTATAACTGCAACCATTTTCCAAGGCTCAGTCTTTAATTTTCTGATCTCTTGCTATAGTTTTTTTCTCAGTCAGCTGAGTCTATTTCATGGTATTAGCTACCACTTCTATGCTTACAGCTCTCAAGTCTATATTACCAGTTCATACCTCTCACTAGAGCTCAAATTCTATGTCTCAAGTTGTCAAGGATTTTTTCACTTAGATGTCATGCCACCACTTTAAATTTCATGTGTCCAAAATTGAACAAAGACTTCAATGAAAAAATGAGTACAGAAGGAGAAGGCAAGAAATGTTAGAAAATATAGTTCAGGAATAACAACAGAGGCAAATGACTTATGAGTTATACAAAAGTTTTGTGGTTACATATTGTGAATACTTTGTTCAAAAAGAGTATTCAGAAGTATAGAACAAAAACAGAATAAAAAATGAAAGTGATTATATTTTAACAAATAGGAAATGACTGGTTCCCAATGTGGGAATCATTTCTGAATCATCCTTCTCTGCTGGTATACAATCAGTACAGATCACCAACTTGCTAGAAACAAAATCCAAATAAATAACAAATTAAATGAAAGAATAAAAATGAGGAGACATAATGCCAATTGTGGCAATGCCCCAAATTACCTATTAAACGAACTGTTATTGTGTAAAAATTGAAAATGAATAAAAGGCCAGATATCAACAAAGTCTATGTCCTAAAAATGTTTAGCAATTTAAATCAACCACCAAATAAAGAGACCAAAAAGGCTTAGAAACCATATCAACCAGCAAATAAATCTTTTTACCAAATAAGGAAATATGATAATTGAGGGATTTAGAATATAAATTCATTTCTAAGATTTTGTGGAGAAGGGTGGTGGGAGTATTGCTTCATAAACTGAGTGAGAAAGCAGTGAAGGGGAAAATATGTTTGCAAAAAGCTAGATGAAAAACTTAAGACTCATCTGAAGTACATTTCAAAATAAACTGGAAGGATAACAAATAAATGGAAAAAAATGGAAAAGTTCTGAAATATTCCTAGGACAAGTTTTTTCTCTGTCAGCCACAGTGAAACTAACATATATACCCAATGCACTGCATAAGAAAGCAAAAAATGAAAACCAAAAATAAAAGGTAAGAAGAACAGCTAGACTAGATCTAAATCAAGTATACACAGTTGAGCTCTATCTTGTAGGCAAAACCCTTCTGAAGGCATTGAGAGACTTAGTCTCAAAAATCTAAGTGGGGAACAGTAAATGCTTAGGAAAAAGTTAGCTTAGAAAAATATCAGTTGATAGCAACACATAAGCTAACTTTCCCATCTCTACAAAGTCTTTGTAAGAGTAATCTACACATGGATTAAAAACAACCTTGATGAGCATTTATCAGGTAATTAGGCACGTTTTCACAAATGATATATGACAGCAAAGCATATCATTATGGTCATATAATTGACTAAAAGTTGTAGTGACTAAAATATCCTACTGCATTTAGTTTATTAAATATAAAAAGCATCTAGTAATATTGGTATTGATAATGATAAGATACATATAGCATTTTAAGGTTTAAAATGTTAATTAAATGCATCATTTTATTTGCTTTTCATGCAACAAAGGTGCTTTCCAAATATATGTCAAAATCATACATAATTCCTTAAAAGATGTACAAAAAATACAAGAAAAAACAAGAAAAAATTGTTTGATAACACTTGATCATTAAGGTCAAAAGAGACATGAAACTGGGGAATGAAGGCTCAAAAAAGGTGTTTCACAGAGTTTAAACTGAAATGATTTCCTATGCATAGTGGAGTCCTCCCAATATTACTGTTGGTGCTAATTGCATGAACTCTCAGAATAGTGTAAAGCTTCCTAAGTGAAATCCAAAATCTCTCAAAAGAATTTGTTCAAATGATCCACACAGGAAAAACTAAGTGGATGAATAATGACTCATATCATGGAATTCAGTTGTATAGATGACACATAGAATTGATCCATTAGTACATATATCATGGATACATATTTTAGAAAGACACTGAGTTAGGCCTCCAAATGAACAAGAGGAGCAAAATACACTGGACTATATTTGGGGAAAGTATGAAGTACGTTCAATAACCCCAAGCTTCTCCTTGAATCAAGAGCCCATCTTTCAAAAATCAATATTTTTCCAGTGATGCTATATGACTCTAAGGAATAAAATACCACAAACTTTGAAGAATTACAGTTTTGGATTTCTCAAATAGGAATAGAATGGCACGAGCAGTCTGTATAATACCACAAATGGAGAGTTGTGCTGGAAAAGTGGTGTAAAATATCTCATCAAAGAAATTGAGCAGAAAAGAAGACTGATCAGTCATGGCAAAAGTGAGGATAACTAACAAAGAGCCCACATGTCCATGCACAATGCCAAGAAAACTAGGGGTAGTCACCCAATACAGAGAATGGATCTCTTGAGGAGGATTTTTAGGAGCTCATGACCTAAGTAGTGAAGTATAAGAAAACGTGGGTGGATTGTAATATGTATCACTGAGGAAATTCTCACATCACTTACATCACACTTCAGTTGAACTATTTGAAACTTGTAAATGACTATTTCAAAGTCATTACCTTTTTACCTAATTATGCCAATTCTAGAAATTTCCTATAACTCAGAGATTCTTCTTTATTTCTACATTAGATATAGACAATTCAAAGTATAGAAAATTGTCATTTTTAAAATGCTAATGTGATTTTTAAAAAATCTAATTACTTTAAAAATAACATAAATGTTGACAAGCACTGTCTTGTATTTCTATAACTGATGGAAATTGCTACGACAATTTCAGTCTAAACAAATCAATCAAACAAAAAATATAGAAATTTGGAAGTTCTGGGATCATTAGCTTTGATAATTATCTTAAATTATTTTAGTTCATTCAATTTTACAAGTTTTTTCTTCTTTTTTTCACATATTCTACACATAGTCTTTAATAAGGAAGCTAGGTGGTGAAGTGGTTATATAGGGCCAGGTATGAAGTTAGGAAACTTATCTTCTGAATTCAGATCTGATCTCAAGACACTTACTAGCTCTGTGACCATGGGCAAGTCACTTAACCCTTTTTGCTCCTCTGTAAAAAATGGAGAAGACAATGGCAAAATAGTCCAGTATCTTTGGAGTCATGAAGAGTCAGACATGATTGAAAAATGACTGAACAAACTTTAAAATATTTTTTCCAGAATATTTTAATCCACTTTGATAAATTAGTTTCCTTGGAAAGTTTTCAACTATTTTAAATATTAACACAGACAGAGTTAAAGTTATTTATGACACATAAGTACTGGTTAAATAAAATACTATGTATAATGTGCTTGTCAGCATATTATCTTTACACTGATATTCATCAGTTCGAAACAACTGTATTTTTAGTAAGCTACATGTTGACTACAGTTGTAGCATAATGAAACAGATTCTAAATTCAATTGCTAAAATCCGGTAAAAATTTAATTGGACATTTCTTAGATCCTGGGTTGCCATTTCCCCTCCCTTCCTCCATTAACTCCATCTGAACTATATTGTTGAGAAAGACAAAATTAAGAAGCCTACAACAGAGCTGATGGAAATTGAGTGAGAAAAGTCAGAATTGCCAAGGCAGACACCAATCAACCAAGAAAAGTCATTCAAGGAACCGCAAAGGGTAAAGACTTAAGAACCTAAGGAAGAGAGAACTCTTGGGTACATGTAAGAAAAGAAGTGTAAGAATAGCTTCACTGAATGTGACAACCTAAAGTAGGCAGTGAAAAAATGAAAAATGGGGAGGGGGACAGGGGTTTCAGGACATGAAAGATCTGGGAAATATTGCAACTCAAACATGAGTTTTAATGAAAACCCAGGAGATCTTTCCCTTATCATTGAATGGCTGAACAAGTTGTGGTATATGGATGTGGTATATGTGATGGAATACTACTGTGCTATAAGAAATGATGAGCTGGTTGATTTTGGAAAAACCATGGGTAGACTTGTACATAATAAGGGAAAGTGAAATGAGCAGGACCAAGAGGACAATGTATATAGTAACAGCAATAC
Organism: Gymnobelideus leadbeateri; assembly: GCA_011680675.1. Classification (NCBI taxonomy): domain Eukaryota; kingdom Metazoa; phylum Chordata; class Mammalia; order Diprotodontia; family Petauridae; genus Gymnobelideus; species Gymnobelideus leadbeateri. The sequence continues at coordinate 767,323 of WOXC01011766.1, read as the reverse complement.
TGTTTTAAGAACAACTTTGAGCAACTAAGCCATTTATTAATACCTAAATTAACTACAAAGGACTATCTGTATCCAGAGAGAGAACTGATAAATGGAAGTGTGTATATGGAATGATTTTATATATACATGTATATCTATATCTATATCTATATCTATCTATATATTTATTACATGCACACACATATGTGTCTACAGGTAGCCATATCTAGGGTGGGAGATGAAGAAGAAAAGAAAAAAAAGAAAGTAATAATAATAACTTTATTACATATTTAAAAGGAATAGCAAGTTGCACAAAATAGATTTGCAGTTTCATGGGCAATCATCTTTTTTTCCCTATTCTACTATGTTATGGAAATGTTTGTCTTATTTCTCAAATTCAGAATAAAATAAATTAAAAAAAGAAAAACAAACTAAAAATTTTCTTGCAGAGTAAACAAGAGTAGTAACACAAATACTAGTCTCCTATCCCTTTTATTCTCTTTGAAGACCTGTACATTAGAAGACAAAATTTACCCTTTCCAACACAGGAGTTACATTATGAAAAAGAAGAAGAAAAAGATATTGTTTAGTTTTGATCACAGAGGCTAGATCAACACAAAAGCTACAGAGGCTTCCAGTGTGACCCAGTGTTCTAGATATGGAGTAGGACCAAACTGATAAAAAATCAAGTTAGTTTAGTCACCTCCAGGAAATTTGGTATAGCTCTAGGATGATCTCTGTCATACAGATAATCAAATAGGTCTAGTTCCCTCCTGAGTTGAAATGACTATTTCTGTCACAGACAGGATTTGGGAAGTAGAAACAAAAGAGTCGGCATCATTCTCTCTCCAATTCTAACCAGTTCATTAATAATGACATATTCCTGTAGTGAGAGTCAGTTTGAGTTAACAAGAATAGATTTATGTAATGAAAGGCAGAGATTACATGTGCTGCTCTCAGTCCTATAATGTGTCAAAGATGGGATTTGAACCCAGGATTTAACCCAACTCAAGCACTTTCTCTGTTACACCACACTGTCTCTTAAGTAATACTCTACAAAATATATATAATCCAATTCCCTATTAGGAATTTTTTTAATGAAAGTTATGAACCCAAGAAAGATTTTGACCCCATAAAAAACATGCAAAGATCAAAGACCACAGGCTAAAGGTGTAGCCTAATGATGATTCATGCATATCATAAACCACCTGGCTAGTAGTTCTGAAAGAGTATGTATTAATAAGTGGCTAATTTTTATTGTGTTCTACTTTTAAGTAGGCAAAATTTACTTAAGAAATCTTGAGGAATTGAAATGTTCAAAATTTAGCATAGCACAAATGCTGGGTTTTACATGGAATTAGGTATTCAGCTGATGTTTTTGATAACCCATGAGACTGTATTTCTTGATTTGAGAAAAAAAAAATAGTTTTTACCAAGATACATCATGATGGCCTGAGAGTTAGAAAGATCTAGGCTCAAATTCAGCCTCCGATACATACTCACTATGTGACTCTGGGCTAGTCACTTAACCTCTCAGGGCCTCCAGATAACTAGCTAAGACTCTAGGATATAGACAAGGTGCTAATCTTCGCTATAGTAAGGTGCTCACTAGGCCCTTACCTCCCCACATAGGTAAAATCACAGTTCTGATCAAAATGACTATAACGTTTTACCTTGTAAAGTCCTTTACACATTACTTCACTGCACCCTCACAATTACCTTGTGAGGTGGGTAGATAGTACAAGTGTTACACCTCCCATTTACTGATGAGGAAAATTGGGGCTCATAGAGATCAAACAACACACCCAGGGTCTAAGATGGCAGAGCCAATCCTTAAACCCAGCATTTCTGACTTCAAATGAAAAAGAAGAGATGAGAGAATTTAAGAGTGAGGACAGGATGCTGGGTGTGGTGTGGGGGTGGGGTAGATATTCCAAAGTATTAGATACTCACTTGGAAAAATGAAACTAACGTGGTCAAAAGAACTGGAAAAGTGCCTTCCTCTTTTATTTCTTCATCCCCCTCTTACCTCAAACCATAGATGCTGATAAAAATCAGAAAGGATAAGCATAAATTTATTTTCAAAATTGTCTACACTTAATGAAAGGTTTGTTTTAGGTTGGTATCCTTTGAACAGCTAAATGAATGTTTGGGCTGTCTCTATTTATTTAAGCTGTGCTGTTTATTTATAACCAACCCCCCCCCCCAAAGACTAAAGATGTGTGTGTGTGTGTGTGTGTGTGTGTGTGTGTGTTCAAGCTCGCATGTGGGGATATGAGTATGTGTACAGTGGACACAGAAGACAGTAATGAAAGGGAAGCCTATAAAAACAAAGTTGTTATTTATTTTAAGCAAAACTCATGATGAGTGAAAAAAATTTCTACCTGAGCTTTTACATCAACATTATAAAGACTCTTATTGAGTGGAAATTTTTTTAGTTGTTATCTTATTTTAAAACTTAATGGAAAGTTTTTCTTTCCTTCAAAAATAACCCAAAATACCACAACCATTTCCCCCCAAATTCCAGCTGTCTGCTCTTTCTCCTTGTTTCTTCAGTGTTTTTTCCCCAGTCATTAGTAGGTGTATATTCTGACATGCTGTAACATTTTAGAGATCATAATAGTTGCAAATTTACTAAATTTACTCATTTGTATTTGCTTCAAGTATTTATTTTATTTTACAATATTTAGTGTTTATATTGCAAATTTATGCAATCTTAATTGGGACATAGTCCTCTTGTTAGCTAAAACAGTACCTGCTACTTGTCCAATAGAAGAATATACTTACATCAAGTTTCAAGGCAGCCTAATAGTTTAATGAGTATACTAGTGTAGGTACATGCCTGTGTATTTGTAATTTTATGGATTGTCAAATCCATAGGAGTCAGCTAGGTGGCTCAGAGAATAGAGCACTAGGACTGAAGTCAGGAAGATGTGAGTTCAAACCTGATCTCAGACTCCTATTAGCTGTGTGACACTGGGTAAGTCATTCCACCTCTGTTTGCCTTAACCCACTGAAGAAAGAACTGGAAAAACACTCTAGTATCTTTGACAAGAAAACCTCATGGACAGTGTGGTCCATGGGGTCATGAAGAGTTGGACATGCTTAAACAAGCAAAATAAGAGAAGTAGACTGCCATAGTGCATAAAGAGCCTGGCCTTGGAATCAGAAAGACCTGGGTTCAGATCCTACTTCTGACACATACTGACTATGTGACCTTGGTAAGTAATATAAACTCTGAATACCTCTGAAGATTCTAAACTGAAGACCAACTGCAGACATGTATTGATAGAGGGAATTTCTTCACTGGGTGTTCCCTATACCAATGAAATCATAGGTATTCAACAATAACAATAACAACAAAATTTTTGAAACCTAAAAAAAAAACTACATAATTTTAAAATAAGTAACACTGTGCTTTTCATTGGAAATATCTTCTACATATCATCTCAATATAATGCATTTCCATGTGGTGTCTTTTCCCCTAAGGTAAGTATAACCATTTCTTTTTTCTCAGATGTCATGTCACATCATTGGACCTGTAGTTTCACCCATATAAGGAGTTTCTGTTATGAAAATTGTCCCTACTAAGACAGACTGGCAACTCTCATTGTCTTAGACAGTTGCCCTGGGGCACAGAAAGTGAGTCCTTAAGTAACTTGTCCTTAGTCACAGAGTTAGTATGTATGGGGAAGAACTTGAAAGTAAGTTTTAAGAACTCTAAGAGGCAGCTAGGTGGCACAGTGAATAGAGCAACAGCCCTGGAGTCAGGAGGACCTAAGTTCAAAATCCAGCCTCAGACACTTGACACTTACTAGTTGTGTGACCTTGGGCAAGTCACTTAACACCAATTACCTTGCGATCCCCCCCTCCAAAAATAAAATGAAAGGACTCTAAAGCCAGACGTCTTTCTTCTCCATGTCATTGCTTCTCAGACCACATAAAGCAATTTAATTAAAGGGACTCTATTAGCTTTTCTCTCCTCCTATAGTCACTGTCAGACTTATTTAAGTAGAGGTGAATAAAAAATTAAAGTGGTATTTAAAGTATTAAAAATCTGATGAATAGATATAAATAATAGGGGTGGGGGTGGGAATCACTTGGTATAAACCTATAATCTATCTTTCCATCCTTTAACACAAGTCAAATCAAAGTCTTCTTCCTAGGTAGGGAGGAGGGAAATATATTTACACTCAAAATTTTACTGCTTCTCTTATTATTCATGGTTGGAGTGAGATTTTGGGGAGGGGGCAGCTGTCACTATGTGCAGCTGTTCTGCCCACGTGTTTCCTGTACAATACAACCAAAAAAGGGGGCATGATCCAGAAGATGGAAGACTCAGTGAAAAGAGAATCTAAAAAATGTATGCACATTAAAATTTTGGCCCATAATTTTCCCTTTCCCCTACCCTGCAACCACACCAAAACCACATTTCTAATCATAGAAAACTAAAATTTTCCTGTATCCAGGAGTGTGACCACTATGGCAACTAAGAGATCTTTTTAGTATAGGGCTTAAATTCAAGCACCATTGAACATCTGATGCAGGAAGGGAATTGCTCTAATGTGTTCCAAAGGGTGTGTCTAGTACCCTCTGACACAATCAGGAGAATCTAGCTAGATGAATTTCTCACATAGATATTTCCTGGATGAGTTCCTGAAGCAAGTCCCAAAGCTGGCAGTGAGATAGGATAGTGACAAGGGACTTCAACTATCCAGACATCTGCTAGAAGTCCCTCCCTGTTAAAGAAGAGCAGCTGAGGAATTCATGTCTGGCTGATAATTTCATCTTTCAGAAAGTGGAGGAAGAAACAAGCAAAAATGCTATTCTGGACCTCATTCTGATCAATAAGAAAGAGCTAGTTATTTATGTGAAAGTTAGAGAAACCTTGGTAGCTCCTGATTGGTGAGGATGAAAATGCTAGGCAGTCTGATGCCTACCTGAAACTGCTTGAGAATGGATTTCAAAAAATTCAGAGAATGGCTAAGTAACTCATGGCATAAAATTGCAGAGAGGAAGCTGAATGAAGAGCAATAAAAGAATATCAAGGGGACAAAATCAAATGGTGCAAACACAAATGAATTTGATGAGAAAGAAAAAGAGAACTATAGGAAGAAATGGATATAGCTACACAGGGAACCCATAAATCAACCTAGCTTTTTAAAAGATATACTGAAAAAGGTAAAAGCAGGTAACTAAAGGATGGAAAAGTAGTATAAGAATATAGGTAATAAATTCAGAATGATGTGAAGCTGGCAAATAAAAAGGTTTTTTAGTGTTTAAATTGGTTTTGTCTTTAGTTATGTTGAGAACAAAAGTAAAAACAAAAACAAGAGAGGAACAGGACCACTGCTTGGGATAAGCTGATGATTATTTTCAAAGAGAGAAGGTAAAATTACTCAATTCCTAATTCACTTCTATTTCTCTTACCAAGGAAGATGTTCCATTTGGGAAGTATACAACAAAATGGTTAAGAGGAAATTGAAAAAGAAGATAAATTAAGAACTGTATATATTTACCCTCAAAAGTTTATTTCAGGGGCGGAGCCAAGATGGCGGAGTAGAAACAGCTCTTCCAAGCCTCTCTGCCCCCAAATTCCCCACAAACTATGTAAAAAAGGACTGTGAACAACTTCTGGAGCCCCAGCACCCACAGAACGACACAGAGAAGCTAACCTCCCGCTGAGGACAGCCCAGCAGCCCTGCAGGAAGGACCAGCGCAGCAGTCTGGGAGCTGGCAGCGCGCAGAGCGCAGAGCACAGGAGCCGAGCGGAGCAGAGCCCAGGTCCCCTTGAGCCGAGGTTTTAGCTCCAGGGCGGCAGGGCCAGCAGCCGGCTGGAGGAACCCCAGAACACCAGGAGCTGTGGCGATTCCAGAATTATCAACATAGACATGCCTAGGACAAAGTAAGAGGTTAGTGTCCTATGGACTTTGGGACCTGTATTTGGGGAATGCATCAGCTCCCTCCCCTGGGGGCTAGAAGCCGCTGAGGAGACACACCATTTTGTAGTTTTCAGAGGCAGGTCTGGTTCCCAGCCTACAAATCGTGGGGAGATCCAGCGATCAGTCTTGGGGGGTAATCGCTCTTGCTTTAACCTCCCTGGATCTAGATTGTGATCTAGGGTGGAAGTTGTGGGTGGGTTTATAGCTTGCCAGAAAGGGAAGTTGCCCCCCACACGTTCGGGACGAAAATTCCTCTAGCTGGCCTTAAAGCCATAGTGTGGCAACAAGCCCAAAAGTCAAGCAATTAAGTGGCAACATGCCAAGGCAAAGGAACAGAAAAATGCAACCCTAGACTCCTATTTTGGGGGCATAGAGCGGGAAAAGGACTGTGAGGTCAGAAGTCCTGCTCCAAAAGCCCCAGGGAAAACATGAGCAGGTTGCAGGCCATAGAGGACCTTAAGAAGGACTTTAAAAATCAAATAAGAGAAGTGGAGGAAAAATTAGAAAGAAATGAGAAGGATGCAGGAAAAGTATGAAATGAGGGTCAACAGCCTGACTGAGGAAAACAACACCTTAAAAAATAGACTAACTCAAATGGCAAAGGAGGCCCAAAGGGCAATGAGGAGAAGAATGCCTTAAAAAGTCGAATTTGCCAGATGGAAAAAGAATCTCAAAGTTCACTGAGGAGATTCATTCCTTCAGAGTTAGACTGGAGCAAATGGAAGCTAATGACTTTATGAGGAATCAAGATGCTGTTAAGCAGATCCAAACAAACGAAAGATTAGAAGGCAATGTGAAATATCTCATGGGAAAAACCACTGACCTGGAAAATAGATCCAGGAGAGACAATTTAAAAATTACTGGACTACCTGAAAGCCATGATCAAGGAAAGAACCTAGAAATCACCCTTCAAAAAATTCTCAAGGAAAACTGCCCTGATGTTTTAGATCCAGAGGGCAAAATAGAGGTTGAAAGAATCCACCGATCACCTCCTGAAAAAGATCCCAAAAATAAAACTCCCAGAAATATTATAGCCAGGTTCCAGAATCCCCAGATCAAGGAGAAAATACAAGCAGCCAGGAAGAAACAATTTCAATATTGTGGAAACACAATCAGAATAGCCCAGGACCTGGCAGCTTCTACACTGAGGGATCGAAGGGCATGGAATATGATATTCCAGAGGGCAAAAGAACTGGGAATGAACCCAAGGGTCACCTACCCAGCAAAACTGAGTATTTTGTTTCAGGGAAAATATGGTCATTCAGTGGAATAGAGGACTTTCAAGCATTCTTGAGGAAAAAACCAGAATTGAATAGAAAATTTGACATCCAGACACAAGAAGGAAGAGATGCCTGAGAAGGTAATCAGGAAAAGAAATCAAAAGGAACTTATCAAAGTTGAACTATTTACATTCCTATATGGAAAAGCAATAACTGTGACTGATGATATCTTTCTCACTATGAAAATAATGGAAGAAGGGGTGTGGTCATATGAATACATATGTGAATGTTTGTGTATATGGTTACAGTTATATGGATAGAGGGCATAGGTTGAATTTGTTGGGAAGGGAGAATACTCAAGGGATGAAATTATGAGGTGAGAGAGGAAAGTGGCAAGAGGAGATGGGGAGAGACAGGGCAGGGTAAAGTATCCCATGTAGAAGCAAGGGGAAGTGGTTGCAAAGGAGGGGGAGAATAAGGAAGGCTAAAAAGACAAAACCACATTCCCATTGAATTTGGTTCAGGGAGAAAATGACATACATACTAAATGGGATATCTCAACCTGCAGCAGGATAGGGGAAGGGGGATGAGAGGAGGGATGATGGATGGGAGGGCATCCTTGGGGGGAGGGAGGTTGGAAGTACCCACTATAGAAGAGGGACAGGATCATGTAGGGAATGGACCAGGTGGGGGGTGGGATGAGTGGGAGGGAATTATAAGCAGCCTTGTACAATATATCTACTATGATAATGTTTTGCATAGCTAGACATGTACAACATATACTGAATTACTTATCTCCAAGAAGGAATGGGTGACAAGGGAGGAAGGAAATGGATCTGAAATTCGAGGTAGTAACATTAAATGTTTCAAATATATATAAATACTATTAGTAATACTCTTTCGCTTGTAATAGGGAGATAAGATGTGCAGGCATTGGGACACAAAGACTCACCTTCCTCTAATGGAAAAGTCGATGGGGGTATGGGAGAAGGTATGGGAGAGAGCAGATTGGAGGAAGTGATATCTTGTGGGACTACTATTCTGGGAGGTTGGGTAGGGGAATAATGGGGGGAAAATGATTGTAACTCAAAATTTGGCGGAAATGAATGATGTAAAACAGAAGTTAATAAAGCATTTGTTTAAAAAAACAAAAAAAACAAAAAAAAAGTTTATTTCACCTGGATAAATTATATTCCAGGGTAGTGAAATGATTGTCAAGTTTCTGTTATAGATTTCAGAAAAAAAAAGTTGAAAACAAGAAAGGTGTGCAGGACTAAAGAGGAGGCAAGTGTTGTCCTGATTTTCAAAAATGGTTAAAAATGGAAATTCTTCATGCTATAGACCAATAAGCTTGACTTTAATTCCTGGGAAAAGAGTACATTATTCAAGAATATACTATTTAAAGGAATGATTAGTGAGCACTTAAAAATGGAAGTGGTGATCACCAGGAGCCATTATCGGTTCACCAAGAATAAGCATCCTTCTAGAGACTAACCTAATTTCTTTCTCTTCAACCCCCCCTTCCCTCCTCTTCTCCCCCACCATAAATTGATTCTACTGGCTGAGGAATGAAGCAGATAGTATATCTGAATTTTAGCAAGGGATATGGATAGGAACTATACCTGTAATTCCATTAATATAAGGAATTTTTATGTGAGAAAGCTATCAGTTCAAGTCAACCAAGAAAATTGAGAGGTTAAGTGATCTGCCTGGGATTATAAAATCAATATACATGTCAGGGTCAGGACTTGACCCCAGTTCTTCTTGGCTCCAAGGCCAGTTCTTCATCTTTTATGCCACAATACTTCCAAGGCAATCAGGATAGTCAATTAAATTGAAAAGCACACAAAATTCAGCTAAACAAGGAAGAATGTTCAGCTTAGAGAATAGAAGATAAAACAGGACATGGAAGCTATTTTAAAGTGCTCATGGGTAACATGTAGATGCTTGTTTTGCTTGGCTTCTGAGACAGAACTAGGGAAAATGGGTGGAAATTTCCAAGAGACTGATTTCAACTTGACATAAAGAATAACTTCATAATAATGAAGGTATGATTTAAACTTGACATAAAGAATAATTTCATAACAATGAATAATGTATTGCAAAGAATGAATTGCCCTGGTAAGTGCTAAACTCTTCAACCCTCAAGGATTTCAGAAAGAAGTTGAATGGTTACTTGCATATGATAAAAGGAAATCCTGTTTAAATACAAATTAAATGCTCTGGGTAGGTTGGACTATAGGACTTCTGAGGTCCCTCCCATCCATAGAATTATAATATTCTACAATTCTTCAATATAACCCAAGGTCTTCTACAATTATAAATAATAATATAAATTCAGAGGCAGCTTGACATAGAAGATATAGGCCATGATTTAGTGTTAGGAAGATCTGAGTTCAAGTCTTCCCTCAGACCAGATGTCTGACCAGCAAGTCATTGGTGCTCCAGGAAGTTATCAGTGGGAAGAGTGTAAGAGAGCCCTAAACTGATGAAATCACAGTTTCATACTGTCTTTTCTTGTTGTTGCTATTTGGTCATTTTCAGTTATGTCTTACCCCATTTGCAGTTTTCTTGGCAGAGACACTAGAATGGTTTGCCATTTTCTTCTCCACCTCATTTTACAGATAAGGAAATTGAGGTAAACAGGGTTGTGACTCGACCAGAGTTACACACATAGTAAGTGTCTGAGGCTGGATTTGAGTCACAGAGATGAGTCTTTCTCATTCCAAGTCAAGCCCTCTGCTATACCACCTAGCTGCCTGCCATACTACCTTACAGAAGCAATAACCTCCTATTACATAACAGTGCTTAAATGAAGTGATTACTAAACAACTTAAGTAAACATTAAGTAAACAAGGACTAGCATAGAGATAGGCATATAACAAGTACTTAAGAAAATACCTGTTGAGTTAAATTTACCAAACCTATAAACTTTTGGTTTTGCTATTATGATAACCATTTTAGCTTTCAAAGCATTTCTTGTCTATACTCACTTTAAAGCTCTTCAGAAAGCTTTAGATCACATAGCAAGTGTGTGTCTATTCACCTACCTAAGCTTCTGGTGTGTCATTTACATTTTTTTTTCATCTAGTGAGTAAAAAAGGTGTTAAATTCATATCATCACTGATCCTTACCTCTAAATTTCACTCTTTAGTCAGTTTTCATGGGTGTTTTCTGATGCCAAGGCCAAAGGTTTATTTGGCATCTGACTACCTTTCATAGGCTGTAATTCTAATAATGATTACACTGGTGATTTTGCCTTAATGGTAAAGTCTATCTATACACATAAGAGCAGAACAGCACCTGTTACCACTGTAATTTCTGGTCAACTTAATTAGCTATATAGTCTTTTATCCTAGAGGAAATTTATGGAATACTTATCATTTTGCCTATAGAACCATTGGGAAAAAACTGTGCCAAACTTATTGGACCAATAGTAACATGTAAAAAGGCCCTTCTTAGAATCATTTTAGTACTATATATATCCAACCTGAGACTTGTGCTTGGCCCAAAGCCATTGCTCAGATAAAGGTGTTCTTAATTTCCATTTGTTAGTTTGGCTACATATACCTGAAGTCTCAGACTAGTCAGTCAATTAGTACAAAGTGGCCTGAATTCAATTGATTGTGTTAATTTGATTAATGTAGACAACCAATTTGGATAATGGACACCTAAATGCATTTTAACTTATTGTATGCAGTTTGATGGCCTACATAGTACAAAATAACTGAATAACTACCTCTTTTACCTTCTTCTAGCTGTCTCTATGCATATTTTCCACACAAACACAACAAAACTTTGTTTACACCATTGTTTATTTTTTGCTCAGGAATGGCCATGATTCCCATCCCTACCCAAACTCTAAAGCACTACAGAAATAATATTATTATAACTAATCTTTAATTTCCTGCCAAAATGCCCACTTCTTCCAGGTTGTCTCTCCTGACCGCACCAGTCAGAAATAATCTTTTTTTATCTCTAACGTTGCTTAGCTTGAACCATTCATATAGTACTTTTTACACATAGTGGGTACTTGTATTCAATTAATTAATTTAAATGAATATTTATTATGTACACCAGTACTATTACGTGCATTTAATTATTTCAACAAACACTTATTGTGGTTTTATTTCTACTATTAGACTATTGACTTCCCTGAAGTCAAGGACCATTTTTAATTAGTTTTTGAGAAGCAACATAGCATAGTGGGATAGAAAGGTTGCCTTGAAACTAGGAAGACTTGGGCTCACTTCCTGCCTTTAACCACATTGTATGTATAACCCTGGGCATTTCTTAATGCCCTGGGAAATGCTCGAAGATTGTAAGTTACAGAGAAGATATCACCCTGACTTGATAGAGGAAGGTCCTCACCAGTAGCTCCCAATACCAGTGAAACTGGGGTCCAAACCTTATCCCCATCTTTTCATCCCTCACAGTATTTTGCACAATAGATCTCTTTTAGATGAACACATAAAACCCATGGATAAAGATGACGAAATCACCAAATTTCAAAGTTAGAAGAGACTGTAGAACTTATTGTGACAAACCAGGGCCTGGAAAAGAATCTCTTTTGCAACATATCTGACAAGGGTCACTCAGATTTTGTTTTAACATGTCTAATAATGCCCATTCCACTTTAGAATAATTCCCCTTAATAGCAAACCATAATTTTTCTCCATGTAACTTCTACTCATTGTTCCTAGTTCTCCTGCTAGGGTTAAGCAGGACAAATCTATTCCTTAACACACACAACAGCCCTTCAAATGCTTGAAGGCTATGAAGGGAAGGAAAGGGGAGGAAAGGGAAGGAAGGGAAAATGAAAGAAGACAGAAGAAAAAGGTCAATGATGAATTGATGAATCTATACAGTCTCTGTGGTACTTGCTTTTTTCTGAATATTTACTAAATACTTGTTTTAAAAGAAAAATAATAGTAACAACATATTCAAGAATTTTGCCAAGTATCAAAGTCAAGCTCATTGACCTATAGTTTGCAGACTCCATTGTGTTTTCTTGTATGAAGAGCAGGATAGCATTTGCCCTTCTTTAGTTCTTCATCCTTTCTCCATTTTTCTTCAAAGATCTTTACAAAATCAATGATTGTTGGTTCAGGAATTAAATCTAACAGTTCCTCACATCTAAGGGATGTAATTTTCTCTGGTTCTGTTATTCACCCAGGGTAGCTAGGTCTTCTCTATCTCCTTATGTACCTTGGGCATCAGATTCCTATTAGACTTTTGTTAATCTGCACTTTCCAGTCCAAAGATCATTTTTCCCCTTTCCTGGAAGGAGGCAGATACAACATAGGATATGAAAAACTGTCTTCTCTCCATAATCTTTTATCATTTTCTAATCACTCCTGAGCAAAGATCCTATTTCATCTTTGTTCTTCTGTGTCTTCTGCAATTTTCGAATTGAAGCAAAGATAAGTCTTTGCTTGTAGAAGGTATTTGCTCTATGCTGAAAGCAGGGATTTCATTTTCTGTCTTAGAAGGAGGAGGGATTAAACCTCAAAGCTATCTCAGAAAAAAGGGTGATATTTTCAATCTTTTGTTTTCCAAGGCAAATGAAGCACATGGCATTTAAATCACTGGGATGTGAACCAACTCCATTTCCACAAGTGAATCTTGGGCACGTACCTCCTTTCCCAGAATACAGGGCTCAGGTCAAGAGAGAGGAGATAAAGAAAATTGGAAGGATGCCGTTTCTTCTAGGGACCATGAAAAAAACAATCTCTAGCCTCTTTGTTTTTCCAATGTAAATGACGTAAGAGTCAAGGAGCTCTGATTTTTCTGTATTACCTATGATTATTATTCTGCCTACCCTGAGCAACAGTTGTATACTTTTTTTGATCCTCCTATTTTCCTCAATTTAACTTAAATTTTTTTAGTAAAGTAATATGTAGTGTCATTCAATTCCATTACTTCTGAGACGTAGTGAGTGTAGACCACATCATAACTGTCTGTTGTCAGCAGAGTTCTTATCATTCAGATAACTGAATATTTTGCTGAAATTATTTTATTAGCGTTTATTAAGTCAATCATTCTATTGTGGTTACTTTTCTTTATTCAGTAACTATTTTGCATTCCTACAGTACATATAGGCTGTTTCTGTATTTTAAGCACCTAAACATAGTGAAGCAGTATAATAAAGGTGAGAGGAAAACACCCTCTGAGGCCACCAGCTGGATGATCAAGGTTTTTAAACTGTCTGCTACTAGGGAACCAAAGGTAGGCGACATACAATTCAGCTCTTCAAATAAAGCTGGATTTAAGGTGCTGCTAGGGTTTGTGGCAGTTATAACAATCATCTCTCCAAACTATTTAGGAATTAAGCCTTTTAGCCTGCAAAAGGCTTCCCTGATCTTAACTTCCTTATCAGTCCTGCTCCTAGCCTGCAGAAGAGATATTGACTGACCTGAAGTGACTGAATCAGGGCCATCTGTGCTGGGGCTTCAGAGTGAATGAAAATGGAATTGCATTTTCCAAATTTCCAAAATTCCATAAAATGGAACATCAAGAGATGGATTTACACATAGATAGTTGTTAGGAAAACAACATGGTTCTCTATACAATAAGCACTTTGGCTGACTGAATAGGTGAAATATATGGGAGTTTCTAAATTGCGCTGAGTTTCTCTGGCCCACCATTTCAAAAATTCAATTTTTGCAACTTGAAAATTTGTGCCAGAAAAGGTACATACTCCTCAGTTTGGCAATTGGATTTGGACTAGAATCATATGTATAATTTAGGACCCATACAATTCACACTGAAAGATCCATGCTGCTGTACAGTCATTTACTTGTGTCTGACTCTTCATGGCCCCATTAGGGTTTTTTGTTGTTGTTGTTGTTTTGTTTGTTTGTTTGTTTGTTTTTTTAGCAAAGATACTCCAGTGGTTTAAGGCAAACAAAGGTTAAGTGACTTGTTTAGGGTCACACTGCAAATAAGTGTCTGAGGCCCTATTTGAATTCAGGCCTTCCTGACTCCAAGCCCAGAGTTCTATTCACTGAGCCACCTAGATGCCTTCAAATGTCCCTGTACTGCAATGTTAATGAAAGACTCTCCTAAAAATACTATTACCATAAAAGGCAGTTCAGGAGATAGACAGATATATGATAGATGGACAGATAACTATATAGAGAGATAAATGATAGACAGGTAGATGGATAGATGATAGGTAGGTAGATAGATGATAGGTAGATAGATGATAGGTAGATAGATAGATGGAGGATAGATAGGTAAATTAATAGATATGGTCAGGAGAGAGACCACTGAATTTCTGGTTTTATCTTGGTCACTCGCACAATGTTTTAGGAGTTTGCAATGCCTGACGGTTCTTGCCTACATACCATCACTTGGCCACAAAAGACTTAAGGGCTGAGTTTATCTTATCTGGCTGCTTCTGCTTGCAGCTGACTCTCTTGGCACCTGCTTCCCAAGAGCAGATGAGCTTTCTGCCAAATCTGTTTCAATTTGGCAGATTTAAATACAGCTGTTAGAGGTAGTTTATGTTTCTGGAGTCACTGGTTCGCCTTGCCCTAATGGATTCACCATATGTAAACTGGGCTGGTGTCTGTGCATATTACTCTTGGAATTCTCATGTAATGTCTATCAGTCCCTTCCTGACTGCTGCTTGCTCAGTAGAACAGCCACTCAAGTCATGGAATGCACATCAAACCCAGAACTGGTAGACTTGTATTCAAGTCCCAGCACTGTCAATCATTAGTTGTGTGTTCCTGAGCGAGTCAATTGCTTATTTATAAAAACTATTTGCATGTAGGGTTATTGTGAAGAAAGAACTCCAAAAGTACGAATTGATACTATGTCAATATTTTTCCAACAAAATTTCCAGTACTCAGTAATATCTAATTCTCTGTTAATCATGACCATAGCTGCACCTGAATGAAAACAAGTGTGTCTTTTCTTATTTGACTAGTGTGAATAATATACACTTTAAATAATAAAGCACTGAATTAGGAGTCAGACCACCTTGAACAATATTCTGGCTCTATCACTCATTAGATGTGTAAATGTTGACAGGCTCTTCAATCCCTCTAAGTATCTGTTCCTTCATCTGTAAAATAGTGACGACATAGTTGTGTTTTGTATGTTTTAAAACTGACAGCTAAGTGGCTTGATGTATAGAATGCTGGGCATACTAGTCAGAATTATTTATCTTCCTGAGTTTAAATCCAACCAACTATGTTGGCCTCAGTTTCCTCATCTCTCAAATGAGCTCGAAAAGGAAATGACAAACCACTACAGTATCTTTGCCAAGAAAGCCTTAAATGGGGTCACAAGATTTGGAATCAACTGAGAAGACTGAACTACATTGTATAAAACATTGTATATATGTGAATTATTAAATGTTTCACTGTAACAAAAGATCGTCCATCTATAGGATTTTTTGCTTAGTTTGAATCATCTCAAATATGTTTCTAAACCCCAAATAATTTTCTCACAGCTCTTCAGAACTTTTGAGAAGTTCATCTTTTTCTATAAAGTAAAATTCATGAGAGAATTTCTTATTTTCTTTCTGTGAGTCAAAGGAAAAAAAAAGACTTTCATTTGATTTTGTGTGGATGAAATTTATGAAAATAATTGTGGATAGAAAATTATTAAATTAAATTAGCTTTACCCAACATTTGTACTTGAATCATGACTAATTTTTATATAAAATATAATATGGCATATATGAAGTAAATGATGGCAAAATGGGCAAAATATTAAATTGAAATATATTTCTTCAACTGGGACTCGAGAAACCTAGGTTCTAATCTCTTCCCTGTTATTCATTAGTTATATGACTATGAACAAGTAAATTATCTCTCTCTAGGCTTCAGTTTCCTCACGTACAAAATAATGTGGTTAGACCAGATGATTTATGAGGTCTTTCCTAGTTATACAATCTGATGCTAAATGTGTGAAAGTATTCATTAAAATTTATTGCAAATGTGTACACACACAAACATACATACACACAAAATAAGCATATATCCAAGCTTCCTGTGCCCCTAGAAAAGTATGATTTGCTTTCTGAAAATATACTTTTATTGAACTTGTCATAAAATTTAACTAACTAAAAATTTCAACTTTAACAGTAATTTTAAAAATTCCAAGCATTTGTCAAAAAGAGACCACAATGAAAATACAATTTCAACCACACCAAAGCTGCTGCTAATCACAAATTCTAATGTTTGCACTGAAAATGTCCCAAGTTTCCACTTTTTCTCATTTACAAAACTACTTGTTGATACTAGTAAAAATGTTATTGTTTGTTCAGTGAACTCATAGTTTCCCTCCTTTCAGTAGCTAAAGGAATATATTAAGGTTTAGGTACAAATCTTTAATTAGAAAAAAAGGCAAGTAAAACTTCTTGAAGTTATGATTAACAATTGCTGAAATTTCTATATAATATGGAAGGAGATATATTAGATAAACTTTGTGTTTTATTCTATGTTACATCATTAGCCAGTAGTATGACTTTCTTTGGGTATGTTTCTTTAACAGTCAAATGGTGACACTAATACCTGATCCAACTTTCCTTTCAGTATTGTTCAATACTAATAGCTCCTTTAAAATGATTTCAAAGGGATATTTAGGCTATCAGAATGAAATCTAATTCTTAATTTTAAAAAATACCTCTTTTGTCCCTCTCCTCCCTCTTAATCTTCAGCGTTTTCCCCACTTTCAGTACTCATGAGTAGGACATCAACATTTTTGAATTATGAAAAATTTTCAACCCCATAGAAAACATTAAATCACTGCTTCAAGATCTCAAACTCAGTTCTCCTCTGCAATGACAGCTCATACCTACCTACTGAACCTTTCCTTTACTCTAATCCAGACAACTCCAGTTCTTCAAATCTTTTAAATCATTCAGGCTGTTACAAGAAAATTGGATTCCCTATCCAAACTAAACTTCATGGTCTACTATATTAATGCCTATCTCACCAACAACAAAGATTTCAACTGATGGCCTTTTTGCTATGCAAATTCTCAGCTCTGAGTTTACCTTTAATATTTATTTCCATTTCTGTTAAAAAGAATTTTGGAGAAAGTCACTAACATGCAGAATTTTTCCAGTACAAAGACATGCTACCCAACATCACACTCTTTATCCATCTTGTTATTTATCTATTGTTGACTCGCTAGCATATTCCCCATAACTTTTCTAAATCTATCCTCCTTATGCCCCTGACTCCAGCTATCACAATTGCATAATCATTTAATCCCTAGTTCCCTCAAGCGACCTTGCCATTTCTTTGTCCATTAACCACCAAAGTTTTAAAATGTATGGCATATATACCTTTCTTCCATTATCTTACCATATCACTATTCATTCCCTCATAAATCAACAACTTAGTGTGTTCCATGATAGTTATACTCAAAATGACCCATCAAAGGCAAATACCTACTAATGATATAATCCAATGGCCTTTTTTCAATGCTCATTCTTGTTGCCTTGTGTGAAATATATGTCATAAATGAACTTTCTTGAAATTATTTCCTCCCTTGGTTTCCATGAGTTTAGGAACATAGAATACAGATGTTTTACAAATGTGGAAGCTGAGATTCAGCAATGTTTGGTGACTTACACAAGGTCACAAGGAAAGGATTGCAGAACCAGGATTTGAACTTGGCTTCTTTCCATTATATTGTCCTGCTTCTTCCATTTTATTAGTTTGGTTTTAACTCTTCTGTTTCCTTCACTGACTGTTCTTTCTCCTGCATTCTAAATGTTAGTTTATTAAAAACCTCAGTTCTTGACTCCTTAGCTCTTTTTTTCTTTCTCTCTGTGTCTCTGTCTTTGTGTCCCTGTCTCTGTGTCTCTCTCTGTGTCTGTCTCTTCCCCTCACTCCCAGCTTCAACTAAAATCTTCACTTTGATAATCTTTACATTTCCAGCTCCCTCCTCTCTCCCAGAATCCAGTCATGTTTCTCCAAGTAGCCAATGGACATTTCTGCTTTGATGTCTCATAACCCTACTCAGTGGTGTGTAAAATTAAATCCATCAACTTCCCCTCAAAATCATCCCCCACTCCAGATGGCCTTTTTATGTCACTGATATAAATACTCTTACTAGTTAGCCATTCTCAAAAACTTTAGATTCCTCATAAACTCCTTCCTTTCCCTTTTGCAGTTCATTTATTGACTCTTCATTTATAATATGGCCTTTGCTTTGGCTTTTCCCTTTCTTTTCTTTTACAAATCCCTTCCTCTCTGTGTCCAAAATTACTACCCTTGTTCAAGCCTTCATCATTTTGTCTCTAAATCATTTGCTTTTATCTCTCACTACAGTAATTGTAGATAACCCCAAAGAATCTTGTAATTTTGGAGTTGGTGGGGACTTTGGTGATCAGCAAGTTTAACCCATGCCTTAACAAGAATTCTCTATAGAAAATACCTGTAACATGGTCTTCTAGTCTTTGTCTGAAGAATTTCAACGAGGGGAAATCTATCACCTTGCCAATTCCACTACTGGATAGCTCTAACTCTCAGGAAATTTTCCCTTTTATCAAGCTGCAATTTGCTTCTCAGAAACTTTGCCCTGATATCCCTACTTCAGTTCTAACAAAGCAAGCCTATCCTTTCTCCATGTGACAACTTTTCAAATATCTGAAGATAGATATCATGTCCCCAGGAACTAGGTGGCACAGTTGATAGAGTACCAACATGGAGTCAGGAAGACTCATTTTGCTGAGTTCAAATCTGACACCAGACACTTGCTAGCTGGGTGACCCTGGGTAAGTCAGCCCTTTTTTTTACCTCACTTTCCTCATCAATGGCAAACCACTTCAGTATTTTTGCCAAGAAAACCCCAAATGGGATCACAAAGAGTCAGATACAATTGAAAAGCAACTAAACAACAACAACATCATGTCCCTGTAAGTTTTCTCCCCTCTAAAGCTTAATATCCTTATCTTCATATGGCATGAAACAAGTATTTTTTTAAACCACTTTGGTTATTTTGTTTTGAAGACTCATCAGTACTGCATACTGCAGCTGGGTTAATCTTCCTAAAACATTGCTAGGGAATATTGTTTATCAGAGTTTTATTTCTACTCTTTTAAAGAAAAATAATTGACACTACAATTACATTAATGTGCTAAAACAATATTATGATCTTAATCTTCACATGACATTGTGAATATATAGGAGGGCTCCAAACAACTAACAACAGAAAAAGAACCTAGGCATTTGGTATTAATGCGTCATAATGGATAAGTAACAGCATTTGGAGTTAGCAAGATCTGGGTTTGAATCCTGCATCAGATACTTACTGTCTATGTAAGAATGACATAGAGTAAGTCTTTTAACCTCTCTGCCTCAGTTTCCTCATCTGTAAAATAAGAAAGTTGGACTTTATAATGTCTAAGGTACATTCCAGCTCTAAATTTAAAAGCCTGCAAACATTTCTGAGGCAGAAAGAATGTTGACACGATTGGCTTTTATTCTTGATTAGGATTGTCAGCTCTGAAGCAGAAGAGATCACAGTCCTCTCCAGGATATTAGGACAGACTCCAATTTACTTCTCTAGGTAGTCTTAATTCTTGAAATCTTAGGGGCATGGTCTTAAAATTGCAACAAATTTTCTTGATGTCACCAGGCAAAAGTCTCAGTAGCAGCACTGCTACTTCCTAAAATGCAAAAGGATTATCTGTGCTGTAAATTTCTAATAATAATAATTGTTATTTAAATGCAACTATGAGAATACATTCAGAAAGTATTGAGGCACCTTTCTGTGTCTCAAGACACTCAATCTCTAACAATTCTATCTGATAATAATAATTCAGGTTTGTCTTTTTTCTAGAGCGTGTAAAGTTGTGTTCTAAATGGAAAACAATTTTTTTGGTTTATTTAATTTTTCCAATTACATATACAAATGATTTTTAGCATTCATTTTTTTTAATTTTGCTTTCCAAATTATCTCTCTTCTTTCTTTCTCTCCCACCTCATTGAGAGGGAAAGCATTTGATATAGGTTATACATGTTCAGTCATGCAAAACATATTGTTATGAAAGATAATAGAGACCAAACAAAATAAAACAAAACAAAGCCCCAAAATAAAGAAAATTTAAAAAAAAAGTATGCTTCAATCTGCATTCAGATGCCATCAATTCTTTCTCTGGACATGGATGACATTTTTCATAAGTCCTTTCAAATTGTCTTGGATCATTCTATTGCTGATAATAGCTAAGTCATTCACAGTTGATCCTCATACAGTATTGATGTTACTATGTACAATGCTCTGGTTCTGTTCATTTCACTTTATATCAGTTCGTGTATGTCTTCCCTGGTTTTTCTGAAAGTATCCTACTCATCATTTCTTAGCTTACAATAGCTTTCCATCACAATCATGTACCACAACCTGTACCAATTGATGGGCATCTCCTCAGTTTTCAAGTTTTTGTTACCATAAAAGAGCTGCTATAAATATTTTTGTATATATAGATCTTTTTACTTTAAAAAAATATTCTCTTTGAGGGGCGGCTAGGTGGTGCAGTGAGTAAGAGCGCCGGCCTTGGAGTTGGGATGACCCGAGATCGAATCCAGCCTCAGAAAATGAGCACCCCCACACAAATAATGATCAGCTGTGTAACCTTGAGCAAATTACTTAACCCCAATTGCTTAAAAAATTATAAAAAAAATTCTCTTTGGGATACAGACCTAGTAGTGGTATTGCTGGGTTAAAGAGTATACATGGTTTTATATCCCTTTGGGCATAGTTTCAAATTGCTCTCCAGAATGGTTAGATTGGTTTACAACTCTAACAACAGTGCTCCTGTTTTTTCCATATCCCCATCAACATTTGTCATTTTCCTTTTCTTTTATATTGACCAATCTGATGGGTGTAAGGTGGTTCCTCAGAGTTGTTTTAATTTGCATTTCTCTAATAAACAGTGATTTAGAGCATTTTTTCATATAACTATGTAATTTCTTCATCTGAACTTTGATTTCTTCATCTGAAAACTGCCTGTTAATATCCTTTGTCCATTTATCAATTGGGGAATAGCTCTTATTTTTATAAATTTTATTTAGTAATATACCTAGTATATATTTGAGAAATTAGGCCTTTAGCAGAAAAAATGCTATCAATTTTTTCACAGTTATGATTAATGTGTATTTCTCTCCATCCTATTTCCCCCATTTGTTTTTCCTTCTCTCTCTCTCTCTCTCTCTCTCTCTCTCTCTCTCTCTCTCTCTCACCCCCTCCATCCTGCTTTCACCTTCTGTCACTCCTCCATAGTGTTTGTTCTGATTGTCTCCCCCAATTCATCTTTCCTTCTGTCATACACAACTGAGTCTGTAGTTTATTCCTTCTTTGAGAGAATTCCAATGACAGTAAGGTTCAAGAGTTGTCTTTTATCTGCCCCTCCACTGTAAAAGCTCTTTTGCTCCTCTTTTACATGAGATAATTTAACCCATTGTACCTCTCCCTTTCCTCATACATTTCCATTTAGAACTGTAAGATATATAGAAATATGTTGGGAGCCAAAGAGGCTTGATACAGGACTCAGATAACTACCTTGATATCAGTGGACCCAAATATCAAAGACCTCTTTGAGAGTTAGCTCCTGAGTTCTTTGTTATGGATTACACCAAAAAGGATGATGTTTGAGTTCTGAGATCAATAAGCTATCCCCAAGATTTTAGTTATCGAGAACCAAAATATTTGATTCAGCACTCAGGTATATTTGGGTGGTCAGCTCTAAATGGTGATGTCTTTTGAGGACTGCAGCTTTGGCTTTAAAGTTTGCTCTCAGTTGTATCCATTTATGATTGTGGCTGCATTAACAGGGACCTGAGGCCTAGATCAAAGGTCTTACCCTAAGACTTTAATCTCCTAGATAACAAATCCTTATCAAATTATCTATTCTGTGCTACTTCCAGGATACAACAGACTAGGTAATGATTAGAAAACTTGAGTCCCCTTTCTTTGTCTCATTGCTCTATAAAAACCTTGTCCTAACAATCAACAAATGGAGTTCATTATTCTTCCTTGAACTACCTACATGGCCTGGTCATTTCTTATTCACGTCTCTGAATTGAGCAGCCCACAGCAGAAATAGATGTAGATGTATATGCATATATATACACACATATATACATATATATAGATAGATAGATATAAATATAAATATAGATATAGATATAGATATACTGGAGAAAACCCAAATTCTCTCTTATAGCAGGTAATATCTTACTTAGGCCCTAGGGAAGTGTTTGCAGCATTTTTTTAGATCTAATCCCAGGATTTTCATAAATAAATCCTGACCACTACCCTCACCACTCTAGTCATTAAAAGAAAAGCAACAACAACAACAAAAAATAAAGCAGAAATAAAATTTCTGCATTGATGATATAAGGAAACTGGAATTCCTTACCCCTCAGTGGTTGCCCTGCCTGAGGTCAATGTTGAATTAAAGAGTAGAAGGCATTAAAATAAATTAGATTGCAACTGCCACTTACACCAGGTAGCCTCAGGGCATGCTTATGGTTTTAAGTGTTAGTGCATTATTAGTTCCCTCTAGGAGGTTCCTTTAGAGGGAGGAACACATAAGATTACAAATGATGCCTGACTATAAAATGGGGAAGTACTGCTTCCCGAAGCTAGATGTGGGAAGGAAAAAGTAAAAGTTACAGAATAGGAATGGATAGTTGTAAAACTGGAAACACTACAATGAATGGAATAGAAAAATAAAGGAATAAATCAATGAGAGAAAATGTTAAAAATGCAGATAAACTTAAACTAAAGGGGAGAAAAGAGAAAGGAGACAAATATTATTCTCAACCCAAAAGATCTATCATTATGCTATTCTGCTCCTGCTGTATTAAAATGAAGTATTCAATGACGTTTTGAAAGAGGTGTTGGTGCAATGCAATGAAAATCTAAAATATTATTCTAAAATTGGACACAAATAATGTCAGTGGGTCATCATAGCAATTTAAGTCTACAATTCAAATGAGGGAGACATTCATTGATCAAATTTTCACAAATATTAGGATATTAAAATCATTTCTTGCTAACTGTGCAGAATTGAAATATAGTAGTAAAACAAAATAACAAATATATGCTGATTTTAACTAAAGTGTTTATTGTGTTAAAATACTTCTATGGTACATGACTTTTCTTGAGAAAGCCTGAAATCTAGCTGGCAAAATAAGGCTTAGAGACTGAAACAATCATAGGTTAATGCAAGGCAGAATATTACAAAATGGAAAAATGTGTGGTAAAGGCATTAAATATTATAGATGTCAAGAGGGGAAGAGATTAGTGTAATCCCGAAGTAGAAATATGGGCAGATACTTAGAAAAAGGGCATAAGAGATATAAGAAAAGAGAGGAATGATTACAAGTTGCCCTGTGCTTCTGGAACCTCATGGAGAATAACTCAGAATGGGATTTGAATTTGACATTATGTTCTTGGGGAACAACTAAAAGGCAAATACAAGTGGAACATAAAACATTTATAGTCAAGAACAGCGGGGGGAGTGGGGAGGGGGAGGAGCCCATTTCTTTTTCCAGTCACTATTCCAAACTTTTTCCTCTTTCTTCAATACCCAAACTGCAACCCATGCAAACAGTTATGTATGATACCACCACCTAATTCATTGAGAAAACTACGTCCACACAATCAGTGTTCTCTCAAGCCATGCCTTCTACCACAACTTAAAACTCAGTTTCTACTTCTCTCTACTTCCCTATCTGCCTTAGGAGGAGAGGTACTCAACTCCTGGCTATGGTTAACTCCTCTCCCTATGCCTTTCATCTTATCTAACCTATAACATATTCCAGAATCTTGTTCCAGAAATCCTACTCTTTCTCATGCATCTTCAGTCTCAGTCTCTACTTGTTCCTTCTTCTATGCCTACAAGTATATATTATTTTCTCAACACTTAAAAAAAAAATCCTGCTTCTGGTTCTTCTACTCTATCCAGACAGCATAGCTCTTACTACCCACATAAACTTGGGTGAGTCGTTAATCTTTTTTTGCTTCAATAAAATGAAAGAGTTGAATTAGAACACATTCAAATGCAAATGTATCCCTACACTGCATATTGACTTAGACAACTAAAAAAATGAACATTATCTATATTTTCATGTATTTTTATTTATTTTGTTAAACACTTTTCAATTACAATTTAATCTGATTCAGCCTGCACTCAGAAGTTTTATAGCCATGAGTTTGAAACTTCTTACTAGATTACTCCTGAGGTCCTTTTCAACTCTAAATATAGGATCTTGTGAATCTATATTTCACCTCTTTTTCAAAGATAATTTTCTTTTGTCTTTGAAAAAATTATCTATACCAGATGATTATACTTTCCCTGCAACTTCTTGAAATCTTATTTTAGTCTCTGCCATTAATATTGAAAATTCTCTCTCAAAGTTTACTAATGACTCAATAATTATCCAATCCAAAGGACTTTATTCAGTCTTCACCTTCCTTAACTTTTGAATCATCTGATACTGTTGACTTCCTTTCCTAAGGAGCAGAATCTACTCCAACCTTGTTATTTCTATAAACATCACCTTATTACCAATTGTATCGATATGTCTTCCATTATGTTTAACTTTTGATTTATTTAAAATGCCATATGCCTTATTTGTTTCAATTATACAAATTAATGAATCTATCCTAATTCTCAGGTGCTGTTTGAATGTTTCATTCAATTCAACACACATTTACTGAACAAACCAATTATGTGGGAAAGGAGAAGAAAGGTCACATAATGGATAGTTATTGTGTGTGGTTTGTCCTTCATTCTCAAAGACGACCAGGACATCAAGAAGATGATGCCATGACTTGCAAGTCAATTGGATTTAAGTGAGGGAGGGCTGTGCAAAACCACCTACCTCACCTTCTCCTCTCTAGCCATCTGAGGCCAGTGACCAGATACAGATCAGGATGACTGGTGATGGCTCAGAACACAGGGATAGAGTCAGATAATGAAGGCCTGGGTTCAAATAAGTCTTGCCTCTAACAAATGTTTGCTACATGAAAAGCCAAAAAACAGCTATTCAGTCCTCTTCATGCTACACTTTAAAGTAGATAATTTATAAGAGTGACTGATTTGTATTGGCAAAGGGAGCTTCAAAACCAAGAGTTGCTTACATCAATGAAATCATAGATCCATCTGCCTAAATTAATTAGATTCCCTTCCCCTCCCCCCAAAAGTATGGACACCATGGATACACATATAAAACAAAAACTGAAATAGTCCTTTCCCTCAAGGAGCTTACATTGGACTAGATATTATGCATCCTTAGTTATGTCACATAAAATACAGAAGTAAGGCCAAATGTCATTTTTATGGCTTCAAAACACTGAACAAGATAATAAGAAAAAGATGTTTGGACTTATCTTAAAATAAGTAATGAGACAAATTCAGATTGGTTTTGTGATATTTTTATAGACTAGCAAGGCACAGAATATGATTAGTAACACTTTATATTATCCTAAGAAATGAACTCCCTAGAAGATAAAAGGGGAAAGAGCCCTCCTCACTTTCCTGGATTCTCCCCTAGTCCTGACCATACACATTCAAATTATTCATTTGTCTTCATGTTTGATTAAACACTGATGAATGGTATATATTATATTTTCTTGCATAGCACCCAACACAACACCATTAAAAACAAACAAATTATTTTTAAGGTGGAGGTGATTAAGCAACATGATTCTTTGTTATAAATAAGATTTAACTTTAAACTAACAAATAGAATTTACATGTAGAATTCAATGAAGCTTGATCCCCATCTCTTGCTTAAGACATGATGGATTCAGGATGCAGAGTGAGACATAAATCTTTTGGACATGGCCAATGTGGTCATTTGTTTTGCTTAAGTGCTTATTTGTTACAAGGGTTTTGTTTTTCTTTTTTTCCAGTGGGCATCAGGGATCCTGGAAGGAGATAAAACAGACTTTTGATCACTGAAAAAAAACTTTAGTGAGAGGTTAATGAGAATCAATGAATCTCAGAGTTAAGAAGAACCTGAAAGGCCATCTAATCAAACCCAGCCATGGCCACCAAATTCCCCCTTACTACAACAACACATACCAGAGGCCATTCAACCTCCATTTTAATGCTGAGGGGGTCCCTACTATCCTCTGAAATCATTTATTCTACTGCCTAAATGCTACCTTGAGGGGGGGTTCATTTGTGAGTTTTATTCTTCCCTAGTTAATTGGAAAGTATAATAAATTCGTCTCCAAGAGATTATGAGAAAAGATCCTCTTACACCAAAATATGAGCAACAACAAAATAGGGATGGTTTAGAACAAAACATCACTCATTAAAAGAGAACTAATAGATAACCACAAATCTAGGTAGCCAGAGATCAAAGACCAGTCAAGCACCAAGAATTCAGATGAACAGAGTCCAGAATATAGGAGGCTATGAGAGTCAGCAAGGCACCAAATATTGACAGTCTCTCTCTCTCTCTCTCTCTCTCTCTCTCTCTCTCTCTCTCTCTCTCTCTCTCTCTCTGTCTCTGTCTCTCTCTGTGTGTCTCTGTCTCTGTCTCTCTCTGTCTCTCTGTCTGTCTGTCTGTCTCTCCATCTCTGTGTCTCTGTATCTGTCTCTGTCTCTCCCTTCCACCCTACTCCCCACTCTTCCCAGTGTCCTATTGTACCTATTGGGCATAAATGGCCCTGGTACACAGGTGATGATAATAACAGTCTGTAAGTAAATTCTATCTCTGATTAACATGCAGCAGAGATCCTAGAACCTACATTCCAAATGATAAAAACAAAACCTCTGTCTGAGTTTGGGACTATGTTCTAAAAAGAATTGTCCTGTGCCATCTCATGAGCAGAAATTTAAATATTCTTTGAAATATAAAATGATCAAGTTCCATGCTTCCTGATATAAACCTTTAGGATGCTTTAAAATTTTTCAACTCACACAATTTGTCTTATGTTATTGCTGAAACAGTTTTTTTTTAATCTGATAAAGTCCACTTGCATGCATAAGCCTCCTTTGCCAAAGGAAAAAGTATATGCAAAACTCAAATTGATTTTTATAGGAAAAGAAGCATAGGGTTCTAGGTTGGGAGTCAAGAAGACTTGAGGTCAAGTGTTAACTCTGCCACATACTGGTCCTGTGACTCTAGGAAGGTTAATTAACCCCTCAGTATTCTGGGAGATTCTAAGACTATGAGTTGCAGAGAAGGTACCAGTTTACATTGGTAGAAAGACTTTCCTTATCCAGGAGTTGCTTATTATATCAATGATATCCCAAATTTCATCCCTCTCCCTAATTAGTTTTACCTAAATATCAAAACTGAAAACCACCAAAATTCTCTATAACTTTTCTTTTTGTTTTTATAAAATGTTGGTATGTAATAGTATATTTAAACAGACAGTCCTTCTAATCTAAAACATCAAGAATTATAAAATAATTTCGCCTATTTTGAAAAACAGTACTCATTTGACAATCTGTGTTCCAGTTAGCAACCCAATAAAACTACACATGTAGGTTTCTTGTAAACAATTGAACACCTAGGAAATTAAAATAGAAACACCCACAAATCATAGAACAGAACTATTAGTGGTTGCCATATTACAAGGGGGTTTCAAGTTGCTTCATGCCTCTGTGCTAAGATAAAGGATACTCTGTTGGCATTTTCATTTGCCAAAATAGCCATTTGCAATTAAAAATTAAAATTGGCACTTCTTTGCAAGCAATTATCTAAAGGCAGCTGGCTGTCTTCCTTGTTTACAAGTGCTCTTGTGTCATGACTTCATTCTATTTGGAAATTTGCTTTCCTTGAGTTTTATATTATCGACAGTTTTCCCCAACATTATCAGCTCATTTTTTAAAACACTTTTCAATATGTTCTAAGTCCAACAGGATACTCTTGAAATATACCTCCAAGTGGAAACTGACCAAATATCGGGTGTTAAAATATCTCACATTGTTCTCAGATAAAGGTCTCATATCTCAAATATATAAAGAACTTTGTCAAATTTATAAGAATATGAGTCATTTCCCAAATGATAAATAGTCAAAAAATCTGAACAGGCAGCTTTTCAACAAAATAAAAACTATATGTAGTCATATAAAAAAATGTTCCAAATCATTATTGATTGGAGACATGCAAATTAAAACAACTTTGAGATATAATCTTACATCTATCAAATTGGCTAAAATGATAGAAGGGGAAACTGACAAATGTTGGAGGAGATGTTGAAAAACTGGGACACATTCACTGTGAAATTGAGAACTTTAGCCATTTTACAGAGCAATCTGATATTATGCCCAAGGAGTTATAAAACTGTGTATACCCATTGACCCAGCAATACCTCAATTAAGTCCCTTTTCCAAGATGATTAGGGAAAAAGGAAAAGAACTTACATGTTCTAAAATATTTATAGTAGCTCTTTGTGGTAGCAAAGAACTGGAAATTGAGGGGATGCCCATCAATAGGGGAATGGCTAAACAAGTTCTGTATATGGTTGTGATGGAATACTACTGTGCTATAAGAAATGATGAGCTGGTTGATTTTAGAAAAACAAAGACAGACTTGTATGAAATGATGAAGAGTGAAATGAACAGAACCAAGAGAATGTTGTACACAGTAATAGCAACATTGTCCTAAGAAAAATTTTGAACAACTAAATCAATTTGCATATTATAAATACTCAAATCAACTACAAATGACCTAAGAAAGAAGATGCTATCCACATCGAGAGAAAGAACTGCTAAATAGAATTATGTATAGTATGGTTTAACATAAATACAAACACATATTAATGTCTTTTGGTAGGCTTCTCTAGGGAGCGGTTGGTGGGGAGAGGGAAAAAAATTAAAAATGCACAGCAAAGAACAAAAGAAACTTAGAAAGAAGCACAGAAAAGCAGTGTAGTTTTGAAAACAATGTCTAATATTTATTACATAGCTTTTCAAAAAAGGCAAATAAAGTGGAATGGAAATTCATGGTTTTATGTTGAATCCTCTTTTTATGCTGTGCTATGTATATAAGAATGTTCTTTGTTGGTCTTTGTATTTAAGTTCAAAATGAATAAATAAAATAAAATATTACATATTACTAGATGCACAAAGGAAAAAGAAAGGGATTCTAAATATGAAGGTGGTAAGTGATTTTTGCTAAGGGCACAAAACTAACAAAATGCAATTATTATAAATCTAGTACTTAGCACAGTGGTAGGTGCTTAATAAATGATAACTGACTCAATGAAAATACAAACTAACAAATGTTCAAAGAAGCAAATGATCTTGAAATGACATAAATAATACTATATTGTCAGTAATTAAGCACACCCTACAGAGTAGGCACCAATAAACTACAACTTTATCAAGCACACAGTTCTAGTAAATTACTTTGGGGATATATGAGAGAAAGTGGGAGATCAGAGACAACCTAGATTATGTCACGGATTTGGGTACTGAGTTTACACTTTTCAAAGTACTTTCACATACAGGGTGTCCCTAAAGTCTGGACACAGGAAATCTCATTAACTATGCATATTTTCAAGAAATGAAGTGAATGAAATTTTCAACATTTTATTTAATTACCATAAATTTTAGTCATAACAATTCCATATGGAATAAAAACTTTCATTAGCTATTGGGCACTATTTTCCATATTAATGAGATGAATTTTAATTTAATTAATTAATGAGATTTCCTATGTGTCTCCTATGTCTTCCTATGAAATCTCATTTATGCTAATTAAGATGTTGTTGAAATTTTCATTCATTTCATTTCTTGAAAATATGCATAGTGAGATTTCCTATGTGTCCAGACTTTAGGGACACCATGTACTTTTATATGTATGATATATATGTAAACACACATGTACTTCTCATTTTACCCCTCTAATAGGTGTTAATAGGACAGGTTGGGTGGAAAGAGTTCAGGATTTCAAATTACAAGACCTGGGACTGAATTCTGGAGTAGCCATTTAACTAGCAGTGTGGCTGAGTACAAGGGAGTCTTAGATTTTTCATCTATATATTTGGAATATTAATGCAGGGAAGGGAATGAACATTTACATAACCTCTACTATATACCAGGCACTGTATTAAGTGTTTTACAAATATTATCTCATTTGATCCTCACAATAGCCCTGAGAGGTAAGTACTATTATCTTCATTTCACGATTGAGGAAAGTGAGGTAAATAGAGGCTAAGTGACTTATCCAGAGTCACACATCTAGTAAGGTTCTGAAGCTGAATTTGAGCTCAGGTTTTCCTGACTCTTCTAGTGCTCTATCCACCACACCACTAGCTGACTTAATAAAGTAGTTTGCAAACAGCTAAAGTGTTCCAAACAGGAATATTTTTGATACCCTTATATCAGTCTCCCAGTTATCAGTCTCATTTTCAAAAGAGGAAACCAAAGTACAAACAGAGTAAAGTACTTGCCTAAGTTGACAAATCAAATTGGTGGCAGAATTCAGGCCTGAGTGTCCTGTCTCTTAACCCTACACTTTTTCCCCTATAAAGAAATAATCTCTATCTTCATGCTAAGAACCTTTGAAACAAACATCTATGGAGCTATGCATATTGACTCTAGAAAATTTGTAACACTCACTAGGATAGTTTCCTATCCTTAGCTTATAATCAAATTGATTTTTTTCTGAAGCATAGATCACAGACTCAGAATCTAATTGTCTACATTAAGATACAATAACTTAGAGGTTTAATACAGTAACAAATAGTGATTTACATGTGTCTGCAATATATTTTTTCCCTTTTAATTCCTCCAACGCACCCACACTCGCACACAAACTTATGTATGGATCCCTTTCATGTTTTCTTTTACTAATAACATTCTTCTTAGAGACTTGTTTTAAAAGGCAAAAGAAGAAAAAGGGGAAGG
Organism: Gymnobelideus leadbeateri; assembly: GCA_011680675.1. Classification (NCBI taxonomy): domain Eukaryota; kingdom Metazoa; phylum Chordata; class Mammalia; order Diprotodontia; family Petauridae; genus Gymnobelideus; species Gymnobelideus leadbeateri. Next base: position 736,328 of record WOXC01011766.1, on the reverse strand, counting down.
GGAGGAAAGTATTCATAAAAATATGTAACTTCATATTTGCATCACTAACCTAAAAGACAGAGGAAGCCAAAGGCTGACAAATCTGCCCTTTAAAATACCAAGTTAAACAGCTATTTAATAAAAGAAACAAAACAAACAAAAAAACAGTGGTTAAATGACACAGTGATAAGAGAGCTGGTCTCAGTGCCGGGAAAACCTGGGTTCTTCTGTCCTTAGATATACTGGCTATGTGACCATGAACAAGTCTTGACCTCTCAGTGCTCTGGGGCTAGGCAACTAAGATTGTTTAGTATCCCAGAAGGTGCCAGCCAGCGTTGGTAGAGAGAGTTTCCTCATCCCAGGTGTTCACTATGCCAATGAAATCAAAGGTCCAATTTCTATCCCTATCCCTTAATATAGCAAAAAGATACCACACATAACCATCCTTAACAGCACCTTATAAACAGCACCTATGTATTTGAATGTTTCCTTCACATCCTCCACTATCACTATTAACCCATCACTACTAACTATAGCTACCCCCAAGTCATTCTCTGTCATCCTTATCTCCTCAAAATATGCACCAAAGGAAAAGAACCAAGTAGTCTTTTGAATTTTTTAATAGTCCTGGGCTTTAATATTTGTCAACAAAGACCTGTAGATGCCATTTTTTATACCATCACAATGATTTAATAACAACTTCTGCCTACTTAATAGGAATCTTCCTCTACACGAAGCATAACTTTAGACGTGCCTTCTTTGTGTCTTGGCAGTGAAAATGTTGGTCTGTTAAGTAAATCTATCCCTAAAGTACCTCATTAATCACCATATACTTGTTCTTGGCAAAATACATGCTACAAAAACTGTTATTAAAGTAGGATTTGGGGATTCCCAGGCTGGCAGATCATGTTATTATTTAGTCACACTTTTCTAGAAATAATTTTCTTACAAAGTCCTTTATTATTAATAAAATTATCAGAGGTGCCTTTCCAACCAATTATGCCTTCATTAGCTTTTTGAGAAATCTATTATCTTCCAGACTACTTGAATTACTACTGGTAAAGGCCAAGATAACATTTTTACAAAGGACCTTTTGAAGCTTCACACAACTTTCCCAGAAATGGGGAAAAGAAAGAGCAATTCCTCCTTTTTTTTTTTTTTTTGTTAGTGGGGATTTAGCACCCCTTTCTGATTCCTTGGGAACTGCAGCATACTCTGAAAAAAGCACATGGAAAACTTCACTCTTGGTTATACTGATGTATATGTACAAAGTTCTTTTCCCACCTATTGCCACCACTAAAAGATATCTTTAAGTTCATTCATGATGAATTTATTATTGTTTTTAAAAAATTGATAGAACTATTTTGAAATTAATGTGGAATGAAAGGCTGCTTTAAACAAGGGTGATGTGTCAAAAAGTTATTGTAAAGAAGATAATATGATGTAGGACAATACTTAGAAATACAATAAACATTATAATCAGCAGCTGAAAATATTCTCCCATATTCAATAATTTACCTTGAAATTCATAAACCTGTAAAATGCTATATTTTTTAAATTAAGAAGCAACAATAGAATATTTTGAGTGTATTCATGTTAAATATTATGCTAATACATAACAATGAATTTAATAGGATCAGTAATGTTACTAAGTGTTTGACAACATAAGTTGAAATACCCAAAACACAACTAATACGCCCATTATTTGAAGTAAAACATTCCTAGAAACATATGTGAATATACTGCAATTTAAAGAATATTCAAAATGATCACTTGTGCTTTTTGTTTTAACTGTGATTCAACAACCTTCTCTTTGGAAGGTATAAAGGATAATATGTGAACTTGATGGAGGTAAGCTAAATAAAACTTGGGTCTAGTTCAATATTGGACTATGAAAACCTCACACTTCAGAATTCCACAGAGTGCAGAGCTCTACCTGGTCAAACTCAGGAATCACATACTAATTCAACTTCTTCTACCTTGTTATTAAAAATCTTTCAGGCTGGTATGGTCATGCTCCAATAATAGTGAAGACTATGTTTGGATGAAAATATTTGGGAAGCACTTCCTTACTCAGTACATACCAAAATCCGGGCAGCAACCTTTCAAAGAAAGATTCAAGCGGACATAAGGAATGCATTGATAACTTTCTATACAAGCATCTCTTTGTAAAATTGATACATAATTTCATTTGGAGGGTGGGGGAAAGGCAGGAAAAGTGAGCTTTCTAAAACGGCATTAAAATGTCCAGATACACAAAACTGCAGTAGGAAAAGGATTGAGAGGATGAATGGACCTTGTGGGGAAAACAGTAGTAAACCAGTGGAAGGTTTTAAATGCCTAAGGGAAAAGTCAACATTTGCTTCTAATCATTTTCTCATTAAGCATTCACTGCTAGCTGGTGAGGGTTTTGCTTAAACACACACACTTTATATTGACTTAGAGCCAGGATGGTGCTGCTGGAAACTCAACTCCTGCCTGATCCCTTGCCCAAGCGTCTGAAGCAGCTCATGCCACTTCAGGAAGCATCTTATTAATATCAGTTTAGGATAAGACTGAGCCCCCCCAATGCAGGTCTCTGCTATTATAAGGCTTTCGAATATTCTTCGTTCCAAAACCACTTCTATACTCACTCGCAGTAGCTTAGAAAGCCAATTTTTAGTTTTATTATTATTGCTACTATTTTTCTTTCCGATTAGGCAGCTTCTTAGCTAACTTCTGTCGGTAACGGGCTGTATGTCTCAACACATTTGTTGTCCTGTGGAGGTGGTAAGGTCGGCTTCCGGACTAGACTAAAGTCGAGCAGCTTTTCTCGCTTAAATACCATCTTTTCTTTATTGAGCCCTAATAATTACTCTTAAGGTTTCAAGTCTTCTGTTTCCTACATCTCTGACACCTCCTCTCTCTCTTCCACCAGCCTTTAGACCACTTCAGCCTTTAGACCACTTTAGCCCAGCAATCCTTCAAGCCTTCTGTCTTCAACTCCAGCTTCAGGTCACTGGGCTTGGTTCCCTACCCTACTCAAGTTTCCGTTTTAGCACCACCAAACCCTTCTACCCCCAACTCACTACCTGCCTCTCGCACATCCTGCCCAGCAGACGCTGAGGAGGGAAACACAAATAATGCTGTCATGAGAACAGGTCAAGTTCGGAAGTATGAAGAACCTGGGGTCAGAGTAAGGGGGAAGCGTGTGTGTGTGTGTGTGTGTGTGTGTGTGTGTGTGTGTGTGTGTGTGTGTGTGTAAGAGAAAAACAGTTCCACGCCAGAGCGCCCCATCCAGGATTCTTGGATGGAGGCGCGAGCAGCGGGCGGGGAGAGCGCGCTTCCCGGGGCGCGGGGCACATGGCCACATGCACTCCCGGAGCAGTAGTCTGTGCGGAGGAGGCACGACGCGGGTGCCACCCACAACACGGCACTGCATTGCAAGGCTCCCCGCGTCCGCCGCCTGCTGGCAGCTCAGCCCGCGGCGACATGCCTCGGGGGGTACTCACACGAACGCGTGGTAGATGAACGCCCACCCTCGGGGTCTCTCCAGTACGTTGTACAGATAATTCTGCAGCCGCCGATATTTGACGTTCCTCCGGCAGCTCTGGCTACTGTTGTAAGCCAGCGGCTTCCCCAGCAGGCTCATCCGGGCTCCGTGCTTCGCCCGGCGGTTCTCCCTGAAGCCGCCGCCGCCGCCAAGCGCGCCGGCGCTGGTGCCCAACAGCAGCAAGCCGTCCCCGCGGGCAGCCGAGTTCAGGAGCACGCGGCCCCGGCCCGCCTCCACATCCTTCATGCCCGTAGCCAGGCGCCCCCCGCCCGCCGCCGCGCTGCTCTTCAGCCAGAGCCCGGCGGAGCCGCCCTCATCTCCTCCCCCGTGGTTGCGGGGCATGGCATCACCACGGGCGCGGGGAGGGGGGCGCCAGCGGCGGGGGAAGCGGTCTCATGCGAGCTGGACGGCGTGGATCGAGCCCCCGGCTACCCGCCTGCCCGACCGCCGCGGCCTGGGGGCGGGGAAGCAGCCAGCCAACAAACCTCTTAGGGTCAGGGGGTGGGGAGGGCGGGCGAGCCGAAGAGGAAGAGGAAGAAAGTGTCAATTGCTCCCAGGTCTGGGGGGCCACACACGATTAGTCTGGACCTGTTCTTTGTGCCTGTCACTTTGAAGGCTCTTGAGGATTTGGGGCTTTTTTCTTTTCTTTCATAATCCTGTCGCTTCCCCTAACTGCCTCCAGAGAGGGAGAGAAGAAACCCAGGGCTCCCGAAATGCAGTAACTGGCATGCACAGATGAGCGGGCGAGTAACACGGACCCCAGTAGCGTCCCCACCAGCTATCCTAGACTGGGTCTTGGGTCGAGTACTCTACTCTGGAGGCTGACCCCGTGCCCAGTGGTGTACTCCTTCGATTGATCTGGGTGGGTGCTCCCAGAAGAGGCAGAGGCAGGACCAAGCAGGAGGCTGATGGGGAAGTCTTCTGCCTCCCTCAGCCGTTCTGTGCCCCAAGCTAGGGAACTAGGCAACTGTATAGGTCCGTGTGCTCGACGTGCCTCTGCTGGCTACGCAGCGCAGTCGGGTATGTCCATCCTTAGGATATAGGCTTGAACATGAAAAGCCCTGTTTTATCCTACCCCTGGCCAGCCTGCTCAGGTACTGAGCATAGACCGGGAGCGGCTGGGGAGAAATAAAAGAAAGACTGATGCGTGAAGGGCTGCTATCCAAGTGTGGGGTTCCCTTTGAAGCCCATAGAGTTCACCTCCCCACCCCGCCCCTAGTTATTTCGCTTTTCAAAAAGAAATAGAGGAAGCTACGCAAAACCTAGGACCATACAAAGAGCGCATCCACTGGACATCTCCCTTGCGCTGTTTCGCTAAGCCCCGGCACCGTTGTTACTTTGTAGCCAAAAAGAAGACCACACAGCCTGGCAAGAACTATCCATCCATCTCAGACTGGGCGGGGGAGGAAAACTCCAAAGTGGTCCCGTCGGAGATGAAGAGCTTCTGGCAATGACAACGAAGATAAGAGCTCCAGGTCCCCAGAACCCAAGTCTCTCGCGTCAAGAAATTTCCATTTAAGTCTCAGAAAGTCCTAAAGCCTGCCAAATCGGCGGTGGCGGTGGCAGCAGCCGAGGTTCCCGGGTCTAGGAGAAGGATCTGGGAGATTTAGGAGAACGCGCACTTTCCCTTCTCTGCAGATGAGCCTCTAGCTTCTCGGATTCTCCCCTTCCCCCAATCTGTGTATTGTTGAACTATTTATACATTGAGAAACATGTTGCAAGGAGGGATTTACTGGATCGCCCCGTACGCATTCACTTAGACTCCGAAATCCCTCCCCCACTCTCCAGGTTGCGTGGAGATCCTCCTTTTCTCGCTTCCCAGTCCTCCCCCGCCCTTCAGGTTCTGAGAGCAGCGTTGAAAACGGGTTGATCTATAGTCTTTCTCTAATATACACATATTAATATCATTACAAACAATATAGAAGCTAAACCCGAGAAAAGTCTTCTTCCTCAGGTTTGAGAACTTCCTCCAACTGCAAGAAAAATGATCTCCAAGTTAAGCTTTCAGGAGACTCTAGGTTCCAATGGGATGGGGAGGGGAAGGCAAAGAGGAGAGCTTTCTAGCTCTAGGATATGTCTTTTTCCAAAAAATGTAAAGATTAGAGAAGCCCGGGGCATAACTCTGCACTTTGTCCCCTGGCCTCCGCAGGGACAAGCTTCAGTACACACTCAGCTGCCCACACCGACTCCAGTCAAGCCTGCTTGCCCAGTGGGGCAGGAGCTTCCTTTTACCTCTTGTCTTATTTATTGTTTCGGCTGCTGTGACAAAGCCGGAATGAAGACTGACCCATAACTGAGTACTTTGGTCTCCAGTCCGTGTCTCTCAACTCAGGTTTTTCCCTCAGCCCTCCTCTCTCCGCAGCCTCTCAGCTCCAGCCCCACAACACACTCTCAGAGCAGCACAGTTCGGGTGGCAGGGGTGCCACGTGACTCCGCTGAACACCAACACTCAGAGACACTCTTTCCTCTAAAACACAGAACACCCACACGCTGAGGAGGTGCTCAGGAAACTGACTAGTGCCTTGATACTGAAGGTAGATGTAGAAGGAAATGGAGGTAAGAGGTGGGGGTGCACAATACTAGGGTCCTAATGCCATAGTAGAAGCATTTTCCTGTATTTAGACCCCCCATTTCAGGATCTGTATAGGAAACTTGAGGGTGATATATCAGAAACTCAAAATGATTCCTGGATGTGCTTGTTCTTTTCGACACTGAACTAAAAACAAAACAAAACAAACAAAATCTTCCTCTTAGCCCCAAACCGTTTTACTCCTCAGACTTCATCTGTGAATGAAGAACTCAGCCATCTTCTAGGCCCTTGCAGCTAGACCCCCAAACCCCGAAAGCGTGAGATGGACACCTGTTTCTTGTCAAGTAAAACTATTGATTAATTCAGTGCTTGGAGGAGTGCTAGGTAGCTTCATAATCTACTTCATGTACCTTTAAAAAATCAAATAATCAACTAAAATTTTGGCATACATTTCATACTCCTCCACTCTTAAAAAAAAGTGTTTTTAAGGCAAACCATTTCCACTTAAGGTGAAGCTGCATTGAAATAGCATAACAGATAAATAAAACTAGAGAGGTACTTCTTTTAAGGAAATTTTGGTGGGACGGCTTTATTTTAAGGCTGACCTCCCCGACATCCCCTACATCCCCACAGGTAGAAGCTGAATTAGTGGAATTTTATAAACTATACAATTGAGCACTTTTGGAGCATGAAGGACCCCAGCATTGTCAAACTCAAAGATCTATGATTTCATCCAACTAGTCTATATCTCATCTAGATTAGTTTTAGGAAAAAATACCCTGAGGCTCAGAGATTAAGCTATTTGCTTATGATCACACAGATATTGTGTTAGAGGTAAGATTTAAAGCTTTTCTGGCTCAGAATCTAGCACCCAGTCCAACACATTGCCTCTCATTACTGAAATAATATCTTAATTGACCTGGTGACAGATGGAGAATATACATATTATAAGAGATAGGGAATGTATTTGTGATTTCACTGTTCTTTTGAAGTTCCCTTTGATATTACTTCCTCTACCTATGCAGGTCAGCACTTTCTTGCAACTTAATAGGCTTAGAAAGTTGCTACAGCACTGAGAGAATAAGTGACCCCCTTGGGGTCACACAGTCAGTATAGGTAAGAGGTGGAACTTGAACTCAGGTCTTTCTGACTCCAAGGTCAACTATCAATCCACTAAACTGCCTCACTTCATGTTAAGAAATATTTAGAATATGGGGCGGCTAGGTGGAGCAGTGAATAGAGCACCAGCCCTGGAATCAGGTGGACCTGAGTTCAAATCTGACCTCAGACACTTAACACTTACTACCTGTGTGACCTTGGGCAACTTAACCCCAGTTGCCCTCCCTTCCCCCCTCCAAAAAAAAAAAAGCAGAGGTATTTAAAATAGCAACAAAAATGTAGTGTAGATTCTTTATGTATTGATATTAAGACAATAATTGGAAATGCACCACGGTATAGTGGATAGAGCTGGCAGTGGAGTCAGTTTTCCTGAGTGCAAGTTGTCTCTGGTATATATCTAGCCGTGTGACCCTGGACAAGTCACATAGCCTCTCAAGGCAGTCTAGTCAACTCCTCAAGACTAAAATTTATTAAGCAAGTATAAATTGTCAGAGTAGTTCTCTGTTCACTCCCATCTCCCACTTCCTAAAGCAGTCAATTAACAGGGCTGGCCAAAAAAAAAAAAAAATCAATTAGAATAGACCAAAAGGAAAATATCTCATGCTTCCCAGAGGAATAATTTTCCACTCTCAGTAGAACAGGAGCTTGAAATTATAGGTGTCTCTCCCTCCCCCTTCTATTTGACATCCTCATGAAAATTGAATCAATTCCTTGTCTACTTGGCAATATGTGCTGTTATTGTGTTCATCAGTACAGGAATATACATTTAAAAATTAGTAGTGCTAATTTTTAGATACATCCAGAGACTTATTCATTTATAGTGTGTGTTTACAGGTAAATACAGCTAATTACTCTAACTTGAATCAATAAATATCACACATATACACACAGACAATTAATACCAATTTCAACATATGAAGTTTTCACTTGGTTAAATATGTCAAAGAAAAGTAACAACTACTGTTAAAAATCTAGATGTGAAGGTATAGGTTGTATAAATTTTGGAGACATGAGTTTTACTTTTGTGTATATAACTTTTGGAGATATAAGTAACCAGGTAGAATGAAGGAGAGAATGCTGAACTTGGAGTAAGGAAGACAAGTTCAAAGCTGTCTCTTACACTAGTTATGTGACCCTGGATAAATCAGCTAATCTCTCAGCCTCAGTTTCCTCATCTATAAAATGATGTTCATAGAAGCTCCTACCTTACAGAATTGTGAGGATCAAATGAGATACATAAACCTTAAAGAACATTATCCATGTTAGATATTATAAGCTATTATTGCTACTGTATCTGGTATTCCACCTTCCACTATAAAATACGTGGGAAAAATGGAAAATTTAAGAAATCAAGAGAAATAGTTTATTTTCTTTGAAAAGTCAATAGAAACATGCTCTAGATCAAAACTTTTTTCCTTTCCAATGAAAATAAGGTTAATGAAAGGAAGATTTCATATTCACCCAGATTTTCTTCTTAGGAATACTCAGAATAAGGATCTTGAATATTCTGAAGGTGTTAAAATGTATAATAAAACATTTCACTGCCCACCAGAGGGTGCCAAAATATACTGGCATAGATCTGTTCCACAAATACATTCTCAGGTCAAGCTGCTGACCACATTACTTGAATGTAAATGTCATTCTTTCCCCCAAAGTCTGTGACCATGATTCTGTTCAGCCTGTGTTTGAGAGAGTCATTCTGAAAGCTATCTCAAGAGTTCTGGAAGGGCCTAAGTTTTATTGGTGGAAAAATGAGTTGGTTATAAAAGCCACTTCTCCATGAAGTTTTAGATCTACACGAGGAACAGAGCCATAGAATTTTAGAGATTGAAGAGACTTTGGAATCCTTCCAGTGCAAACTCACATTTTAGAAACAAAGAGATTATAGTAAAGAGGTTAAATGACTTTGCTCTAGACCACATGACTATTTAGAAGTAGATGATGGAGCATTAGAACCCAGATCTCTTGACTTTTTGTCTTTATAAATGCATGTCATAATTTGAACTATAGACATGTTTTGTCCACTTGGGTTTTACCATGTGGGTAATCAGGTGAAAATCTCTTAAGTAATTACAGAGTTCTGAAAACAAGGGCTAGATGTTACTTTATGTCCAACTGACCAATCAGCTTCCCTCCTTGACTTATTTTTGATTGGCCAGATGATGCTCAAATCGATCTGTGACTTCATGGATTTTGTTCTTTCTTCAAACACTGAAGAATACAGTCATCTATGCCTGTCTATGTTAGACTCATGTTCCTATCCTATACATTCCAGTCAGGTTGTACACCTATTTTGTCAGAGGCCTTCTGACATTTCTCCTGACATTGTGAAGATTCTAACTCTATAGATTGACTATTGAAATATGTCTCATAATTTGGCATATAGACATTTGTTCCTCCACTTGAATTTTATGGTTTTGACTGGTCAAACAAAAAACTCTTTTGAGTAGTTACAGATCTCTGATGAGAGTTTCTATGATATTTTGGTGCTAGATGCAACCATTCAAATGTCATTTGCAAACAGGGCTATCTTGAAAAACCTATCATTTCCCAGGAAATCCTCATTAAAGTTGGACTTTACTCAAATGAGAATATAATCAATTCAAATTTAGTTTTCACCCTAAAGACACAGACCAGGTCTTTCTTGTGTTGGACTCCCATATGCCTTAAAGTCCCTGTACCAGAATAGGTAACCCAAGGCTGCCTCAGTCCCATACTTGTTCTCAGTTTTTCTATCCCTAGATGCCATCCACCTTCTAAAATCAGACTCTTATCCATGGACACAGGATATAGAACTTACTTTAAATGGTCTAGACTCTAGACCTTTTCAATTATAGTGTCCTCACTCCACATACCACCTCTGGTAGAGAGGTACCCACAGAGCAGGAAATGAAAAGGAGAGCAGGTAAATTTCCATTTCTTGGCTGTCCCCAAAAGGAGAATATGAGGCTAGCAGAAGAAAATGAGAAGAAATTATGTAAATTTAAGAAGCAGGCATGATCTGTAGATTTTTGTTGTTGCTGTTGTGATTTGTGCAGAGATAGAGAAAAAAGGAAGACAAGATGGCAATGGTAGAGGGCAGATTCTTTCTATGGTTACCCTACCTTTTAACATTTCACTGCCCTACTAGCAATAAATAAGCCACAAGAAAGTACCAAAGTCTTACACCTCTCATCTAATGAGCAGAGAATCATGTGAAGAGGATAGGAGGCTTCTGTTTATGACAGACCCATGAGCATAAAGCATCACCATCTGGAGCCATTTACAAGTTCTCAGGATTTGAAGGTTTGACTCTCTAGGAGCTTGTTGGTGAGAAAGCTTTGGGATATCTCCTAATGCTACTGAGTCTAAGTACTTGAGCTATGTCTGAGGTCTCTTGGATTTTGAGTATGCCAATAGACTAGTTAAGAACTGCCTAGGTGTGGGAGGTGTGCTATTATCTAATTGATTCTACTCTTTTGTTTTATTTCTTTGGTGATGAGTAAAGAAACTTTAAGTCAAGTCAAGTTGTGTGGTAGTCTCTATTTTATGATGTAGAAATGCTAGGAGTCAACTAATATGTTTTGCATGATCATACACACACACACACACACACACACACACACATATATATATATGTAAAATCTATATTAAATTACTTGCCATCTCAGGGAAGGGAGAGGAGAAGAGGGAGGGAAAGAATTTGGAACTCAAAATATTTTTTAAAATGAATGTTAAAAATTGTTTTTACACATAATTAGAAAAATCAAATATTAAAGAAGAAAGAAATAATAGGAGTCCATAAAATGAAAATGCAGCAAGAAGAAGGTGGAATCTCCCAGTGAGTGAAATTACTAGCCAAAAAAAGTCAAGCTGAAGATGTTCCATACCCAGGGCTGTGATGGAGAAAACTCAAACCAATCCTACTTGACAAATTTTTAGTGTGAGCATTTGCACCTCAGGAAATCAGCAAAAACTACAAGTCAGGGATTCATTTATTGTTTTGTTGATTGTTTAGAATTAAGAGTGGGGTGCAGAAAATGTTAATACATATTGAGTTTAAAAGTGCATCTGACATACTTTTATTTTCCCCTGTAGAGTTGGTTGTTAAATATTTACCAACAAATTCATGTCCATACACCTAGACTATGGAGGTAATAAGCTCTCACGAATAAAAGGGCAGAGATGGAGAATAGAGGCAGTAGCTCTCTAAAGGCCATAGGAAATATTGGCATTTTTCAGTTCAAACAATCAGTAAGATAAATGTGAGATTACAAGCAGATGGACCCACACTACTGAAAAAAAGGTCAGATAATGGGGTAACAGTAATCCCTGGCTGATAAACATACCAGAAATGGCCAGTGAAAATAAATCTTGGTTGTTGGCTTTACTAAAAATAAATGAAAGAAAAAGCATTTATAAAGCCCTTACTATATGCAGAGCATTGTGCTAAAGCTCTAGGAATATGAGTATAAAAGCAAAGATGGTCTTTCTCTTCCTGGAGGAGACAACACTTAAGGGAGTGGTAACCAGGGAGGGGTCCTTTGGTGTGGAAAGTTACAGGGATGGTGGTTGTGTTCATAAAAAGTAGATCAATGCAGTCCTTCCAGGAACAATTATAAAGTTGATTTTATTGTTATCCATGATTCCAAAATTGAAAGAGGGTGAAGAAAAAAATATTTCTTTTTTTTTAATTTTATTTTTAGTTTTGAGTTCCAAATTCTATCTCTCTCTCACTCTTTCTCTTCCCTCCTCCCCCAAGGTGGTAAGTAATCAGATAAAGGTTATACATGTGCAATTATATATAACATTTCCATATTCATTATTTTGTACAAGAAGACTTGAATAAAAGAAAAATGAAAGACAATGAAAAATAGCATGCCTCAGTTTGTATTCAAACAATATCAGTTCTTCCTCTTGAGGCAGATAGTATGCTTTATCATTTATCCTTTGGGATTGTATTGCTGAGAATAGTTAAATCATTCACAATTCTTCATCAAACAATATTGCCATAATTGTGTACAATGTTCTCTTGGTTTCTGTTCACTTTACTCAGCATCAATTCATCTAAGCCTTTCCAGGTTTTTCTGAAATCTACCTTCTCATTATTTCTTATAGGACAATAATATTCCATTATAATCATATATCACAGCTTGCTTAGTCATGCCCCAATTGATGGGCATCACTTTGATTTCCAATTCTTTTTTTTAAAGCAATTGGGGTTAACTTTCCCAAGGTTACATGGCCAGTTTTTTTGTGTGGGAGTTAAATATCTGAGGCTGGAACCGATCCCAGGTTCTCCCAACTCTGGGGCTGGTGCTCTTACTCACTGCACCTAGCTACCCCTGATTTCCAATTCTTAATCACCACAAAAAGAGCTACTGTAAATATTTTTCTAAAAATAGATCCTTTCCCCTTTTGGGGGGATGTCTTTGGGATATAGACCTAGCAGTGGTATTTCTGAATCAAAGGGTATATATGGTTTTATAGCCTTTTGGGCTTGGTTCCAAATTGCTCTATAGAATGGTTAGATCAAATCACAACTCCATCAACAATGCACTAGTGTCCCAGTGAGCAAAGGGTATTTCAAGGTAGTTGGAAATGTAGAGGGGGTGGCTAGAAGGTGAAGTGAAACATGGTTGGGACTTTCCTGAAGTAGTGGTCCAGGAAAAGCTATCACCATTCAGTACAACTGAGACCCAGAATGGAAATTTCCTCAAGTCATAGTCTCTTGAGGGCACAGAGGCAGCTGTGGAGATTGTGAAGAAGGTACTAGAGAGACTCCATGCAAAGAGACCAAAGCAGAGTGAAAAGATTAACCTCCTCCTCCAACTAATTATTATATAATTTATATTATCATTTTACATCATATGGTATAATATTTATAATGTATTATTACTTTGCTATTGTTACTATTGTTATATTACTAGTAGTGGTAATAATGGTGATGGTGATGATGATAATAGTTATTGTTATCTGAATCTTGTAAATTTCTTTATGGAAATGAAGTGAGATTTTGGTTGGGATTCAGGACCAGGTACAAACAGACTATCCTTTAAGAGCTCAGACTTAATGATCAACATAGATTTTCAAAGAAAGGGTATAAACTGTGCAACACACCACTGCAGGCTATAGCAATTTGAGACATGTTGAATACTTAGTAAGATGCAATCCGGTGATGAGAATTATGCATTGGAACCTTGATATTTTTCATAAAAAACTGAGGAAAAATATTAGAGAGACTGTACAAAGTACCTATCCTAGCCACTTCAACCAATAAACTGTTATTGGAATTGACTTATTATCTATCACAGACAGAACTACTGTCCACAATCTCCTGGACACATCATTATTATATAAAAACTTAAAATAATGTTTTAAATGATAACAACTATTTATATAGCGACAGGACTTATATAGCATATTACAAATATCTCATCTTATTTCTCACAAAACCCTGGAAGGTTGGTGTTATTATCATCCCCATTTTACAAACACAGAAAATTACAAAGATTAAGTGACTTGACCAGGGTCACGCAGTGACTAAGTGGTTGAGTCAGTATTCAAACTCAAATCTTCCTGATTCCAGATCTAGTGGTATATCTTCTAATAGATATTGCCATATCAAAGACTCAGAATTTCTAAACTACATGGGCCAAAAAATTTTCAAAATATAAAGACTTAACAAAATAAATCAAAATCATGTAGGAACAGGATGAGCCAAATATCCTCCCTATCATCCTGTCTGCTACTGGAGTTGTCCCAAAGCTGCTTTTAGTGAAACTTCAAAAGATGTACTTAAATCCCCAATCCTTTTATTCAATTACAAAAAAAGCAATGATTTTATCCACTTGTGCAATAATAGTCCATTGAACAGTAAACCTAATAGAACAATAGCAAGACCACAACTTGTTCCAGGACCATTTCTATCTGAACTCCATGAAAAATAATAAGAAAAAGGAGATTATTAATTATAAGGGCAATAATAATAACAATTATATATGCAGACACATAATCTCTCTTTCCTGAAGAAAGTTCCACACTTACTATTAGCTTCCTTTTTCTTTTCACTAAAGAACTCATTTCTGAATATTGAAGGACTAGGATGCATCAAGAGGTATTTTCTCAGTATCCTGCCTTGTAGTCCTTGCTCAACAAACCTGGGGAAATAAACAAATAAATAAATGTGCACATATACATACACATATACATAATACACATGAACTTGTGTGTCTGTGTATAAATATACATACATACACTTATACACAAACATTGAATTTTTCAATTTACTGAACCTGACTATACACATTCTCACAATACTAAAGAAAGTGTTCTTAAAAAGAGAAAAACAGGGGCGGCTAGGTGGCGCAGTGAGTAGAGCACCGGCCCTGGAGTCAGAAGGACCTGAGTTCAGATCCGGCCTCAGACACTTAACGCACACACAAACAAAAAAACCTAGCCGTGTGACCTTGGGCAAGTTACTTAACCACAATTGCCCTATAAAGAGAAAAAAAAAAAGAGAAAAACAAAACATGAACACTTGAAGGAGCAACCATTTGTCCCAAAGACATGTAAAGCTGTAAAGCAACTTAATGTGAAGAGTATGAGGACCCATCTAGTGAGGTCCCTTTGCTTTCAATCCTATATGATCTCCTGTGCTCTTCACATTCCTTTTTTTTCTCTTGGCCTCCCTCTATCACCCCAAATTCCTGTAGCTCCCTATAGTCCTTCCCAATGTCACTAGTTTCTCCAGCCAGGTCATAGCAAGTCTATGGAGATTTCCAAACTTTTGATGTCATTTCTCCAGTTTGAAAACTTCCAGTTTTTCTCTTTTCTCTTAATTATTCCAGTTCTCTTGCTATAGATTCTTCCTCTATTCTGCCTTCTGTCTCTCTCCTAAACAGCTCCACTCATCCCCATGATGTCTCTCATCATATGACTTCTCTCTTAAATATGTATTGAGATTAAAAATAGAAAAAAATATAACCCTGAACCTACATTTAATTTTAATCTTTCCCCTGATTTATTATGACTTTAAATTATAAACTTAATTTAGTCAGAAATGTATTGACACTTTTAATTTGCATCAGAAAGTTATGCTGACAAGATAAGACATCATCAATAAGACCTTCTTTATATTAGCTACCTAAATAACAACTCTGTATGAAGGGTAATTTGATTACAGTTGTTAGATCTTATTCTTTAAAAAAATTACACTTTGCACATTGTTGAGAGGTAGATACAAAAAGGAAAACTTACTTTCCCCTTGTAGTATGTGTATGTACATGCACACACATATATGTATATGTACACACATATATACACACACATACACAATATATGTATATATAGATGTGAATACTCTATATAACATAAGTGTGTGTATTATATCTTAAAATTGAATTAAGATTTTTGGGGCACTGCATATTAATTTTGAAGTAGTCTACTAGGAAATTCTGTTATAACTCTGTGCCCCCTAGTGGTGCTGAGATTTTTCTATTAAGCTTTTCAAAAATAGTGCTTAAATTAAAAGTGCTCTGTGTGGATTCAAATGAGAATGCAGTATTTTCAGACCTGAGATTCGATGAACTATCATGGCTTTTTCAGTATCTCTAACATAGATAAGAGCGAAATTTTGATTTTAACTGACAGTTTTATTGCCATTTCCTAGGTTTGAAAAATCTTGAAAAATTATTAACCTTTTTTCCCTTGCTTCCTTTGTGTTAGCATTTAAAATGGACTTTCATTAGAACCATCTGCATTTAAAGCACACGTACACACACATATATTTATATATTCATATGTTATATACACACACTATATATTATATAAAATAATCAAATCCTTTTGAAAAATTCTCTTTCAATTATGTATAGGGTATTCCAAAAGTCTTAGTGCAGTTTTAACCTTTAATAACTTAATGCATGTAATTCTATAAAATCATACACATAATTTTCCATGTTTGCTTTTAACCTGAAGAGTGATGACTTTTGCACTCTCTTCAAATACTTGTTCAAATGAATGAATACTTGCTGATTTGATTTACAGTGGTGAGATGAAAAAAATAACCAGATAATTTGGGGAAAATCAATTGAAGAAAAGTGTATCTGTATATTCATTAGTCAGAGATGGTATAAAGAAAATCAGTTTACTGGAGTGGTGGTGGTGGTAATTAAGGTAATTCATTCCAGAAGGGGTTATTGATTCACAGATGTGAGTAGGTAGGTATTTTGAAAAGGAGAGGGATTTAATTTAGCATATAGGATAGGCTTATGGAGAGACATCTTTCTGGATAAAGTACAATGAATATGTGAGATTCCAAATATTTGAGTGGAAAAAATAATAACAACAAACATTTATGTAGCACTTTAAAGTTTACAAAGTATTTCTTCACATTTATTTTGATCATCCCAGCCACCTTATAAGGTAAGTGCTACTATTATGCTCATTTATTAAAGATATCAAGGTAACTAGAGATAGATAGAAAGGCACCAATTTATGGCAAGTATTTCTTTTTCATTTTTTTTAAATGCTGGGTAGCTAAGTAGTACAGTGGATATAGTGGTTGGTCTGGAGTCAGGAAGACTCATCTTCCTGAGTTCAAATCTGGCTTCAGACACTTATTAGCTGTGTGAGCCTGGACAAGTCATTTCTTGACCCTGTTTGCCTCAGTTTCCTCATCTACAAGGTGAGCTGGAGAAAGAAATGGCAAACTGCCCCAATATATTTTTTAAGAAATCCCAAAATGGGGTCACAAAGAGTCAGACATGACTGAAATTGACTGAACTGCTCCCTCTTTTCCCCCAAGTTATTAATTTTTAATTTTCAACATTCTCTTCCATAAGTTTTAAATTTTCTCCTTGTCCTTCTGCATGAGAGAATAGAAAGTTTTGGAGTTCAGAAACTTAAAGACTGTGTAACCTCAGACCATTTGTCAGTTATTAGGTGAGTGACCCCCACAGAGATGATGTCTCTGTGTAGTGTAACCTTTAGATATAAAAACTGGAGGCATGTTTACCAAGCATGTTACCATGTTTACTGGAGGAAATATTTACCAAAAACTAGAATGAGTTCTCTGATGGAGAAACCTGATAATGAAGATCCATTTAAAAGATCCATTTGAGCCCATGGTCCAAGCTATTTCTGTGTTTTGTTCTGAAGAGCTTCTTCCACAGGACAAAACAAACAAACAGATAAATAAATAAAAAATACAAAACTACTAGAGAAAAGGGAACAATTAAAGTCACAAAACTGAAGGAATGGAGGAAATTTCCCTTTTAATGAGGTTTGTTTTTTTTCTGGGCCTGTGGTTCAGGGGCAGATTGCTGCTTTTCTAAGAGCCTGAGTTTTGAACTGAAGGCATGTTTTGGAGCCCACTTTTCTCATGAAGAAGAGATAGCAAAAAACTTCATAGGAAGCCAGAAACTGTAAGCAGAGGGAAGATTCACAGCCCCATATGCAAGATAGCTATGCCTGGCAGGGAACATTTATCAAATGGAGTAGTATCCAGCAGAAATTTTATATCCAGCAGAAACAATACACCCAATGGTGACCAGCAGGGAGCAGACCAGCAGGAACAATGCAATGACATCACCAGAAGACATCAGTGATCCTTCAGCATCAGAAGCATGAACTGCTCACATTTATGTGTAACACACAGGTTCCCTCCATATATTCAGTTCCTTGCATGTGCTCTAGCCACATGCTTTTTTTACATGTGTACCTCTCCATGTGGGTTCCTTATGTATTTATGGGAGAGTTGAACTCAGGTTTATTGGGCAAATGTTTTATTGTCACTTTTCTTACTGTGCAAGTTTATGACATTCCTTGCTTTGAACTAATTGTATCTCCTGACTGGTTGTTAATATAAACATATCTCAGGCAAGAGGGACTCATGAGTTATAGTTCCAAAGTGTGTATTTGGAACCAAAATAGAGCTTGAAAGAGTAAGGATAGTCTATACTGAGAGACATGCCTGCAAGTTGGGCAATATTCTCCAAGGGCTTTCTAGAAAAAATGGGGCAGCCAAGTGGATCCAGACCCAGAAAGATTTATCTTCCTCAGTTCAAATCTTAGTTCAGACTCTAGCTGTGTGACCCTGGGTAAGTCACTTAACCCTGTTTGCCTCAGTTCTTCATCTGTAAAATGGTATGAAAAAGGAAATAACACACCATTCCAGTATCTTTTACAAGAAAATGCCAGATGGGGTCACGAAAAGTCAGACATGACTGAAATGACTCAACAACAAAAGAAAAATGTATTGGAGCCACATTAAAAAGAGTTTTAACTGACAGAGGAATTTGTCTTTTGTATTGGAGGCAATAGGAAGGCATTAAAATTACTTGAGCAGGAGAGTCATGATCAGATCTTTAGCGATATCAGTTTCACAGCTGTGTGGCAGTGAGAGAGGGGGACAAATTGTGAGAGGGAGACTATTTAGGGGGCTATTGTAGCCATCCAGGTAAGAGGTGATGAGGACCTGAGCCAAGATAGTAGCTGAGAGGAGAGAAGGGAGGGCTATGGAGACATTGTGATGGTAAGAAAGGACAAGATTTGGCAAAATAGATTAGATACAGGTGAAAGATGGAGAGGAAAGGATTGAGGATGACTTTCAGTGTCTGTTGGAACACCTTCAGTGATATGAATTCAATCTCTGCCAAAAGCATCTCATGTTGTTTTCAGTTATAATTTCTACATGTCTAACAAAGCCCAGCCCTGATGCCTTATCACAATATGGAGGTGACCGAAGTTTCCTAAAGTATATGCCAGTAGAATCCAGGGTCTGGAAGGACCCCCTCATACTACAGAGGATTTTGGTATGGATTCTGTACTGACTTGCATGACTACTACTAGAAGTAGCTAAGGGGTGCAATGGATAGAACCCTGTGCCGGGAATCAGGAAAACATGAGTTCACATTTCTCCTCAGACACTTACCAGCTGTGTGACACTGGGCAATTCATTTCACCTCTGCTTGACTCAGCTTTCTCAGCTGAAAAATGGAGATAATAGTGACACCTCCCTCATAGGATTAGTCTAAGGATCAAATGAGGTAATACAGTGTTTTGCACAGTGCCCAGGACATAATAAATATTTAATAAATACTTATTTTCTTCCTTCCTTCCAAGAACTGACCTACCTAAATTCAGAGGGTCTTTGTCAGCAGGTTGTCTACAGAGCAATGTATTTCTTTTACTCTGCCATCTTGGCTCCATCCCCCCGATGAATTTCTTAACACAGCAATTCTCACTGACAGATTTGGATAGATATCTATTATTACTTATAATTTTAAGGAAAGCTTCATTTATTCCTTTACTATTTAAGGTTTTTAATAGGAAAGAGTGCTGTATTTTGTCAAAAGCTTTTTCTGCATCTATTGAGATAATCATATGATTTCTGTTGGTTTTATTATTGCTATGGTCAATTATGATGACAGTTTTCCTAACATTGGACCAGTCCTGCATTCTTGGTATAAATCCCACCTGGTCATAATATATTATACTCGTAATAAATTGTTATAATCTCCTTGATAGTATTTTATTTAAAATTTTTACATCAGTATTCATTAGGGTAATTGTTCTATAGTTTTCTTTCTTTGTTTTGGCTTTTACTGGTTTACGTATCAGTAACATATTTGTGTCATAAAAGGGATTTAATAGGATTCCTTCACCTATTTCCCAGTTTATATAGTATTGGAATTAATTAACAAAGTGTTTCTTAAACACTATCTATAGCTATATATCTACAGATATAGATATAAATAGATATATATGACACCAAGTTATACAATGGTTGTGATTTTCTATATTGGGTAGAAGGGCAGAATCCATATTAGGAATTCTTAACTTTTTTGTGTCATGGACCCCTTTGGCAGTCTGGCAAAACCTATGTACCCTCCTCAGCATATTTTTAAATATATAAAATAAAATTTATAGCATTTCAAAGGAAACCCATACATTGGTTCCTCATCCAAGTTCACAGAACCATGAAATCTCTATAGATCCATGATTAAGAGCCCCTGTTCTTGCATGGATGCATGAATGAAGTGAGAGATCCCAAAGAATAATGGCACAAAATAAGCCTGATCCCTTTACAAATTATATTTGAACTGTTTGTCCATTGTTAGCATATTCCCTCTTAAATCTTCTGTACTCCAGGAACAACATTCCAAATTCCTTAAACAAATCACATGATGTGGTTTCAAATCCACTCAGCCTCCTTGGGGTGTGCTTCAGTTCTGTTCCTTAAAATGACCACTCAATTACTTCAGCCACCTTCCCATGTGTGCTTAATTTTCTCTAAATATTTTGCTTTGATGCTTAAAGATTTTATCAGTGTGGGTATTCTGAACTGACAGAAACGACACTTCTTTTTCATGATTTGAGGGGTGATGAATCTCTGCCAACTCAAATAGATTCATCCTCAGACATGAACACGTCTATGACTGACCCAGTACCAGTTTTTTCAGCTTGGCGGAACTTTTCAGAGCTTGTGTTTTATTGGCATGGCTTTTGAGAATCCTAGATCTACTCTAGGGCATGACATGAAATGGGAATAGGATTTTAATAGAGAAACCTGAAATGTTGACAATAGAGAGGTTCTTTTACTCCCCAGTCCCCATTGTTCTGACTTGCTCAAGCCCCTGATCTCAGCTAGAATTGCTTTGGCTTTCATTTTTCTCCATGAAGTAAAGTCCCAGATGGTTAGGAGGCTTGTGAAGTATTAATGTCTCATTATCCTAAGATGCTCTGGTTTTGAGTTAGAGATAGCACTAGGAAAAGTGAGTGGGGTTCCTTTAATGCTGAAAAGTCACACAGAGACCACACCATTCCAACCTGGTACTTCTGTGTGATGGGAACAATATACTAACCTCCTTACCCCTAAGAGGGTTAGGCTACTTTTTCCTTAAATGATCCTAGAGACTTAATTGTTTCAGGAGACTAAAGACACATGCTTCCGACATCACTTCCTGGTTACTTGAGTCCAAAAGAGCCAAGAGGAACTCCAGGCTGATGATTGGCAGATCATGATGGGCAACTTAGCGGCAAGGGAGCTTTGCTCAGTTGAACGAACTTGGGAGTTTTCAGTGTATATGCTATTAAATATCCTTCTTCTGTTATGACTAAGTTAATATCCTTTTTGTTAACTGTTGAATGACCTGTGAGTATCTCATTTCATGCCAGTTTTGAAGATAAGCTATCAGAGGATTGTTTTGAGTCAGTCCTAATCCAGAAAAGCCTGGCTCTATGCAATTATATACCCTATCTATTTATAGCACAATGTGCTTGCCCACTTGAAAAGGCTGATAGCATGTAGACTTGGGAGCAGGAAAAAGGAAAACAGAGACTAGCAAATATCAGACCTTCTCACCCTGATAGATACCCAGAAATGGTCAGTGGTTTTAGAAGGCTGTCTCTTCCAGTTTGAACTGGCCTCCCATTCTTCCTGGGGCAGGTGGGCAGAAGCCCCTTGTCCAAAATAGTAATAAAATTTGGGGCCTAAAGAAGCACAAACTCTGTCTAGGAAAAATGAAATCAAATGAGCCTTCAAACTTGGCCACTGGCCCATAGAAAAATATCCTAGGATATCTCAAGATTGGGTGGGGGGTGGTTTGAAGGCAATAGAGGGTTGGGCCAAGAAGAAACTCACTTGAGTATATCCACAAGCAGAAAGGAGGCTATGGGGAGAGAGGGAGCAGGCCACCTATTACCTTGTTCTTGGCAAGTCATTTACAATCTCTTTTTCTTCTTTTGATGTATTGCTGGTGCTTTAAGGGCATAGTCATTTCAGTGTCTTAGGGAAAGGCCTAGTCATGTCACCCTGGCTACACATTTACCTTTATCCTTGAGATTGTGAGTTCCAAGCATACTAGCTAGAAATGCAATTTACATTAGTGAACTTGTATTTTATCTACCCTTGCTTCTATAACAAGGAGATATAAGAAGGTTTTCTTCTTTTTGGAGGGCAATTAGGGTTAAGTGACTTGCCCAAGGTCACACAGCTAGTTTTTGTTTTAAGTGTCTGAGGCCATATTTAAACTCAGGTCCTCCTGACTCCAGGGCCAGTGCTCTATTTACTGCGCCACCTAGCTGCCCCCAAGAAGGTTTTCTTAAATGAGCAATGAAAGGAAATAGAAGAAAACAATAGCATGGGAAAGACAATCAATATCCTCAAGAAAATTAGATATAGAGGAAAAGTTTCATGCAATAATGGGCATGATAAAAGATAAATATGGTAGTGATTTAACAAAAGTGAAGAGATTAAGAAGAAGCATCAAGAATACACAAAAGAACTATACAATGGTGCAGTTACTGATCTAGAGCCAGACCTTCTGGAGAATGCAATCAAGTGGGCCTTGTAAAGCATTTGCTAGCAATAAGGCCAGTGTAGGTGATAGAATTCCAGTTATTCACAATCCTAAAAGATGATGTTGTTAAAATGCTATACTCATCATGCTAGTAAATTTGGAAGACACAACAGTGGCCACTGAGTTGAAAAGATCAGTTTATGTCCCAGTCCTAGGGAAAGGCAATGCCAAGAATGTTCAAATTACTGAATAGTTGCACTCATTTCAAATGCCAACATGGTTATACTTAAAATCCTGCAAACTGGGCTTTAGCAATGTGAACCAAGAATTACCAGAAGAGTAGACTGATTTTCAGAGTCAGAGAAACTAAAGACCAAATTGCCAGCATTTACTGGAATATGAAGAAAGGAAGAGAGTTCTAGAAAAAAAATCCATTTCTGCTTCATTGGCTATATTAAAGCCTTTGACTGTGGGAATCACAACAAAATAGGGCAAGTCTTCAAAGAGATGGGAGTTCCCAGCTTACTTGTCTTCTGAAGAAACTGGATATAGGTTAAAAAAAAGCAACAGTTAGAACCAAATATGGAACAACATATTGGCTTAAGGTTGGAAAAAGGAGGATGACAAGGATGTATATTATCACCTTATTTATTTAAGTTATACACAGAGTATATCATGCAAAATGCCAGGCTGGATAAATCAAAAACTAAAATTTCTGAGAAATATTAACAATCTTCGATATACAGACAATACCACTCTGATGGCATAAAGTTAAGAGGAATTAAGAAGACTCTTGATGAGTATGAAAGAGGAGAGCCTAAAAGCTGGCTTGAAGTTTGATGTAAAAAAAAAACCGAAAGAACTTGGCAAATGGTCCTATCACTTCCCAGTAAATAGGGGGAGAAGAAAGGAAACCAGTGTCAGATTTTATATTCTTGTACTGAAAGATCACTGTAGATGGTGACTGCAGCCATGACATTAAAAGACCCTTGATCCTTGGAATGAAAGCTATGGCAAATCTGGACAGCATACTAAAAAGCAGAGGCATCACCTTGCCAACAAAGGTACATAGAGTCAAAGTGGATTTTCCAATAACAATGTAAGATTATGAAATTTGGACTATAAGAAAAGCTGAGCCCCACAGAACTGACACTTTGGAATTGTGGTACTGGAGAAGACTTTTGAGAGTTCATTGGACAGCAAGGAAGTCAAGTTAGTTAATACTTACAGAAATTAATTCAAGATACTCACTGAATGGTCAAATACTGAAATGGAAGCTTATATACTTTGGCCACATCATGAGAAGATGAGACTCGTTGGAAAAGATTTTGATGTTGAGAAAGATTAAAGGCAAAAAGAAAAGAGATAAGCTGGATAGATAATATCATGGAAACAATGGACATGAACTTGACCAGACTTTGAGAGCTAGTGGAGGATAGAAGGGTATATGGTCCATGGAATCACAAAGAGTTGGATATAACTGAATGGATGAACAACAATATTCTGTATTCTGCATTTTCATGACTAAAGCTCGAAGGATGTGCTTGCACTTTAAAATTTCAGAGGGGGTATAGCTGCCAACAATCTCAGCTGGCCCAAGAGAGTCAGCAAATTCAATTTAATTCAACAAACATTTAGTAAGTGACTATGCTGGGCAAAGTACAATGATAAGAACAAACACTAAAACTCTGTCAGTGAACATCTTTTTAGCAGTGACTAATCACATTCTTCTCTAGTTTTGATCTCGTGAATTTTTTACTTAGGAACCCTTGTGCCTGATTTTGTTATCATTCTCCTGTTTGACTTGTTCATCTCACCTGGGTCCCTTATTCCAGATTCACTGAACCTTGACTGGTTTCTAGTATGCTGCTTTTTCTTCTTGAATTCAGCATCATGGCTTTCTGCGTTCTCTCCCTCAGCCAGACTCTTGGTAACATTGTATGAGAATGGACTCCAGTCTGCCACAACTATCTGGACCTTCCAAAATCAGTGATGATAATTACCTTCATTTTCATCATTCTAACATGTAAGCTCAAGCAGGGCATGACTAGCCAGCTGAGAGATATATAAATAGTACTTCATGAATAAGCAATAATCACCGAAATTTTTATTTGAAGATAGAATGGAAATAAAGGGACAACTATGCCCCCTTGCAATATAGGTCATTCTTTCCCAATTCATTAGACTTGGTTGAATAGAAAAATAGAGGAGGGTTGGGGGCATGACTTGATGACAAGTTTAAATAGCGATATCTCATGGGGATTTTTTCTTGATATTTTGACCATCCCATTATTTTCTATAAAAATCTGAACAATAACTGAAAAAGAAACTTATGGATTTTATTCTTTACAAAATAAGCATGTGATTTTATGAGTGTAGGAGACTTTTAGTGAGGAAACAACTCTGTGACATACTTAGAGACAGTTATTTGTGTCACTGGGAGATTAAAGGACTTTCCTAGAGACATTCAATTAATAGGTGTGTGAAGGACAACTCAGATTCAAGTCTTCTTGCTCAATATTCCTCAGAATGCATTTTATATTACAACTATACTGCTTTGCTTGCTGTTGCGTGTCCTTGACATTACATCTCCATCCTTCATGTTTTTGCACAGGTTGTCTCCCATGTCCGGAATGTTCTTTCTCCTCACCTCTGTCTTTTAGAATCTCTCTAGCTCCATTCAAAACTTAGCTCAAAGGGCACCTCCTCTAAGAGGTCTTTTCTGATCTCCAGAGCTGTTGTCTTATTTCACCCCATGTGTAATTTTATATGAGCTTATCTTTTTTTGGAGACAATCAAGGTTCAGTGAATTGCCCAGGGTCATACAGCTATATATGAATTTAGCTATACATATTACTTCCATCCCATATAAGATCCTTGAAGGACTTTCCACATAGTACATGGGTAGAGGAGCAAAATTCAAGTCACAGGACCTTTGTTTGAATCACTTCTTCTACTTGCAACTTGTATAGTTGTAACAAAATCACATAATATTTTTAGGAGCCTTAGATTCTTCATTGGCAAAATGAGTGGTTTGGCCTAGATGACCTCCCATGGCTCTTCTAGAGCTATTATACTATGACTGTTCTTGTTTCTGTCTTCATATTCCCACCAATACAGTGACCAGTACTCAAGAGACATTGCCTGATGAATTGAACTCTTGACTCCAAGGGTGGTCATGCATCTATCTATCTGTTGAACAACACCGCCTCTCTGTCATCTCTGGTGATTTGTAGAAAATACCATAAGAGCTCTTATTGGTTACCATTCAATAGATTGTGGTGTGTCCACATATTGATATTGTTCATCCCATCATGGGGTGATTTTTCACTTGAGATTGAATTAGGTTTAAGTGAGTATAACGCCATGCACGAGCAGCTTCCCAGAGGATGGCTGTTGTGAACAGCTTTTAAGGTTCTGATTACATAGTACAGTGAACTCTCTATTTATTAAAAAAAAATCAGAGCAAAACATTCAATCCAGGTACAGCATTCACAATGTTACAACTTATTACAGATAATCAAAATACAGCATTCACAACAACTTATCACTAGTATGGCCACATAGTTTTCACCACAGTAGTCACAAAATTTTGAACAAAAAACAATCATTTAGTAACTCAGTCATTCAATCATCTCAATCATTCAATCATCCTTAAGGAGTTTTGCCTCCTTAAGGGACAAAAAGTATAGTATTCAAAGTTCTCCACTCATGGGGCACACCAAGTTACAAATAAGTCATTTATTCAGTCATCAATTACTATTTAATCATCAGAAAATACACAAGCCCTCCACCCCTAGGTCACTAGTAAATTACAATTTCTCAGTCGGTACACAGTATCCAAGTAAAGTCTTCTTTCAGTTTGACTCGGTAGTCTCTCAGATTCCCTGGATCCCCTTCCATGGTCCCAGGTCCTACCTGGATTCACCAAACTGTCACCTGGGTTCAAAGGCAGACAGCTCCCAGGTCCTTGTCCAGCCCTCTGAGCACTTCCTATTCCATGCTGAAGCTCATAGAGTCCATTCCACCTTTAATACTTCACAGTCTCTGTTTCTGAGAAGTCAAGGCTTAACAAAACCACAAACAGGTTCATACAAAGTACCAGCATCACAGTCACGCTTCCTCAGTCTGCAGCAGCTGGAACTGACCCTTGGATAGCTTTGGCAGCTCCCAGAAGCTCTGGCTGGCCCTTGGACTCAGCAGCTCCTCAGCAGAAGCTCCATCTGGTTCCCAGAATCAAAATCACCCCAGGTTCCCAAAATAGAAATTATTTTCTCCAGCCTGAGGGGCCTTTCCTCTTTAGCCTCTCCAGTGGCAGCAGCTTCTGACTCCATGAAGCTTGCTCCAAGATCTGTCTGACTCAGCAGGGGCTTCTCCTTATATAGACACATGGCATTAGCTCCTACCTGTTTCAGCCAACCCCTTTCTGTTACATCAGCAACAGGGGTTCATACTTTCTGTTTCTTTAACAGAGGCTTGATTAATTACTAAGTTCTAAGTATCTGTTACTTTTGCAAATACAGAGAGATCTTCAAATTCAAATTACATTACCATTACAGTGAGGCAGAGTTGCACAAAGCCATCAGCCTCACTTTCTTTTCTCGTCATTGAAGTTCAGTGGCAGGACAAAAGTTGAGATGACTGGCAATGCCCAGGATGCAGTGAATGACCTTGGCATCTTCAATGTCTGACCAAGCTCTAAGCACTCCATAGTTCCTGCATCAGTCACTTTCTTGGCTGTTGGAGCAAATCGTTTGCATCCACCTATTCTCCTGGAGGAAGTCTTCACGTGCTTGAGGCAGGCTTCCCCCTAACTCACTTATGGGTTTGAGGCCTTCCACTTACCATCAACTTCGTTTAGTCTACCTGTCCCAGATGGTTTTACTAAGTGTGACTGTTGTACATGCTACAGCTTCTTGGAGCCACAGGTGAGAGAGTTGGGTGAATGTAGACACCAAAGGTAGATGAGCAGCCCTGAAATCTCACACTAGAGATGCTGATCCTTTCTGAACACCCCATACATAAGCAAATTTAGAGTAAATCCCAGTGTTCCTAGTAATTATACTCACAAGTAACAAGTTTTCTTCACATTTTGCATGTGCTATATATGCTGAATATTTATTAGAAAAATAAGATTTCCAATACAGGCATGATTAAACTTGCACTGTCTTATTCGTGACTTGTTCAGTGTGCCTATTATATATTATACAAAACCACAAGTCAAGGATAATAGAATTTCAGAACTGGCATGGACTTTGCAGATTATCTAGTCTGAAGTAACTTCTGTTGTTCCATCTGGCTTCCTTTTTATTGAATGCAGGTTTTTTGACTTTGATGAGGTGTCAATACAAATAGCAAGAGGACATTCATTTCACTTGGAAGAGCTTGCACTCAAGTGTTCCACAGGAAGATGTTAAAGCTAATACTCATATTTTTTCTTTTGATAATGATGAGTGGAAATTAGTTGATTTCTTATTTAATTTCTTTCACTGCCTGCAAACACTGGGGATTACTATTAATAATACACATAAGGATTTAATTTTATTTTGCCATAATAAGCTAAGAACAAAATGTGGATAGAAACCTAAATGCTAATGTTACAGTCTGGAACTGAAATTCAAGGAGCAATTTTAATTTTAAAAATTTAAATTGTTTTTGAGGTGGTACTTTTTAGAGAGTGGCTGGATATCTGCTCCTTATATTGATTCTGACCTGCTCATTTTATTTATCTAAATACTAAATTGAAAGTGTATTCACTTATCACGGTAGCAAACAGACTTCTTGGTATCAAAATTATACATATTACTTCTTTCTCTGTATGATTAGAATTTTATTTAACATTATTATTCTGAAATACATAATGAAAAACTATAGCTTTGTTAATGTAGTCTAGATTTTTTAATGTTTCTTGACCTATAAATTAAGAGTATTTCTGTTGTGTCATATGTAGTTAATCATATGTTAAGGTTTAGTGTAATGTAGGAATTCTAAACATCAGTGGTAGGGACCCTGCAACCTTGAAGCCACATATTGCCCTCTAGGTCCTCAGGTGCAGCCCTTTGATTGAATCCAAACTTCACGGAACAAATCTCTTTAATAAGAGGATTTGTTCTGTAAAACTTGGACTCAGTCAAAAGGCTGCACCACATGTGACCTTGAGATGGCAGGTTCTCCCCCCCACCCCACCCCCTATAGATTCATCATACCAATAATGACTCTTTAAATATATGTAATGGTAATAGGAATTTGAAGATCTTCCCTGCCCCTTAATAGGCTTAGATGAATTTAAGAACCTTTCCTGATTTGAAAATATACTCTGCCCCCTAATAGGCTGCATGTGCTCACCTGGAGCCTGTGGTGGGAGGGTTGTTTTTCAGAAAGGCACAGCTTTTGTTACTTTGTATTCAAGTGGGCTGTGAGGATTATGATGTTCTCTGACCCTGGAGAAGGCTATATGTACCTGTGAGGTAAAGTTTTTCTTTGGGGCTTGTTCATGGAAAGAGTTGTATGATTTGACCAGATGAGACTCTGGGCAGCCCTTGAGCCCCCCGACTTTGAAAATCCAGAAATCGTGCTTCTCTCTCTGGTAACTAACATTTTATGTATGTAATGGTCAGACAGCTAGAAGCCCTGTCTGTTGGTTTGCTGAATTGTGTTATTTTCTATGTTTTTTTGTCTTCTTGTAACTTCTGTTTGTATATTCTCTGAAGTTTGGGGTGCTGACTTTTTCCCCTAAACTAGGTAAATGATATATGTTTGATTAAAGTAAGATTGTTAGATCTTTTTGAGTTGCTTTCCTTTAGAAAAGCAAATCAAAGAACCTGTGCTAGCAGCCACCCTGGGTATGCTGGGGTGATTGCTACTACGCTATAGCATAAAAAACTCCTCATACTTGTACACATTTGCAATGAGAACTTTTGTCTGTCTACATGCTTATCTATAAGATGGAATAAAATGTCATTTCTCTTCATATAGAAAGGTTACAGTTATTTTTCCTTCTATACTTCAACAGATCTAGGATCTCATCCATTTAGGTATATCCCCTGCTGGTACAAAGAGAAACTCCCATCTGTGCCTTCTTATCCTCTATGATTCTTGCCTATGTGTTTCCATAGATCCTTCGATGAGAATCTCTAAAATGCTAGAGGAATGAGATATGAGTGTGATAGAATAGTATTTTTTCTGTAAGAAATGATGAAGGGGATTTTTCAGAGAAACATGAGAAGATTTATATGAATTGGTGAAAAGTGAGGTGGGCAGAACCAGGAGACAATTTGTTTAACAGTAACATTGAAGAAGAGGCAGAAAAGTGGCTCAGTAGATCACACACTGGGCCTGGAGTCAGAAGACCTGAGTTCAAATCTGACCTCTGACATATACTAGCTGTGTGACCTTGAGAAAGTCATTTAACCTCTGTTTGCCTTAATCTACTAGAGAAGGAAATAGCAAACCATTCCAGTGTCTTTGCCAAGAAAACTCATGAACAGTAAGGTCAACAGGATCATGAAGAGTTGGACATGACTGAACAACAAGAAATAAAATATGATAAGTAGAGTTACATAGTGTGTAGAGAGCCTGACCTTGGAATCAGAAAGATCTAAGTTCAAATCCTACAATCTAAATGGGAAAAAACAAAACAATCAAAACTAAATTCTGTATAATTGGATTGACTAATCTTGTCTTTAAAAAACATATATGAGAAGGACCTTTCCCTGCTTCTTTGCAGAGGTCAAGATTATGGATATGGAACATGACTGATGTAGTTGGTTAATTTTGCTGACCTGGCTTTCCCCCCCTTCTTTTTTATTCTTTGTTATAAATGATGATCTTCTGGGAGAAGAAGAGGGAAGATTATATTTTTTTAAAGTGATATAAAAAGAAAAAATTTAAAGAAGTTGAATGGAAAGAATCATAGACCAGGAATTGGGACATGGTTCTACTCCCAAGTTCTGTTAGTGATTTGCATGGCTTTGGACAAATCTCTTTAAGTCTCTGATACTCACTTTTTAAACTATAAAATGAGAGACATAAACTTTCCAGCTGTGACATTTTATGATCTCTGATCTAAGTGTACCTCTAATAGGTTTTAATGTGTATTCCCCCAAGTGAATATGTTCAATTGATTCAATTTAATTATATTTTATTGTAAATACAATTTAATTACATTTAATGATAAAGACCCTTATTAAGCAATGCTGATGTTCTAAACAACATGTTGGATAATAGTGGAAATACAAAGATGGAAATTAGTGGACAGAGCATTTGAGTTGGATTCAGGTAAGTTTGAGTTTGATTTCAGTTCCAGATAGTTAACCTGGGTAAATTACTTCTTTGAATCTTGGTTTATCTTCCAGAAAATGGGAGTGATAATAGCACCTACTTCAAAGGGTTTCTGTGAGTATCAAATGGGATAATACAGCTAAAATAGCTTGCAAGCTTTGAAATCCTTTTTACACATGATGCAATACAGGCCAATGAAAGAACTAAACCTAGAGTACCTTGAGAGAATCACTAAACTTCTCTGGGCCTTAGTTTTTCCATAATATGAAATTAGGAGGTTGGATAAGATGACCATTAAGGTCCTTTTCAGCTGTAGGTATATGATCCTATGAGTTTATAATTATTATTAATAACAGGAAATAAGATATATACTAATAGGCATCCACAATGTGGTAGGAA
The DNA here is from genome assembly GCA_011680675.1 of Gymnobelideus leadbeateri. Classification (NCBI taxonomy): domain Eukaryota; kingdom Metazoa; phylum Chordata; class Mammalia; order Diprotodontia; family Petauridae; genus Gymnobelideus; species Gymnobelideus leadbeateri. Next base: position 705,205 of record WOXC01011766.1, on the reverse strand, counting down.
AAAGGAAGGTTCCACATAAACTAGTATAAGGAAATTTGAATAGGAAGATCACTTTCTTCTGGGAGGATCGGAGAGGTAGGACATGAGTCTGGTTTTTAAAGAATAGGATTTCAGCAAGCATAGATGTGGAGGAAATACATCTCGAGTGATTGGCAGGATAGTGATGGATACGTCCAGGACACAGTTAATTGTGAAGGGGAGTAGCGTGAAGTAAGATTGTGAAGGTATGTTGCAATCAAATTGTGGAAACTCTTAAATTCTGGGTTAAGAATCTTTTTTCACTGTATTTTTTACTTCAGGACAGCAGCTAGGTGGTACAGTGGATAGAGTGCTGGAACTGGAGTCAGGAAGATCTGAGATCAAATTTGACATCAGATACTTACTGTGTAGGTTAAGTAAGTAACAACTTTTATTGTCCTCAGTTATCTCATCTGTAAAATGGGGGTATTAACTGCCCCCACTTCACAGGGTGGTTGTGAAAACCAAATGAGAAAACATTTGTAAAGTGTTGTGTAAAACTCAGAGTGTTATATAAATGCTATCTATTGTTTTTAGAATATAGTGTAGAACAACAGTGCCTGGAGTCCAGAAGACTCATCTTACCGAGTTAAAATCTGGCCTCAGACATTAACTAGCTGTGTGACCTGAGGGGAGTCACTTAACCTTGTTTGCCTCAGTTCTGTATCTGTAAAATGAGCTGGAGAAAGAAATAGCAAACTACTTCAACAATCTTTGCCAAGAAAGCCCTAAATGGGGTAATGGAGAGTTGGACATAACCGAAAAATGACTAAACAACAACAAAATAGGACAACATCAAAAATAGTAACTGAGTTTGATGACTTTTCTAATGTCTTAATATAATATGGAGTTAAGACAGAATTCTCAAAGGTTATATTAGTAGAATACAAACTCAGCAAAGTTTGACCACATTGGAAGGGTATTATGGGGGTTTAGTGATGTGGTTATTGTCTAAGGACCAGCTCAACTAAGTTGAGGCCAGACAATAAGGTGATGAAATTTTGAGCCACAGCAGCTCTTGAAGATCTTCTGGAGAGAGTATGCAATGTACTTGGATAGCGGGATTATAGCTGATGAAATGACATTTCTTTGAAGCATATTCTGTGGGCACCTCTGGTGGTTGTTGTTGTTGAGTTGCTGATTCTTTGTGACCCCATTTTGGGTTTTCTTGCCAAAGATTTTTCTTTCTCTTGCTCATGTTATAAATGAGGAATTGAGGCAAACAGGGTTAAGTGACTTGCCCAGGGTCACATAGCTAGTATCTGAGACCAGATTTGGATTCAGAGAGATGAGTCTTCCTGATTCTAAGCCCAGTGCTCTATCTATGTCCTATCTAGTTTCCTGGGTTTTTTTGGTATCCCCATGTAAAACACATGGAGAAAAGTCCCTCAGTAGTTAAATTCTCTGTGGAAGATTTAAAGGAGAAAATGGAAAAGAGTGGAGTAGAGTGAAAAGGCATTGTTAAATTATCATCTGTTCCATTGGAAGTAGTACACTCATCAATGACATAACATATCTAAGAGTTAATGTGTTTCCTTTGGTCCATATAATAACCTCATGAGATGGTTTACCTACATTTTATAAATGAGGGAAGTAAGGTTTACAGAAGTTAAGCCATTTGTCCAAGATCACATAACTAGCAAATAGCCAGATTTAAACCTAGATCTTCTGATTCCAAATCCAAAGAATTATATGATACAATAAGCATACAATAAACACTGAATATTTTTGAGCAGAGAATTAACAGGGTTTCACCTAGGTTTTAAAAAGACTAACGTGAAAGTTAGGAGTCCAGTATCTTACTATTAGGGTAAATTGCCTTTTTGAAGATGTTTTAATTTACACGAGATATACCTTGAAACTGTCATTTGTTATCCTAGATCAAATCAAATCGACAGATATTTATTAAGCTTCTAACTTTGTGCCAGGTGCTGGGTTAAGCACCGGGTTTGCAAAGAAAGGCAAAAATAGTTCTTGCCCTCAGGGAGTTCAAATTATATTTGGAGTTCAAGTTCTATTTCTATATGCAAACAACTATGTACATAAAAGATATATACAGGGTAAATGTGAGGCAATCTCAGGGGAAAGGCACTGGCACAGAGGGGATATGGGTAAAGTCTATTAAATCTATCTCTTCATAGACTGATGATATGCTTACCCAGTCTCACTCAATGGAAGATTCTTCTTCATTATAGAATATTGATAATTGATATCATATAAATAAAAAATACATGATTTTATGTATATCAGACTTTCCTTTTTAATCTAATATTTTAAAATTTTATTTTTCCAATTACATGTAAAATCAATTTCAGCATTCTTTTTTCAGATTTTAAGTTCCAAATTCTCTCCCTCCCTCCCTTCACCCCCACCCATGGAAAAGGCAAGCAATTTGACATCCATTGTCATGTGTAGTCATGCAAAACATTTCCATGTAAGCTATGCTGTGAAAGAAAACACAGAGAAACAAAAAACTCTATGGTACTTTCTTTACCAATGAAGTTCAAAGAAGTTGAGTTATAGCATGGTTATATAGCCCGTTGGTGTCTATAGTGAAATCAGAGCCTTGTTTATACTAAATCCGAATTCAGCACATTATCCATTGTGCCATGCTATGTCTCAGAAGTATTGTTAGTCTTCTATCTCATAACACACACTAGTTACCACAAAATATGGGTTTTTCTCTTTTATATAAATGTTTAAGATTTGATATTTAGTCAGATAACTGTAAATTTGTTATGTGAGTTTAGGCAAATCCCCAAAGTTTTCTCTGTCCACTATAAGATTAGTTTAATCCTTGTCCTCGAAGACTTTGTAGCTATTTAGTTAAATTATTGCCAAGCTGTGCCTCCTACAAGATTGGCTCTTAAATATCACTTTTCATAGGTTCTGCTGCTGCTTGTTTAGGTCTGGTTGCCTCAAATTGTCAATCAAGAGATTTCCCAAATAGGAATTCCCTCACTTTCCTTCCTTTTGGTGACTCCCCCCCCATTTCTTCCAGAGTCCATCCAGCATACTTACTGGTAGATAAATCGCCACTTTATTAATGCCATTTATCATTTTAAATTTCAGTTAATCTGGGACAACTTTATTCAAAATAAAAGAAAAAAAATGAGTAAATCATCTCAGCTTCAATTGCTCTGATAACTTCCAGTAATTCAAGAACTAACATTATAAATATGGCAAAAACAAGTCTGCTTTTTTCTCTGTTTAGTGTTTGGGTTGTATTTGTGCCCAGAGGACTTGGCAAATCATTGCATTTTTATAAATCTCAAATGTAAACAACAAAATACAGTCTTTGAGTGGTTACATGGCTGAATTCACACAGTTCTGTGGCATATGCAGCTGTAATAAACTCCTCTCAAACTTTGTTGCTCCCACAAGTGCATCTTTGGAAGCTTTCTGCCATGAGTAGGTTGTTATAATTTTAAGTACACTAACCAAAGACTTTGAAAAGTTAGTCCAAAGTCATTGCAGAAATGATCCATCCATAAAATGATCCATTTATAGTTACAAATATATTTACAGTATTAATCAATGCATATTGTAGGCTTATTAATATTTGTAATATTAATATTTTAATGGTGAGATCAATTCAATAAAAATACATTAAGGATCTACTATGTGCCAGGGACTGTGCTAAGTGCTGGGGGAAAAGAGGAAAAAAACCAGTCCTTGCCCTCAAGGAGCTCACAGTCAAATGGGGTAGACAACAATGCAAACAAATATATACAGAGCAAGTTATTTTGTTATGTAATCATTTTTCAGTCCCTTCAGATTCTATGTGACTTCATTTGGGGTTTTCTTGGCAAGTATACTGTAATGATTTGCCATTTCCTTCTCCAGCTCATTTGCAGATGGGGAAGAAACTGAGGCAAACAGGATTAAGTGACTTGCCCACGGTCACATAGCTAGTAAGTGTATGAAGCCAAATTTGAATTCAAGAAGATAAGTCTTCTTCACTTCAGATCTGACACTGTTCACTGTGCCACCTACCTGCCCCCAAAGCTAACTATATACAGGATAAATAGGAAATAATTAAAAAAGGGAAAACACTGCAATTCAAAGGCTTCTTATAGAAACTGGTATCTTAGTTGGGACTTGAAGCCAGGGGAACTTGCTACAAGTGATAAAGTACCTGAATTCTGTCATTATGCTCTGTTACTTTTTTAATTCGCTGGAGTGTAATGTAATGTCATTCATTCCACACGATATGAAATTGCATTTTGAGAACCAAGAAGTGGGGCGCTGTAACAATTCAGCAGGCTCTTAGGTAGCTACTTCACAGCCTCAGAACTGGAAAGTGTAACCTTCAGCAGAAACAAATGAAGGAAGAAGAACCAGAGCAGACATTCTACCCTGGGGCTAAGGAGCTTTGCGGTGACTTTCAAGGGGTTTTACAATTCTCTATTTAGCCCTCACCTGAGGAGTTTGCGAAGGTCTAAATGAGTTTCCAAATGTAACTCACAGGTTGGATTGTTGATATGACAATATCCCACCAGGAGTACTTTCTCTATTTTAGGAAAATGAAAGTTTAATTTTTATTCATAGCTGGAAACTTGAGTTTGAGAAACTAAGTGTACTTTAATTTTTTTTTCTTTCTGACATGTCCTAGATGCTATGCTTGGTAAAACAGTAAAGTGTTTTTTCCTAAGGAATCTGTCACTCTATTTCTATAGATAGCTGCTGTTCTAGAATATAAAATGCATTATAAGTTCATTAACCTGTCATTTAAGGTTTTCCACAACCTTATCCCAACATTCCTTCTCAGCCTCACTTCATGCAACCTTCTACTTTACTGGCTGTACATTTGAAACTGTTTTTGGACCTCATCCTACACTCTCTCACCACCATGCCTTTGCTCAAGCAGTCACCTGGAACATACTTCCTCCATATCTATGTTTGCTGAAATATTCTTTTAAAAATCCAGCTCTAGCTTGACAGGAAATACTTTTCTGTTGCTATTTATCTGAAATTCTGCTTTTCAAGATGAAATTTTACCCTATTACAATAGCTTTGAATAGGTCATTCACTGAATTAAAAACCAAACCAAGAATTCAATAGCTCCTTAATGCTTAGAAGAGAGTCCAAAGTCCTTAGCCTGGTATTCAAGGCTTTCTGATTTTTCCCTAACCCACCAATTCATCCTTATCCATTCCCCTTCATGTATCCTTAAAAACTACACAAACTGTGTTATTCATTGCATTTTCCCACTTTTGTGCTTTCTTAGCCTATTTCCTCTCCTTAGAACATCTTTCTTCCAGTCTATGCCAAAGTCCTTTTCATTCTCCAGGTGTGGGGACACCTTGAGTACAGCCCTTTGACTGAATCCAAGCACAGATTTGTTCTGTAAAGTTTGGATTCAGTCAAAAGGCCACACTTGAGGACCTGGAGGGTTACATGTGGCCTCAAGGCTACAGGTTCCCCTTCCCCACCTCTCTTTATCAAATGCCACATCCCTATGAAGTCTCCTCAATTTCCCTAATTCCCTTCACCAAAAGAAATTTTGTATTCCTTTGAAATTTCATAGCATTTTGTATTTCTTCTATGTCAATTCATCATTTTACATCTAGTTATTTGAGGATAAGTCTTATTTTCCTTCTGTGATGGAATGCATATTAAAATTACAAATTCTCTCACGGTATTGAAGAAGACAGACTTCTGTTTTGCACATAACACTTTTTGTTTCTTCTCAGAGGCTTTTTCTTTCTCTATTTCTGTTCAAATTAGCAAATATTTTGGTGAAATTGTAAACAATTCTTCCTTTGAACAAATGAATAATATTCTCATTTTCTTCTTCCAAATGCTCATCTCATTTACATAGTGTTTGCAGTGAATATATTAAGTAACTGGAAGGTTTTTGAACATGTTCCCCATTGTAATCTTTTCCATCAGATCCTGGTCTGCTTTAGTTGAGTGGGCACACACTTCCTTTCTTGTAAAATGAAAGACCTATTGAGCTAATAGGCAGCCTGCTCCATTTCCATTCAGGAAGCAGTGTTTCAAAATGTACAAGAGCTGTGGTCTTGAAACACTCCAGAGAGTAAGGTTCTTGCATATTTCAGTTTTTCACCAGCCTAGACTAAGGTTTTCAGGCAGTCTGGATAAAAGTCATTGTGTTCTTGTGATGGAAAACCAAAGTAGCACTTAGGATTGTTATTGAGTTTTTGCCAGTAGCTATTTTCTTACATTAGAGACGGTTGTAGCTGTCATTGGGCATATAATTCCCAATACATTCTTGGTAATCAAACTGGGTGCCAGTGATCAGTAAAATAAATTATTATGACTGAGTATACATTAGTATTACTGACATAGATGGGAGAAAACCTAATGGACTGGCTAAAATTCCTCTCTGTTGATTAACTAGATTTGAGCTAACACAACCCAGTACTGAATATTCCATGAAATGCATGGCTGAAAGATAAGTGGAAGCACTGACCTTTTGGCCAATGTCCTACAACTGTTGGTTGGGATGATGTATTTAGATCAGGAAGGAACTTTTAAGGTCATCTAGTCCAAACCCATTATTTCAAAATGGGGAGGCTGAAGTCCAGAAATGTGATATATTTTGCCCAAAGTCATACAGGTAATATATATCAGAATCAGGGTTTTAAACCAGGATAACACCTCATACACATATTCTCATCTGCCACCAAAAAAAGTGGATACACTCTGGTACTTTTATAAGCTCAAGGAAGAGATGAAGAACTTATTAAATACTTCTAAAATACTAAAATTGGGATTTTTTAACTTTAGCTTTTTAAAATAGAATTTTCACGAATGAAGAATCTTTAAATTTTAAGTATGTGGATTCATTTTATTTTCTTTTTTCTATGAGAGATAATATCAGGAAGTGAGTTGTGAATTATAATCATCAGATCCTAGGATAGACCTTGTCTAGGCTAACATGAAAGGTGCTCTCCTAACAAAAAGAAGAATGTTTCATTCCTTATTTTAATTGATAAAGTCAACACAGTCACAAGTGATGAGGTTTTAATGTGAAATCAAGATACATCTATTCAATGATCCTGCTATCATATGCAAGTTCTCTCTAATTGAATCAAGGAAGGAACATCACAACTGGCTGAGCAAAGAAACTAGGTATAACTCTGAGGGCTTTAAATAATTGGATAGACTTCAAGATTTTGAGTGCCAGAGTTGGGACAGTTGTGGAAGGGCTGTGCTATCTGCACTTGTATTAGAGGGGAAGAGAGTAAGTGCTTATATAGCATGTACTCTGTGCCAGGCATTTAATAAGCCCTTTGCAAACATTATCTCACTTGATCCTCACAATAACTCAGAAGAGACCCAACACCCAAAGGAAGATATTTGAGGTCTCCATGAAGAAACCCTCCTCCAACATTTCTAGAGCTTCTAGTACCAAAAGTTGTGAGGTGTTATACATGTGCCTCACCACCTTTATACTCCAAGCTTTAGTCAACTTTTTTCCTGGCTACTGGATGTGTTTGTGGGACTGTATACTCCAAGTTTATTGTGGGGATGTTTTCTGCTTGTGATTCTTACTATGAATTTGAGTGAATTCTTTTGCTAAGAGCTATTTAAGTCTATTGATTGATTAATAATGAGAAGTATACCTATAGGGACAAAAGCGACAGTGTTAAGAGTAGCCCCACAGGGTTACTGCTAGAACTCGAGGTCACAGTCAGATTCTGGGAACCCAACTCATTTAAACTAATATTCACCAGCAACCTATAGGCAAAGATCAGTAGTGACAGTGAGGTGGTACAATGGATAGAGCACCAGCTCTGGAGACAGGAGGACCTGAGTTCAATTCGGGCCTCAGACATTTGATACTTATTAGCTGTGTAATCCTGAGCAAGTCACTTAGCCTTGATTGCCTCACCAAAAAAAAAAAAAATCACTGGTGATCCTATCCAACAAACATTTATTAAAACACCTACTATGTTCCACACACAGTGTTAAACGATGGGGATATAATTGTTTCTAACTGAATTTCTTGAAATGTCACAACTCTACTTCTTTCATTTGAAATCCCCTTTCTTCTTTCTTTTAAAAATAGCTTGTCATTCAATGAACAAATATGTGGCCTGTGTTGCACCTGAACTTTCTCAGGGAGTTGCTTTTAAATTGTTTTCTGCCTCCATAGAATGCAAAGGATGTTTCCATTGTTTTTAAGATAAGCATTATTTATTTATTTCTGCATTCATTCAAAAAAAATTTTTTTGAGTTCTGAATTGTCTCTCTCTCTTTAGTCCCTCTCTCACCCATTGAGAAGGCAAACAATATGACAAAATTGATTTCATTCCTAAAAATGGAGATCTAAAAGGAGTAAGTAGAGCTTTATGATTAATACCCATTAATCTTTATACAATTAATAGAAAATTTAGACAATTTATTTTAGTCAAGGTATTATTTAAGTTCCTTAATTAGATTTGGCAAATTCACAGCTACACTACTGGTTTAAAAAGAAATGAACTGCAAAATAAACATAACTGGAGAATAAAAAACTTGGCTTGCAGTCTAGATGGAAGTGGGGAGGAATGCTCTTGAAAAGCTATCCTGTGAATGAGGACTTAAGCTTATTTGCCTTGCCCCAACAAGCAAATGAAGGAGAAGCAGACACAAGCTGTAGAGAACAGGTATTTAGATTTCATTTAAAGACAAACTTGCTTAGAATAATTAGAGCTGTGTAAAAATAGAAAAAGCAACTAGTGGGCTCAGTGAATAGAGTACTGGGCCTGGAGTCAGGAAGACCTGAGTTCAAATCCAGCCTCAGACACCAGTTGTGTGGCCCAAGCCACTTAACCTTGTCTTCCTCAGTTTCCTAATCTGTGCAATGAGCTGGGGAAGGAAATGGTGAGTATCTTACCCCATGGACAGTATTAGTTTGCTATGGTCCACTAGGTCACAGAGTGAACACTACTGAACAGAAATAGAATAGACTTCTTCCTTGGAAGGTGGTGCTAATTTCCCCTTCACTGGAACTCATCAAGTTTGTCGTCCAGGGGATTTCTGTGCAACTATGGGTTTGACTAAATGACCTCTCAGGTTCTTTCTAGATCTGAGGTGGTCTGAATGGTTTATAAGCAGGTTGATTTTTTAAAATTCACATAACACACATAGAGAAACCTGAAGCTCCTATACTTTTAGGCAGCCTTGAAGGAATAACTTTTCTGAAATTTTTGTTTCTAACTGAATTTCTTGAAATGTTACAACTCTACTTCTTTCATTTGAAATCCTCTTCTTCTCTTTTAAAATTTGCTTGTCATTCAATGAACAAATATGTGGCCTGTGTTACACCTGAACTTTCTCAGGGAGTTACTTTTAAATTGTTTTCTGCCTCTATAGAATGCAAGTGATGTTTGCATTGTTTTTCTCCTAAGGAACAAGTTAAAAATCTTCATAGTTGCATTCTAAAAAGAGATGAAGCTGGCAACAAATTACTTATTAGCTGAAATGATTGCAAGCATTACCCTACAGGGGTATATATGTGGCATACCATATAACACAGCTATAATCTATATCCAATACACAGTAATCCAACTAGGTGGTCCTGTGGTTCCTGGATCAGGAAGACTCATCTCCTTGAGTTCAAATCTGGCTTCAGACACTTAATAGCTGTGTGACCCTGGGCAAGTCACTTAACCCTGTTTGCTTTAGTTTCCTCATCTGTAAAATGAGTTGGAAAGAGGGCTCTGAAATCAGAGAACTTAAGTTCAAATCTTGACTCTGTCTCATTCTACTTTTGTGTCTATGGACAAGTAACTAAGTTCTCTTGACTTTAGTTAGATGGCTAGGTGGTACAATGGATACTGCATTGGGCTTGGAGTCAAGAAAACCTGAATTCAAATCCAGTCTCAGACACTTACTTGCTGTGTGACCCTGGGCAAGTCACTTGACTGATTATTTCAGTTTCTTCAACTGCAAAAATGAAGATAATAAATGCACCCTCTTATCAAGGTTGTTATGAATATTAAAAGAGATAATATTTGTTTAATTAGTTCTTTTCCCCTTCTCCTTGCCTGAAGTTTCCTTTGGTATAAGAAGAGATAGAAGTGGAAAGCGGGGGGCAGAGAAAGGGAGTTGGCTTATGGTTCTTTCTAGCTCTAAATCTATGATTCTGTACATGAATCACAGAGTGCAATAACTATTGGCTATGGATCTCTTTGTAGATAAAGTTAGCCTGAAAATACTGTTCTCCAGAATGTTAAGAACATCAATGTGAGCTTTCCTTCCCATATGACTTATTCATCAATGCCACAGGAGTTGTTTCTAGTTTTATAGACTTCCTGCATCAACTAATGAGTAGTCCTTACCTATCTATACAGTAGCCATAAGCATACAGCAGATGGCACTCAGAACATTTAGCAAAATAGTCTTCTTTAATTTATTTTCCAGTATCAGAAAATTGCCTGGAAAATGGGATACATTAACTAACAGAAAACAGCCTCTACTCTTTAAGTTACACAATGGAAACTGTGGCTTTCTGAAGACCACACTTTCCACTCTGAAAAAAGAATGCATGAAATTCAAAGTAAACATACTCAAAACACCACACGGAGTTTCTTTCAATGAGAAGAACCTTTGTGATATGTTCTACAATCTTTGAATTTTCAGTGTTTTCAATACTTTTAGAGGGAAATGTTTATTTTCATAGAAGCATAATTTATATTATTTTAATTTTCCAAGGAAAAAAAGGGAGAATGATGTACATAATATCAAGATAAACAAAAACCCTTCTCACCACAAATTCTTTTTTTTTTTCCAGAGCATTGACCATGCTTTTAATTTGTTGTGTTACTCTAGTTCCTGCCATTAGTGTTGAGCCATATTCTATGTTTTGCCTGTTCTGCATTTTTATTCTGCAAGCTAAGTTTTGACAACAATATTTGGACTCTGTTCCAAAATCCCTGAGTCTCTAGGAGTATGTAAAAATACAGCAAAATCTCAAGGTTCAAAGAGACCTCAGAGACCATTTGTCCAACACACACCTATAACTGGAATCTTCTCCGCTATATTCAGGACAAGTAGTTAACTGACTTCTGCAGCAAGAAGAGATTCTGGGATTCATTGATCTGATCCCAAAGAGACTGATTTTACACACACACACACACACACACACACACACACACACACACACAGAGAGAGAGAGAGAGAGAGAGAGAGAGAGAGAGAGAGAGAGAGAGAGAGAGAGAGAGTTTCCTACTCTCATTTAAGTTTGAAGGAACAACTTCTAGGATTTTGGATTGTTTCTTTAAAGCATTTCTTGATGTTGAATCTTCTATGACTTTTTGGATTCTTCTCTATTTAAGTGGCCCCTTCAACCTCAGATCAGACTTAATTGTTAGAAAGTATCTAAACTGATCTTAAATTTTCCTCTTTGTAACTTCTACTCTTTGCTCCTGATTCTACTCTCTGGGCCTGCCAAGTTTAATCCCGGTTTCCTCCACAGACCAACTCTTCAGAGTTATGGTTAGCAATCTGTGCACTGCATGAGTCAGTCTTGCTAGTAAGCAGTATCAATATAACAGATGAAAAAGTATATTAAAATGTGCATCCCTAATATAGATTTGTGCCCAAATCAACAAATTCAGTGGGTTTGGTGATGTTTCTCATGTCCCTCTTTAAGGAAAAAAACAAGCAGCCTATAGAGTCCTGACTTTTCAGTGGCTGAACTGTTCTGAAATGTGTTGGCAATTCATTGCCCAATATTTTGGAGCATGAAGATTTATAAGTAATCGTGATCAGAATTAATGGCCTTTGGGGAACTAGAAACTATTAAACTGTGGGCAATGATATTTATTTCCCCATGAACTGCATATCTACTCACATTGTTTAAATAAGGGCTTTCTTCTTGCCCTCTTGATACTAGTCATTCATACATTTTAAAAGATACTTTTGAAAAGTGGAAGTTCTTCAAAAACCTAGCCATGTGACCTTGGGCAAGTTACTTAACCCCAATTGCCCTCCAAAAAGCAAAAAGAAAAGAAAAGAAAAGAAAAGTGGAAGTTCTAAATGCCCATTTTGCTGGTATTTATTAAACATTGTCCACAAACATAAGTTCTATGGGAAACTCAGATGATGATATATAACAGAAACTTATTATACTTAGGAGATAAGTGATTTTTGGTCCTATCCTTTTTCTGTAATCACCAGATTGCCTCCAGATTGCTCATTTGTTTTAGTCATATTTAATTCTTCATGACCCCATTTGGGGTTTTCTTGGTAAAGATACTAGCGTGGTTTGCCATTTTCTTTCCAGCTCTTTTTTACAGGTGAGGATTACAGGCAATCCGGCTTAAGTGATTTACCCAGGGTCACATTGCTAGTGAGTGTCTAAGGCCGCATTTGAACTCATAAAGAGAAGTCTTCCTGATTCCAAGCCCAGTGTTCTATCCACTATGTCACCTATGTGTTAAAGGGTGGACTAAGTGGTCAGTGGTTCAGATTACCAGCTCTATTTCAGTCAGTCAGTCAGTCAGTCAGTCAGCATTTATTCAGTTCCTACCATGTGTGTCAGGCTCTGTGCTGGAGATATAAAGAAAGGCAAAAGATAGTCCCCACTCCCAAGGGGTTCACAGCTTAATGGGGGAGACAACATCAATACCAACTACACATAAACAAGACAACATCAATACCAACTACACATAAACAAGACAACATCAATACCAACTACACATAAACAAGATATATATATATATATATATATATATATATATATATGATTTGTGATACAATTATGATGCCCTTCTTTTGACAGGTAACCAATAATCCTTTCTTAGGTTTTCTTTATCCACAAGAATAATTCTTGAAATTTTTGGTCACTGCAACACACTTAACACCTATCTATGGGCTATATAAGAATGGAGGCAGCTAGGTGGTACATTGGATATAGAGCTGGATGTCAATTCAGGAAAACCTGGGTGCAAATGTAACTTCAGACACTAACTAGCTGTGTGACTGGGCAAATCACTTAATTGTGTCTGCCTCAGTTCCCCACTTGTAAACTGGGGATAATAATAGTACCAATTTCCAAAGGTTGTTGTGAAGATAAAATGACATATTATTTGTAAAGAACTTTTCAAACCAAAAACACTATATAAATGCTAGCTATGAAAATTATTACATTACTATAATTGTTACATTATTAATATAGTCTTGTATTATTATTTTTATTGAATTGGCCCATGTACTTCCCAGTGACATACCTTAAGAAAACAGTAGCTATTTGAAACTGTTTTCATAATCTTCATTGTCAAGACTGTTGTATTTCCTGATGAATGTTAGTGAGTATATTCATTCAACAGCTATTAAACTTCTACTGTGTGCAATTGCCCGAGTCCTCTCAATTATTTCCCCCTTCCTTACTATTAATACCTGCATGACTCCCAAGTGGAGACATCTCATTCATTCTGCTTGACTGATAACAACTGTCAATCGTTTGTGCATAATAAATTCTGCTAAGCGTCCAAAAAAATGGAAAGAATTTAAGGAATGACCAACAGAGCATGGAAGAAGGGATTTCAGTACATGGACAAAGGTGTTTTTCAAACTCTGGTTCTTGGTTTCATGTTTATTGCAATCTCACTTTTTTGGTCTGTGGAGGAGATACTGAAAAATTTTGATAACATTTTCTGTAAGGCTGCATCTACCCTTCTTGATTGTTTTGAGCTTAAGCGGCTTGCTTTAAGTTTGCTTCCAGGAAGTATTTACTTTTGATCATTGTCTAGCTAATCACTATCAGGCTTAGAATTTTTATCTCTCCTAGTCAAAGTGTTCCACACCCTGTGGTAGTGCTAGCCATGATGATTCCTCTCCTCAGTAATAATTACCCAAGCTTATTCCCTTATATAGCTGAGGGGCTATCCCACCTCTGGCCCAAGATACCATAATTGTGATGCCTACCTCCCAGAGTACCTCCTTACTTGCATGTGGTACATGATGCTTCTTTAAAACCTTACATTTCCTTGGAGATCTAAGGAAAATAAAATGCCAGAATGAATATAGGATCATATGTGGGTGAGGATAGAGAAGAACAGGAGATAAGCACCAAAGACATTCACTACTAGTGGCACCAGCTGTGGTTAACAGTCCCTGTTTCCTGTAATAAATGCAACCTTAGTCATTTCCTCTTTGCCTTCCATTTCCACTAACCTTCTGAGAGCCTTTTTCTGCTGTATTTACAGTACAATACAGTACAATTTATAGTCAGAAGTCTTAAGTTTAAATATTGGCTCTGGCTTTAACCACCTGAATTATCTTGGGCAAGTCACTTCTCTCTGGCACTTTACTTCCTCAACTGCAGAATGAGGGCAGTTGGACTAGTTGACATCCCAAGACTCTTAACTCTTTCAACTCTTGATCCTTGATTACTTTCTCTAAGATTCCTTCCATCTTCTCTTGACACCATCTCTACACATTCTATAGTTGTAAAGCCAAGCACCAGCAGCTTTTCAGAGGACTACTGCTGCGAACAGCTTTTAAGATTCTGATTAGGGGGTGGAGCCAAGATGGCAAAGTAGAAACAGGACTTTTGCTCAGCTCCAGCTTCCACCTCCTCCAATACATGTAAAAATGACTCTAAACAAACTTTAGAGCTACAGAACCCACAAAGTGACAGAGAGAAACACATCTCCCACTGAAGGAAGCCCAGCAGGCTGTCAGGAAGGGTCCATCCCAGCATGCTGGGAGCTGAGCACAGTCTCCACTGAGCCATGGTTTTAGTCCCAGGGTGGCCCCAACCAGTGGTGGCTGGAACAGACTTCACAAGAGTAAATCAGCAGCAGTGGTGGCAGTTTCCAGACTTCTCAACCCACAAATGCCAAAGACAAAGTAAAAGGTCACTTTGGAGCTTTGTTGGAACAGAGGGAGCATGGTCTGGCTGCTACCCCCAGGGCAAGAAGTGGAGGAGGCCTGTGGCTGCTGCCACTGCCTTGTGGCTGCTTCCAGAGCTCCTGGCCTGCAGATTGTTGGGGGACCAAGAGACCATTCAGAGGGTAATCACTCTTGCTTTGACTTGCTTGGATCTGGATCACAGTCTTGGGTAATGGTCCTGGGGTGTGTGACCAGTGAGCCAGAGTTTGTGGGGGCTGTAGAGAGGGTGCCCATCTAATAGCTCCAGCAGGTGCAAAAACCTCAGTGATGTGGGACATAGTTCTCTCCATTCTGGAAGCAGAGTTCTACTTTGGCAAAGAGCTCAAAAAGTCAAGTAATTGGTTGCCAATATGAGCAAGCAGAGGAAGCACAAACAGACATAGAATCTTATTTTGGGGACAAAAAGGATCAAGGCATGGAGTGGGAGGAAGACAACAAAGTCAGAACTCTTGCATCAACAGGCTCCAAGAAAAATATGAATTGGTTACAGGCCATGGAGAAACTCAGGAAGGATTTTGAAAATCAAGTAAGAAAAGTGGAGGAAAAATTGGGAAGCTAAATGAGAATGATGCAAGAAAATCATGAAAAGCAAGTCAACAGCCTGCTAAAGGAGACCCAAAAATACACTGAAGAAAATAACACCTTAAAAAATAGACTAACTCAAATGGCAAAAGAGGCCCAAAAAGCCAATGAGGAGAAGAATGCTTTAAAAAGCTAAATTTTCCAGATGGAAAAGGAATTTCAAAAACTCACCGAAGAGAATAACTCCTTCAAAATTAGATTGGAGCAATTGGAATTTAATGACTAATTTAATTTAATGACTTTATGAGAAATCAAGATAATATAAAACAGATCCAAACAAATGAAAAAATAGAAGGCAATGTGAAATATCTCACTGGAAAAACCATTGACCTGGGAAATGGATCTAGGAGAGATAATTAAAAAATTATTGGTCTACCTGAGAGCTATGATCAACAAAAGAGTCTAGACACCATCTTTCAAGAAATTATCAAGCAAAATGACCCTGAAACTCTAGAACCAGAGGGCAAAATAGAAATTGAAAGAATTCACCAATTGCCTTTTGAAAAAGATCTCAAAAAGAAAACTCCTAGGAATGTTATAGCCAAATTCCAGAATTCCCAGGTCAAAGAGAAAATGCTGCAAGCACTCAGGAAGAAACAATTTGAGTACTGTGGAAACACAATCAGTATAACACAAGACCTAGCAGCTTCTACATTAAGGGATTGAAGGGCTTGGACAATGATAATCCAGCAGTCAAAGGAGCTAAGACTAAAGCCAAGAATCACCTACCCAGCAAAACTGAGTATAATGTTACAGGGAAAAATACAACTATTCAATGAAATAGAGGACTTTCAAGCATTCTCGATGAAAAAACCTGAGCTGAACAGAAAGTTTGACTTTCAAATACAAGAAGCAAGAGAAGTATGAGATGATAAATAGGAAAAAGAATTCATAAGGAACTTATTAAAGTTGAACTATTTACATTCCTATATGGAAAAGCAATAACTGTGACTGATGATATTTTTCTCACTATGAAAATAATGGAAGAAGGGTGTGTGGTCATATGAATACATATGTGAATGTGTGTGTATATGGTTACAGTTATATATGGATAGAGGGCATAGGTTGAATTTGTTGGGAAGGGAGAATATTCAAGGGACGAAATTATGAGGTGAGAGAGGAAAGTGGCAAGAGGAGATGGGGAGAGACAGGGTAGGGTAAACTATCTCATGTAGAAGAAGCAAGGGGAAGTGGTTGCAAGGGAGGGGAAGAATAGGAAGGCAAAAAGGCAAAACCACATTCTCATTGAATTTGGTTCAGGGAGAAAATGACATACATACTAAATGGGATATCTCAACCTGCAGCAGGATAGGGGGAAGGGGGATGAGAGGAGGGATGATGGATGGGAGGGCATCCTTGGGGTGAGGGGAGGTTGGAAGTACCTACTATAGAAGAGGGACAGGATCATGTAGGGAATGGACCAGGTGGGGGGTGGGATGAGTGGGAGGAAATTATAAGCAGCCTTGTACAATATATCTACTATGGTAATGTTTTGCATAGCTAGACATGTACAACATATACTGAATTACTTATCTCCCCAGAGGGAATGGGTGACAAGGGAGGAAGGAAATGGATCTGAAATTCAAGGTCTTAAGATTAAATGTTTCAAATATATATAAATACTATTATTAATACTCTTTTGCTTGTAACTGGGAGATAAGATGTGCAGGCATTGGGACACAAAGATTCACCTTCCTCTAATGGAAAAGTCGAAGGGGGTATGGGAAAAGGTATGGGAGAGAGCAGATTGGAGGAAGCGATATCTTGTGGGACTGCTATTCTGGGAGGTTGGGTAGGGGAATAATGGGGGGGAAATGATTGTAACTCAAAATCTGGCGGAAATGAATGGTATAAAACAGAAGTTAATAAAGCATTTGTTTAAAAAAAAAGAAAAATAATAATTGTACCTCATAAGACTTTTCTCAGTATGAGGATAGCTGAATGGAATATAGATGTATATATGTATACATATGTATTATGTATGTATAGGAGGATATATGTGTATATAAATATATATGTAAGTATAGGCATTTGTACATGTATACATAGACAGAGGGCACAGGATGAGTTGAATATGAAGGGATGATATCCAAAAAATAAAATTAAGAGGTGAGAGAGGAATTTATTGGAGAAGAAGAAAGGGAGTCATAGATTAGGGTAAATTATCTCATATAAAAGAGGCAAGAGAAAACTGATACAATGGGGGGGGGGGAAGAGCATGAAGGTGAAAGGGAATGGCACAACCTGATTCTCATTGAATTTGGCCTAAGGAGGGAATAACATACATACTCAATTGGGTATCTTACCCTACAGGAAAATAGGGGGGTAGGGGATAAGAAGGGGGAGGATAGAAGGGAGGACAAATTGGGGGAGAGGTTACTTAGAAGCAAACATTTCTGAAAAGGGATAGGGTCAAAGGAGAAAATAGAATAGGTGGGGGGCAGAATAGGATGGAGGGAAATATAGTTAGTCTTTCACAATATATCTACTATGGAAATGATTTGTGTAACTACACATCTATATTTAACTGTTTATCTTCCCAGTTGGGGTGGGTGAGGAAGGAAGAAGGGAAAAAAATCTGAAACTCAAAGTTTTAAAAACAAATGTTTAAAAATTGTTTTTTTTTTTTTACATGCAACTGGGAAAAAAGATATACAGGCACTGGGGCATATAAAAACTCATCTTGCCCTGCTAGAAAGTTAGGGGGGGTGAAGGGGGAGGATATAAGAGAGAGCAGATTGGGGGAAGAGGTATTCAGTAGGCTTGCTATTTTGGGGGTGGGGGTAGTAAGGTGGGGAGAGAAAAATTGTAAGTCAAAATCTTGTGGCAATGGATGTTGAAAACTAAAAATAAATAAATTAAAATTTTTAAAAAAGATTCTGATTACACAGTATAGTGAACTCTCTCTTCAGTAACAAATCAGAGCAAAACATTTACAGAAAATCAATGTACAACATTCACAATGTAACAACGTATTATAGAAAATCAAAATACAATATTTACCATGTCACAACTCAACAACTTATCACTAAAATGGCCACATAGTTTTCACCAAAATGTTCACATAGGTTACAACAAAATACAATTATTTAGCAACTCAATCATTTAGTAACTTAATCATTCAATCATATTTAAGGAGGCTTGCCTCCTTAAGGGCCACAAAGTACAAAAGTCAAAGTTCTCCACCCATGGGGTGCAATTAAGTTACAACTTCAGCAGTCACTATTCAGTACCCTCTTAAGGGGTAGTGGAAAATACAAAAACCATCCACCCCAGGTCATAAGTAAATTTAAATTTCATCAGTCACTAAGTCAATTTCATCAGTCACTACTCAATTTCATCAGTCACTACTTAGTACACATGGAGAGGTCTTTTCATCTTGACTGGGGGCAAGCTTTCAGCTCCCATGGTTCCTCTTCCATGATCCCAGCTCCCTCCTGAATCTAACTAACTGCCACCTGAGTTCAAAGGCAGACAGCTCCCAGCTCCTTGCCCAGCTCTCCGTGCAGTTCCTGCTCCACATTGGGGCTCACAGTGTTTAGTCCATCTCAAATCCTTCAGTCTGTTCCTGGATAGACAAGGCTTAACAAACCACAAGAACATTCATACACATTAACAACATCACAACAACATTTGTACAAAGCATGGGCACCACAGTCATGCTTTCTCAGTCTTCTGCAGCTCCAGTTGGCCCTTGGAAATCCTCAGTAGCTCCAGCTGGCCCTCAGAATTCTTCAGCACCATAAGCCCTGTTCTGAAAATCAAAATCACTTTATCCAGCCTCCACGTGGCTTGCTCCAAGAAATTCTGTCTCAGTTCTCAATTCTTAATCCACTTCTCAGTTCTCAATTCTCATCTGATTCTTCAGCCAGCAGCAGCTGCCTGCCTCCATGATTTTGACTGTCCAGCTTGTGCTCTTCTTTATATATGGTATAGTTCCTCCCTGTTCTGCCCCTTCCTGTTAAATCAGCAACTTCCTCCCAAGATGTTAACTACTTCTGTGTTCTAAGTAAATTGCTTAAACAAGGTGTGTCCCTTTGACCCTTACTAAAAGGATTTGTTCTATAAAACTTGGCTGCACCCAAGGACCTAGAAGGTCACATGTGACCTTGAGGCCACAGGTTCCCCACCCCTGGTAAAGCTACTGGCTGACTTATAGTTCCTCACACAGACTACTCTCTATACAGACTACTCTCCATGCCCTTACTCTCCCCCTCACCTCCATCTCTCAATTTTCTTGTCTTTCTTCAGCCTCCAGTCTTACCTTCCTTCTTCTTTGCCTAAAAAAGTATGAAGTACCCATGAGCATGATTCTGTCCCATTCCCCTCCTGATACATTTCACACCTGCATCTCAAATGGCTACTGACTTCAGCAAAGTGTATGAAGGGAAGTTGTGATTCCTGATGAAATGTGTTTGCGTTTGGTATAACATGCAGATGCCTTGATAGCTTCCCCCATTTGTAGAACATGGCTTCATGAATTGCAACAGGGTCTAGAATTAAGTTAGTGGAATATTACTCAAAGTATTCAAATATGAAATCTATGGTCTATTCACTGTTTGTGAACCTTTATCTGACAGAACTATCTTCTCTCTGGTTTCTACTCCCATTATTTATTCTACTTAATACAGTGGCAGGCATTGTTTTATCTCTATGGAATTTAAGCAATTTGAGGATAAAGACTACTTCATTTTTCATCTTTATATTCTTTGCCGACTAACCCAGTAGGCACTTAATAAATCCTTGTTGATTGATTTACAGTGCAATCAAGTCAAAGGATATAGGGCATGGCATCCATCTACATGCTATCCCTTAAACCCTTGCTCATTTTCCTTGGGAGGTCCTGGGGGATAATGGGAGAATTCCTCAGTCACTTGCATGCCAGCTCATGGAAAGAAGTATGTGTACATCAGGGTTACTATCTCTAGAGTAAGGAATTTAAGGGAAAAACAGAGAGAGAGAAATAGTTCTCCTATTCCCAGTATCACCCCCTCACTCCCATTCCTCTCTGACTGAATTCACATTCAGCTGGAGTCTTAGAACTTTGTATCCTCTCTTGTCATTGTTCCCGCCCTGTCCTTGCCTCAGGATCACACTCTCCTCTGCAGTGCTGGTCTCCAGCAGTCTCAATAACCAGTAAATAGTAGAATCATTTTCTTAGTAGCAGCAGTTGCCACAGTGACTCCTCACACCACAGTCTAAACTGCTCCTGACTACCTTACAGAAGACTTAAACCCAGAATAACAACTCAGTGCCTGATCACCTGCAGAATGAATAAGTCTAGACCTCAAGGGCAGCAAAAGGGAGAGGCAGACAGACAACTCTATAACTACACACAGTGTATAGATTGGCACTTCCTATCCCAGAGACCCCTGAGGACAGTACAGTTCCCCATTCTCTCTCTTCCAATCAATTTATCTATTAATAAATGAGAATTCATTAAGTTCCTACTGTTTTCTAGTAAGGTGAATAGAAAAAAAATTACAGAAAAAGGGCAATGGAGGAATATCTCTGTTAGTGCTGCCTTTCCTTAACTGAGGCTAGAAATAGAATATCCTTGATGAAATAAGAAATGATCAAAGTAAGGAATTATATATTAAAATCACATAAGTATACTTCAGTACCAAAATCACTTGTTCTTTTGTACAGTTCCCTGTTGGGGTATAACAGAATGTTGAGGGGGGAATCACAAAGAGACCTTAAATGAAGTCTGAAAGGCTGATGGGGCTATACTGTGGAGATACAAAGACAAAAGTGAGGCATTTTGCCTCAAGGAGATTACATTCTAAGAGGGGTTGACAAATGCACACATAGGTAAATATGAGGTGATTGTGGTGGTGGTGGGGTGCTAGCAAGTGTTATTGTTGAGTTTTTTCAGTCCTATCTGACTCTCCATCAACCCATTTCAGATTTTCTTGGCAAAGATACTAGAGTAATTTGCCATTTCCTTCTCCAGCTCATTTTACAGATGAGAAAACTGAGACAAATGGGTTAAGGTAATACAGCTAGTAAGTGTCTGAGGCCAGATTTGAACTCAGAAAGATGAATCTTCTTGACTCCAGGCCAGGAGCTCTATCCACTGTGCCATCTAACTGTCCTAGCATTGGAGGAGCTGGTTCTTAAGTTGAGTCTTAGAGAAAACAAGGCATTCTAAGAGCCAGAAGTAAGGAAGGAGTGCATTACAGGTATGGTGGCCAGCCTGTAGAAAAGTATGAAGTGTTACATATGAGAGATAGCAAAAAAAATCAATTCATGTGAAGAAAAGTAATGTATAATAAGGCTAGAAAGGTAAATTGTGGCCAGGTTTTGAAGGGCTTTGAATGCCAAACACAGGAAAGCATATTTTTTCTTCTAGATGTTCTAAAGCTAATGATGCTAGAGAAAGAAATGGCAAACCATTCCAGTATCTTTGCCAAGAAAACCCCAAATGAGATCATAAGGAGTTGGACATGACTGAAATGACTGCATGGCAACAATTGAGAAGGGGAATGATACATTTGGATTTACACTTTAGGGAAATCTCTTTGGCAACTCTTTGTGGGCCAGATTGGAAACTTGAGGAAAGGAGAGAAATTAAGAGACTATCTCAATAGTTCATTTGAGAAATTATGAGGATATAAACTAGTGCCATGAGCATGGGGGTGGGGAGAAAGGGATGGACCTACAGTGAATAAAGACAGTCTCACTTCCTGCTGTCTCATAAAAATTCTAAGGACTCTCAATTTCCAGTAGAGATGAATTGGTAATACAGAAACACCAACAAAGTGCATGTAGGGATATAGCTCTGTAAAAGTGTAGAGTACATGGAAGTAAGTAATATAACAAAAGGTCAAAGAAATAAAGTGATATCTGCTTGTGAAGAGCCTTGAATGCCAAGCAAAGAACTTTTAATACTATTTCAAAGGGATGTTTTTGAGCATTGTAATGATGTGAACAGAGAAGGTAAGTCAACTGTATAGAAGTGATACTTGAAGTCATGTGAGTGAATATGATTGCCAAGAAAAAAATATGAAGAGAGATGAGAAAATGGTGGAGAGAGTTTTGGAATTTTTATCTTAAAAAGTGAGGAACAGGATAAGGTATAGTCAAAGGGAGCAAAGAAATAGGAGAAGAAGGAAAAGTAGGAGAATATGGTTTCTTGAATAGGAAAAGGAGGGGGAGGATAGGCAACTGTCAAATGCAGCCAACAGTAATTTGGGAAAACAGATGAAACACTAACTTGTTTTTAGATTTTTGCAAGATCCTTTTGTCTAATACATGCAGAATAGTTAAAATCTCTATCTCTGGATGATTAAGTGAAGACCACCCTCTATACTCTATCATGCCCAACTGGGAAACACAAAATACATTCCTAAAGGAATAATAAATCAATGAAAAGAAGTTTAATTTGTTTTCCTGTTAATTATCCAGGGAGTTATACTCAATAATGGACATGGCAATAAATTCCACTTTTTGACTCCCAGTTTCTTCAGCCAGAAATTATACAGTGATGAACTGCATACATATTATTTATTTTGAACATTTATTTAAATAGGAAAGTCTAAAATCCTAGTTTCTGAAATGGTCACTACATTTTTATACAAGTTTCAACAAGCCTAATGTGAGGCAGAGTGAAAGTAATGTTTTTATATTGAAGTCACATGTAAGATTTATTGAAGTGAAAAAGGAGCATTTAATGAATGATTTTGTATTCATTGTGCATATCAAATTATGAGAAAATGAATATTATTGCTGAAATTGATCAGAAAGTGATGAAATGAAGTGATTTTAATGTGACATAAAATATAGTTAGTAACAAAATGTGACTTCCATTCTTAACTCCTGTAATTGCATTTCTACACTGACATATGTATATAGATGAATGTATGTTTGTATATGTATATATAGCAATATGTAATGTAAATTTAATTAATTATGAATATAAATAGCAAACCTTTCCAGATCATTATTATATTTTCTGAGTACCCACTGGGTGCAATACTCTTGATTAAAATGAACATTTTAATCATTTGGCAGGGGGACTTATAGTAATTTATATTTCAGTAAGCACTCACTTATGATTGGATTCTATAATGACCTCCGTTTCTGGCATGCTTAGAAGTAAAAACTTAAGAGGGTCATTATAGCATTAAGCAACATAAGCCAAGGAAAAGAAAGTACTCTAAAAGAAATGAACTAGAACTCATTGTTAACTTAACTTCTAATATTACTTTCTAATGTTTACTGACATTACTAAACATTATTATTAATGTTAATAATAAAGAAGAGGTAATCTATTTTCAGAATAGTCATTATTCTTTCCAAAGTAAACCTAATAGTGAATGATAGTGTATTATTATTAAAAAAATGTTTTCAAAGCTCCAGTGGAGCACAGGGTTGATCTTCCTTCCTTTTGATTGCTTGCTGACTCTAAATTTAGCTGCCAAGACACCTGAAAAAAGAAGAGGAAAATATGAGAGGATATGAAGGTGAATAAAAGAAGACAGAGAGGAAATTTTATTTCCTTAATTAACTTTTTAAAAATTCATAAAGAACACATGCTCTAAAATAAAGAAAGGGCAGCCAGGTGAATCTGGAATGGTGTTATTATTTTACTTAATAGCGTAATAAATCTACCTGAATAAGAACATATTAAACTCTAGGAAGATTGAATTAGCCATGACTATAAGTTTAGACTCATAAGCCCTGGGCCTAAGGGAAATTAGGGCAGCTATGCTAAGAATTAGCAGTAGGCTCAAAGGAACTGAGCATTCTGTTATAAAGAACAACTGAAGTAATACAGTTTGCATACTTTAAAGCACCATAAAAATATTAGTGCTTATCATCATTATCACCATTCTGCTTCCTCCATAGTTCATTTCATACAACTTTTATAACACAAGTGTCTATGACTATATGTATATATTCACACTGGATTTTCATTTTTTTTCTTTTTCAGTGTTTCTTTTATTTTCTTCTCTTTTTTACTTCTAAAGCCAATTTAGTTCACTGAAGCATTTGATTTAGAGCTAGGTGAGACCTTAGAGATAATTTAATTCAACCCCTCATCTTACAGATGAGGAAACTGAGGCCCATAGGATGGCTGATTTAAGATCACCTAGTTAATAACAGATGTAGTGTGAACCCAGATCCTCCCACTTCAAGTTCAGTGCTCTTTGTATAACATCACTTTTTTTTAAACTTTAGAAGTACTTCCTGGATTCTTAGTTTGGACTTGCCACTATTCGTTGAAAACTATAGTGATTTCCTCATATGATAATTATAGAAAGATCACAGTATCAAAAATATCAGAAGACTTCAAAGGCCATATATTTCAACCTTTGACCTAAGAAGAATTTTTTCTATATCATAGCCGGTATGTAATCACCAGTCTTTGTTTGAAGTGCTTAAGAGAGAAGGAAACACTATTCCTTGAGACAGCTCATAGTCCATTATTGAAATATGACCATTTGCAACTTCTTTCTCTCTCTGCTAGTTCTGCCCTCTGGAGCCAAACAGAGTAAATCTCATTCTTCTTTCCTATGAAAGCCTTTCAGATACTTGAATCACACCTTTCATGAGTCTTCTTCTCTTTAGGATAAATATCCTCATTTCCTTTAACCAGTTTTTTATATAGAATAAAGTCAACATCATTTTGCTTGTGATTCTTTGATTATTCTCCAGTTTATTCATATCTTTCCAGAACTGAACACAATATACCAGATAATGTCCTACCAGGACACAGTAGAATATAAATTTCACCTCCCTAGATGATGATGTTATGCCACCATTAATTTGTCCTGAAATTTTTTGGCTGTTATTCTGTACTAATGTATTATATTGGACATTGAGCACTCAATCCACTAAACTTCCATAACCGTGTTTGATGAATTGTTGTCTAGCCATACTTTTTCATCTTCTTTTTGGGAAGTTGATTTTTTGAATCCTACTAAGACTTTACATTTATCTCCATCAGATATCATCAGACTGTGTCTGCCTCTGAAGATCAGCTTACATACATGTGGCTATGCTCATCACTAGTAGACTGACCACTTGCTGGTAAATTCTTTGGCTGTGGCAAGCTATGAAATCAAGAAATATACAAAATAGCTCCCAATCTATTGCTTCTGTATGATGGTGTCAGGATGACAGACAAAAGGACAGAAGATGCTAAGAATTGCACAGTTATTTGACAACCTATGTCTTTAACTTAATTGCTGATAATCTAAATATAAGCTCTTTGTCCAATGAGCAATGAAGTGAGCATTTTACTGCAAGAACTGAATTGTATCAATATGGATATAGTCACTATATAAAAAAGAGGAAGTTGGCAATAAATAGAAGGATGGTTCACGGTTTCTCCTTGGAGAGGCAAATAAAAGAGCTGGCAGAATAGGTTTTATTTGTCTTCAAAGAAAAAATGAAATATCTTATAGGATATTTGATCATCTTGCATCAGAGGCTTATGATAGGTATTTGTAAAAAGGTCACTATGAAAATAATCTCAATTTACATGCCAATTTCTCTGTTAGAAGATAAAGAGGTAGGGAAATTCTACAAAGAACTTGATAAAAACCTCTAAATGAAATCAACATATGCTTTGATTTAATTTGGAAATGGTGGAAAGAGGCTGAAAATAGTCTGGGAAGGCAAACAATATGTTGGAAAATATGGTATGGGATTAAGGTATAAGGGAGGCCAATGACTTATATACTATAAAAACATCTCAAGCCTATAATCACCAACACTTCCTTTTTATAAAAGAATAAGGAGAGCTTTGAATAACATCTCAAAAAATAAAGTCGATCTTGTTTTAATAGGCAGGAAAAGACTCCTTACTAATGTGGGAGTCATTCCTGAATCAGCTATCTATGTATAGTTAGACTGTTGTCTTATTACAAGCAAAGATTAAAATTAGTGTGAATCTAGAAGAATAAGAATGAGAAAAAATACACAAATATTCAAATACATATGCAATTTCACCTGGGTGGATGTTTCCTCCAAAAATGTAAATTATGATCCACTCATGATGCCCTATCCTGTGTAATTTTTCTTTGTGTCTCCCTATGAGAAACTTTATCAGGTTCACAGATTATGCCTGGACCCGTCTTCATTTTTTCTTGACATTGCAAAGATACCAAGAAAACACCTAGGCTGACCAGTGGTTATGTCTTTCATTCACTGTGACTAGTTCCTCTTCTTTTTTTCCATTATACATTTCATTGATAACATCTTTGACTCTAGTTCTTCCCAGATTCTTTTTCTGTTACAACCTGCTCATACTCATTATGTACCTCTCCACTGACTTCTGGATTATACTAATTTTTAATTCTATGGAGTCTGTGGTGTTCCATGATTCACAATCATATGCCAATAAGAGAATATTATTTATTATTATTATTATTGTTGAAAAATAGGCCTTTGTTTCAGGGAAAAGTTTGAAGTTATAAAAAGAGCATTGCAATTTCCCCAAAATAACCCAGTCCATATTCCTCCTCTTGTTTAATTGTGGGTCCAATTAATTGCACATTTACAATGTCTGTGCAAGATGTATCTATACTCCATACTTATTAATGAGCTCTATGGATAATCCATATAATTGGATATCATTACCAGGAAAGTATGATATATAATCAAAACAATATCAACCTGACCTGTTTAAAGAAGTTCTTCATGCAAAAAATTATGAAATGGTTGGAGGGAAGGAAATCAACACTAACTAATAATTTCATATACATGCTTAGTCAATGTAAATCAATAGCCTTAATAAAAAACAAGCAACCCCTCCCCCCCCAATCTAGAAGGAATTTTAAGTCAGTAAACATTTCATCAATTTTCCAAGGGAAGAAACATGGCAGTCAAATATAATACTCATTTAGAATATAAACTTGTTCATAAAACTTCATGGAAAAGGGATGTTGGAAGAGTATGTGTTATATTGCTTCCTATAACAACAGGAAGTAGTGGAAGAAAAAAAAGTTTAAGTAAAGCTTCACAAAACCTTTGTGGAATCCTTGTAAGGGTGATTGAACAAAAGAAGAGGGAGGTCAAGAAGCAGAAGAAAGATGGAAAATATCTGCAAACATCTCAGCAATGTTTGCCATTGCAGATGGTGATGTCATCACATTTGGATTCTTTGATCATAAACCTGGATGTGTTTATATAAAAAGAGAAAATGAGAGAAAATTTGATTAAAAGAAGGCTTGGAGTAAATTCACTTGGGCAGGGCCTGTATATCTATTTTGGGGTCCCAGAACCCCTAAGCTTCAGCAGCGTTTAAAACTCTAAGTTGTCCATCTTTGTCCATAAAATTGCCAGAAGTAGGGGAAAGACATGGAGGGAGATGATGAACTGGAAAATCACTCTCTCTGCTGACTGTTGTTGCTGAAATGATTTTCAGATGTGTCTGACTTTTCATGACCTGAGTTTCTTAGCAAAAATGTTAGAATAGCTTGTCATTTCCTTCTCCAACTTATTTTACAGATGAGGAAACTGGGCCAAACAAGATTAATTCATTTTCCCAAGGTCACACAGCTAGTAAGTATCTGAGGTCAGATCTGAACTCAGGAAAAAGAGTCTTCCTGACTTCAGGTTCAGCACTCTAGACACTCTATCCACTATTTGCCCTTTGGTATATAAATGAGCTACTTAAAGTTTAACACCTTTTGTTAGGTGGAAAAAGATCTACTCACAATCCTAATAGAGTGTCTCCTAACATCTCCCTTGAGATCTTGAGCAAATTTGCCAAAGTCTGAAAAAGACAGATTTAAATATGTTTAGAAAGAGAAATATTTCGATTATACTCTACCCTGACAAATACACATCTACAGTATTAGAAGCACCATATTTTAGGAAGAACAGAAACAAGTTGGAATGAATCCAAAGGAAGAAAAATAAGAGACTGATGGGGATGCACAGGGAACTCACCAACCAAACTAGAGTTTGAACAAGATTAGGATAGAATATAGAAGCAAAGGTAGGTCACAAAATGTATATGAAAGTGTGACAAAATCCTGTAAAACAGAATCAGCCGTATTGAAGTTCAGAAAGAGCAAGGGGGGGCTGAGTCAAGATGGAGGAGTAGAAACAGCATGGAGCTCCAGCCCACACCACTTCAAAATTATGTAAAAGGGGGATTATGAACAACCTCTGGAGCTCCAGAACCCACAAAATTACACAGAGAAGCTAGCCTCCCACTGAGGGCAGCCTGGCAGTCCAGCAGGGAGCGGCCAGTGCAGCACTCTGGGAGCTGAGCCCAGGCCCACAGGAGTCCAGGTTTTAGCCCGAGGGCAGCCAGACCAGCAGCTGGCTTGAGGGACCCCAGAACATCAGCAGTTGTGGAGTTCCCAGAATTATCAACACATAGATGCCTAGGACAAAGTGAGAGGTTAGTGCCCTATGGACTTTGGGACTGGTTGGGAGAATGCGGCAGCTTCTTCCCCTGGGGTCCAAAAGCTGCTGAGGAGCCAGGGTAGCCTGCACAACATTGCCGCATTGCAGCTTCAGCTCTTGGCCTGCGAACTGTAGGGGGATCCAGCAATCAGTCTTGGGGGTAAACGCTCTTGCTTTACCCTTCTTGGATATGGATTGTGGTATGGGCTGGAGGTCTTGGGGTGTGTGACCAGCTTGCCAGAGTGTGTGGAGGCTTCACAGAGGCCACCCAAATAATACCTCCAGAAGTTGAGAAAACCCCAATGTTTGGGACAGAAGTTCCCCTGGCTGGTGGCAAAGTCCTACTGTGGCAACAAGCCCAAAAGTCAAGTAATTAAGTGGCAACATGCCTAGGCAAAGGAAACAAAATAAATAGAAAAATGCAACATTAGACTCCTATTTTGGGGGAAAAGAGGATCAAAGCATGACTGTGAGGTCAGAAATCCTGCACCAAAAGATCCACATGAAAATACAAGCTGGCTACAGGCCATAGAGGACCTTAAGAAACAGATAAGAGAAGTGGGGTAAAAATTGGGAAGAGAAATGAGAAAGATGCAAGAAAAGTATGAAATGAGTGTCAACAGCCTGACTGAGGAAAATAACACCTTAAAAAATAGACTAACTCAAATGGCAAAAGAGGCTCAAAAAGTCAATGAGGAGAAGAATGCCTTAAAAAGGTGACTTTGCCAGATGGAAAAAGAATCTCATAAGCTCACTGAGGAGAATCATTCCTTCAGAATTAGACTGGAACAAATGGAAGCTAGTGACTTTATGAGAAATCAAGATGCTATTAAGTAGATCCAAACAAATGAAAGAATAGAAGGCAATATGAAATATCTCATGGGAAAAACCACTGACCTGGAAAATAGATACAGGAGAGACAATCTAAAAATTATTGGACTACCTGAAAACCATGATCAAATAATGAATCTAGAAACCATCCTTCAAGAAATTCTCAAGGAAAATTGTCCTGATGTTTTAGACCCAGAGGGCAAAATAGAGTTTGAAAGAATCCACCAATCACCTCCTGAAAAAGATCCCCAAAAGAAAACTCCTAGGAATATTGTAGCCCCGTTCCAGAATTCCTAAATTAAGGAGAGAATATTATAAGCAGCCATGAAGAAACAATTTCAATGTTGTGGAAACACAATCAGGATAACACAGGATCTAGCAGCTTCTACCCTGAGGGATCGAAGGCCATGGAATATGATATTCCACAGGTCAAAGGACCTGGGATTAAAACCAAGAATCACCTACCCAGCAAACTTGAGTATCATGTTTCAGGGGAAAATATGGTCATTCAGTGAAATAGATGACTTTCAAGCATTCTTGAGGAAAAATCCAGAGTTGAATAGAAAATTTGACATTCAGATACAGGAAGCAAGGGATGCTTGAGAAGGTAAACAAGGAAAAGAAATCACTATAAACTTATCAAAGTTGAACTATTTACATTCCTACAGGGAAAAACAATAACTGTAACTGATGAAACTTTTGTCATTATGAAAATAGTTGAAGAAGGGTATATGGGTATATGAATGCATATGTGAATGTGTGTATATATCTTTTCAGGTATACATAGATAGAGGACACAGGTCGAATTTAATAGGAAGGGATGACACTTAAAAGGTGAGGTTAAGAAGTGAGAGAGCAATGTGGTGAGGGGGAATAGGGAGAGACAGTGGGGTGAACTGTCTTGTGTGGAGTAGGCAGGGGAAGGTGGTTGCAGAGGAGGGGAGGAACAGGAAGGCAAAAAAGCAGAACCTTATTCTCATTGAATTTGGACCAGGGAGAGAATGGCTTGCATACTAAATAGGGTGTACAGGAGTGTGGGGGGAAGGGGGATTGGGGAAGGTGGTGGAGGGGAGGGTGGGCTGGGGGGAGGGAAGTTGGAAGTACTCACTTTTGAAAATGGACAGGATCAAGGTGGGGAGTGGACCAGATGGAAGGTGGGATGGGAGGGAGGGAAAATAGTCAGTCTTTTACAATATACCTACTATAGTAATGTTTTGCATAGCTACACATGTACAGCATATACTGAGTTGCTTATCTTCCTTTTAAAATCAAATTTAAAAAATATATAAATACTATGATTAATACTATTTTACATATAATTGGGAGATTAGATATGCAGGCAAGGGGGCTTGGGGATTCACCTCACCCTACTGGAAAAGTCGAAGGGGGTATGGAAGAAGAGATGGGAGAGAGCAGATTGGTTGAGGGATATCCTGTATGACTGTTATTCTGGGATGGTGGGTAGGGGGAAAATGGGGAATAAATTGTAACTCAAAATCTGACAGAAATGAATGATGTAAACCAGAAGTTAATAAAGCATTTGGGGAAAAAATAAAGAAGAAGAAAGAGCTAGGGTGCTAGCAAGGGTAACTAAGGACAATTTTTTTTAAAAAAGGTTCTTTTTTTTTTTAGCTATATTTGGATAAGAGGTAGAATGAAAGAAGGGATAGGAACTTTGCTGAACATAGATAGCACAATGATGCCTAACAATAAAAAAAGACAGAGCTCCTCACCACCTGTGAGCAGGTATGCCCCAAAGCTCTACAGCACCTCCACATCTCTGGATTTACTTCTAGCTTAATCCCTGAAGCCATCAACCTGTGAAGCAATTGCTTCTGGTGCTACTGCCCTGTTGCATCAGCAGCCCCAGCTACTGACAACTCAGAAAGAGTTTTCAGTACCTAAGTTCTTGGCACTGTCAAATGGTTCAGTATCAGAAACAGAGAGGATTGTATCAGTGGAAATGACCATTAAGGAATATCCGTGACCATTTTCTTTGCCCCTAGGGACCACAGGATCTTTCTATGTTCCTTATAGTTAAAATCTCCCATCTCTACTGTTGTATCAACATAAACCTACCTAGTTATCTTAGAATTTACTTATTGGATTTCTTTCTCAAAGACTACTCTTTAAACCCAATTCACTCTGGATCTCCTTGATTGGACAACAATCTAGGTGTTCTCTTACTACTTGGTCCCTGACCAAGCACAATTTACTTTTGGGACCCTCCTATCTCAGAGGGAATGTAAATAGAAATTTTTTTTCTTTTGACCAACAAGCCTAAGGGTCCTTCCCCTCCCAGTTTGATTTTCTTTTTTATTTAAAGTGCCATCCCTTGAATCACTTCTTCAACAGGTCTATTCACTGAATGGGCATTGACTCACTCAAAGTGAGAACTTGGAAAGACTTTAGCTTAAAAAGGCCAAGGTCTCCCACTGTGTCCTGGGCCATCTCCAATCACCCTGATCTATATCTGGCCACTGCACCCAAATAACTTTGGAGGAGAAAGTGAGGCTGGTGACTTTGCACAGCCCTTCCTCACTCAAATTCAATTGATTGCAAGTCATTTCATCATCTCCCTGATGTCATGGTCCTCTTTGAGAATGAATGACAAATAGAAATTTGTTATTCATAAATTAAAAACTAATTTAATACTTCTGTTGCTTCTATTTTCTCTGCCAAGAAGACTGGCATTTGCCCTGGAAATGACAGAATGAAAAAGCCTAACAGGTAGCTGATATAAAATATGGGTAAGGCTTGCTGAATGTATATCATAAATAACTGGAGCCCCTACAACTAGGGAAGCTGAGGCTAGTAGATCCCTAAAATCAGGAGTTCTGAGCTACAGTAGTGCTAAAATCAATTTAAGTCTGACATCAAAATGATGAGCTCATGGAACAAGAGGTTGTCAGGCTGCCTAAGGAAGGGTGAATTGGTTCAAGTCAGAAAAGGAGCATGTCAAAGTTTTCATGCTGATCAGCAGCGAATGGCTGCTCTATTTTCACCTAGGGTGCAATAAGAAGACTGCCTCAAAGAAGTAAAAGGCAACAACAACAACAACAACAACAAAAAAAAAACCACCTGGAAACTGAATAAAGCAGTTAGTAGTAAGAGAGCACCTAGATGCCCTTGATGAATTGAATTTATCTAACCCAGATGAAATATTATACCTTCTAGGATACTGCAAAGAAATTGTAGATGTGATTGTTCAGTCACTGCCATTATTTTAAAAGTCCATGGAAAATGGTAGAAATAGGACAATATTGGACCAACGCATATGGCACAATTTTCAAAAATAGTGAATAGGAAATAGACCCTTCAAATTAGTGAGCTTGATTTCAATTTCATCAAAAATTCTAGAATAGACCATTAAAGAGATGGTTGCTGAACATTTAGTGAACACAGCGATTACAAAGAGTCAGTATAGTTTTGTCAAAAACAAGTCCTGCCCCACTTTCCTTATTTCCATTCTTAGCAGGCTTAGTAAAGTGGTAGATCAGGGGAATGTTGTGGATATTGTCTGCATAGATCATAATAAAGCTTTTTCATGAAGTATCTCAAACTCTTCTTGTGGAGAAGATGGAGAGAGATATAGATTACCAATAATACAATTAGATAAATTTAGAATGGTGAATGGTTGGCCTTAAAGAGAATGAATTAATGGTTCATTAGCAGTATGTAGTAGGTGCCCAGTGAAGTACCCCAGGAATTTGTGTTTAGTTCTGTTTGGCTGGACAACTCCTTGAGAGTAGAGATTGTTTCATTATTTGCATTTGTATTCTCAGTACCTAGCACAATGCACATAGT
Organism: Gymnobelideus leadbeateri; assembly: GCA_011680675.1. Lineage (NCBI taxonomy): Eukaryota > Metazoa > Chordata > Mammalia > Diprotodontia > Petauridae > Gymnobelideus > Gymnobelideus leadbeateri. The sequence continues at coordinate 671,740 of WOXC01011766.1, read as the reverse complement.
AAGCTTTTAATAATGTTTATTGATTAATTGATTGTCATTGGCTTTTCTAAAGACATGTCTAATTTGTAAATGACACTAATCTGGAAGGGATAGTTAACATATTGAATGACAGTCAAAATCTAAAAAGATCTTTTAGGCTAAATCATTGGGTTAAATCAAATAAGATGAAATTCAACAGGGATAAATATAAAGTTTTATGCTTGGGTTTAAAAAATCAATTATCACAAGCACAAAATAGACAAGAAATGATTTGAGGGTTTGTATAAAAGAGATCTGGGGTGTACTGTAAACCCAATGAGTCAGAAGTGTGTTTGGCAGCCAAAAAACTAATATCTCAGACTGGACTGAAAGACACAGCTTCCAAGAATAATGAGGTAATAGTCCCATTGTACTCTGGTCAAACCTCCTCTATAATGTGTTAATTCTGGGCAGCACAGTTTAAGTAACTTATCAAAAGCAAGATCCCTTGGAGAGACAGGAGGCAGAATGTGTCAGGTTAAGTCAAACACCCCCTTGACCAGCGCTTCTAATTAGACCTCGGTGGAGATACTACAGAACCCTAAGCCTAAAAGCCCTGGAATTAAAAATTCCAGCCCTCACTTTGAATCATTGGCCCTACATCCTCCACAGCTGTTATCCAGGGAAGCAACCCCTGTGGAGAGGTTTCCTAGAGGCAGGTCTCATGGATCTCACTTAGTTCTACTTTCATTTTGTTGTTCAATTGTCTGACTCTTTAGAGTTCTTGTGGAAAAGATACTAGAATGATTTGTCATTTCCTTCTCTTGCTCATTTTACAGGTGAGGAACTGAGGCAAATAGGATTAAGTGACTTGCCCAGGGTCACATAGCTAGTAAGTATCTGTAATGGAAATGCAAATTTAAAGATCTTCCCTGCCCCTAGGCCCTTTGATAGGCTTAAGAGACTCTGAGAACCTTCCTTGATTTGAAAATATGTGGTCACATGGAGCCTGTGGCAGGGGCTTGGTTTTCAGGAATGCCCACACCTTGATGCTGTGTGATTGGGCAGTGGGTCAAGAGGGTGGTTACATTCTCTGACCAAGAAGAAGGCTATATAATCCCTGATGTGAGGCTTTGCTTTGGGGCTCACTTTGAGAAGTGTTGTATGATTTGACCAGATGACACTCTGGGCAGCCATTGAGAGCCCCATGGCTTTGAAAACCCAGATGTTGATGCTTCCTTCTCTGGTAACTGTGATTTGGTATGGATGTAATGGTTGGACAGTTTGGAAGCCTGTCTGCTTGATCTGTTTCTCTGTCTTGTAACTTCTATCTGTAATCCCTGAAGTTCAGGGTGCTGACCTTTTTCCCCTGAACTAGGGAAATGATACATCTTTGATTGATTAAAGTAAGCTTGTTAACCCATTTTGAGTTGCTTCCCTTTAGAAAAACAGATCTAAGAATCTGTGTTGGCAGCCACCTTGGGGATGGTGCTTACTGCTACAAATGTAATGCCATGCACAGAAGCTTTCCAGAAGAATGTTACTGTGAACAGCTTTTAAGGTTCTGATTACACAGTATAGTGATTGCTCTATTCCATAACAAAAGTAAAACATCCCCAGAAAATCAAGGTATAGCATTCACAATATTACAATTTATCACAGAAAATCACAATATAATATTCACAACATTTTCTGAAAGTAAAATAGTCACTCTTAAGTTAACTCAATCAGTCACTTATCAGTAGTCTCAAAGTACATAGTCCAAGTCTTCCATTCTTGTGGCAAAGTCTTGATCAACTCAGTCACTTATCAGTAATAATATCTCAGTATCATACACAAAACCCTACTTGTTCATCAATCAATTACTAAGAATCATACACAAAAACCCTCCACCCCTCAGGTCACTAGTAAACTATAATTCCATAATTACTCAGTATCCAAGAAGAGGTCTTTTCATCTTGACTTGGGGCCTGTTCTCAGATTCCCTGGATCCCCTTCCATGGTCCCAGAATCTACCTGGATTCACCAGACTATCACCTGGGTTCAATGGCAGATAGCTTCCGGTTCCCTGACCAGCTCTCTGGGTAGGTCCTGCTCCACACTGAAGTTCACAGGGTCTGCTCCATGTCAGATCCTTTACTATTGCTGCTCCAGGTAATTCAAGACTCAACCAAGCCACAGACAAAGTCTCAGCATCCCAGTCATGCTTCCTCAGTCACCTGGGCTGCTGGGCTCCCGGCTTCCATCCAGAAGAAGCTCCATGACCACAAGCTCCCAGGAAATCCTGACTCAGTTCTCCATTCTTCTGTAGCTGCTCCGCCACCAGATCTTAGTCTTAAGAAAATTCTGACTGTGCCTCTCTGGGGCTTTTCTTATATATACACAGCATTAGCTACTTCCTGTTATTTTAGCAACAGGACACAGGAGTTCATACCTTCTGTTTCCTCAATAGAGGCTTGATCAGTTACTAAGTGCTAAGTACCTGCTACTTTTGCCAACACAAAGGGATCTTCAAATTCAAAATTACATTATCATTATGGTATCTGAGAGAAGATTTGAATTCCTGACCCCAAGTCCAATACTCTAACCACTCATCTGCCTAGCTGCCACTTTCTCCTTTCATAGCATTTCTCAAATACACCTCCACACCCCCATCCTCACCCCCCTGTCTTTTCTTCCCTGACACTGCCTTGACCCTAATGCAGGTCCTCATCACCTCGTGTCTGAACTATTGCATAACAGGCTGATTGGTATCCCTGTCTCCAGTCTTCGCCCACTCTAGACCTTTTCCACAAAGCTGTCCAATCGATCTTCCTAAAGCATAAATCTGACCTCGACACCCTTCTATTTGATAAACTCCAGGGGCTCCCTGTTACCACTAGGAATGTAATAATCCTCTATTTGACTTCTAAAATCCTTCATAACCTGGCCTCCTCTTACATTTCCAGTCTCCTAATCTTATATCGCACTACCCTCCACACTGGTTTCCTTGCTGCTCCTAGAACAAGTCACTCCATTTTTGACTGGGTATTTTCACTGTACATCATACATTTCTGGAATTCTCTTTCTCATCATTTCAACTTCTCGCTTCTTTATTTCCTTCAAGTCTCAGCCAAAATCCCACCTTCAGCAGAGAGACTTTCCCTGTCCTCTTCAATCTTAGTGCCTTTCCCCTGAAATTCTCGCTAGTTTATGCGGTACATACCTTATTTGTACAAGGTTGTTTGCATGCTGTCTCTCCCATTATATGTTTTAGCTCCATGAGATCAGGGACTGTTTTTAATTTGTTCCTTTACTTTTTGTATACCCAGCACTTAGCACAGCTCCTGGCTCATAGGAGGTATCAACAAACACTTGATGATTGATTCGTTCATCATCCATTCATTAATTCATTCATAAGTTGTAAAATATCAGAAGAGGGCAGCCAGGATGGTTAAGATTTTGACTCCATTTCCTCTGAGGACTGGCTGGTAGAACTGATTGACCTGGAGAAGAGAAGATTCAGAGTGGTCATTATAGCTGTGTTCAGTTATTTGAAGATCTGTCATGTGGAGGAGGACCTGTACTTTTTTTTGGCCCCAGATTGCAGAAGCAGGTGCAAAAGGCTAAAGTTGCAAAGATATCAATTTAAGCTTGATATAGGAAAATGAAAACAAGCAACCAAATGAACTTCCTGACAATTAGATCTGCCCAAAATTTAATCAAGCTGCTTCAAGAAGTGGTGGCTTCCCTCACCTTGGAAATTTTAGATGCTAGATGAGCACCTGTCTGGCATATTTTTGTTAGGACTGGATAGCCACTAAGGTCAGTATGTTAACCAAGCATTTATTAAATAAGTTCTTACAATCTACGAGGTTCTGTGCCAGGTACTGAGGGTATAAGGAAATGAACGAAACAAATCTTGACCCTAAAGACATTACATTTTTAACAATGCTGGCAACATATACACATATAGGTATATACAACTCTCAAATTATGTTATTCTGTGGCAAGTCAGTTCATGGAGGTGGAGGGAGGGATGTGTGGTCTTAAATTCATTCCAAGCAAGGTTTGGTTGAATGAAATAGGGTTGTTTTGTATAGAGAAAAGAAGATGTATGGAGAGCATAATCTGCTTGTTCTATTTGGCTAGAGAAGGCAGAGGAAAAAACAATGGATGAAACTCAAAAATGATGCATATTATTGGCTTCTGTGGAAAAAGGAAGTATGGAAGGAAGATAGGAAGGAAGGAGGGAAGGAAGGAAGGTAAAGGAAGGAAAGAAGGAAAAGAAAGGGAAGAAGGAAAAAAGGAAGAAGGGAAGGGAAGAAAGAAGAGGGAAGGAAAGAAGAAACAAAAGAAGAAAGAGCTAAGTAGGAGAAAAAATCAAGCAAACAAGAAAGAAAAAGACAGAAAAAATAAAGGACAGTAGGAAAGAAAGAGAAATAAAAAAGAAACAAAGGAATGAAGAAAGAAAAAAGGAAAGAAGGAAGGAAGGAAGGAAGGAAGGAAGGAAGGAAGGAAGGAAGGAAGGAAGGAAGGAAGGAAGGAAGAAAACAATCAGGCAATTAGAATCAAATATGGTGCCTTAGGAGTCAAGGAATTCCTTAGCACTAGAGAAACTAAAGCAAAAAAATGGATGCTTGATCTTCAGGAACATTGTAGAAGGATTTTATGCTTCTGTTCTGAATTGAACTGGATTACCTCCAAGACTCCAAGGAGAAGTTGAGTGGAAAGATGCTTCTATTTGTTGGAACCCAATTAGGTAAATATTGTCATTTTTAAACACTAATTATATGGACAGAATGAGGACTAGGTTTGAAGTCTTCTTAAAGTCCTATATCCTTGAAAAGTTTAATGACAGCCTCTCTGTCTTTCTGTCTGTCTGTCTGTCTCTCAGAAAGCACAATAAGCATTCTAGGAAAATCACCTTAGAATCTTGAACATAAAGGTCAGAACCTTTTAACTAGAGCTAAATTGATGTTGGTTGCCCACGAGGGTGTCAGAAGCCCAGGGTAATGTTTTGGATGACTAGTTCTTCTTAGCAGACCAAATAAAGGCACTCTAAAATCTATCTGTTCAGAGGCAGAAATGAGTTGGGAGAAACACGATTAAAAGGTCAACTTTTGAAACTTTTGTTATCTTGACAACTCTCTGCTGTCAACCAAGCACCCTCTTTCTTGTTGCTAGTAGAAGAGATGTAAACATATGGTTTTCTTTATGTTTATTTAACACTGAAAATAGGTTTGAATATAAATATGTCCCCTACCATTCCTTCTGGGCCTGTTATGGCTTACTACATCACAGACAGAAGAAACTGGTGTTTAATGGTTTATTTTTTTGTTTCTGAAATGATGTCTTGTGTCCCAAACAAGCATTAACCTTGCATATTAAATTGTGAATGAAGATATTTTATTTCAATCTTGTTTTTGCTCCTGGGTTCAGAATACAATAAAAAATTAGAAATAGTTTATCTTAACATGATATCTAACACTGCCATCCTAAGAATTTCATGTCTTTTCATTTTGTAATCTTGCTCTTTAGAACATCCCCCCACAAAGCAGACATTTTGAACTATTCTATTTAATTATACACACACTCATACCCACACAGACATGCATATATATGCAAATATATATAATGTGTGCATATAGTCAGAAATCATCCCTGAAAAGGACTTTATAGGTTAGCTAGTCCACCCTCCTCATATTACAGATGAATGAACTGAGACTGAAGGTAGGGAAATGACTTGACATTTAAGGTCAGTCCCCCCAATCTCCCCAATGCAGTCAACAATCAACAATTATTAAGCACTTTCTGTGTTCCTGGCATTCTGCTAAGTTCTGGAGATAAAAAACAAACAAAAAGTCTGCCCTTCACCACCTGTCTCTTAGCTTACCTTATCAGACATTTCATTTAAATCTTCTTTACTGTCTGGACAAATTGGCCTGCTAGCTATGCCTCAAAACAGTACTCTACCACCCATCTCCACATCTTCACAGAAAATGCCCTTGGTTTGGGCCCATTTCCTCATCACTTCCATCTCTTAGGCTCCTTAGCTTTATCAAAGACAAATTTGGATACCACTTTGAATAGGAAGCCCTTCCAATCCAACCCCACCTCAGTTATCTATGTTCTCAATTCAAATTACTGTGTATTCATTCACCTGCTTGTGTACTATATTCTCCCAGAAGCGTATGTTTCTTGAGAAGCAGGACTATTTCATTTTTGTCTTTGTATACCCAACACCCAGCAGAGTATCTTGCACTCAAATGTTTATTGAGTTCTCATGATCACACAGAAAATCAGCAGCAAAACAATGATTATTGAATCCTTGAATGCTAGTATGATCTTTCCTCAATATTCCATACTTACTAACTTACAAATGTAACACCTCTGCCCCTTCTGGTTGAGCAATTTTTCTGAAGAACAGCACCGTAAACAGGTGCTTAAGTATCAGGTTTAGGGGCCTTTCAGCTGATTATAAGTCACATCTCCACTAACTAGAATCAGTTAAGTAGTGCAGTGGATAGTGCGCTGGGCCTGGGGTCAAGAAAACCTGAGTTTAAGTGCAACTCACTTAAAACCCTTAGTAGTTGTGTGACTTTGGGCAAATCAGTTAGCCTCTATTTGCCCATTTCCTCAATTGCAAAACGGGGATGATAATGGCATCTATTTTGCAGGCTTGTTGAGAAGATAAAATGAGATAGTTGTAAAATGCTTAGTACAATTCCTTGCACCTAGTAGGTGCTATATAAATTCTTATTACCTTTCTCTTCTCCTTTATTTCATAGGTAGGATATAGCATAACAGGGCTGAAACTCAGAAATAACTTTCACCCATTTGAACAGAAATGTTAATATAAAATTAATTTTTTGCAATTAAAGCAAAATTCTTCTATTGAAGAACTTTAAAAAATAAAATTAAAATACCTATCACATTAGCCCTATGTATGTGTTTGTTTCTAATGTATGTCTTGCTTGTATGGTGAAAAAATTACAATTATTTGCAGGTCTTTTGAAAATTTTTTCTTCTGCTATTCTCTTTTCATCTTTGTCTTTAAATGCCCTCCACATGACTGTGATTTGTTGAGTCTCTCAATAACCTTCCTTTAAACTGGTTTTATTCCCTAATATATTAATAATCCTTTGCCATCCTTTTCTATACTATTTGCCAAAAGAATTTGTATTATAGACTAGTGTTTCTCTTTCCTGCCATATTTCTCCATTTGACAAAAAATGTCATATTCTTACTAACTAAGGTACTTCTTAGCCTATGTTGGCCTCTTTTTAGCAAATAATTCGCATCAGATAAACTATGGGGTAAAATGGATTGATTTCTTATGTAAAACAATCTATTTTTTATGTTTTGTATTTCCTTCTTTCCTACCTGATATTTTCCTGACCTTGTAAACAAAGGCATCCATTTTACCCCATAGTGGATCTTTGATGATCATGTTATCATTGCCCAAATTATCATTGTAGCTTTTTAGAACTCCTGGCTTTCTTGTCTCTCTTTCCATTTGGACAACACCCATCACTTCTCCCTTCCCTTTTCCCATATCCTTTCCTCCAATTTTTGGCTTATCATCCCCCATTCCATCAATTCTCATTCACCTTAAGATCTGGCACCCTTGTCTAAAAGCTAAATAACCCACCCCAACCTTTCTTCTTCTTCTTCTTCTTCTTCTTCTTCTTCTTCTTCTTCTTCTTCTTCTCCTTCTCCTTCTCCTTCTCCTTCTCCTTCTCCTTCTCCTCCTCCTCCTCCTCCTCCTCCTCCTCCTCCTCCTCCTCCTCCTCCTCCTCCTCCTCCTCCTTCTTCTTCTTCTTCTTCTTTTTCCTCTTTTTTCTCTTTTTCCTCTTCTTCCTCCTCTTCTTCCTCTTCCTTTTCCTGTTCCTCCTCCTCCTCTTCTTCTTCCAGCTTAGACAAGGGCAAAGGCTCCTTCTGAAGGCTCCAGGGCTATAGTTCCCAGAATATAAATCTTATTCATTCTATCTATACAGCAGAGGGTACTAAAAGTTAATAAGCTTATAAATCACATATAAAAGTTAACATGACTGCTGGTTCTCTAAACATGAAATCCTTGTCTAATGGTAAACAAATACTCCTGGTAAAGCCAATCACATTGATCTCAACATGTTCATTAAAAACAAAATTGGAAGAAATAATGAAGTCTGAACTAAATATACAGATGGCTCACAAGGTTTCTTTGGAAAAACAAGAAAGGAATTTTTGGAATTGGTTTTATTACTCACCCAGGGGTGACAAAATACTTCATTTCATGAGACATTTGTTCATCTCATATTGGAGTGTTTATGACAAGAATTTGCAAAAAGATCACCACGATAATAATTGCATCAATGTCTTTTTGCGAAGGGTGAAGAGATGGATAAATTCTATAATGAGCTCATTAAGGCATGCCAAGTTCAATCAATATATGCTTCAGTGAAAATATGAAATAGGTGAGGATAGTAGAAATATTTTGAAAAATCTGGATTAAGATTGAAGAATGAGTGAGGCTAGCAGAAATCTCAAAGATACTCAACAAGCACTAACACTTATAATGTGCCAGGAACCATGCAAAGAGATGCAGCCACAGAGAAAGGTAATTTCATTTCCTGTCCTCAATAATACTCTAAAGGAACTCATAGGCTCAGAGATATAAAAGGGACCCTGGAGGCCATAATCTTACTCTTTCTTTTTATAGAAATTGCAGATCAGAGAGTTTAAATGCTTGGCTGTGACCACACAGTTAGTAAGTATCAGAGTTAGAATTTGAACTCAGCTCTTCCTGACTGGAGGTCTAGCACTCTATTACTTAGAGAAAAGAATTAGAACGCTGTGAACTGGGTGGATAACTTCACAAAAAAATGAAAAGTATTAGACTTGGACAGGAAATAGCTTATTACTGATGAGGAAGTCATTTTTGAACCAACTGTCTAAATAAAATCAGACCACTGACTTGGTAAAGCAAGGATAAAAATTAGTACAATGCTAGAAGAATAAAAATAAGAAGAAAAATCACATACCATTGAAACAACTCTATCCTGATCTCTTGAAACAAGTTATTGATGGTAAGAAGTGGATGGAAGGAAAGTCATAGAATACAATAATTATATAAGGAAGTTTATCTGATGTAAATTATTTGCTAAAAAGAGGCCAACAGTACTAAGAGGTACCTTAGTTAGTAAGCACATGACATTTTTTGTCAAATGGAAAAATATGGCAGGAAAGAGAAACACTAGTCTATAATACAAATTCTTTTGGCAAATAGTATAGAAAAGGATGGCAAAGGATTATTAACATATTAAGGAATAAAACCAGTTTAAAGGAAGGTTATTGGGAGACTCAAATCACAGTCATGTGGAAGGCATTTAGAGACAAAGATGAAAAGAGAATAGCAGAAGAAAAAATAATTTAAAGACCTACAAGTAATTGTATAGTCATTTTTTTTCACCATTGAAGACAGTAGAATCTATCACACTTGGGTTTTAATATCATAATTTCAGGAGTATTTATAGAGAAGGGAGAAAAGAATAAAGAGAGAAAAGCAATTGGCCTAGGCCAAATATACACAAAGAAGATCCATCATGAGACATCATAATTGTGAATGTTTTGAGGGATCATTTCACAAAGTATCTGAAGCATGGGAAGATAACAAAGGCAAGGAAAGAATATTTTTGATCCCTACTCTTAAGACTATTTGAGCTCTTTTATATGCCAAACCCATAGTTTCACATAGTAATAATAATAATAATAAGCCTCTAATGTCAAACCTAACTTTTGAACTCCTTTAGTGTTCTTCCTTTGGGCTTTTCAGCTGTTTTGGTTGAGGTGAGAAAATTCCTTTTGAATCCCATCATGCCCTTGGCCACTAACTACAAAGAGTACCCTGGAGCTTCACAACATTGGAGGAATGAGGTGGTACTGCTAGTCCTTTCCTTGTATTCCTGCAGGCAGTAAAGTCCTTGTTGTACCTGCACTACAAGCCTATCAACCAATCCAAGGGGGCACAATGTTTTGTGAATGGTTAGACATTTTCAGGTAGTTACTTTTTTCTCTGCGCTAACGCTCTCACCACTGACAAAGCCACCCACCTCTGCTGGAAATAAAATTGCTAAGTATACAATTTCCCTTTCCAATTGTTTCTCATCAGAGAAAGAGTTTGCTCTTTCTAGATGGTATAATTCACAGCATTCTAGGTTAAGATTCACTTTTCTACAATATATTCCCTCTAGTCTGATGAACTGAGACAACAAGAACCATCCCCTTGAATAGTAGCTCAGTTATGAGACCTTTTTTCACAAGATGACTGGGTCATCCTACTGGCTGCCATAGAATTCTATTATGTCAACATCATCTGCTTGCCCTTGCAAAAGCACATTCTTTTATTAAAACTATGGTTTTGACTCCCTGTTCTTTCCAACATCTACCACACACCATAGTTTCCACCATCAATGACTTCCTACTGCTACTCTGGGCCACATGTTGTGGGGAAAAGAAATAGACCACTGAGTGCCTTTGGGAGGTGGCTGGAAACCAATACAATTGAGAAATCATGTAGATAAAAATACTTGCCCTATCTACCACTTAGGATTTTTGTGAGGAGACTAATTTCTTCACGGTATGGAAGTATGAGAAGGCAAATGATAGTTACTAAGATGAACAAATGTTTAGTGTAGGGGACCCAGTCTAATATATTCAGTATGCTACAATAAAAAAAAAAAAACCAAAAAGCCACTGGATCTGGAGTGAGGGAACCTGGGTTAAAATTCCGGTTCTGTACCTTAACATCTCTGCAACCTTGGGCAAATTACTTAATTTCTCTGTTCCTTAATTCGCTCATCTGTAACTTGATTATTGGACCAAATGATTTCTAAATCCCACACTTCCCACACTGAATTTGGGAAATTATTTAAACAGCTGCAGATTTTCTGTTGCCACTGGTGACCAGAAATTTTTTTCTTTTGATTAAGATTCTGCTTCATCTGCTATAATGTAGGCAAAATAAAGGTCATTGAGTTTTTAACCTAAAACTTTTCATCTGTATTTTGGCATTATAAATATGCAAAGATACATTAAGAACTGGATGTTGGCACTTGTCCAGGCGGAGTTACTAAGCCTGTTAAATGAACTAAGTTGTTCCTACTTCATTTGAGATAATAACCAGGCAGTGTCTATGGTTAATCAGGGCCCCTTTCCACAAACTCTATCTGTCTGGAGAAGAATCTTGTCTCACATTCTCTAGGAAGCTAGAATGTTAGTCATGCCTGACACCCCTGCTCCTTTGCAAAACATTCACACCACCTCCCCACTGGTGTGCTTCAAACCCTGTCCGAGCCTAGGTGCTGTGTTCCTTATTTGTTCATTCACTCCTTTCACTCTTTTGTGCATAAGAGCTATCCTTATTGCCATGGAGATAGCTACTCAATGAAAACAACCTTCTGATTTCATCTTAGTCACTCCCACAGTTGCTGTCATCTCAGGTTTATTCTGGCTTCTGCTACTTTTGAACAAAGAAAAAAAATAAAATGTGAGTTTATGCCATTTTTTCCCTGATGTCTTCCATTGCCATCTTTTTCAAATGTGTCACAGGGCAAGCAAATGAAGCCCTTTGACCCTGTGGGTGATGTGTGCTGTATCTTTGCCTGCCACACTCCTGAGGGATTTAAACTTCTTCCCGAATCCTTCCTAGCAGGCTAACCCCCTAGACTACCCTCACTTTGAGGAAGGTGTTCCTGCCACATTATGGTACAACCGTCATCTTGTACTTAACCCTCAGTACTGTAAACAAGTCCTTGCTGGCTCAGGAGCATAAACAGAAGTAATCACTGTGCTTCTATTTTCCACATGTCTGGCCAAGAAAGGTATCTCTCTCTTTCTCCATGACATCATTCCGTTTCATCTATTTCCTTCTCATGGAGGCTTTACAGTACTTTTGCCTGTCTTCTTTCCTCTACGGTCACTTCCCTTCCATCCCTGGATAGTCCATCTCTGTGTCTCTTTGCTTACTGTAGCTCAGTAATGACTCATGGAAACTCCTCCAGCCTTGCCTCTTTCTATTTATCTTACCATCCTTATCCTGTTATTTGCCGCCCTCCCAGCTGCCCTTGAGTAACATGACACCTTTTTACTTGCCTTCTAAGATGTTATTTTGCCTGGACAGCTTTCCCATTTTCTATGAGTAGGCAGCAGCACCCCCTTTCCACTGTCAGACATTTTACTTGTTTTTTCTTGCAAAAGAAACTATGCAAAAGAACTATCTGTGTTATGAACAGTGTAATAGTGCACTGTGCTAAACCTAATTAGTCTCCAATTAAGGTTTCAAATCTAAAGTGCCACATTATCATTCTCATCTCACTTCAATATCATTATCATTTAAACTCTGCATCCCAGAGGAATGCAACAACATTCTTCTTAGGTTAACTTCAAGTCCTGATTTTAGTTTACCTTAAGGAGCTTGCAATATTTATCCCATTTAGCTAGACCCCATTTCCAGGTAGCATGACTGCTATTCATATATGTGAAAATTAACTAACTCTATTGGAATTTGGGTGAGGAATCAGTTCAGTTCAGGGAAATCTTGGGTGGTTTGCAGAACAGGGACCAGGCAAATTTCCATGAAGTCAGATGACTAGGCAGAGTTTACAGAGGTAGCAATTCACTAATTCACTGAGGTACCTTCCCTCTCCAAGTGTATAAAAATTGCCTCTTCTGGACAATTCTAAAGTATTCAGGGCTTTGGGAATTCAAAAAATAGTGGCTGGCACATAGTAGGTGCTTAATAAGTGCTTATTGATTGATTTAAATAGAATGGAAAGAAATATATAATGGAAAAAAATGATGTGAATACTTTGTAGCTTTGTGGTCTGGGGTAAATCATTTAACCTACCTGAGCAAAGAATGCTTCTGCTAATGACTTCACAGAGTTATTATAAAGATCAAACATTATATATCTAAAGTGCTTGTAATGGTAATGGTAATTTGAAGATTTTCCCTGCCCATTAGTAAGCCTAAGGGAATTTGAAGACCTTACCTGTGTTGAAGATTTTCCCTGCCCCCAATAGGCTCAATGCAGTCACTTGGAGCCTGTGGTAGGATGAGTTTGCTTAAGGGTTGAGCAGAGCCCACAGCAGAGTCAGAGCATCTAGATGGTGGGAAAGAGAGGACAAGAGGCAAGCAGACAGTTAGGCTTATGAGTACTGGTTTGTGGGAAGGCTAAACGATGGTGTGGCACTTTGTGGTGTTATCGTGTACTAACTTCTTTGCTACTATGATGGATTCAACTTTCTAGTTTGGGGATCCAGTTTTCTGGTATCTGAATAAATGTTTTGCTTCTGTCTCCTAGATGGAGAGTCTGTTATATTTTTCAATTGAGAACTATGCTGGCATATTTACAGTCACTGTCAGAGCTCTGAATATTGCATTTGTACTATAGTGCTATGTAACAGAAAACAACATAATCAGACAATCCACAAGCATTTACTAAGTCCCTGTTAATCAGTCTGTCAATTCCCAGGGTTAATATTGAACATCTATGTATTACCATGTGCCATACTAGGAACTGAGAATATAAAGACAAAAGTGAAACATTTACTGCCTTTTAACATTTACTATAACATTTACTATATTCAGGGTGGCTAGGTGGCACAGTGAATAGAGCATCAGCCCTGGAGTCAGGAGGACCTGAGTTCAAATCCAGCCTCAGACACCTAACACTTACTAGCTGTGTGACCTTGGGCAAGTCACTTAACCCCAAATTCCCTGCCTTCCCCCTCCAAAAAGCAGGGGAAAAAAGAGCCTATATTGTATTGGGGGAAACAACACAAACACATAATAAATACAAGCAATTGTGTTTGGTGGGGAAGGAGAATGAGTCATCTGAAGGATTTGGAAAGGCTTTATGTGGAAGGTTGAACATCAGATGCTATGAGGTTTGAAGGAATCTAGGGATTCCAAGAAGCAGAGGTGAGGAGAGTGTATATTCTAGGCAAAAGAGATATTGTACAAAATCATGGAAATGGGAGATGTGTAAAGAACAACAAGAAGACCAATTTGGCTAGACTGTAGAGGAAGAGGAATAATGTATAATGGAGGTTAGAGCCAGGTCTTTAAATGATATGTGGAGGAATTCTCAATAAATACTGGAGGCACTAAAGATCCATTGAAGTTTTTTGAGGAGGGGCTTCACTTGGTCAGTCTTCTGCTTTGACAAAATCAGTTGAGTGGAGGATGAATGAAAGAAGGAAGAAATCTGAGGTATGGAGACCACTTACGGGTTATTGTAGTAGTCAAGACTATAGAAATATGTTTTTATTTTCTTGGAGGATTAGTGGAAGTAATTAACGCTAGTGTTCAATCCCACATGGCTAGAATAGAGGCATTCATACTGAAATATTTTCTAATGCTACAAAATTATCCAAGTTACAATTGTTCTTATAAATCAATAACTAGTGATATGGATTAGTGTTTCCATCATACAGGTGCTTGATGCACAGATGGTCTGCTTTCTGACCCAGAAATGCATGCTGCTTATTATAATCAGTCTGGCTGTTTTTGATTGAATGTCAGGGAGCAGAAGAAAAAGGCTTTTTCAATGCAGGATGAAGGGGAATGAAAGAACAGCACTTTATAGGTTTGATTTGGGCACAGGAGGAGGGTGAAAAATAGAAAGTTTACAAAATGAGTGATTAGGGAAATTGGCAAGATTCCACTTGCTCATCCATTGCTCCATTTAAGCATATGGAACAGTGTTAAGAATTTAATTGTAATTTAGAAATGGAAGCATTGGGCAATGCTAGCATGTACTATGAGGAATTGGGGATATTAAACAGAAAATTACAAAATGCAAGGAATCTAAGTTCACCAGCAAGCTTCTATTCCTAGTTTTCCTCTGGCATTTAAGAAACTTGTCAACCTTGCCTAACTTCCTTTGTTCTACTCTCATACTTGAAATAGTGGCTTTAGGTGTGGTCCTCAATGACTGTCTCAGAAAATAATCTACCTGATCATGCTCAACTTGGGATCATGAAATCTATGTTTAATCCTGCCTTGGACTCTTAGTAGCTATGTGACCCAGGATAAGTCAGTTAACCTTTCTGTGCTTCTCTTTCCTTATGTACAAAATAAAAAAGTTGAACTCAGTGACTTCTAAGGTCCTGTCTACCTCTAAATCTATAATCCCTCAAGTCTTGTAGGCTGCTCATTTTATTGCTAACTCAAGACTGCTCCCAATGACCATCTATTCTTGACAACAAATAGCAACCAACAGGGTCCCACAATAGGTAACTACTCTACAATGTCCAGTCCTGATGTTTTCATGTTGGATAACTTTAATGAGCTTAGATGAGTGGAAACATGGACATGATACCCAGCAAGGAGTGGTCCTCATTTTCTGGTTATCATTTCACCTTTCCCTCTCTAAGTAGTCAAATATTTTTCTGTTCCACCCCACCATTAAGGGGGAACCACAGTTTATTTTATATACACATTAATATGTATCCCCACACATTAATCTCTTCATTTGACAGAGAAAAGCAGAGATGCCTGATGGTCCTATTTGGTGAGTACTTTTTTGGTTCTCTGTGCCACTCAGTATGTTCTAATGAAAGGCAACACATGCTTGAGAGTCATTGATAGAATTACTGAGGAGCTTGGGGCTCTATCATAACTTATATTCTGACTTCTGTTCTGTGTCTCTTCAAACCCAACAGGTAAAATCAGGGGCTCTTGATCTTCTAAACACCAAGACTTTTACTCCACCTCCTGCCCTGCACAAACTACTGCAGGGTCCATGTTCTGGCTAAGGAACTTTGACAGCACCATTGATTTACTAGTGAACATGAAAGGATGGATAGAGCCTCTGAGTCTTAGGTAATTTCAGGAATAGAATTTAAGATTTGAACTGTTGGGTCAGGAACAGTCCTAAGATCAATTATTTAGAATCCTGAATGACAAGTATGTTGGTGAATGAGAGATTCAATCATACCAGGTCACCCAGATTCAAGAGGTAAGCTTCTATTCATCCACCAGTCATGCTTTTTGGTTTCTTTCAATGCCTTTCACACCTTTAGGAACTCAAGAGATAGGTGCTTCTCCCCTATGGAATCATATTAAAATTATGGATGTCAAATAAAACCATGTGACATAAACTATGGAGTGCTGGACTCAGAAAGACAATTTGTTCCAACAAATTGGGAAAGATAATAAAAGATGAAAATAGTAGATTTTGGAGGAACTGTGGGAAGACAGGCACATGATTATTACACTGTTAGTGGTCCTGTGAATTTGTCCAATGGCTCTAGAAAGCAATTTGGAATTATACTAAAAATGTGACTTAGATGTCCATAACCTTTGAACCAGAGATCTCACTGCAGGTTATCTACCCCAAAGAAGGTCAAAAACAAAAACAAAGGGGTGGCTAGGTGGTGCGGTGAGTAGAGCATCAGCCCTGGAGTCAGAAGGACCTGAGTTCGGATCCGGCCTCAGACACTTAACACACACAAAACAAACAAACAAACAAACAAACAAACAAAAAAACCTAGCCGTGTGACCTTGGGCAAGTTACTTAACCCCAATTGCCCTCCAAAAAAGCAAAACAAACAAAAAAAACCCCACAAAATTTCCATATACAACAAAATATTTGTAGCAGTATTTTTATGGTGGCAAAGTAGATGCTCATCAATTGGGAAATTTATGAACAAATTGTGACATATGAATGTAGTATTATATTAGAGCACCATAAGAAGATGAGAAATACTGTAGAAAGAAACAGGAAAATCATATGTAATGACTTTCATAAAACAAAAGGAACAAAAAAAAATTGAATACTGTGTAATCATAATGAAAAAATTTTCTCCCAGAAAACAAATTTGAAAATGTAACATCCTCCCTTCTTTGCATAGGTGTGGAATTATGCTAACACTGTCAGACTCAGTTAATATGTTACTTAGTTTTGATGAACTGCTTCCCTCCAGTCCCTCCTTTTCTTCATATTCTTTGTTACAAGGGATGACTTACTGGGTAGGAAAATTGGAGGGATGAATTTGAAAATTAAAGTGATGAAAAAACAAAGTCACCTAACTTTTATATGCCTTGGGCAAATCCCTATTAATTCACAAGATTTATAATTTGAATTAATGGAAGACTTTCCCATCTGAGGAGTTCCCTTTCTGGGTGAAATCACATTAATCCTTTAAAATTTCAGGTACATATAGGTGAAATATAAAGACATATAGAAAAGTGAGCATTCCAGCACAGAATGTATGACATCATTCTTGGCACTTTCAGCCAAGATAGCTAGAGGATGAAGCCCTTGTGTAAAGGTGAGATATAGCAGAATAGGAATTGCCTTATGTTCTGGTTAAATGGTCCTGCCTGTTCATTGACTTGAAGATGACATGCTGTACACTGAACACCTCTAGCAATATACACCAGAATTATAGGTTGAATTGTGGCCCATGCACTCATGTAATTTGGTCAAGCAATCTGCGCCACTTTGTGATTTATTTGGACAAAATGATGATCCATCTGTAAGTCTGATACCACCCTGAGGCAGGAAATCAGTCATCCTGCTTCAGAATAATATTAAGCTAGCACCAGAATTGTGATACCCCCTTTATATGGTTACATATCCATCCATTCATGCATTCAGCAATCATTCATTATACATATGATTTGCTAGGGATGGTTTGCAAGACCAAATGAAAAACAACCCCTGCATTTGAAGAATTTATATTCTACTAGTAGATTATGTATAGCTTTCCCTTACCCTGCACCCAAGACTAAAGAGGTGTTCGAGATTTCAACAGCCCCCAGTGGATCTATTAAGCATGTTTGGTACATGACTACTGTTGACACTTAGTTAATAAGGCTGATCATTATTGATTAAAATGTCCTCCTAAATACATCTGCCCCTAGCAAATTTTTGGTATTGAAAAGTAAATAAGAAAAGCAAAATTCATTAGCTAAGGGGACATCATGTTTTACATGAAGAACCTTCTTTCAGCTTTGGGATGATCCTATATGTTGACTTTAGCAATATTTAAAGTTCTTATTTCTGCTTCCTTGGGACAGGGATGCCAAGGAGGCTGATGCAAAGAAAAGACCTTGATGAGAGGTTTCCTAAAACCCTTTTTAAAAAAGATGTATGAAAAGGCATCTGCCAAAATGGAGTCTGGCCTACAAATCACTTTTTTTTTGACTGAAGTGTGAAAAAAGGAGGGCCCCGTATGCATGCTGCCCAGAAAGCATTCAAGCCTTCGTAAGAAAAATTTGGTGGTCTTTCAAATGGTGACAGGGAATTGAGTCCTGGCCAGGAGATGAAGCCAGGTTTCTAACACTATTGTTAACAGCCAGCAAAGCTGATCCTTAACTTTACAATTTCTCTTAACAAAGATTAGCTTCCTTGAGTATTGGTGGATTAGTAAGAGAAGGGTCTCTGTTCTACTTGGTTGTGAGTTTGTATTTGTGCTACTGCTGAAGCACTCATCTCTTCCACAAATGGGGGGCGGAGGGAAGGGATGGATCAATGACTTAGTAAGCACCTACTATGAGCCATTCATTGTAACTAAGCACTTTACAAAGTACTTAATTTAACTTTCAGTAACACTGAAGCATCATCCACAGAATAGTTTTAAGACTTGTTTATATACTAGTGTCCGGAGTAAGGAAGCCCTCTTTAGCATGAAGGGGTTTTCTGTCAATGTGGATTGGTTTGGAATAATTTGGTGACAGAAATTCATGCTTCCTAAGAAATGCTGTGAATCCCAGACATTGTATGGATGGGCCCACTTAAAAGTAGCTGTTACATACGTGGGCTCCATCTGTGAGCCTTCTGGTCCCAACACAAACTCTAGAAGTGATAAGATGGTTGTGTGGGATTCACATTTCTTAGTTTCTAAGCATAGCCCATGATGCAATTATTGCTGCAATATATGTGGTCCATGTGTTCTGTAACTCCTTGTGAGAAAATCAGGATACCATCCAGATATGCCATGACACTTTAGTAGATCTGCCAAAACTTCTTTATTGGGATGTTGACATGTAGTAGAAGCATGGGCTGATACACAGGGCATTCATTTTATAGTACTTGAAATATCCAAAATGGGTACTGAAAGATGTATTTCATCCATCTCCATAACAAATATATGCTGCTAGATGCCGCTCAGAGACCTAATTTGGTATAAACCCGGGTTCCTTATGCATTCCCTAGATCACAATTAATTTGAAGGAAACAGGTAATAATTTTAGACTATAAGAACATTGTGCATAAATGTAAGATCTGAATTCTCTACCCTTCATGGAGACAAAACAAAGGAGGATATAAACTAGGGACCATGATGAGTAGATGAATTTCATCTCCCTTTAAGATAGTCCAAGAGCACTAATCTTCTTTCATTTAGTTGATAAATATAGCACAATGCAAGACCTCCTCATGAATACACAAATCACAGAACTTGAGAGTAGAAGGTATCAAGTGAATATCTTCTCTGACCTATACTCCAAAAGGAATATCCACAGTAACATGTTAGATAAGTGCTCAAATTCCTTATGAAAGGGACCTACTCACTGCCTCCCAAGGTAGTCCATTTCACTTCGGGCTGGTCCTAATTGTTAGGAAGCTTTTCCTGACATCAAACCTAAATTGGTCTCTTTGTAGCTTTTACTTAATGCTCCTGGTCCTATCCTTTGGGACCAAATAGTACAAGTCTAATCCCTCCTGGGTCAGCTAGGTGGCACAATAGACAGAGAACTGAGCTTTGAATGAGGAAGACTCATCTTTCTGAGTCAGATCTGGCCTTAGATACTTACTATCTGTGTGAACCTTACTAGCTGTGTTAGGCAAGTCACCTTACTTTGCCTCAGTTTCCTCATCTGTAAAATGAGCTAGAGAAGGAAATGGCAAACCACTCCATTGTCTTTGCCAAGAAAACCCCAAATAGGCTCATGAAGGATCAGACACAACTGAAAATGACTGAACAACAACAATCTCTCCTGAGGATAATAATGGCACCTACCTCTCAAGGTTTTTGTGATCCTCATACGACATGGATACAAGGTTCTTTGCCTTCCTGGTTGTCCTTCTCTGGATACTCTCTTGCTTATGAATGGCCTTTCTAAACTGTGGTACCTAGAACTGAAAGCAATACCTCAGATATGGTCTTGATGGGGTGATGGGACATAGACCTCTAAAAGGAAAAGGCCATGTCTATAAAAGCAACCCAGTTTCAGAATTTTCCCATACACTTCAGCAGCCCAGATCATCAACACTTCTGTCCAAAGCAACTGGCCCACCTCAGCTGATCTAGATCACCTATTAACTTACTTGACATTCCTTTCACTGTCTCCTTTGGCCCACCCCAGATTATTTGCATATATAGACCACTCTTTGGGCCCATCTGGATCTTTTCACTCCCCCTTTTGTATATAAGCATCTGTCTCACCCCCAGTAAGTGGCAGATTCATTAGGAACTCTGCCTGCTTCTATTGGTGTTACAATAAACTGCCCCATTGACTAGAAGATGGTTTGAGTGCAGGAATTCATTCCAGGCAGGTGATGCCCTGTACCCCAACATTATTGTATTCCCAGCAACCGCAGACTGCATCAATCTGACCAGGACAGAGTACAGAGGGTCTATAACTTCCTCATACCTGTAAGTGGCCCTCTCAGTGAGGCTAACGATTGTGTTAGCTTTTTTGACTGCCACATCTCTCTGCTGACTCAAATTAAACTTAAAGTTCATTTCAACCCTCAACTCTCTCTTTTTAAAATGCAAACTACTGTCTTATCAAGTTTTACCCATCTTGTACATGTAAAATTGATTTTTATGAGCCCAAATATAAGATGACATTTGTCCCCATTGCATTTCATCTTGTTATCTTTGACTCAAATGATTTTATTCTGTTAAGATAGCTTTGGATCCTGACTCTGTCATCCAATGTGCTAGTTATCACTGCCAGTTTCATGTCATCTACAAATATGATATGTATGACATTTATGTTTTTATCTAAATCATTGACAAAAATTTAACAAAATGTTAAATAGCAAGGGGGTCAGCACAGATTTTAGGGTGTTCCACTGGAGACCTCCTATTGTATTGTCACTGAACCATTAGTGACTACCAGACATGCAATCAACTCAATCAATTTTTTTTTGCATTATTGGCTAACCTACATCTCTCCATAAAACTAGTAGGAGACACAATTAAAAGTTTTGCTAAAATCTAGCTAAACTGTAATTATAGAATTTCTCTGATCTTTTTTAATCTTGACAAGATTTTTAACAAAAAAGAAAATGAGGTTAGTATGAAATGGGTCTTTTTTTTTTCTTAAAGCCATACTGGTTCTTTGTAATCACTGCTTTCTTTTCTTATGTTCACTAATTATATCTTTAATGATTCCTCTAGAATTTTCCCAATAATTAAAGTCAAGGTCACTGGCCTATAGTTTGCCAACTTTATTCTCACTCCTTCCCCCCCTCCTTTTTTTTTTTTTTGAAATTCAGGACATTTGTCCTGTTCCAGTCATCTTGTATTTCTTCCATTCTCTATCTTCTTTCAAATATCACTGACAGTGTCTCAGCAGTCACACCCATCAATTCTTTTAGGACCTATGGGAAATCATTTATGTGGGTCAGTTGAGTTGAATTCATTGAGGGTACCTAGATCCCCTCCTACTATTTTGTTATTTTGGTATCAATAGTTAACCATTTTTGTTCCGTTCTTTTCAGGGCCAAGGTCACATTCAGTTGGTGAGAAATCAGAATCAAAGTTTTGTTTCATCCACACCAAGTCAAGGTTTCATCCCCTCTTTGCCTTTCCTCTTTTCTCTAATACAGTTAAAAATATCAAACTGTGCATACCCGTTGACCCAGTAATACCACTTCTAGGGCTGTAACCCAAAGAGCTCATACAAGTGGGAGGAGGACCTGTGTGTAAAAAAATATTTATAGCAGCTCTTTTTGTGGTAACAAAGAAATGGAAATCAAGAGGATGCCCATCAACTGGAGAATAGCTAAACAAATTGTGGTATATGAATGTAATGGAATAGTATTGTGCTACAAGAAGTGAGGAGCAGATGGACTTCATAATAACCTGGAGAAATTTATATAAATTGATTCTGAATGAGGAGAGCATAACCAGTAGAACTTTATACACAATTACAGACACACCGTATCTATGACAACTAACTTTGATAGACTGGACTCCTCTCAGCAATGCAAGGTTATAAGACAACTCCAAAAGACGTGATGGAAAGGCATATCCACATCCAAAGAAAAGAATTACAAGGTCTGAATGCAGATTGAAGCAAACTACTTCCTCTTTTTCTTATGTGCTTTGTTTTGTTTCATTCCTTCTTTTCCTTCATTCACTCCATTGACTATAACTCTTCTTTACAACTTGACTAATGTTTAATGTGAAGGTATTGTAGGTATTTTTATATTAGACTGCATGCTACTATGGTGGAGGGTTGGGGGAAGGAGAAGAAGGGGGAGAAAATTTGGAACTGAAAGGATCGTGGAACTGAATGT
Source organism: Gymnobelideus leadbeateri (assembly GCA_011680675.1). NCBI lineage: Eukaryota > Metazoa > Chordata > Mammalia > Diprotodontia > Petauridae > Gymnobelideus > Gymnobelideus leadbeateri. The sequence continues at coordinate 649,275 of WOXC01011766.1, read as the reverse complement.
TTTAAACTGAAAGTAAATAAATAAATTTTTAAAAACTCAAACAACTTTATTTGTGACTTAGCTTTCATTTCTAGCCTTAGTTCATTTTGAATTTTAGCATTTCTGACAGACACTATTCTTATGTAGTAGTGCCATGACCTCCTAAGCATATTTTCTTACTTGCTTCTATCTATCTATCCGTCCATCCATCTATCTATCCATATATCATCTATCAAAAAATCAAATTTCTCATGTGAATTACCAGAAGTGGGTAGTCTTCATCCACATGGACAAAGACATTAGAGGCAAAATGGAAGCATGCCCCAGATGATAGAGTGTTGGATTTAGTAGCATGATGATGTACTTTCAAATTTTGCTTTACTTACTGTGGAATCATGGAATATTTTCTCAACTTTAGGGCTCATCTAGTCTAACCCATATCTGAACAGATCCCCTTTATGACATTTTGGTCATCCAATCTTCACTTGGAGACCTCTAATGAGGAAAAATTTATAGCATTTCCTTAGGCAGTCCATTTGACTTTGGGATAACTAATTAGGAAGTTTCTCCATACATCAAGCACAAATTTGCCTTTCTGCAACATCAACTCCATTGGTCTTAGTTCTTACTTCTGGTATCAAGCTTTACAAGTGAAGCCCCCTTTCCACATTATAGTTCTTCAAGTGTTTGAAGATAGCTATCATTTCTTCCTTAAGTCTTCTATTCTCCAAGCTAAGCCCCTCCAATTCCTAAAATGAAATCTCATATGGCATAATCACAAAGTTCTTAACCACCTTGGTTTCTGGATGTTGCTAAGTTATCCATTTCCTTCCAAAATGAAATACCCAGAAATGATTAAAATTCTCCTGTATATTGACATGAATTAGGTCTTAAAGGACAGGAAGGAATTTAGAAAAGGGAAGGAATGTTTTCTGGGCAAAGAGATCAACATGCAGGAAATCACAGAGGGAGGGGAGTGCATAGCATATTTAGAAGAAAGAAAATATGTCAATTTTGCTGGAGTATAGAAAGTGTAGAGGGAGTAATAGAATATAAGGCTGAAAAAGGACAAGATGGTACAAAGTTGTGGAAATCTTTGAATGTCAGGTGAAAGGAGTTGGGACTTTATTCAGAAGGCAACAGGAAGCCAGTGAAGATCCCCCACCCCGATCCCCCATAGGAATAATGTTATAAGATCTATGTGTAAGAAAATATTATTCTGGAGTATAGAGGAGGATGCAGATTCAAGACATACTAGAGAGGCAAAATTGACAGGACTTGGTAATTGCTTGGATATTAGAAGTAGGAGGGTACAAATCTCCCCTCTCTCTTCTCCTCCCCTCAAGCAAATACCAAACTTTGGACATAGAGACCTAGATGAATGATTTCTCAGACAGAAATAGTAAAGTCACATTGATGAGATAGGATTTTGGGGAAAACTAATAAAATCCATCTTATACATGTTAAGTTTGAGTTATAAGTGAGACATTTAGGTGTAAATATCATAAATGCAGCTCAAAAATTGAGTCTGGATCTCAGAAGAGAGGTTTGGACTAGAGATATAGATTTAGAGATTGTTAAAGTCAGAAGAGTTAATTATTGTTGAGAGAATGTACACCAACAGAAGAGAAGAGAGCTAGAGACAGAACCATGGGAATATAAAATTACTAAAAAGTCAGAAAGAGAACAAAGAAGCAATGCAAGAAATAGAATAAGAACAATAAGAAGGATAGGAAGAGAATGAAGAAAGTATGATGTTTCTGAAGCTGACAGGACAAACAACATATAATAAGAGGGACTTGTCAACTATATCAAAAGCAACAGGCAAGTCAAGAAAGATGTGGATTGGTGGTTAGAAGGTGATTCATTATCTTTTAGAGAGTACTTTTGGTAATGAGTAGGGATAGAAATCAGAGTATAAAGGATTGTGAGAATGGGTAGTGAGGAAGTGGAGGTTTTGAGCATAGATAATCTTTTCTAGAAGTTTACCATTGAAGAATAGAATGAAAATAGAATAGTATATGGATTGAGTAGAAGATTCATATAAAGGCTTCTTTGTAGGACAGAGGTGCATGGATCTGATAGGAAGGAATCATTAGAGAGGGAGAGAATGAAGATGCATGGAAAACAGAATAAGTGCTGGAGCAGCATACTGGAAGAGAAAAGCTAGAATGAGATCAAGAGTAAGAGATACATAGAAAAGGCATCTATCTATCCATCCATCTATCTATCTATCTATCTATCTATCTATCTATCTATCATCTATCTAATTTATCTAAATATATACATATTATATGTTATAATTACTTGCATGTGTACATGCTATTTTTCTCAAGGGAATGTAATTTTATTGAGAGAGAAATGTTTTATTTTTATCTTTGTATTTGCAGTGCTTTGTATATAGTAGATGCTTAATATATGCTTATAATATATAGCATATAATAATATATGCTAACTGATTAAAAGATACAGGTAGAGGGATGAATTCTTATTAATAGTCAATAAATATTTATTAAGCACCTATTATATGCCAGGCACTGTTATAAGAATTAAGGACACAAAGACAGTCCTTGCTCTCAAGGAACTCACAATTTAATAAGAGAGACAACATGTAGCCATTTATGTACAGACAAGTTATAGATAAATAAATTGGAGATAATAATCAGAGGGAAAGCTCTAGGATTAAGGGGATCAGGAAAATTTTTCTGTAGAAGATGAAATTTTAGCTGGGGAAATGAAGGAAGTCAAGGAAACCAGGAAGCAAAGCTGAGGAGTTAGTGTATTCCAGGCACTTGCAGTGAAAATATGTGACACAAGGAATAGCAAGGAAGCCAGCGTCACCTTTTGAAGAGTACTTAGTGGAAGGATGTATGGTGTAAGAAGAAATAAAATTTGTTTGTATGTGAGGTTAGGAAGGACTTTGAATACCAAACAGAGAACTTTATTTTTGACCCTGAAATTGGTGGGGAGCTACTCTTCTTCTGTAACCACAGTGAAGGAGGAAAGAGTGAGTAAGACTCCTGAAATTGGGGGCGGAGCCAAGATGGCAGAGTAGAAACAGTGTGTCCAAGCCACTCTGCCCCCAGATTTCCTCCAAACTATGTAAAAAGGAACTCTGAACAACTTTTGGAGCCCCAGCACCCACAGACCGACACAAAGAAGCTAACCTCCTGCTGAGGACAGCCCAGCAGCCCTGTGGGAAGTAATTAAGTGGCAACATGCCAAGGCAAAGGAAACAAATTAAACAGAACAATGCAACCCTAGACTCCTACTTTGGGGGCAAGGAGGGTCGAAGCATGGAGCGGGAAGAGGACTGTGAGGTCAGAAGTCCTGCTCTAAAAGCCCCAGAGGAAAACATGAGCGGGTTGCAGGCCATAGAGGACCTTAAGAAGGACTTTAAAAATCAAATAAGAGAAGTGGAGGAAAAAATTGGAAAGAGAAATGAGAAAGATGGAGGAAAAGTATGAAATGAGGGTCAACAGCCTGACTGAGGAAAACAACATCTTAAAAAATAGACTAACTCAAATGGCAAAGGAGGCCCAAAAGGGCAATGAGGAGAAGAATGCCTTAAAAAGTCAAATTTGCCAGATGGAAAAAGAATCTCAAAAGCTCACGGAGGAGATTCATTCCTTCAGAGTTAGACTGGACCAAATGGAAGCTAATGACTTTATGAGAAATCATGATGCTGTTAAGCAGATCCAAACAAATGAAAGAGTAGAAGGCAATGTGAAATATCTCATGGGAAAAACCACTGACCTGGAAAATCGATCCAGGAGAGACAATTGAAAAATTATTGGACTACCTGAAAGCCATGATCAAAGAAAGAACCTAGAAATCACCCTTCAAGAAATTCTCAAGGAAAATTGCCCTGATGTTTTAGATCCAGAGGGCAAAATAGAGGTTGAAAGAATCCACCAATCACCTCCTGAAAAAGATCCCAAAAAGAAAACTCCCAGGAATATTATAGCCAGGTTCCAGAATCCCCAGATCAAGTAGAAAATATTATAATCAGCCAGGAAGAAACAATTTCAGTATTGTGGAAATACAATCAGAATAGCACAGGACCTGGCAGCTTCTACACTGAGGGATGGAAGGGCATGGGGTATGATATTCCAGAGGGCAAAAGAGCTGGGAATGAACCCAAGGGTCACCTACCCAAAACTGAGTATTTTGTTTCAGGGGAAAATGTGGTCATTCAGTGGAATAGAGGACTTTCAAGCACTCTTGAGGAAAAAAAAAAAAAAAACAGAGTTGCATAGAAAATTTGACCTCCAGATGCAAGAAGCAGGAGATGCCTGAGAAGGTAATCAGGGAAAAGAAATCAAAAGGAACTTATCAAAGTTGAACTATTTACATTCCTATATGGAAAAACAATAACTATGACTGAGGAAATATTTCTCAGTATGAAAATAATGGAAGAAGGGTGTATGGTCATGTGAATACATATGCAAATGTGTGTATATGGTTACAGTTATATATGGATAGAGGGCATAGGTTGAATTTGTTGGGAAGGGAGGATACTCAAGGGGTGAATTTGTGAGGTGAGAGAGGAAAGTGGCAGGAGGAGATGGGGAGAGACAGGGTGGGGTAAACTATCTCATGTAGAGGAAGCAGGGGGAAGTGGTTGCAGGGGAGGGGAAAAATAGGAAGGCAAAAAGGCGAAACCACATTCTCATTGAATTTGGTTCAGGGAGAGAATGACATACATACTAGGTGGGACATCTCAACCTACAGCAGAATGGGGGGAAGGGGGAGGAGAGGAGGGATGATGGATGGGAGGGCATCCTTGGGGGGAGGGGAGGTTGGAGGTACCCACTATGGAAGAGGGACAGGATCAAGTGGGGAATGGACCAGGTGGGGGGTGGGATGAGGGGGAGGGAATTATAAGCAGCCTTGTACAATATATCTATTATGATAATGTTTTGCATAGCTAGACATGTACAACATATACTGAATTACTTATCTCCCCAGAGGGAATGGGTGACAAGGGAGGAAGGAAATGGATCTGAAATTCGAGGTCTTAAGATTAAATGTTTCAAATATATATAAATACTATTATTAATACTCTTTTGCTTGTAATTGGGAGATAAGATGTGCAGGCATTGGGACACAAAGATTCACCTTCCTCTAATGGAGAGGTCGAAGGGGGTGTGGGAGAGGATAGGGGAGAGAGCAGATTGGAGGAAGCAATGTCTTGCAGGACTGCTGTTCTGGGAGCGTGGGTAGGGGAAAAACAAGGGGGGGAAAATGATTTTAACTCAAAATCTGGCAGAAATGAATGATGTAAAACAGCAGTTAATAAAGCATTTGTTTAAATAAAAAAAAAATTTTAAAAAGACTCCTAAAATATCCTGAGAAGTTGCTGAGGAAGCTCCAGATTTGAATTGCCTATACGAATTATTACAGTTAAGCTTATTTCTAATCTCTCATCCACAGGGAAGTCGTACTTCATGGTGGACATCCAGAAATAATAGAGGAGAGGATGATGGGCAGGTTAGCTTTAGCTACAAAGATAATATAGATCTGCAACTGTAGTTCAAGCTCAGCACTAATATCTTGAATAACCTCATGAAGTGAGGAAGCTTAAATGTGATCAATAACTAGGAAAAGTTGGAATCAGCATGTTAGTTCTTACTGCATCTGTTGCTCCAGTGGTGGGCAAGCACTCTTTGCATCACTCTGTAGGTGAAAGGAAGCCTCAGATTTCAGATTTCCATGTGTCATGAACTGACAGCTCATGACTGATGGTGTGCCTTTCCAGTGGTTCTGAAGGAACAGGCGTGATTCTCCTGCCCTGCTGTGAGTATAACCCCATGGAGGTGCCTGCTGACAGAAAACATAGCCATATTACTTCAACAATCTTATTAACATCTGAGAAAGGAAAATTGAAAAATTATTACTGTTTAAAAATATCAATCCATTAATCACTGCTTAAATTTGTTGGTTCAATCAGTTATAAATCCACATAATTAAATCATCACACAGTCCATATTTCTTCACCTTATCAGGAAAACTATAATTAGAAACTTTCAAATCATATAGTGTTATAATATCTATTTCACCCTTCAGAGAGGGAAAGTAACTTGACCATCTAGCAAGTGGTAGAACTGGAATTACATCTAGATCTTCCAAATCTAATGCCTCTTTCATGCTCCACTTTCACTACACTGAATTTTACCTTTTTTTTTTTCAGGAGAAACAAAAGTAGTCAAAAGCATATAGATACACAGAAGACTCCTGCCTACAGACCAGGAATAATTTCTTCAAGTAGAGTTGAGAGGCACTGGGAATAGTCAGTAAAAAATAACATCACAAAAATGAAATCGATTGTATCTTAACTGAGAGGAAATGACTAGTTACAGATATGGGAATTATATCTGAATCAGCTCACTGAACAGTCAGATCTTTGTCTTGCTAGGACAAGGATAAAAATCAATACCAAACTGGGAAAAGGAAGAAAAAACAAGAATTCAATATAGTATACAACTGAAACAACTCCTACATCACTTACTTAAATTAGTTGTTGATGATGTAAGCAAATGAGAAATAGATAAAAGACCAATTACTGACAGATTGTTACTATTTCCTGAGAAAGTTTAATGTATCTACAACAATCACCATAATGAGAAGACTAAAAGGGCCTAGAAACCCCTTTCCCAATTTCAGAGAGATAGGAGCCAAGGTCAAAGTTCATTTAGAATATGAAATCATTTGCAGAGGAGGATCTTAGAAAATGAGAAGCAATATCATACTAAAAAATGAGAAGTTTATAGAAAGTATGGCAAGAGTCCCAGTTAAGTCAAATAATCCTGTGGCAAGTTAAAGTGAAACTGTAAGGATAACAAACATATTTAAAATGGAATACATATTTAAAGATGTCAGAATAAACTCTCTTCCATCAGTGGAGAAATATGGAGTCACTGCATTTGAATTATAACATTACAGTCCCTGATGTGATTTAATGGGGTATAGGAATATCAATAAAGAAAGCAAATATGAAAAGAATATGTTTGGATTACATCACACATACACAGAAGAGGTCTATGCTGGAGGGAAGATAATTTTGAGTGTGTCAAGGGATTGACTTTGAAAAAAAAAGGGACCCTATCAAATACTCAGGGGGAAAAAATCATGAATGTTAATCTTTCCCCAAAAAAAGGCAATTGAGAAAACATAAATTAACTTCTAAGATATCCACTTTCCCATCTATACAAAATCTTCATGAGAATAATGTATGTACATGGAGGTCACCTTGATGAAAGTACAAGAAGCAAATAAGTAGACTTTTCTCAATTATATTGTACAATAAACCACATATTTACAGTCATACAATTGACCAGGTGCTATGAAGAATACAAAATTACACGAAGTTCATTGATTTGCTATTAAAAATAAAACCAAATTATTTGATTTGATATAACACGGTGTCACCTTAGAAGCTCTCCTCCAAAAGGGGTCTTTCATGTGTACATTTAAATCATGCAAGATCCTGGAAAGATTCAACAATAGCGATAATTTCTCTCAATGACCCTGAATTTCAAGAGCCATGAATTAAGAAGACAGTATCTACACTGTCATGGAGGATGTCCAGGCCAGAGTACTAAAAGAAAACAAATTCCCTAAAGAAGTTATGTTCCTCCAGGTGTTCCCGTTTGCAGATGACTATGTGCTGACTAGATCAAGTTGAAGAATTGCAGCTCCTTGTAAATGAGACCTATGATCACTCAAAAGAATTCTGCCTAATTATACAGACTAGAAAATCAAGTGCATGAAGAATTTCAGAATATATGGTATGTAGTCAGATGGGCAGTCCATACACCTGGTATATCAGTTTGTATATCTTGGAACCACATTGCAGAAGGACAATGTGAATGGGCCCCATCATCGAATATATCAGTAATGGACTATGTTGTTTGTTGGAAATTATGTGATGTTTTAAAGCATATGGAACTCCTCCCTGAAACAATGGGTCATCTTTTTTAGCCCAAGTAGTATTCTGTTGATGGTGTATGGGTATGAATCATGGAATGCCACAGTAGAATTAAAACTGTAGGCAACCCAAAGGGCGAGGGAGAGACACACAATAAGTATACTAAAAATTACCAAGGCACCATTGCAGAAGAGAAATGATATCAAACAAATCACCAAAGAAATATGATCAGAAAAGAAGGTAGGCAAATCATGTAGAGAGAATCAGGGATAACCAGTGGACAGCCCACATGTACCACTGATATTTATGCCATATCCAGATATCTAGAGGAAGGACCCAAGCATATTGTATGGTACCCTCCCCATGGATTTGTGGAAGGCAACAGATGAAAGGCCATGGATGTATTGTATGTAACACTGGAATCATTCATGTTGCTGAGATCAGAGATTCTTTGAAATAAAACTTGAATATATCAAAGAATCTCATAGTTACACAGTAACTATGTAGGATCATCCTATGCCAGTTATCAATGATGCCTTATAGTCAAATCCTTGCTAGTTAATTTGTTTCTAAACACTTCTATGACAATGCAAAACACTTACATCATTCCAAATATGTAGATAATCCAACTAATAGCACTTTATGTATAGCAGACAATTAGTATCTGTGGAAAAGATTAAAATTCTGCTCCTTTTTCAGTTCCCCAAAAATAAAATAAGACAACTCTCCTCTCCTTTCTTATCTTACTCCTGGCCCAAGTGAATGAGATTTATTTCCCAACTAATACTTAGGACAGTGTTGTGTCATTATTCACTGTCATTCTACTTGAATATCAAATTGCTTCTAGGAAAGATTGCTCTACTCTGAAAGGAAGAGTGCATGGTAATAAACTCATGCACACATTATTGTCTCTAAAGAGGAGCTTTTAGGACTATGCTAGAGGTAACTCTAGCATCCCCTTTTGACTACCTTCTCAACTTGTCTTCATAAGTTGCTTTCCTGAAGGGATGGCTACCCCAGGTTCAAAGAACTCTTTGGGCTCTCATTCCAAAAACCACAACTCACAAACATCCATTGATGAGTTGACTTTTAAGCTAGTCAGTCAGGGGACACAATTAGTTCAAGGCAGGCGGAGTAAATAGGGACATTCTGGGAAGATGGCACAGTACAGGCTTTCCCAATTTCCTCCACAAACTGACAGAAAATTACTGCAAAAAAAAGAATTTAGAACAGAAAAAATAAAAGCAGTCACCCTCCTAAGACATCTTGAGAGATCCTCAGAGAAGACTCCAGGGACTCAGGTTTGGTTTGACTGAAGTGTAAATAACCCCAGGCCACTCCACTGAATCAACAAACAGTAGGCCCTGAGAGAAGGAGACCTTGGCTCAAGAAATTTCACCTCAATTTTCACTTCATTCATGGCCTCAAGAAATTTCACCTTATGAACTTTTACTTCACAAACTTTCATTTAAAGAACAGCTAGGACTAGTTTTTAGATATGAAAAGAAGGGGAGTAAAAGGGGAGAGAGAAATCCATAACCTTTTTCTGCTCTCTGTAAAACATGAAGGAGGAAAAGGAGCATAACTATATCAGCAACTAATTTCTTCCTCTTTTCTTGACTGTCTGCTGTGACTGAATCTCTTCAGAACTGGTTGTCTTGCTTTTTTATATAGGCTCAAGGAGTTGGGCCAATTCTCTTAGCTAGTCAAAAGAAGTTCATTTTTGTCCCATTATTTACCCTTCATCCAATGGTTTAAAAGTTATGATGCTCTCAGGGTGATCAAGGAACTTAACACCTTGTCAAGCTGTTGGAAAATGACTTAATTCCTCCTTTGTCAACCTTAGAGTCTATCTGGTCTAGCCCCTTCACCTTTCACTGTATGAAACTGAGGTCTAGGGAAATGAGATGAAACAATTTAGCATTTCATTAGAAAAGTCCTTCCATAAATTATCAGCTCATTCCAAACATTATCACCTCATTAAACAGGACTCAGATCTGTCACTCAATCCTTTAGAGCACCTGAACTCATTGACTCTGGTGAGGTCTATGAACATGGTTTATTTCAAGAGGACAAAATTATTATTCTTCCATCAAAAATAACATTCTATGAACATTCTTAACCCCTTTTGGTGAAGATGTTATAACCTTTTCCAAAATTTACATATGTTTACTTTAGTCAGCATTTATGAAAGTCATCCTGGAACAGTGGATAGAGTGCTATATTTGAAATGAGGAAGACCTGGGTTCATATCCTGCCCTTTTAATACTTACTATTTGTGTGACCCAAACAAGTGTAAAATCATGCACAAGCAGCTTTCCAGAGGACAGCTGTTGTGAACAGCTTTCAAGGTTCTGAATATATAGTATAGTGAACTCTCTATTTATTCAATAACAAATCAGAGCAAAACATTCATAGAAAATCAAGGTACAGCATTCACAATGTTACAGCCTACCACAGAAAATCAAAATACAGCATTCACCATGTCACAACTCAACAACTTATCACCAAAATGGCCACATAGTTTTCAACAAAGTATATTCATATAGTCAATCACAAAATCCTTAATTTCATCACAAAGTACAAAAGTCAAAGTTCTCCACCCCTGGGTCACAGTAAATCATAATCTACATAGTATACAAGTAAAGTCTTCCTTCAGCTTGACTTGAGGCTGGCTCTCAGCTTCCATGGTCCCAGCTCCAACTGTCACCTGGGTTCAATGGCAGGCAGCTCCCAGTTCCTTGTCTAGCTCCTTGTCCAGTTCTTTGTCCAGGTTCCATTCCATATTTAAGTTCACAATGTCCAGTCCACTTCGAGTCCTAAACAGTTCCTGTTTATGGGAAGACAAAGCTTGACAGAGCCACAATAATATTCATGAACATTGCCAGCACCATCATCAATTCACTATCTGCCTGTGCAATCAACTCAAACCCACCACCAAGGTCTGAGAACTCAACACAAATCATCAACACAGAAATCAATACAGACTCACAAACAAGGTCCACGAGGTCAGCACAAATTATCAGTAAAGTTCAAAGCCCTCCAAAACCCTCCTCCAGAACTTCTGTAAACATACAACCAGAAAGTCCTTTTTCAGGGCTTCTAGTAAAGGGCCCAGAGCTTTTGTACAAAGTATCACCAACAAGCATCAACACAGATAGAACAGACAAACAATGTCAGGATACCACAAATTTTCTCCTTCTTTTTCTCCTTATATATGGTCATTAGCTCCTCCCCTTCCTGTTGCAGGAGTTCATGAGTTCGAGGGTTCACAAGCTATGGGATTCACACATTCTCTTTCTTAACAGACTTGATACAAGGCTCAAAAGAAACTTGAACTGAAACAAGGTGTTAATTCAATAGCTGAAACAAGGTGTGAACTACTGTGCTTGCCATTATAAGTAGTTACTTAAACTCTTTGTGCTTCATTTTCCTCAGTTATAAAACAAGGATAATAATAGCACATATGTCACAATGCTGTTTTTTAAAATAACAAAAAATTGTATTCCAATTACATGTAAAGACAATTCTTAGCATTCATTAAATATTTTTGAGTTCCAAATTTTCTGTCTCATTCCCTCCCTCACCTCCAACCTCCATAAGATGGTACAAATTTATGTAAGTTACACATGTTTAATCATGCAAAACCTATTACTATACTAGTCATGTTGTAAAAGAAGACACAGACGCAAAGGGTGGAAAATATGATAAAATAAAGTGAAAAACAGTATGCTTCAATCTGCATTCAGACTCTATCAGCTCTTCTTCTGGAGGTGGATAGTGTTTTTCCTGATAAGTCCTTCAGAATTTTCTTGCATCAATTGCTGAGTATAGCTAAGTCATTCACAATTGATCATCCTTACAAGGTAATGTTGCTGTTACTGTGTACAGTATTTTCTTGGTTCTGCTCACTTCACTTTGCATTAGCTCATTTTGCTTTAATAAATCTTTCCGGGTTTTTCTGAAATCAACCTACTTTTCATTTCTTAAAGCACTACACTATTCCATTACATTCATATACCACAACTTATTCAGTCATTCCCCAAATGATGGGCATCTTTTCAGTATTCAATTCTTTGCCACTACAAAAAGAGATGCCACAAATATTTTGTACAAATAGGTCGTTTTTCCTTTTATCATGTTGTTTTAAAGAACAAATGAGATAATATTGATGATAAGTGCTTTTCAAATAGCAAAGTTTTAATGTTAACTCATTTTCATAGTCTCATAATTCATTCATTAAAGATTTTATTACACTTAGATCTAAGAGTTGTGTAGGCTTGTAAAGACAGAGTTAACCTTCAAAGAGGTAAAAATCAGTCATAGGCATTAGTCAGGAGAGATTTAGAAACTCTTTTGTCCAACTCCATTATTTTACAGAGAGGAACTGAAGCCTAGAAAAATGACTTGCCCAAATTCACTTGATTACTAAACAGCAGAATTAAGGTTTAAACCTAACTCTCAAAATTCCAAATTCAGGGATATTCCCACTTTTTCCAATTTAATCATCAGAAACAAAATAAAAAGAATATAAACAACTCCTAAGGATTAGTAACTTAATGAGAATGATAAATTGAATGTTTTAAGTTTTCATGTATTTAAATGTCAATCGGAATGCTGAGTGACAGAGTGAATGAGCACTTATAAAGTGCATACTATGCACTAGGCACTTTACAAAGGCTATCCTATTTGGTTATCACAACAACTGTGAGAGGAAGCTATTATTATCCCATTTTACAGTTGAGGAAACTGACACGGTCAGAGATTAAGTGAGTTGCCCAGCATCACACAACTAGTAAGTGTTTGTGACTGGATTTGAAATGAGGTCTTTTTAACTCCAGGTCCAGTCTTCTGTTCACTACCTCAGCAAGCAAAAAGATAGCAGATTAATCACTTTCCCTAAACCTCTTCAGTTCTTCAGCCCTTTCCTCAACTTTAAAAGCTGTTATGTACCAAATGTAAAATAATTACAGATTAATCCACAGTAGAAGACAGAACTCTCACAAGGTAAAATATCCTTTAAAAATTAATCTGGGAGATTTCCATGAGCCAAGATGGTGGAGTAAGAACTAAGTTGCTCTCACTTTCCCTTATTGAACTGTGAAAACCCAGAAAATGTTGCCATAGGGAAATCTCTGGAATAGCTGAGCCAGCAGAAAGATGGGGTGCAGTAGTTTTGTAGCCCAGGAAGCTTAGGGGATTAATGGAAAGGTCCCTCTCACTCTGGTGGAAGGGAGCAGTAGAGGATGGGAGGTATCCCAGTAAGCCAGAGACAAGCCTCACCTCAGCAAACCAGAGAGAGATCTTGAGTCCCAAGGTGGTGGAGCAGGCAAGTGCCAATATCAGGACACCCCTCAGTGTCTTGGCACAGGCAGAGGATCCAGTAGACTTCAGCTTGGAAAACCATCACCTGTGCTGGTGGGCAGGCATCCTCCAGCAGCCAAAACTCTCTGTGCTTCAGCACAACTTTAGGCGGGTACAATTCCAGCAACCAAAATTCCAGTGCTTCAAAGCAGCCCAGGTGAACAAGCATCCTCCAGGGGCCAGACCCTCCTACCCCCACACCAAGAGCTTCAGCGTTGCTGACTCCAACATACTAAAACACATGGAATGCAATAAAAGCAGCTCTTAGGGGAAATGTTTTAGCTCTCAGTGCTTACATCAATAAAATAGAGAAAGAGGAGATCAACAAATTGGGCATGCAACTACAAAGCTAAAAAAAAAAACACATTAAATGTCCTCAATTAAATACCAAATTAGAAATTCTGAAAAACCAAAGGAGAGATTAATATAATTGAAATTAAGGAAACTATTGAACTAATAAATAAAACTTAGACCTATTTTTATGAAAAATCCAATAAAATAGGTAAACCTTTGGTTAATTTGATTTAAAAAAGAAAACCAAATAACCAGTATCAAAACTGAAAAGGGTGAATTTACCACTAATTAAGAGGAAATTAAGTCAATAATTAGGAGCTATTTTGTCCATTGCATGATAATAAATTTGATAATCTTAATGAAATGGATAAATATTTACAAAAATATAAATTGCCCAGATTAATAGAAGAGGAAATAAAATACCTAAATAACCACATTTCAGAAAAAGAAATTGAACAAGCCATCAATGAACTCTCTAAGAAAAATGATCAGAACCAAATGAATTTATAAGTGAATTCCACCAAACATTTAAAGAACAATTACTTCCAATATGCAAACTGTTTGGAAAAATAGGTGAAGAAGCAGCCCTACCAAATTCTTTTTAGGATACAAATATGGTACCGATACCTAAACCAGAAAATCATAGAACAATTTCCCTAATGAATATAGATGCAAAAATCTTCAATACTAGGGAAACAATCAGCATAATTGACCATATCAACAACAATACTAACAGAAATTATATGATTATCTCAATATATGCGGGGGGGGGGAACTTTTGACAAAATGCAACAACTATTTCTTTCAAAAACAGTAGAGAGCATAGAGGCTTCCTTAAAAATTACAGGTAGCATCTATCTAAAACCATCAGCAAGCCTTATATGTAAAGAGTATAAACTAGAAGCATTTCCATTAAGTTTGAGGTTGACGCAAGGATGTTTATTATCACCACTGTTATTCAATACGATATTAGAAATGTTAGCCTTAGCAATGAGATAAGAAAATGAAACTGAAGGAATTAGAATAGGCAAAGAAGAAACAAGGCTATAACTCTTTGCAGATGATATGATGGTATACTTAGAGAATCCTAGAAAATCAAGTAAAAAATTACTTGAAATAATAAACAAATTTAGAAAATTTTCAGGATATAAATCCACATAAATCATCAGCATTTTTATATATTACTAGCAAAGCCAAGCAGGAAGAGCTAGAATGTGAAGTTCCCTTTAAAGTTATTGTAGACATTATAAAATATTTAGGAGTCTACCTGCCAGAATAAATCCAAGAACTATATGAACACAATTACAAAACACTTTTTGAGCTAATATAATAAAAATGACAATTCTACACAAACTAATTTACTTACTCAGTGCCATGCCAATCAAACTACCAAAAAGCATTTTATGGAGCTAGAAAAAAATAGTAACAAAATTCATCTGGAAGAACAAAAGGTGCAGAATATCAGGGGAATTAATGAAAAAAAAATGCAAGGGAAGGTGGTCTAGCCATACCAGATCTTAAATTGTATTATAAAGTAGCAATCATCAAATCTACTTGGTACTAGCTAAGAAATAGAGTGGGGGATAAGTGGAATAGGTTAGGTGCATTACACACAGTAGTCAATGACTATAGTAATCTATTGTTTGATAAACACAGAAATGATGAGCAGAGACGGTTAGTTGGCGCAGTGAATAGAGTACTAGCCCCAGAGTCAGTAGGACCTGAGTTCAAATCTGGCCTTAGACACTTAACACAAAGACTAGCTGTGTGACCTTGGGCAAGTCACTTAACCCCAACTGCCCTACCTTCCCCCCATCCAAAAAAAAAAAGGA
Source organism: Gymnobelideus leadbeateri (assembly GCA_011680675.1). Lineage (NCBI taxonomy): Eukaryota > Metazoa > Chordata > Mammalia > Diprotodontia > Petauridae > Gymnobelideus > Gymnobelideus leadbeateri. Next base: position 633,876 of record WOXC01011766.1, on the reverse strand, counting down.
AATGATGAGCAGGAAAACTTCAGAAAAACCTGGAAAGATTTATATGAACTGGTGCTGAGTGAAATGAGCAGAACCAGGAGAATATTCTACAAAGTAACAGCCACGGTGTGCAACGACTAACCTTCATCGACTTGCCTCTTCTCAGCAATGCAAGGATGTAAGACAATTTAAAAAGACTCATGATGGAAAACACTGTCCACATCCAGAGAAAGAACTAGGGAATCTGAATGCATACCGAAGCTATTTCTTCTCTTTTTTCTTTGGTTGTTTTGTTTCTTCTTTCTTGTGGTTACTCCCATTGGTTCTAATATTTCTTTACAACATGACTAATGTGGAAATATGTTTAATTTGAATGTGCCCATAGAGCCTATATCAGATTGCACACCATCTTGGGGAGAAGGGTGGAGTAAGAGGGGGAGAAAAAATGAAAACTCAAAAGCTTATGGAAGAGAATGTTGAAAACTAAAAATAATAACCCAAATGCAAAGAATTCTCACTTAGTCCCCCTCCAGGCTACCCTATACCCAAGGCATGAGGACAAGCTAAGTCAGAGGTTTCTGATTCTTCCTGCCTTAGATAAAATATCATATGTATATATATATATATGAAATCATATGTATATAAATATGAATATATAGTATACACAACATATATTTATTTGTTGTATAGAAATGTATATGTATTATCTTGTATGTAAATTATGTGTAAATATGAATTTATATTGTGTATATATATAGTTTATATATACACTATAATAATGAAATTGAAAGAAAAAACTGTAATAAAAAGTCAAAACTGCATGTTGTGAAATGATAATGCTCAAAAGTGACTCTGAAGAAGAAATATGATATGCTATCTCCCTATCTTTTTTTGCAGAGGTAGAGGCAGAGTATGGGATATAGCACATAATGTCAGATTTTCTTTATGTGTTTTTTTCCATAACTTTTGAATTCTTTGCTATAATACGGTTCTTTGGGATGAACAGGGAAAGGGACACATTGGGAAATGAAGATGAGGTAAAAAAGAAAAGATAATTTTTTCCAAGTGTCAATCACAGCTTAACTCAAAATTGGTATATTTGTTTTGTATTAAAAAGACGAAGTTAACAGTGTTCAGGGGGAGGAAATATTTGGTCTGTGTATGGTAACAACAGCGGTGACATAATGTAAAATGTGTTTGATCTAGAAACTCCTTTGAGAGTAAGGCAGACAATAATTACAAGTATATGTATAGGTGCACCTCTATGACCCCATGATGCTTCCAAGATGCTTTATCTCTCATACCCATCCATGCCTCAGATTTTTTAATGATAAATGCTCATGACATTTTAGGTGGATGAGTTCAGGATCTTTTCAAAGGACTGAATGGTTCTAGTCTTAAATCTCCAGGGTACAGAGAAATGTCTGTCTTTTCTCCTTATATTCACCAAGCAAAATTGGTTCCTTCAGAAACTCTGAAGAGAGTTGCAACATGAGCTATTTTTAAGTTCCTAATTTCCTCAGTTTTTGAGTTCACCTCTGTGCCAGCACGACTTTAATGTTGATATCTTATTTTTGAGAAGCAAAAATGCTTTTTGCTTGCAGTGTATTATGTTGGATGCAAGAAGCATACAATTATTATTTTTCCTTTCTTAAGTCAGCATAATCATCACTAATCAGTTTTCTGGGCTCTTTACTTGTCCTTGCTTGCTTTTGAGATTCATTACATGAAGAAATATCTACCCAGGAATCAGGAACCTATGTTCTTATAATCTGCTTGAAATGCTATTGTGTCAGTCCTTGTTATTATATCTATATCTATATCTATATCTATCTATCTATCTATCTATCTATCTATCTATCTATCTGCTTCATTTAATTACAGAACCTTTTGCTTTTAAAGTTAGGTTATATGGCACCTAGTAATAGTCAACCAACTTGCAAGGCAGGTACAACAGAGAATAGCTACCCCAGGTGCAAAGTACTCTGTTGTTCCGCATCCCACAGAGAGGTAGTGTGATATATTGGATAGGGTACTAGATTTGAGATCAGAAGTCCTGAGTTCAAATTCTATGTCTGACACTACCTGTATGAGCCTGGACAAGTACATACCCTCTTGTTGCCTCAGTTTCCTCATATGTAAAATGAGTAGGATGGACTCTAAGGACCCTTCTCATTCAAAAATCTCTTAAAGGAACCTGGACCAATGTGTTTGCCTTCAATGGTTAACCAGAGTGACACAATTAATACAAAGCAAATAGTCATTGTCATAGCCTACTAATTGGTTTCCCTACTTCAATTCCCTCCCCACTCTAATTTATCCTCCATATAGTCACCAAATTGATTTTCCTATAGCATGAATCTGACTATCACTTATTTCTCTGATCAAGAAACTCCAGAAGCTTCCTGTTGCTGCCAAGATCAAGTATAAACTTCTCTGTTTGGCATTTAAAGTCCTTCACAACCTGGCTTCTACCTACCTTCTTGTGCCTATTATGCATCTTTTCCCTGTGCATACATTGTTTGGTCCAACCAAACTAGCCTTCTTTCTGTTCATAGGGATTGTTTCCTACTTCTGTACTTTTCCACTCCTTTACTCATCATGCTTGTAATACATTTCCTCCTCATTTCCTCTTAGAATCCCTAGTTTCCTTTGAGGTTTAATCCACTTATCACTACAATAAACTTTTTTTATCCTCTCAGACACTAGTGCTACTCCTCCAATTTTTCTTGTATTTATTTTGTATATAATTATTCATATATTTTCTTCAGTGGTAGATTATAAACTCCCAGAGGGGAGGGGGTTTTCTTGGAAAAGATACTGGAGTGGTTTACCATTTCCTTTTCCAGCTAATTTTATATATGAGGAAACTGCAGTGAACAGGGTGAAGTGACTTGCCCAGTGTCACACAGCTACTAAGTGTCTGAAGCCAGATTTGAACTTAGGAAGAGTCTTTCTCACTCTAGGCCTGGTGCCCTAGCCATTGCGCCACCTAGCTTCCTTGAGAGGGAGGTACTGTTTCATTTTTGTCTCATCTCCAGGCCTTGGTACTCAGTAAGCACTTGATAAAGTGCATGGTGATTGATTATTGACAAACTAAGCTCTGGAGGTAATGTCTCTGTCTGTCTCTTCTGGCCTAACTGAAGCCCTGCCCCTTTCATATGCAAATACGGATAGTTCCTAACCTCAGAGGGGCTTTGAGGTACACTCTAACATTTCAAGCCAAATCAATAAGCATTTAAGTGCCTACAATGAGACAAATGTGATAAGTTCTGAGGATACAAAGAAAGGGGAGGAAAGCTTCTGATCTCAAGGAACTCAAAATATAATGAGGGAGATAATCAGCAAACAACTATTTACAAGTGAAGGGTGTGTGCAGTTTCTATGTACTGTACAGTTTTGCCCATTCATATTATGTGTATCCACCTGGGTCTATCTAAATGTGCCTGGAAGGGAGGTGAGAATATTTATTTCTAGAGTCTCTTCTTCCCACCCTTCTCCAAGAGTCTTTCCTTCCTGCCAGGAGAGGAAATGGGAGGTTGGGGGCAGAGGTTGGCCAACCTGTTCTTCTCAGAGAGGAGGTACCAGGCTAAATATTAAATATTATTAATCATTAAATATTGTTAGGGTAGGGGAAATAATTTTTTAGGTTTAAGCCATGCTCCCAATCTCTATCCATTAATGAGGAAGGAGTGCTCAGAGTTATATATTCAAAACTTGGCTCTCTTCCCATCAAAAGCCAATTGTACAATGAACAAACATAGTGAATAATGGATAAACCAATTCATCAGATTGATAGCAAAACAGAAATCAGAGAAGGCATACATACAGACAATGTAAAATGAACAAACTTCACCATTGGTGAGTGACATAACTGAGTTAGATCAAGAGAGAGACTTCAGATCTCACCCAAGGGGAAATTCCCCAAAGTATCTAATGTAGTGAAGCAAGGATAGGAAGGAACATGGTCAAATTTGTTGGCCCCTCTATATGCTACTTTCTTTCCAGCATCCTTCTCTCCTTCCAAGGCTCTAAAGAGAGTCTGGTACTACATGTCTTCTCTTTCAGAGCTGAAAGTCAGAAGATTAGAGTCTCTCTTTTCTCCAGCTCTTGATGATACTACCCCTCAGCAAGGTGCAGAGCTTTCAATAATCAATCTCCACCAATGAGATAGACTTTTTTTAGTCAAAGGTTACACAAACAAGATATATACAAGATGCATTGGATACAATCTCAGAAGCAAGGCATGAAAATTAAGAAGGAAAGAGAAAGACATCTTGCAAAAGATGAAACTTTAGCTGAGACATGGATGAAGCTGGGAGGTGGAGATGTGGATAGAGAGAATTCTGAGTATAGGGGATAGCCAGTTAAAATGCTCAGTGAATAGCAAGGAGGTCAGTGAATCCCAAAATACTTGGACAGAAAGCATAAGATAATGGAAAAGGTTGAAAAGGGCAGGTTATAATGAGCTTAAAAACCTAAACAAAAGATTTTATATTTGATTTTAATGTAACAGTGGGTCAATGGAGTTTATTGAATAGGGGTGTGGTGGGGTGGGGTGGGGTGAGTGATATGGTCAAACCACTGCTTTAGGAAGATTGCTTTGATAACTAAGGGTAGAAGATACTTGAGACAAGAAGATCATCCTCCGTAATAGTCTAGGCATGAAGGGATGAGAGACTAAAACAAGATGGTGGCAGTATCAGAAGACAGAAGGGGCTAATCTAACTCTAATTTGTTAGTTAATCTAACTAACTAATTTGTTGCAGGGATAGGCCATTGCTTAAAATGAGTTCAAGCTTTTCAGTACAAAAATTCCTGGGGAGGTGGATTCTGAATTGCAAAGAGAGATGATTATGCATGGGGTATCACAAATGTCAACTAGGGGCAGCTAGGTGGAGCAGTGAACTGGGCCCTAGAGTCAGGAGGCCCTGAGTTCAAATCCAGCCTCAGACATTCAATGCTTACTGGCCCTATGACCTTGGGCAAGTCACTTAACCCCAATTGCCCTGCCCTCCCCACTCCAAAAAGAAAAAAAAAAAGCAACTAGATGACCATAGACATAGGCCAAATACTGCCATTGTTTGAGGAAAACAGCCAGAAAAACTTTTATTCTCACTCAGATCCATACAAGTAGACTTGTCAAATCTAAAAGACCAGCTTATAGGAAAATTATCAAATTTCTGAGATATCTAATTTTCCTTTTTTTTTCTAAAACTTAGTAGGAAGGACTTAGGCCATGCACTATACATTTTGTATGTATGGATAGATGCAGCAGTGGATAGAGTGCCAGGCTTCAAGTTAAGAAGACATATTCCTGAGTTCATATTGAACCTCACACACTTATTAGCTGAGTGACCCTGGGCAAGTCACTTAACCTTGTTTCCCTCAGTCCTTCATCTGTAAAATAAGCTGGAGAAGGAAATGGTAAACCACTCCAGTATCTTTGCCAAGAAAACGCCAGATAGGGTCATGAAGATCCAGACACAACCAAAACGACTGAACAATGGTAGCAACAACAAAAAATATTATAGATAGGTGGATAGATTGATAAATAGTTGCTATTAAGACATTGGTGTCTAAACACAGGTTTATGTGATTAGTTTGAGAGGAGGAGAGAAGAATTTAAACCTTTAAAAATACATAGCAGGGGGCAAGGCTCTGTGTGTGTGTGTGTGTGTGTGTGTGTGTGTGTACGAGTGCGTGTGTGTGCTCTGTGTGTTTCTGTTTGTTTTTTGCCCAAGACAAAGTAATTATGTACCTGAGGTGTGGGAGGTGGCAATATTGTTTTTCTTAAACATAGTCTAAATTTAAACACATACAAAAAAGCCCCAAAATAATGCAATCTAAGTCTGTAATACTTTTTCTTTATGTTTTCCATACTTCTGATCTTGAGCTACTAATGACTTCTGTTTTCCCTGCATTGAGACAGAAAGGAAATAAATAGAGGGAAAGTAAATGTCTCACTGAATTCCCAATTGTTACCCCATTGCAGGCCAACTTAAAAACCCTTATTTATACTTGCTTCATGGAATGGAAAGAGTGAATTTTAATTGCTTAAAGCTTTTATTCTGTTATTTGGTGATTTTCTCTCAGCTCATCCCAGGAGTGGCATGGTATGGTAGAATAGTGTGAGTTCTGGAGTCCGAGACCCCAGGTTAAAATCCCATCTCCAATGTCTACCCTTTGTGATGCCTTAGAGAATTCACTTCAACTCACTAAACTTCAGCTTTTCATCTGTAGAACTGGTAGGTGAGTGGATATTATTGCTTTTGAGGGTCCTTCCAGTTCTAGATTTGTGAACCTAAGATTTTAATAAATGTTTAAGTGCCAATGATGTGCAGAGCAAGAAAATAGGAAGAAAGTTGACTGACATAACCTTGCCTCTACTATTATTTGACATATTTTGACAGTGAGCTTTATTTTAATAAAATGGAAATAACAGTATATTAGGTGGCAGGAAATCTGGGTTCCAGCTCAAGCTTTAACTAGCCTGGTGTCCTGGGTCAATTAACTTAACCTCATTGACCTTAGATATCTTCTGAGTAAAAACTTATTTGGAATAGATTTTCTCCAAGACCTCTTCCAGCTCAAAAACATGCTATGATCCCAAATACTTGCCTGATTCTGTGATTCTGCTTCATTTGTTCTCTGTCTTAGATTAAAGAGCCATTACAATGTAGTGAAATTGGGCTCTGGACTTGGAGTTAGAAAGGGCCTCTGATACTTGCTAGCCATGTGGCCATAAGTAAGTCGTTAATGTTTCTAAGCATCGGTATCTTAACATGTTAAATGTGGGTAATACTTGTACTTCCTCTACCTCCAATTAGTGGGTTCCTCTTTGAACCTCAATTTGAGGACCCACCTATGAAAGTTATGTGGTCATTGTGGAGCTCAATTGAGATTATATACTGTCAGTAATTAAACCTTCAAGTCAGGAACTATTGAACCAAAGTAGGCCTATCCCCAGTGTTTCCCAACTGTTGTTTGTTTTTTCTGTTCAGTTTTTTTTTCAATTGTCTCTGACTCTGTGTGACCTCATCTGGAGTTTTCTTTGCAAAGATATTGAAATGGTTTGTCATTTCCTTCTCCAGTTCATTTTATAGATGATGAAACTGAGACAAACAGGGTTAAGTGACCTGCCCAGGGTCACACAGCTACTAAGTGTCTGAGGCCAAATTTAAACTCAGGAAGATGAGTCTTCCTGATTCCAAACCTGCCACTCTGCCACCTAGCTACCTTGTTTCCCAGATAGCACATTATAAATATTGTCTTTGTGATTCTTTTAAATTTTTTTTACTCCTTCCTCCTCTCCATCCTTCTTCTCTCTTCCTTCCTTCCTTCCTTCCTTCCTTCCTTCCTTCCTTCCTTCCTTCCTTCCTTCCTTCCTTTCTTCCTTCCCCTTCCTGCCTTTCTACCTTCCTTTCTTCCTTCCTTGTCAAGAACTATTGGACCAAAGTGTACCTAAACCATTTATAATGCTAAGGCATTATAAATGCTATTTTTGTGTGTCTTTTTTTCTTTCCCTTTCTCCTCTTTCCCTCTTTCATCCTCTTCCTCTTTCTCTTTCCTTCCATCCTTCCTTCCTTCCTTCCTTCCTTCCTTCCTTCCTTCCTTCCTTCCTTCCTTCCTTCCTTCTTTCCTTCCTTCCTTCTCTTCTTTCTTACCTCTTTTCATTACTGTATACCCTAGCCCCTGGAGGACTAACTTCCATCAGTGAATACAGGGACCCTTCTTCTTGTTCCCAATATGTGACTGAACACGTTTCCAAATGCACATATTTGCCCTGGAATAAAAAAAATGTTGAGGAGCACTTATTCATAGCACCTGGAATGGTGCCTTGCAGATATAGGTACAAAATGCTTTTTTGCTGAAGCTGATGTTGAAGAAAATACCTTGAGAGGGACATATTCTTGGAGAGGTTTCACAGAAGAGCTATAAAGATTATTAAAGTATTAGAAAACAGGATTTATAAAATGAAGTTAAAGGAATAGGGATTATTTTGCCTTATGGGAGAAGAAAAAATCTGGATTGATTTAATGCTAGCTTTTAAGTACTGTGTAGTCACTCCATAAAGGATCTAGTAAGAGCTGCACAGAAGAGAGAACATTTTTGCCTCTAGATGGGATGAAGGATACTTTGGTTTCTGTTTGTAGTCACACTCGGGCTCTATTTGCAGTGTTTGGAAGAGAGGTGCTGTGTCACTTCAGAAACCAAAAGGTTTTAGGATAGTGATGTCTGTTTGAATGATACTGCTTTGTTCATTGCCTGAGACTTTATCCTCATTGTACCCAATCTGCTCCTTTGTAATGAAACCACTATGGGTCTAATTGTTCCTTCTTTCTTTATCCACCCTCCAAAGGTTGTTATCCCCTAGAAGAAGAATGGTGGGGGGTTGGAAGGTGGGAGGAATATAGAATTCCTCCCACTTACCTCTAGCTCCCTCCCCTCTCAGCACAGACAGACAGATAGTCACACATGTACATATTCACTCTTGGGTGACTCAGCAGCCTAGGGTGATTTAAATACTTCCAGTTTCAGTGCCTTTCCCATTAAAGCTACCTTCCATGTACTCTTTATGTCATATATTTGTGTAATCTCCTTCATTGGAATATAATTATGCTCCTTGAGGTCAGATATTTACTTTTTCTTTCTCCTTTTGATGGCAATTCCTCTACCTTCAATTAGTGGGTTCCTCTTTGAACCTCCATTTGAGGACCTACCTTATGGCAGTTATGATCTTTTCAAACTTGGGCCAGCCCATGACTCCCCAGACTTCTTTTGTACTTAACTGGTCATGATACCTCTTCCCAGCCCCCATTTTCAGCTCTCCTTTATGTATTGCCTTCTGCTACTAGAATATAAACTCCTTGAAGATAGAGACTATCTTTTAGTTTTCTTTCTTCCATCTCTATTCCTAGAGTTTAGCATAGTCCCTGGCATATAACAAATGATTAATCAATGATGTATGTATTTATGTATGTTTGTGATATGTATGTATGTATGTATGTGTATCTATCTATCTATCTATCTATCTATCTATCTATCTATCTATCTATCTATCTATCTTTGTATCCCTAGCACTTAGCTTAGTGCCTAGCACATAGAAAACATTTAATAAATGCTCAGGGGCTGAACAATCAGGCCCAATTATCTTAAAAATATTTTTTGTTAAGTTTTTTTTTAAATTTAAGACACAAGTGGAAGAAATTTAAATCTCTCTTCTCTTGGAAAAGTGATTAGCATTTTGTAGGATAGGAGATATCCCTCACTATTGATGATTAGAGAAAAAGATACTAAGACTTATTTATAACTGCTGTATCCAAACCTGGAATTAGTCATTAAGACTTTCCTGAAAATAGAGTGGAGTTGTCCCATGCCCTGGTTAAGCTGTTGTGCAGTCAATGATTACCACAGGCTTTAGCAAAAGGGAATCACAAATAAAAGATATACACAAGTCTGTTCATTTAAGGGAATTATTTCTTTTCTCCAGCTGGGAAAACTCTGGTAGCCTTTCCCTCTTCCTATTATAACCAACAGCAGAGAAACATTTTCTTGGGCAGAGTTGGGTAATAAGTGTAAGCAATGCCTGATGCCACCTACTGGGAGTTATGTGGAATTATAGGATGATTGTCTTGAGGAAGCTGTCCTTGGCACAGCAGGAACCCATGATATCTGTTGGGAACATGGTGGGGAAGGGGGAGAAAGAATTTACCTCATCCTTACTGTTATTGATTGAGATTCTGTATAGATATTTGAGAGATGGTTGCACATTAAAGGATATTTTTATTTCATAAGATGTTTGTTATTTTTTATTTTCTTGAATCCTTAAATAGAATTTTCCTTCTTTAATTCTATGAAGTATATACTTGCAGAGAGAGTTAGAGTCATTGGGCTGTGTTGTGGCAGGAGGATCATTTTTTTAGATTTTTTTTTCTATCAAGGGCCATGAGTCAGGGAGATAAGGAACTCATCCAAAATCAACTTGAGCCCTTGTAAGAACCTCTTAGGAAAAGTCAGTGCAACTGCAGCAGATCATAGCTATAAGCAGAGATTAAAAACCCAATAAATACTTTAAAACTATTACTATATGCTGTAACCCTTGGCCCAGACCTAAAAGTCTGGATTTACATAAACCAAATTCCATCTCAGGGACCTGTCCATATTAATGCCTTTTGGCTTATGATCTTACACAGGGTATCCATTGGAAACAATAGAATTTAACTACCAAATAACCATTAAAGGAGAAATGCTCTCAACTCCCATGCAAATACTAAGGCTAATTGAACACTAAGACATTGAACACATGACAGACTTTATTTATCACAAACAAGATAATGCAAAAGGCACCTCAATCTCAAACAGCACAATTCTCCTTTCATGTCCAATGAACCCCTCTTTCTGGGTTTATTATCGTATTCTTTATTAAGTGCCTAATTTGTAGTAGGTGCTTTACAAGTACAATTTTATTTGATCCTCATAACTACCCCGTAAGATAGTTGCTATTATTGTCTCTAATTTACAGTTGAGGAAACTGAGGTAGACGGGTTAAATGACTTACCAGAGTCACATAGCTAGCAAGTGTCTGAAGCTGGAGTTCAATTTAGATCTTTGACTTTCGGCCCAGAGCTCCATCTACTGTGTCATCTAACTACCTCAGCTCCAGCTGCAATCTTGTTCAAGGACTCTTCTGTTGATACCAGATCTCCTCTTTTCCATTGCACGATTCCCTAGATCCGTGATATCAAACTCAAATAGAAATGTGGCCACTAAACTGTTCTTAAGGATTCTTGTAGGTCACATATTGACTTAGGAAACTGTAAATGAATATTACCTATGTTTCATTGCATTATTATTTATTTTGTTAAATATTTCTCAATACACTTAATTTAATTTGGTTCAGGCAGTACTCAGGAGTGTTGCAGCCCTCATGTTTGACTCCTCTGCCCTATATCACATGGTTTCCTGGATTGGCTGTAAGGACAGATAAGTTTCCTTGTAGAGAATTGAGTTCAAATCTCTTTTTCCTCCTCCTGTTCTCCCCTAAAAGAGCAAAATTATGGTGTTCCCAGGGGGAAACCTTGTGTAAATATATGATCAAACCTGGTTTTTGTGCCTAACGTACTTAAATTCATTACACCATGCTAAGTACGTTTGTAGATTCAAAAACAACTAAAACATCATTTTTTGCCCTTGAAGAGTATGACTGTGAACTTGGAGGGAATAGAGAAAGGAATTCTGTCTCCCTCCTTGAGGAAATCATTCTGAAAGATACTTCCTCTCTGAGTATGTGAGGAGAGAATGAAGCTAACTGGGAGGAAATGAATCTAAGGTAAAATAAAAAGAATCTAGGCAAGATACAATGGAAGCAATTTCTGATGATTAATATTGTTAATACTGACATTTCTCACACTTTGAAACTTTTAAGAATAGAATCTGCTCTTAGCTGTATTTTGCCAGAGAGAACAGAAAAGATGAGCTCTCAAGATCCCTTTTATGTCAGTAAAAAATTAAGTAATGCTTTCCCCATTGTGAAGTAGAGTCAGTAGACCAGGGTTCAAATCAGATTTGTTTTCTACTAACTATGTCACCTTGGAAAGGTGACTTTACCTGACTGGCACTTTCCATTATGCAAAATGGTGCTGATTGTTGCTTTACAGACTTTCTAGGGTTGTTTTGATGACCAAAGGAGATGTTGTAAATCTGAAAGTATATAATATCATACAAACTTTATTATTAGCAATAATCATATTTTTTCTACATTTCATAAACCTAGAACAGGTCTCAAAATGGTTTTCATTAAAACTTTTATTTATTTTTAATATAGAATAATAACATCAGTTATATATTGGGGCTTTCCAGAGTTACATCATTTAAAATTTTATTTTATTTTAAATTTGTGGAATAAAACAAGCATTTCCATAACTTAGTCCAATAGAAAAGATGATTGTACATGAAACTGCAAATCTACTTTATATAATTTGCTATTCCTTTCAAATATAGAACAAAATTATCATTTTATCATTATCATTTTAAATTTCTTTATTTCCCCCCCCCGCCCTATAGATGACCACCATTAGACACAAATAGGTATATATGGAAAATTATTCTATACATACTTCTATTTATCAGTTCTTTCTCTGAATGCAAATATCATCTTTCTTCATATGTCCTTTATACTTAACCTGGGTATTCATAATAGACAAAATAACTTATTTGCTCAAAATTGTTCTTGAAATAGTATTGCTGGAATTCTATTTCTGAAAGCCAAGATAGCAGAGTAATCAGCTAATCACTGTAACTCTCCCATATTTACCTCCAAACAACTATAAAATAGCACTCAAAGACAAATTCTGGAAGAGTAGAGCCAGCAAAAAGATAGGGAAAAGCAATCTTTTAGCCCAAGAGACTTAGAGGATTGGTGAGAAAGTTCCATCTCACTTGGGTGAAAGGGGAGCACAGTCCAGGATGGGAAATGTCCCAGGAACCCCACTTCAGCAAACCAGTGGGAAATCCTGAGTCTCAGTGTGGTGGAGCAGCAAACACCAGCACCAGGACACCCCCTGCTCCCCATGTGCCTTAGTTTAACTGGAGAAGGTATATTTTAGCTCTGAGAGGTACCATGTGCTTTAGTGTAGACTTGGGCATACAGACATCCTTTAGTGGCCAGACAACCACATGCTTCAGTATAGCTAGGGCAAAAAGGCATCCTCAAGAGTATTTCATGTGCTTCAGTTTAGCCCAGGGGAAACACAGAAACACACCACTGACCTCAGCACACACCACTAAGACCCTGGTTTAGCACCAGATGAGCTGCCAGACCCCTACGGCCTCCAACAGCACCAGTCACCCTTCCCTCCACTACACATATACCACCCCCTCAGCACAGTCCTAGACATAAGAGTCCCCTATAAGACTTGGGGCAACATGATAGCGGCACCAAGTAAATAGACAGGATCTGTAAGCACTGGCATAAGAAACCTGAGACAGAACCCCTTCCATCCTGGGAGCAGAGCTCAAATTTAAAAGAAAGGAAAAAGACAAAAAAAGATGAACAAAAACCAAAATCTGAATATAGAAAGTTATTTTGATGACAGGGAATACCAAGACAGAAACTCAGAAGAGGATAACAGTATCAAACACCTATGGGCAAAGGCACAAAGAAAAATGGGAAGTGGTCTCAAGCCCAGAAAGAACTCATGGAAGAGCTAAAAAAGAAACAAACATCATATAAGAAAGGTAGAAGAAAAATTGGGAAAAAATGAGAGTGATGCAAGAGAATTATGAAAAAAGAGTCAATGGCTTAGAAAACTGCTTAAAAAGTAGAATTGGCCAAATGGAAAAGGAGATACAAAAATCCACTGAAGAAGACAACTCCTTAAAGAGTGTACCTTGTCAAATGGAAAAGAAAGAACAAAAGCTAATTGAAGAAAACAGCACCTTAAAAATTAGAACTGGGCAAGTAAAAGCTAACGACTCTCTGAGACTTCAAGAATAAATCAAGCAAATTCAAAAGAACGAAAAAAAAATTGAAGAAAACATAAAATTCCTCATTGGAAAAAGAACTGACCTAGAAAACAGATCCAGAAGAGACAAAATCAGAATCTTTGGACCACCTAAAAGACATAATCAAAAGGAGGACCTGGACACTATCTTTCAAGAAATAATCAAGAAAAACTGCCCTGATGTCCTAGAACCAGAAAGCAAAATACATATTAAAAGAACACTAATCACCTCAGGAAAGAGATACCAAAATAAAAACTCTGAGGAATATTATAGCAAAATTTCAGAATTTTGGAAAAGGAAAAAATACTACAAGTGGCCAGAAAGAAACAATTCAAGTATCAGGGAGTCACAATTAGGATTACACAGGACTTGGCAGCTGTAACATTAAAGGACTGGAGGTCTCGGAACATGATATTCGGGAAGACAAAGGAGCTAGAGCCAGGGTTTCTTAAACTTTTTCCACTTGTGACCCCTTTTCATGTTTAGGCAGCATTCATTGGTGTTGTGTGGCCTGAGGGAATGCACAGCGAAAAGCGGGCATGCTTTGTGTTCAGAACTAAGGTTGCAGTGAAGCCGCATGGTGCAAGATAGGTAAATGCTGCCAGAAACACCTTGGATTAATACATATTTGCTTTTTAATTAATTTTGGTCATTTCACATTCAGAAACCTTTTACTATTACCAAATTTTTTGTGACCTCATATGGGGTTGTGACCTACACTTTAAGAAGTGCTGAGCTAAGGCTACAGCCAAGTATCACTTACCTGGCAAAATTAAGCATAATATATCAGGGGGGAAATGGTCATTCAATGAAATAGAAGGATTTAAAACTTTCATAAGGAGAAGAGCAGAACTAAACAAAAAAAAATTGCCTCCAATATCAAGAACCAAGAGAAGCATAAACAGGTAAAAAGGTAAAAGAAAACATAAAGGATTCTAGTGTGAAACTGTTTACATCCCTACATGGGAAGATAATACTGTAATTCTTAAAAATTACATCATTAATAATATAGCTAGAAGGAATATACATAGACAGAGGATAAAGGTTGTAATGGCAAGCACAGAAGTAGTTCACATCTTGCTTCAGCTATTGAATGAACATCTTTTTTCAGTTCAAGTTTCTTTTGAGCCTAGTATCAAGTCTGTTAAGAAACAGAATGTGTGAACTCCACAACTTGTGAACCTTAGAACTTGTGAACTCCTGGGGAGAAGCTAATAACCATATATAAGGAGAGCCCCAGGGCTTGAGGCAGAACAGAACTGAAAAGAGGGCTCTTGTGGTAGCAGAGTCAAGAAGGAGAATACTTGTGATATCTAGGCACTCTGTCTGTGTTGATGTTTCTTTGTGATACTTTGTACAGAAGCCCTGGGACCTTACTGGAAGCCCTGAAAGAGGATTTTCTAGTTGTATGTTTATAGAAGTGCTGGAAGAGGGTTTTGGAGATCCTGGGACCTTACTGGTGATTTTTACTGATGATTTTTACTGACCTCTTGGACCTTGTTTGTGGGTCTGTGTTGATTTTTATATTGATGATTTGCTTTGACCTCTTGGACCTTGTTTGTGAGTCTGTGTTGATTTCTATGTTGATGATTTGTGTTGAGTTCTCAGACCTTGTTGGTGGGTCTGAATTGATTTCATAGGCAGATAGTGAATTGATGATGGTGCTGGCAATGTGCATGAATGTTATTGTGCCTCTGTCAAGCTTTATCTTCCCAGAAACAGGAACTCTGAAGGACTTGAAGGGGACTGGACAGTGTGGACTTCGATATGGAATGGGAACTGGACAAAGAACTAGCCAAGGAGCTAGGCAAGGAACTGGGAGCTGCCTGCCTTTGAACCCAGGTGACATTTGGAGCTGGGACCATGGAAGAGGAACAATGGAAGATGAGAACCAGCCTCAAGTCAAGCTAAAGGAAGACTTTACTTGCATACTGTGTACTGACTGAGAAGATTATGATTTATTGTGACCTAGGGATGGAGAACTTTGACTTTTGTACTTTTTGATGGAATTAAGAATTTTGTGATTGACTAAATGAATGTGCTTTGTTGAAAACTGTATGACTACTTTGGTAAAAACAATGTGGCCATTTTAGTGATAAGTTGTGAATGCTGTATTTTGATTTTCTATGATAAGTTGTAACATTGTGAATGCTGTACCTTTATTTTCTATGAATTTTTTGTTCTGATTTGTTATTGAATAAATAGAGTGTTCACTATACTATGTAATCAGAACATTGATAACTGTTCACAGCAGAAGTCCTCTGGAAAGTTGCTTGTGCTTGGCTTTACATGGGTATAAGGCAAATTTGAGGGAGTGACATAAAAAATTTAAGGGATGAGAAAGAGCAATACAGTAGGTGCAGAAGGGAAGGAGAGGTAAATGGGGTAGATTATTTCACATGAAGAGGTGTGAAAGAGTTATTACAGTGGAGAAGAACATGGGAGGATGGATGATGAGTATTGCTTGAACCCTACTCTCATCAGCATTGGCTCAAAGAGAGAATTATATATACAATCAGTTGAATATAGAAATATATATTCCTTTACAGGAAAGTAGGAGGAGAAGAGATTAAGTAATGGGTATGGGAACTGACTGAATTTAGGGCAGATCAGAGAAGGTGGTAGACAGAAACAAAATACTTGGTGAGGAGGGAAAAAATGGAAGGAGAGAAATGACAAAGAGGAGGAAAATTAGGGTGAAGGGAAATACATAGGTAGTAATCATAACTGTGAATGTGAATGGGATGAACTCTCCCATAAAATGGAAACAAATAGCAGAGTGGATCAAATACCTGAATCCTACAATATGTTTTTTACAAGAACCCCACTTGAAGCAGAGAGATACATATACAGAGTAAAGGTAAGGGGCTGGAGCAGAATATATTATACATCAGCTGAAGAAAAAAAAAACCAAGGGGTAGCAATCCTGATCTCAGTCAAAGTAAAAGCAAAAATAGACCTAATTAAAACAGATAAGGAAGGAAACTACATCTTGCTAAAAGGTACCATAGACAATGAAGCAATATCATTACTAAACATAGATGCACCAAGTGGTACAGCATCCAAATTTGTAAAGAAGTTAATCGAGTTACAGGAAGAAATAGTCAGCAAAATATATTGGTAGGGGACCTCAACTATTCCCTTTTAGAACTTTATAAATCCAACCAAAAAATAAACAAGAAACAAATTAAGGATTTAAATAGAATATTAGAAAAGTTAGGTATTACAGATCTCTGGAGAAAAACTGAATGGGAACAAAAAGGAATATACATCATAAGCAAGAAGACCAAGGAATAGTCTACCTGTCAGATTTGTGGGGAGGGGAAGAATTCATACAAGAGATAGAGAGTATTATGAAGTATAAAATAGATGGTTTTGATTATATTAAATTAAAAAGGTTTTGTACAAACAAAACCAGTGCAACCAATATTAGAAGCAAATCAGAAAACTAGGAAATAATCTTTACAGCAAATGTCTCTGATAAAGGTCTCATTTACCAAATATATAGAGAGCTGAGTCAAATTTATAAGAATACAAGTCATTCATCCTTCAATAAATGGTCAAAGGATATGAAGAAGCAGTTTGCATATGAAGAAATCAAAGCTATCTATAGGCATATTAAGAGTGTTCTAAATCACTTTTGATTAGAGAAATGCAGATTAAAACAACTCTGAGATACCACCTCACACCTATCAGATTAGCCAATATGACAAAAAAGGAAAAT
This sequence comes from Gymnobelideus leadbeateri, assembly GCA_011680675.1. Taxonomy (NCBI): domain Eukaryota; kingdom Metazoa; phylum Chordata; class Mammalia; order Diprotodontia; family Petauridae; genus Gymnobelideus; species Gymnobelideus leadbeateri. The sequence goes on along the minus strand of WOXC01011766.1, from coordinate 616,667 downwards.
GATAAATGTTGTACAGGAAAATTAGGACACTAATGCACTGTTGGTGGAGTTGTAAACTGATCCAATAATTCTGGAGAGCAATTAGGAATTATACCCAAAGAGATATAAAACTATGCATACCCTTTGATCCAACCACAGCAGTACTAGGTTTGTATCTCAAAGAGATCATAAAAAAGGGAAAAGGATCCACATATGCAAAAATATTTATATCAGACCTTTTAGTAGTGGCAAAATATTAGAAACTGAGGGGATGCCAATCAATTGGGGCATGCCTGAACAAGCTGTGCTATGAATGTAATGGAATACTATTGCATTATAAGAAATAATGAGCAGGCAAGACCGCACATTGTGTAATGACTAACTTTGATAGACTTAGCTCTTCTCAGCAATGTAAGGTTCTAAGACAACTCCAAAAGGCTCATGATGGAAATTTTTTAAAATTAAATTTAAATTATTTTTATATGCAGATAAAGGACTGATGGACTCTGAAGGTGGATCAAAGCATTTTTTTTCACTTACAGTATTCTTTCTTGCATTTCCCCCTTTGTGATCTGTTTCTTCTTTCCCAACTGTGACTAATATAGAATTATGTTTTATATGATAGTGCATGTACAAACTATATTAAGTTGCCTACCATTTTCAGAAGAGGAGAGGGTAGGAAGAAAAATTTGGAACTCAAAATATTGTAATAATGAATGCTAAAACTTTTCATGACATAATTGGAGAAATAAATAAATACTATTAAAAACAATATCGTCATTTTTGTATACAATGCTCCCTTGGTTCTGCTCATTTTGCTCTTCATTTTGCACACTTTGTGTGCAAGTCATATGATGGTTTTCTAAAATCACTGAGCTCATAATTTATTATAGCACAGCAGCATTCCATCACAATTCTTTACCACAACTTGTTCAGCTATTCTCCAACTGATGGACATCCCTGCAATTTCCAGTTAATTGCCACCACAAAAAGAACTGCTATAAACATTGTAGAACATAAAGGTTCTTTTCCTTTTTCCTTAATCATCTTTGGAAATAGACCAAATAGTGGTATTTCTGGCTCAAAGAATATAGGTTGTTTAAAAATTCTTTGGGCATAATTGCAGATTGCTCTCCAAAACGGTTGGATCATTTCACAATTCTACCAACCATGAATTAGTGTCCCAATTTTTCTTTTTTTTTTTTTTAATTTAAACAAATACTTTATTAACTTCTGTTTTACATCATTCATTTCCGCCAGATTTTGAGTTACAATCATTTTCCCCCCATTATTCCCCTACCCAACCTCCCAGAATAGCAGTCCCACAAGATATCGCTTCCTCCAATCTGCTCTCTCCCATACCTTCTCCCATACCCCCATCGACTTTTCCATTAGAGGAAGATGAATCTTTTTGTCCCAATGCCTGCACATCTTATCTCCCAATTATAGGCAAAAGAGTATTAATAATAGTATTTATATATATATTTGAAGCATTTAATGTTACGACCTTGAATTTCAGATTCATTTCCTTCCTCCCTTGTCACCCATTCCTTCTTGGGATATAAGTAATTCAGTATATGTTGTACATGTCTAGCTATGCAAAACATTATCATAGTAGATATATTGTACAAGGCTGCTTATAATTCCTCCCACTCATCCCACCCCCCACCTGGTCCATTCCCTACATAATCCTGTCCCTCTTCTATAGTGGGTACTTCCAACCTCCCCTCACCCCAAGGATGCCCTCCCATCCATCATCCCTCCTCTCATCCCCCTTCCCCTATCCTGCTGCAGGTTGAGATATCCCATTTACTATGTATGTCATTTTCTCCCTGAACCAAATTCAATGTGAATGTGGTTTTGCCTTTTTAGCCTTCCTTATTCTCCCCTCCTTTGCACCCACTTCCCCTACATGAGATAGTTTACCCCACCATGTCTCTCCCCATCTCCTCTTGCCACTTTCCTCTCTCACCTCATAATTTCATCCCTTGAGTACTCTCCCTTCCCAACAAATTCAACCTATGCCCTCTCTCCATATATAACTGTAACCATATACACACACATTCATATATGTATTCATATGACCACACCCCCTTCTTCCATTATTTTCATAGTGAGAAAGATATCATCAGTCACAGATATTGCTTTTCCATATAGAAATGTAAATAGTTCAACTTTGATAAGTTCCTTTTGATTTCTTTTCCCTGATTACCTTCTCAGGCATCTCTTACTTCTTGCGTCTGGATGTCAAATTTTCTATTCAACTCTGGTTTTTCCTCAAGAATGCTTGAAAGTCCTCTATTCCACTGAATGACCATATTTTCCCCTGAAACAAAATACTCAGTTTTTCTGGGTAGGTGACCCTTGGGTTCATTCCCAGTTCTTTTGCCCTCTGGAATATCATATTCCATGCCCTTGATCCCTCAGTGTAGAAGCTGCCAGGTCCTGGGCTATTCTGATTGTGTTTCCACAATATTGAAATTGTTTCTTCCTGGCTGCTTGTAGTATTTTCTCCTTGATCTGAGGATTCTGGAACCTGGCTATGATATTTCTGGGAGTTTTCTTTTTGGGATCTTTTTCAGGAGGTGATCGGTGGATTCTTTCAACCTCTATTTTGCCCTCTGGATCTAAAACATCAGGGCAGTTTTCCTTCCAATTTTTCTACATCCTCTCCAACACTTGTCATTTTTTCTTTCCATCATTTTAGTCAATCTGATAGGTATAAAATGATATCTCCAGGTTCTTTCATTCTGTATTTCTCTAAACAATAATGATTTAAAACATTTTATACGACTATAAATTGTTTTTATTTCTTCATTGGAAAACTGTTCATATCCTTTGACCATTTATCAACTGGAGAGCAACTCCATATATTTGAATATGATATATTTATGTATATTTATATATGCTTCATTGTCTATGATACCTTTTATCAAAATGTAGTTACCATGTTTACCTCTTTTAATTATATCTATTTTAGGCATAACTTTGTCTGAGATCATACTTGCTATCCTTAACTTTTATTGCATCACCTGAAGCATAATAAATTCTACTCTAATTCTCCATTTTAACCCTGCATTTTTCTCTCATTTTGAGATGTGTTTCTTGTAAACAACATATTGTTGGATTCTGATTTTTAATCCATTCTGCTATCTGTTTCTGTTTTCTGGGAGAGTTCATACTATTCACATTAAAACTTAAATTTGTTATTTGTGAATTTTCATCTGTCTTATTTTTACTTATTGTTTTCCTTCTCCATCTCTCTTTTCACCCTTTCTCTGTTACCTTTTCTTCTCTCCTCACCCACTTATTCTTTATTTTATACCCTCCTCTCGAAAAGTTCCTCCCTTATTTATCATATCATCTTAATGTTCATCAATACACCCTTTGAAAAGGCTCTCTCTCATCCTATATTTCAGTTTTCTCACCTCTATAGAAGTTGAGAAGAATTTTAAAGCACTTCAGATGTATATATTATTTCCTCTTCAACACAGATGAGAATAAGGTTCCAATATTGCCAGCCCTCCACCCTTACTTGCTTCCTTTGTATTAATTCTTCCTTTCATGCCCCATTTTTATGAGGTAATTTCTCCTTTTAACCTTTTCCTACCCAATTTTATTTTTTTAGAATCACCTCATCATACACAACACAGCTCCACCCTTTAGTAGATGCATCTTTACTCCAACTCCTCTCAGGGGCTGACTAATTATTTCTCCCTCTAGGATTTTAGGATTTTTTTTACTACCACTCAAAAGACCCCATCTGGTATGCTCCCTATTTCTTACCAGTGAGCTAAACTTTTTATTGGCTTTTGGAAAGGGTTACTTACTATTAGCCCCCTCTTGAGTTATTGCTTTGTTGTTGTGAAGGGACTTGGGTAGTTCAATGAAACTATGAGCTGGGAGGGTGGGGGTAGGGCCAGAACCAAGATAGTGGAGTAAAAGCAGAAATTTTTCTGAGCTCCCACTCCAACCACCTCCAGTACTTGTAAAATATAACTCTAAACAAATTTTAGAGTTACAGAACCCACAAAGTGACAGAGAGAAACAAATCTCCTGCTGAAGGCAGCCTGGCAAGCCAAAAGAAAGGGTCTATCACACCAGGCAGGGAGCTGAGCACAATCCCACATGAGCAGCACTGGCCCAGACTCAGGGTGCCTCCAACCAGAGGCACAGATTGGCCAGAATAGACTTCAGGAAAGTGAATCACCAGCAGCTATGGCAGTTTCCAGATTTCTTTACCCATAAACACCAAAGAGAAAGTAAAAGGTCAGTAAGGAACTCTTTTGGAACTGGGGGACAGAAGAACACAGTCCAGCCTCTGTCCCTGGGGCAAGAAGTGGTGGAGGCATGGTGGCTGAAGCTGCTACCATTTGGGTGCCTCCAGAGCTCCTGGCCTGCAGATCATAGGGGGATCAAGTGACCATTCAGAGGGTAATTGTTCTTGCTTTGAACTGCTTAGACCTGGGTCACATCTTGGATGGTAGTCCTGGGGTGAGAAATTACAGTGTTCTCAAGTTTGTCATGGCTGTAGAGAGGGTGCCCTCTGACAACATTTGTGAAAACCCCCACAATTTAGGACACAGCTCTCTCCATTCTGGAAACAGAGTTGTACTGTGGCAAAGAGCTCAAAAGTCAGGTAATTGGCTGGCAAGATGAGCAAGCAGAGGAAACAAAATCAGACCACAGAATCCTTTTTTGGGGACAAAAAGGATCAAAACATGGAACCAGAAGAAGACAATGAAGTCAAAACTCCTGCATCAAAAGCTTCCAAGAAAAAATATGAATTGGTTTCAGGCCATGGAGGAGCTCAGGAAGGATTTTGAAAATTGCCTTGGAGGAAAAATTGGGAAGAGAAATGAGAATGAAGCAAGAAAATCATGAAAAGTGAATCAACAGCCTGCTAAAGGAGACCCCCCAAAATACTGAAGGGAATAACACCTTAAAAAATAGACTAACCCAAATGGCAAAAGAGGCCCAAAAAGCCAATGAGGAGAAGAATGCTTTAAAAAGTGCCAGATGGAAAATGAATTTCAAAAACTTACTGAAGAGAATAATTCTTTCAAAATTAGATTGGAGGGGGGAGGCTAGGTGGCACAGTGAGTAAGAGTGTTGGCCCCAGAGTCGGTATGACCCGGGATCGGTCTCGGCCTCAGAAAATGAGCACCCACACATAAATAATGACTGGCTGTGTTACCTTGAGCAAGTTACTTAACCCCAATTGCTTAAAAAAATTAGATTGGAGAAAATGGAAGCTAATGACTTTATGAGAAATCAAGATATTATAAAACAGATCCAAACAAATGAAAAAAATAGAAGGCAATGTGGCATATCTCATTGGAAAAACCACTGACCTGGAAAATAGATCCAGGAGAGATAATTTAAAAATTGTTGGGCTACATGAAAGCTATTAAAAAAAGAGCCTAGAAATCATCCTTCAAGAAATTCTCAAGGAAAATTGCTCTGATATTCTAGAACCAGAGGGAAAAATAGAAATTGAAAGAATATACCACTTTCTTGAAAAAGATCTCAAAAATAAAACTCCTAGCAATATCATAGCTAAATTCCAGAGTTCCTAGGTCAAGGAGAAAATATTATAAGCTGAAACTATGAGCTATGTCATGTAGGTTTACCTAAGATGGACGGGTCATAGTGGAGAGAAAGAGAGGGAGAAAGAAAGGGCAAACAACTCCAATATCTTTGCCAAGCAAACCCAAAAGAGTATTAAAATGATAAAATATATGTAAGGTTAATAAAATATAACATTTTCCCTGTTCATTAAAAGGCCTATGTGACCACATGTTTTCCTCTTCCCCTCCCCCCTGCACTTGGAACAGGGCCCATATTCCCAGGTCTAAAGGTACATAGGTAATTTAATCATGGATGTCTTGCTGCTTTGATCTCCAGCCCAGTTCACAGCTGTGACACACCTTGAATCACATAGAACCCATATTCAGGGAGATTTATTTTGCCTTGGGGGAGGAGCTTGCTTAAGGGGAAGCTTGCTTATGGGAGGCTTGCTTGCAAGAAGGCTTTCATACTTTTTGGTACTGAGCCCATTAGGCACTGAGTCATGTGGGTTGTGATGCCTTCTGGCTCAGAGCCTAATAGCTGAAAATTATATATACTGGGAGGTTGGTATTTTACTTTGGGACTCATTCTTGGGAAGAATGTTTCTTTGTGATTTGACCAGATCAGACTCTGGATGGCTGTTATTAAGTGGCCCCCTGGCTTTGTGAACCAAGCTGTTAGTGCTCCCTGGACTGGTGATTGGGTATTTATTACTCTGTTTAGACAGTTGGAGCCCTGTCTATTGTATTCTTTCTTGGATAATAAATTCTTTCTACTTATCTGTCTGCATTACTTTAATTAAAATAAGGTTGTAGACCTCTTTGAAAGTGTCTTTCCTTTAGAAAAGCAAATCAAAGAATTTGTGCTAGCAGCCTGCCCTGTGTGCTAGTATGGTTGCTAATACAATATATGACACTAAGATGAACCCCTCAGGTTGGAAGGTGTCCAGCAGATTACTGGGGAAAAGTCAAGGACAACTACAAGTAGCTCTAGAAAGAATGAAGCAGCTGGGCCAAAGCCAAAAGGAAGCTCAGGTATGGACATGTCTGGTAACAAAAAGAAAATGTGATGCTATAAAGATCAGTACTACATAGGAACCTGGAACATAATATTTATGAGCCAAGGTAAGCTAGATGTGGCTAAATGAGAGATGGAAAGATTAAACATTGACATTATGGGTGTCAGTGAACTTAAATGGATGGAAATGGGTGAATTTAATTTAAGTGATCATTATATATATATATATATATATATATATATATATATATATATATATATATATATATATTACTGTGCGTAGTAATCTCTTAAAAGAAATAGAGTAGCCCTCAGAGTTAATAAAAGAATGAGAAAAGCAGTATTGGGGTATAATCTCAAAAATGCCATAATGATATCTATTTGTATCCAAGGCAACTATTCAATATCACAGTAATACAAGTCTATGCTCCAACCATTGATGCTGAAGAGGCAAAAATAATTCTGTTCTATAAAGAAATAATATGAAAAAAGATTCATTCGTTATAAAGGATTGTAATGCTAAAATGGGAAATCAAAAGATAATTGGAACAATAGGCACATTTGGCCTTGGAATAAAAAATGAAAAGTCTAATAGAGTTTTCTCAAGATAACTTGTCGGTCATAGCAAAGACTCTTTTTCAACAACCCAAAAAGGTGATTCTACACATGGACATCACCAGATAGTCAATGTCAAAATCAGGTTGATTATATACTTTACACCTGAAGGTAGAGAAATTATACAGTCAATTAAAAAAAGACCTGGAGTTGACTGTGCCTCATATCATGAACTCTTTATTACAAAATTTAGACTTAAATTGAAGAAAGATATAGATATGACCTAAATCATAATCCTTATAAATATGAAGCAGAAGTGATGAATAGATTTAAGGGATTAAATCTGGGAGATAGAGTTCTTGAAGAACTGTGGAAAGAGATTTTCAATATTGTGCAGGAGGCAGCAACAAAAAGCTTTCCAAAGAAAAAGAAGAAGGGGGCGGCTAGGTGGCACAGTGAGTAGAGCGTGGGCCCTGGAGTCAGAAGGACCTGAGTTCGGATCCGGCCTCAGACACTTAACACACACACAAACAAAAACCTAGCTGTGTGACCTTGGGCAAGTTACTTAACCCCAATTGCCCTCCAAAAAGGCAAAAAAAAAAATAGAGTTGTTCTCAAAGAAATTTATTTGTAAAGCCTACTTAACCCATAATAAAACTGAAATAAAAGTTTCAAAAAAAAGAGCAAGAAAGCAAAATGACTGTTTAAGGATACTTTCCAATTAGCTAAGGAAAAGAAGGAAAGTGAAAGATAGAAAAGGGAATATATACTTAATTTCAAAGAATAGCAAGAAGAGAATAGGTTTTCTTAAATGAGTAATGCAAAGAAATAAAAGAAAACAATAGAATGGGAAAGATAAGTTGTTGTTTTTTTTTTAAAGCAATTGGGGTTAAGTAACTTGCTCAAGGTTACACGGCCATTCATTATTTATGTGGGGTGCTCATTTTCTGAGGCCGGGACCCATCCCGGGTCATCCTGACTTTGGGGCCGACTCTCTTACTCACTGCCTCCACCTACCTGCTTCAAGATGAGATCTTTTCAAGAAAATTAGGGATCCCAAGGGAATGTTTCATGCAAAAATGGGCATGATGAAAGGCAAAAATGGTAGAAACTTAACAAAAGCAGAAGAGATTAAGAAGAAATTACAAAAAAAACAAAAGAATTATACAAGAAGGACTTTAACATCACCAATCACCACAATGGTGTGGTTTCTGATCTAGACCCAGTCATCCTAGAAAATGAAGTTAAGTGGGCTAAAACATCGTTAACAATAAAGATAATGGTGGTAATAGAATTCCAGCTGAGCTATTTAAAACCCTAAAGGATGCTATTAAATTCCTGTACTCAATTTGCCAGCAAATTTGAAAAACTCAACAGAGTCCATTGGGTTGGAAAAGATAAGTTTACACCCCAATCCTAAAGAAAGGCAATGCCAAAGAATGTTCAAATTACTGAACAACTGTGCTCATTTCAGCTCATGCCAGCAAGGCTATGCTTAAGATTTTGCAAACTAGACTTCAGCAGCATGTAAACTGAGAATTATCAGAAGTGCAGGTTGGTTTTTAAAGAGGCAGAGGAACTAGAGACCAAATTGTCAACATTTTTTGTTATAGAGAAAGCAAGGGACTTCTGAAAAAAAAACTACTTCTGCTTCATAGGCTTCACTAAAGCCTTTGTGTGGATCACAACAAAACGTGATAAATTCTCAAAGAAATGGAAGTAACAGATCAACTTTTCTCCTGAAGAATCTGTATGTGGGTCAAGAAACAACAGTTAGAATCACATATGGAATAACTGATTGTTTTAAGAATGGATGGAGTATGGCAAGGTCATATATTGTTACCTTATATATTTAACTTACATGCAGAATACATCATGCAAAATGCCAGGCTGAATGAATTAAAGGCCAGAAATAAGATTTCTGAGAGAAATATCAACAATCTCAGATATGCAGACAATACCACTGTGATGGTGGAAAGTGAAGAATAAAGAAGCCTCTTGATGAGTTGAAAGAGGGAAGTATAAAAGCTTGCTTGAAACTTAACATAAAAAAGATCATGGTAATTGGTACCATTACTTCCTGGAAAATAGAGAGAGAAGAAATACAATGTGTCAAGTTTTGTATTTTTGGGCTCAAAGATCACTATAGCTGGTGACTGCAGCCATGAAATTAAAAGACTCTTGCTTCTTGGAAGAAAGTTATCGTAAATCTGGACAGCATACTAAAAAGCAGAGAAATCACCTGGCCAACAAAGGTCCATATAGCTGTAGCAGCAAACACCCCAGAATCCCCAGAGTGGCTGCCAACACAGGTTCTTAAATCTGCTTTTGTAAAGGAAAGCAATTCAAAATCCGTTAACAAGCTCACTTTAATCAATCAAACATATGTCATTTATCTAGTTCAGGGGGGAAAGGTCAGCACCCCAAACTTCAGAGTATACAGACAGATCAAGCAGACAGACTTCCAAACTGTCCAACCATTATCAATACCAAAATCACAGTTACCAGAAAGGGAAGCATCAACATCTGGGTTTTCAAAGCCATGGGGCTCTCAATGGCTGCCCAGAGTCTCATCTGGTCAAATCACACAACACTTCTCAAAGTGAACCCTAAAGCAAAGCCTCATATCAGGGATTATATAGCCTTCTCCTGGGTCAGAGAATGTAACCACCCTTTTGACCCACTGCCCAATCACACAGCATCAAGGTGTGGTCATTCCTGAAAACCAAGCCTCCTACCATAGGCTCCATGTGACCACATTCAGCCTATTAGGGGGCAGAGTATATTTTCAAATTAAAGAAGGTTCTCAGAGTCACTTAAGCCAATCAAAGGGCCTAGGGTCAGGGAAGATCTTCAAATCTGCATTTCTATTACAATAGCCAAAGCTATAGTTTTTTCAGTAGCAATGTATGGGCTTGAGAGTTAGACTATAAGGAAAGTTGAACCCCACAGAATTGACCTTTTGGAATTTGTGGTGCTGGAGAAGACTTTTGAACCTCCCTTGGATAGCAAGGAGGTCAAATCAGTCAATACTTAAAGACATTAATTCAAACTACTCACTGGAATGTCAAATACTAAAGCTGAATCTTAAATACTTTGACCAAATAATAAAAAAGAAGGTGGGATTCATTGGAAAAGACCCTGATGTTGGAAAAATTTGAAAGCAAAAGAAGGAGATAGAAAAAAATGAGATGCATAGCTAGTGTTAGGGAAGCAACAAATATAAGCTTGGACAAACTTTTGTAGATAATGGAGTACAGAAGGGCCTAGGACGCTATGATTCACATGTGTCACCAAGAAATGACTGAACAACAAAATTTACTATTGGCAGCTAGGTGGCTAAGTGGATAGAGTCCTGGGCCTGGAATCAAGAAGACCTGAGTTCAAATTTGGCCTCAGATACTTATTAGCTGTGTGACCCTGGGAAAGTCATTTATCCTGTTTGCCTTAAGCTAATGGAAAAAAGAAGTGGCAAACCACTCCACTATCTTTGCCAAGAAGACCCCATGGACCATATTGTCCATACATGTCCACAAAGAGTTGGATATGACTGAACAACAGCTACAGTAGCATTTACTGATGTTGCCTATTATTGTTGGTACAAAACTAATTTCTCCCAAAGTCTAGGGTACTCTCTTCCATAAGTGTCCATGGGAAAAGAGACAGGCTTAGAGAGCACATGTGGCCAAAGATGACTTATGACTCCTGGCAATCAGAGCCCTTTTTCTCTTTTTTGAGTCCTCATGAAGTTACCTATTTATATATGTATACACATGTATAACATATGTATATGTATATATATATATATATGTTTATTTATATAGAGTTCTTTTGAGGGTCAGTGCCTTGTTAGAGTCCTGAAGCTGCCTTTCCTCATTGATTAATTTGTCCTTATCTCCTGATACCTTCTGTTATCCATCACTGCTATCATGTACTGCTGTTCTGGAGTTACTGCCATCAATATTAGTAGAAAGTCATAATCTTATAACCTTTCAAAAAACATAAAGTTATCCTCTAGCCAGGGCTTTCTTCTCAGGAGCTTGGCTGGAGTTACTCTATTCCTTGCCTGGACTGTTATTGGAATGAGAATATGGTAGCAGGAGCAGCAGCAAATAATCAATGCTCATTTAATGGATTTACTTTCAATCACAAGGACTCACTATGTAGGGACTAGTTGAGACATAAAGATGATGATAAGAGATGGAAAAACTGATGGGTTGCAATATTCTCAGTCTCAAAATACCGTATAGGACCAATGGACAAAATGTGAACCAATATACAATATCATGGTACTACCTGAAAGTAGTGTATCTTAGTCATTGACAAAGATGGAATCCTGAGGACATAGCAATATCATAACAACAAATGGAAAGAGCTAACATTATTGTAGGTAGAATTATAGGAGCTGATAACATCTCATGAGTCAATGATAAATCTATTGAAAATTTTTTAAATTTCTTTTTGTGTGGATGCTAATTTTCTGAGGCCAGAACTGATCCCAGGTTCTCCCAACTCTGGGGCCGGCATTCTTACTCACTGTGCCACCTAGCTGCCCCTCTATTGAAATTTTTTTAAATAGAAGAGGAGAAGCTGTAGAAAATTTCCCTCAGTGTGTAGAGTGAACTTTCTATACTAGCTTTCCATATTTTCTATCCAACATGGATGGAATCAGAGGCCAAGACGGAAAAAAAGGAATATAATACAGACATACCACAAGATTTGAAAACAAACATTCTTAAGAAAATGAAGTCCTAGAGTCTAGAATTAGACTATATGTTGGTCTGTCTGGAAGATTACTTCAATTACTTCAATTCAATTACTTCAGTAATGGACATAGAGCTACTGGAGTTAGGATTCTAGAAGCTTTTTATGATGATTGCACTCTCCCACTCTTACTCTACATAAACCTTTTGTTCATACAGAGTAGTCTACCATTCCTAAAGAATATCTTGGTTTTTTTTTTTAAATCTTGGCCCTTGCTCACATTATTCTACTTACCTGAAAGTTCTTGTACCTCCTCTATACCTAGGCTATGTCCACCTGACTCTTTCAAAATCCAACTCGAAGTCCAATTCTTCCATGAAGCCTTCTTTGACCACCATCTACAATGCAGAGTAATCTCTTTTCCTCTCAACATCTGCAGCTCTTATTGATACATTTCCTTTGAAATCCAATCCTGTGCTTGTTTGTATTATTAGAAATCTTTCTAGCTGTAAGTATGTCTAGTCTCCCTGTCTAAAGGATAGCAACCTCCTTGAGGCTAAATTTTAAGGCTAAGACAAAGTTTTATACTTCTTTGTATTCCCCATTCTGTCCACCACAGTGTTATCCATGAAGTAAGTATACAATAAAAGTTGACTTAAATGATAATTACTATTCATCAAGCAATAACTATTCCATATATCAAGCAATACTTTTCCATCTCTCCTACTTCTTTCTGTCCCTTTGTACTCCTTCATGTCAAGAATGAATCCCCTCTGCAATTCATCTTGAAGAATTATTTCTCAGTTACTTTCAAGGCTCTGCTGAGGTACCACCTTTTATGTGAAGTGTTGTCTGATCCTCCCCAATGCCTAATTTCTTTCTTGCACTCCTTATGCCCCTCCCCCATCACCTTGTGCCTTCTTGATACATACTATTTATGTATACATGTCTTCCCTGTCCAGACCATAAACTCCTTAAGGGTAGGGATAGTTTAGTTTTTGTGTGTGTCTTACTTTGCGCCAGGTTGATTGATCAATAAATTGTATTAATGTTCAGCTAAATACTCTGTCTTGGTTAGTCATGTATGGACAATGGATGTCAATGGGATAAAATATGCTCTACAAACAGGTAATAATACATCTAATCACCTTGTGTTTATTCACTTTAAATTTATTCTGTATCGTGTATTTATTTTGTTTAGTCATTTCAGTCATGCCCAACTCTTTGGGAACCCATTTGTGGGTTTTTTTTGGCAAAGATATTGGGTTAGTTTACCATTTCCTTCTCCAGCTTATTTTTCAGATGAGGAACTGAGGTAAAAACAGGATTAAGTGACTTGCCCAAGGTCACACAGCTTTTAAATGTCTGAGGCCAGATTTGAACTCAAGAAGATGTTTTCTTGATTCTAAGCCCAGTGCTCTATCCACTGTGCCCCCTAGCAGCTTCTGTATATCCTTAGACATTTACTTGTCTCTTCCACCAGAACGTAAATTCTTTGAGAGTAGAGATTGTTTGTTTGTTTGTTTGTTTTTACATGTTTTGGTACCCTCAACACCCCATATAGTGCCTGGCCCATTATTAGTACTTAAGAAAAATTTGTGGGTCAACTGATGCCCAATAAGTTGTCATGTGGTGGGCTGAAAGTGGGAAAAACAACAAGATAAGTGTTTTTTTTTTTTAAGTAAATTGAAGAGCAAGGTGAATCAACACTATGATGGAGCTATAAAGTAGCAGGGACCACTAGAGCAGCCTGGCATTAGGCAATCAACAATGAACTGTATTCTCACCTTTGGGGGATATTTCTCTACAAAGCCTCATGGTTGGCAAATAATAAATAATATTTAATCAGATTGGAGTCACATATTATCCTATAGTGCTCTTTCTAGCTTTTGTTAGCAAACACAAGAAGGCAATCATTTCAGATGCAATAGAACAAAATAATTTATGAAAAATAAATCTATGAGTAAAAATTTACTTTTCTTCTGATTGGTTTTTGATACTATCATATGTCTTTCTGATTCTCTTCATACAACCAAATCTCATTACTATATATATATATATATATATATATATATATATATATAGTATATGATATATATATATAGTATATGATATATATATAGTATATGATATATATATATTTATATGACATGGATCACTCAAGGGATTTTATTTTTGACAAATCATTATTATTTATGCTACTTTACATGAGGATTTCTTTATTTCCTCTACCAAATTCCAATTTATTTTAAGGAAAAAAAACAACACTAGGGGAGAAGATTTAGTTGGAGATAGTCTGCTTTAACCCACATTTGGGAAGTGGATCAATTTAATTCATTGGAGTCAACACTCATTGAGTACAGTTGTGTATAAGGTATTGTGTTTGCTTCCTGGCTAGGACCTAGTTTTCCCTCATGGGTCATATTGGCTCATTACAAAGGAATGATTTGAAAATGATTTCTAACTTGTCTAATCTGAAACTTTGGCCCTGTTTGGGTTCTTTATTTTTCATATTTCATGGTTTGTTATTGAATCTCTCTCTCTCTCTCTCTCTCTCTCTCTCTCTCTCTCTCTCTCTCTCTCTCTCTTTCTCTCTCTCTCTCTCTCTCCCTCTCTCCCACTTCACCAGACTCCTTGGCATCATTAGTTAGCTCTATCTCTCTAATTAGTTGAGTAGATTTTAAAAATCTTGCATTTTAAATGTAATTATTGCCATGAGCAGAAATTGTGCATAGAATCAGCCTCATCACTAAAGTTATTAATTTGATTAAAGTAATTAAAAATTAATTTAGCTATTCAAGTAAATACAGTTATTAAAGTTAATTGATTAAAGTGTTGTTTTGATTTTTTATGTGAATGAAAGGGTAGCTATGAATGATGAGATGAGGTGTCTTACATGCATATTAACTTTAACAAAATAATATCTTGTTTACTTCTATTTTTGAACTTTTTTCTTCCTTGTATTTTCAACTTAGTCATTGAAATAAGTGTGTATGATGTACAGATTCTGCTTTGATCAACATTTCTTTATATAAATTCCCTCTCTAGATTTCTTCCCATCATTCATTTCATTATTTATTAGGTCCCATGCTTCCATACTTCAAGGATCTGTAATTTAATTGGTGTGGGTACATTTGCCTCTAATGCAGATAATAGTCTCTCTGATTTAGGAGATGATCTTCATGAGTTGCCATGGCCAAAAATTTCATACCCTATAATAAATATGCTAACGAGACTGAAATGTAGCAAGGCTGGTCGTCCAGAAACAAACTCACAGACTTATACTCAAAGCACTTAAATCTTGATGGGACGTGTCAGAATTAGCATTCTGTTGTCACAATTTTGTTGACCTGGGAAAGTGACCTCCTTACCAGTATAAACAATTAGAGAAAGAACTGATGGAGAGGTTACTTCCTATGATGAAAAAAGATGACATTATGTTAATATACTGCAATTTGTTTAGTCATTCATCAAATGTTGGATATACAAGTTGTTTCTAGATGTTTGTTAATGAACAAAGCTGATATGAAGATTTTTGTATCATTTCATTGTCCACAGACTTCTTTTAAACATTAATGATTGTCTTCCCCCAGACAAAAACTTTCTCACTTCTCTGAACTTTAATATAGCTTATTTTTACACTCCCTTTTTCATTATAATAATTTGCACAGGTGTTTTGCCTTTCCCAACTAAATTATGAGCTCCTTAAGAACAGAAGCCCTCTCTTATTCATCTTTCTCCCTGTTATGATAATGGGAATCTTAAGATCTTCCCTGCCCCTTGGCCCCTTGATAGGCTTAAGTGACTCTGAGATTCTTCCGTGATTTGAAAATATATTCTGCCCCTAATAGGCTGAATGTGGTCACATGGAGCCTGTGGCAGGAGGCTTGTTTTTCAGGAATGCCCATACCTTGTTACTTTGTGATTGGGCAGTGAGTTGTGTCATTCTCTGACCCAGGAGAAGGCTGTATGTGAGGTTTTGCTTTGGGACTTACTTTGGGAAGAGTTGTGTGATTTAGCCAGATGAGACTCTGGGCAGCCATTGAGCTCCCCCAGCTTTGAAAACCCAGATGTAGGTGCTTCTGTCTCTGGTAACTAACTAGGTATGTAATGGTCAGACAGCTGGGAGACCTGTCTGCTTAACTGTGTTATTTTCTGTTGTAACTTCTGTTTGTATTCTCTGAAGTTCAGGGTGCTGATTTTTTTCCCTGAACTAGGTAAATGATATATGTTTGATTGATTAAAATAATATTGTTAGCCCATTTTGGGTTGCTTTCCTTTAGAAAAGCAGATCTAAGAACCTGTGCTAGCAGCCATCCTGGTTATGGTAGGGTGCTTGCTGCTACACTACCCCTCCCCCACTCCTTCAAAGTGCCATAAAATTAGCAAGAGCTCAAATATTAGTTTTGCATAGAACAGATATATTAAAATTTGCTTGCAGAGATGTGAACTTTAAAATAGTCCTTCTCAAGGAAACCACAACTCTGGTCTTGCACATATGTGTTCAAAATAGGCAGAAGAGACCTACTTAAGTAAAATTAGTGGCTTTACTGTGGCACTAGAATTCATTAGAAGTTGTTTGAAAGGAAAAGATCAGTGTTTTTTATTTTTGAAGATGTTTTAAATCTTCACTGAAAGTATAGAGTGGGTTTTATGTGTATGTTTAATCCTTGTGGCCCAGGATGGAGAGAAGTGGTCTAGGTGATAGAATACAGATGTGGAATTAGGACAGAGTGAATGAATGACAGAAAAAGCAGTCATTAGGCACATGTGCTAATTACTGTGTGAAATGTTGGGGATCCAAATACAAAAGTTAAATAGTTCCTCCCCTTGAGGGATTTGTATTCTAATAGGTGTAGACAGTTATGTTAGATATAGGGTCAGGGAAAAAAGTATCTAGTAAGCCACTAGGATTAATTGACCCATAGGGTAGCCAACTGATACCCCCTTTTCCAGGAACAATGTAACTATCAACTTGATTAATGTACTCAGATCAAGAGGTGGAAAAGGGGGTGAGAATATATTGATGTTAACCCATAAGGAGGGTTCTAGTGTAGCACCCCAAGGTTTTGGCTTTATTTATATTCTGGTAAACAGTGTTTTAGGAACCTGGCACGATTATTAAGCTTGCAGAAGGAATGAAAGTTGGATTGATAGCTAATTTTTTTGGATGACAGAATTTGAAACCAAAAAAAACAAGAAGAATGGTTCAAAGATAATAACTTGAGATTTAATGGAGATAAATGTATTCTAAGGTATGTTCATCAGGGCAATCCTCAATCAGTTTGATCCATCCTCTGATAAACTTGATGAGACTATAGGACATAGTCCTTTGTGTGAAGTTCACCTCCTATGGAGGTAGACATAATCTCCAGCACCTAGATGAGAGGGCACAGGGAATCCTTCTGTCTGTTTGCCATTAACCATGCTTGCCTCCAACATGCAAGGGGAAATTTAAGGGGCTAGGCAGGGAAACTTATCAGAGAACACTGAAAACTCATTCTTTCCCCCGGCTTATAGTAATAAAGTGTAAAATGGCCTGGTACTTTTCTTGTACTTCCCAGAAGTATAAAATGGCAGCTTGTATGGGAAGCACATGGCAAGCCCCTTGATCTCAATTAGTCAAGCTCTCCATTTCCCTGACACCTTCTGTATTTCTGGTTCCCTTTAGGAGCTTAGATGAATACCTAGAGATTCTGAGAGGAGACTCTCTTAGCTTTAAGAGTTTTCTCATGGGTAAACTGAATTTTTGAGTTCCTAAGATATGACAGTTCCTATGATCAAGAGTCAGGAACTAGCCCTTAAAGGGTGAACATATCCTCTCCATCATGCTTTTTTGGGAAACTGATGATACTCACAAGTGAATCACTTTACAAGTAATAGATTAAAACTATGCTATGAGGGTTTGGATGTTTGGACATTTGTGTCAAGAGCTCACCACTGGGCCAACTTTGTTACTGCCATGAATTATTTAGATGATGAGAAGTGTTTGTTCAGTATTCTTCTAAATATATTTATTTTGGGGGAGGTGGGAAAAGGGGAGAGTCTGCTGGACTGAGTACTTTGTGTTTTTATATTTGATTATGGATTCCTGGGAGTTCTTTGTACCTTGTGCATTTTCTGTCGTGGGTGAATAAAAATGCTGCCTTATAACCAATAAATATATTTTTAGGGAGTTAGGGACCCTGTTATCCACATTCAAGAAAACCTGAACAGAAGTTATAACTAAGCTGTATTTTGGTGACCTCCTAGAGTACAAAAACTCTGGAGTGGGAGCACAGGCAAAAATGATTAACTGACCCCTTATCAAACTCTATCTAGACTCTAGAGAGTCCCTGTGGAGACCTGAACAATGGGTTACATTAATATATTACACTTTGTTTCAAAGAATCAGTTGTATACACATAATGAATGGTCGTGTATTGCTAGAAAACATTCCCTGTGAAAACAGATTGTAATTTCCATTAGGCCACAAGTTCAATTTGAATTATAGGGTTATAAATCTATAGCTAGAAGGGACCTTAGAAGTAATTTAGCCCACTCCTACATTTTAATTTCCAGAGCTAATAAATGTCAGAGTCAGATTCAAACACAGGTCCAATCTCTATCCTATTCTACATGTACTACCATACTAATGATTATGTATAATATAAAACTTATAAAAATAGAAATTAAAAAGTGATTAGATAAAAAAGAAATAATATTCAATACCAGAGTCAATAGGGAGCCACTGGAACTTATTAGGTGGGGGAGTAGAGAAGTATCTTAGGAAGTACTTTGGCAGCTTTGTGGATGATGAATTGGAGAGTAAGATTTGTGAATTTTGGGGATTAGCAGATAATTGAAATAATCTAGTGAGAAGTGTGAAGTTCCTGAACAAGGTGGAAGCTATGAGAACTAAGAGAAGAGGACAAAAAAAAGATGTTATAGAGGAAAATCCATACAATATGTGGAGTAAAGGAAAGTAAGGAATTAATGATAACACTGGGGTTGTGAATCTGAGTAACTGGAAGACCAATGTCTTGGAAAAAGAGAAAGGAGTAGAATTTTCCCAATGGCACCTATAGAACTTTTGCTGTGGGTGCCCAGGTATTAGGTTACAAGTATCCTCAGAGGATGATACAGAGCTCAGTGGAAGATTGGGAGCTCAGATAACTGTATCACCAAGGCAATATTCATAGCGCCAATGGTGACTATGAATTGCTGGCATAGTTCTGAATTGCAAAATATAGCAAATTCTTTATATAGAAGACAGAAGCAAAGATTTATTCAGACATCAGAAAGCCAGGTCCCAACACCAGAAAACAGAATCCATCATAGCAACAAAGAAGTTAATACACATTATGCCTTCAGGGTACAACACCATCCCAAAGCCTTCCCACAAACACTCACAATCCTAGCTGTCTGCTTGCCTGTTTTCTCTCTCTCTCTCTCTCTCTCTCTCTCTCTCTCTCTCTCTCTCTCTCTCTCTCTCTTTTCTAATTGCTCTGACTCATTTCCTGCCCCACCCCTTCCTATCAAACTCCTTCCACCATGGGCTCCCTGTGATTACATTGGGAAGAGCTTCAAATTCCCATTATCATTACTATAGGGAAAATGTTGGAATATGAGGTAGGAATAAGTGTATTGCAGACAGCTGTCATGCTTGAGTATCCCAGGGAGGATAGGATGTGATCTGTGTTATCATGTTCTATTGGTTGATCACACATCCCTTTGGGTCAGGCCATATCCTATGGACAACCCCCCACCTCTGGACTAGATGACTCTGGGATCACTTACAACTATGAGATTTTATGAACTTAGTAATATGGTATTCTGTGATCAGACTTCTTATTACATTGAAAAAGTGATCTGTGTCCTAGTGAAACAGCCCTATAAAATTGAATCCCAAAATTTGAACTTGTTTAAATTCAAATCAGGGGCAGCAAAATGACACTGTGGATAGAGTGACAAGACTAGAGTCAGGATCTTCCTGAATTCAAATCTGGTCTCAGACACTTACCAGCTGCATGACTCTGGGAAAATCAACCTCTGTTTGTCTCAGTTTCCTCATATGTAAAAAGAGTAGAGAGGGAAATTGCAAAATGTTGCAGTATTTTTGCCAAGAAAATCCCAAATGAAGAGTCAGACACAACTGTAAAAGATTGAACAACAACAAACTCAAATGAACTGAAGTTTCTTTTGATCATTTTAAAAGGGATTTACTGAATTAACCTTATTGACAAAAAATATTTAAGACATGTGAAGTTGGAGCAGCTAGATGGTATAGTGAATAGAGCACTGGCTCTGGAGTCAGGAGGATCTGAGTTCAAATCTGGCCTCAGACACTTAACACAAAACTAGCCATGTGACCTTGGGCAAGTCCCTTAACCCCAATTGTCCTACTTTTCCCCCTCTAAAAAAGCAAAAAACAAAACAAAACATATGAAGTCTTCCTGAGGATTGATGTTTTATACTCATGGTCTAAAGATACTGGAATCTGCTTCCCAGATGGTAACCAGAAAAAGCATTGATACAAAGATTTCTATGTTATTAAATTCTTATTTATAATATATGAGATAAATTCATTTGTAAACCAAGGTTGATACTATTATTATAGAAATGCAGAAATTCACAAAAAAAGCAACAGTCAAATAAAAAAAAACCCTTTTTTGAATGAGCAAAATAGGGAAAATGAGTTAATCAATATATAGAACCAGCTACTAAAGAAAAGAAATGATAGCAGTATTATATAACTCTCATAGATTTTTTAGGATCTTTACAAGAGAATAAATGTTTTCAAACTTTGTACCCATATTTTATATATAATGTGATAATCACAGCTTATTAGCCTATTGATTGATTACTAAGCACTTAGCCTGTCATTGAACTCCTAAGCTGTTTTTCAAATGTCTTGTTTCTATATTACTTCCATTTCCCACTGTATTCTTCTCTCACTCCTCCCCAGAGCCATACCTCATAATAAATAAAAATGAGGAGAAACACTAATCTACAGCAAAAATCTATATAGCAAAACACCTAATCTGTGTTTTTTTTCAAACTAATCCATTACTTTTTATTTATTTATTATATTAAACTTTTAAAATATAATAAATAAGGGATCTTGGTGGCATTGTGGATAGAGCACTGGACTTGGAATTATGAAGATTTGTCTTCCTGAGTTCGAATCCAATCTCAGACCCTTACTAGCTGTGTGATCCTAGGCACAGGATTTGGGCAGAACAACAACAAAATCTTTTTCTTTTCAATTAATGAGCATTTATTTTCTCACCCTCTCACCACCCTGGTCCTCCCACTGGGAAAAAGAAGTAAAACAAAACCCTTGAACAAAACATGTATAGTCAAGCAAAATTAATTCCCACATATCAACTGTGTCCAACAATGTATCTAATTCTCCATCTCGAATCTATCACCTCTGCCAGGAGGTGAATAGTTTGTTTCATCATTAATCCTCTCATGGGAAAATGGATATTTCTCTGCTCCACCCAACTTCTACATTGATCTTTTTACTTTCCTCAGTTGTATCTTTAATGTTCTTTTCTTGTCTTCTCTGTTTATGCCATTTTTCTCTGACCTTTTTTTCTTTTTCTTTACCAATTTGTATTTATCATATCATTGGGTATATGATAAATATACACACATATGCGTATATGTAATGCACATATATATGTATGTATTTGAGATCCCTCAATTTTAATACTAGATTGTGGATAGCAATCAGAGCCAAAAGCCAGGGCCAGGAGAGTTGAAATGAAGTGAGGGAGTATGTAGGTAGGTAGGAATTCAGCAGCAATAGTAGCAATTATAGTCCAGACTGGGGACAAGTCAGGCCAAAAGTTAATTGTGGAATATTTTATATATAGTGTGAGAATCACAGCTCATTAACCTGTTGGTTGATTGTGGTATATGATTGTGATGGGATGCTACTGTGCTATAAGAAATTATGAGTTTGATGATCTTAGAAAAACATGGATAGACTCACATGTAATAATGAAGAGTGAAATGAGCAGAACCAAGAGAACACTGTATACAGTAACAGCAATATTGTTCGAAGATCAACTTTGAGTGACTAAGTCATTTTGACTATTATAAATACCCAAATTAACTACAAAGGACATATGAAGGAAGATGCTATCTACATCTAGAGAAAGAACTGATAAAATATTTATAAAGTTATTTTCCCTCTCTGTCTCTGTCTCTGTCTCTGTCTCTCTCTCTCTTCCTGTCTCTCCCTCACTCCTACCCTCTCTCTCTCCATGTTTGTGTTCAATGGTAGCCATATCTGGGGGTGGGGCATGAGAAAAAAGGAGAAAGAGAAAAAAAATGACAGGATAACTTCATTACGTATTTAAAAGGAATATCAAGTTGTATGTAACAGTTTCATTGCAATTTTTAAAATTATACTGTTATGGAAATGCTTATTATATTCCATAAATTAAAAATAAAATTAAAAATTTAGAAAATGAAAAAAAAGTAGAGGTAGATGTTTCGTGCAAATCTAGGAGATCAGTTAGCTGAGGTGTATGTGGGGTATCTACCTAGATAAAATAATGGATAACAGTCACATCTACTATTAGAAGCAAGAAAAGTAGTTGGTGCTTTGATTTTTAGCTTAGGAGCTTCCCTATTCTTCGTAAAGAATCCTGAAGTCAGAAATTAATTTACAAGTTTTACTGGTCTAGACTTAAAGGGAGAAGTTAAGTTGTAGCACCTAGTTGGGTCACTTGTGATAAAGGAGATGAAACAGGGCCCTTTTGTTACTTTCAGAACAGTTTCCCAGCTTAATCCATGTTTCCCACTCCAAGTAAGGAAACGCCTCAGATAATACTTAGGTATTTGCTACCCAGAAAGCCTGGGGTTCACTTTCCTTAGATACATTTTCATGGTGATTTACCTGACCCAAACCCAACTTTTAAATTTATTCTCATAGCCTCACATAGAGAAATGTAGTGTCCCCAGAAATATTCTCTCCTTAAAGAACATACAAATGGGATTTACAATTTTGTAGTTCATTGCAAACACATGAAACAGCACAGAGTCATACAAAACTCACAAACAAGATAAAAACAGTAATATGATTGGATATATGATTTAGGATACAGAAGGATATTTACACCTTGGCCCTGTCATAACCTGCTATCCACAAAATACAAAAATGCTATAATTGTTCTGGCACAGTGAGAAACAGCACAGGCAGCCTGAGGATCACCAGCCACAGTGAGTTTTTGGCATGGAGTATAATTATTGGCAGCTGCTCTATACTGCTATAGGAGGCATGTGTAACATTAGATTTGATAGAATTCTGTTTATTTATGCTTACTGACACAATCACCCATATTTATCATGGGATAATATTTGTAAAAAATATTTAGCACAGTGCCTGGCAGACAGTAGGCACTTAATAAATGCTTGTTCCTTTCCTTTCCCTTGTTGTGTATTTAATCAATTCCATCTGAATCTTTGTGACCTCATTTGGAATTTTCTCGGCAAAGAGTCTGCCATTTCCTTCTCCCACTCATTTTATAGTCAAGGAAACTGAGGCAAATAGGGTTAAGTGATTTGCCCAGGGTCACACGGTAAGTGTCTGAGACTGGATTTGAACTGAAGTCTTCCTGACTCTATCCACTGTGCTACTTAGTGCTTCCCTTCCCTTGCTTTATGTTCCCTCACTACTTATGTGTTTTGCATTACTCTAAATGCAAAGGGAGGGCAGATGAATATTTGTTTGGAAAATTGTAGAGGGGGTTCCAGTAAAGGTATCAGTTAGAGATAATGGTCTCTGATTTCCTTTATAGACTCTAGATTCTAATTTTTTTACACTCGTGTGAGCCCCACTGGTTGATAACTTTAGAAGCTTTCAAATGAGTTAGAGGTGAGGTGATGTGCCAGTCATCCTTTCTACCATAAAATGGCAACACTTTCATTGATATATATATATATATATGTATATATATATATGTATATATATATATAATTGTATAAATTGTATAAATCATCATTTCTGAAACACTGAATTCCCTTCTCCATGTTGTTTTCCTCACATGACTTTTGACCTACTATTTCAGGATGTGGGATATCTTTTCCTGCTTAGTTCTTTGATCCAACATTTGGCTGACTTGAATTCCTGGCTTTCACCTTGGTCTTTTCTATCATTCGATTTGTTGATTCTCTCTCTCTGGCACTGCATTTGGCTCTGGCTTGCCTTATTCTCCTCACTACAGGGTTTGTTGACTCACCCTGCAGATTAGCCCTTGCCTGAGTTGCACACCTGTTAATCCCTGGTAGCACACAGGCTTGTCACTACTTATACCCTCTTTCTCCATGCCCCACTTCCTCCAGAATTAGTTACTGTCCTTCAGGTGCTGTCAACAGAAGGATACTGTGCTACAGGCTATGAAATGTGCTTTTCAGCAACAAATGAACCAAACTGCAAAAACACAATCTCATCACTTAATTCTTACTAGATTTTCATATAGCAAATGAATGCCCCTGAAGGGAGATGTAATTAGTCACCTTTCCGAGGAGCACCATACTGAGTCTCCAAAACCAATTCACATGAAGAATAATAGGCCTCCTAGGTTTTAAAAAGTATATCAATAAAATTGCTCATAGACCTTTAATGGGAATAGTACCACATGGACCAGTGTTGGGGAACCTGAAGCCTTAAAGCCACATGTGACCTGGTAGGTCCTCAAGTGTGGCACGGGATTTGTTCTACGAAGTTTGAATTAGGTCAAAGGGCCACACTTGAGGACCTAGAGGTGGCCTCGAAGCTCCAGGTGCCCCACAGGTAAGCAAAAATGACCTGTGTTATAACATGTCTGTCTGTGGAGGTTACATCTCATGACATATCCTACTAGGATTATAGGACCATGGATATGGAAGGGACTTTGGATGTCATAATTCCAGCCCCTTCATTTTTTTAAACAAATGCTTTATTAACTTCGGTTTTACATCATTCATTTCTGCCAGATTTTGAGTTACAATCATTCCCCCCCCCCCTGTTTTTCCCCTACCCACCCTCCCAGAATAGCAGTCCCACAAGATATCGCTTCCTCCAATCTGGTCTCTCCCGTACCTTCTCCCATACCCTCTTTGACTTTTCCATTAGAGGAAGGTGAATCTTTGTGTCCCAATGCCTGCATATCTTATCTCCCAATTACAAGCAAAAGAGTATTAATAATAGTATTTATATATATTTGAAACATTTAATGTTAAGACCTCAAATTTCAGATCCATTTCCTTCCTCCCTTGTCACCCATTCCCTCTGGGACGATAAGTAATTCAGTATATGTTGTACATGTCTAGCTATGCAAAACATTATCATAGTAGATATATTGTACAAGGCTGCTTATAATTCCCTCCCACTCATCCCACCCCCCACCTGGTCCATTCCCTACATGATCCTGTCCCTCTTCTATAGTCAGCCCCTTCATTTTTACAAATAAGGAGACTAAGGACTGGAAACGTAAAGAGACTTACCCAGGGCCACATGGATGGTAAATATTTGATGTAAGACTTAAATCAGGTCTTTCTGACACCAAGACTCTGTGGGCAATATTTAGGGATTTCTCCAGGAGCTTGTTGAGAATCAAAGAATGTTAGAGATAATGGTATCTCCAAAGTCTAACCCATACCTTTCCAAAAATCCTCATTGAATACACTCAGCAGGTGGTCATCCAGGTTTGCTTTATTTATTTATTTATTTATTTATTTATTTATTTATTTATTTATTTATTTATTCATTCATTCATTCATTCATTTATTTGTTTATTTATTTGTTTGTTTGTTTATTTATTTATTTATTTTAATTAAACAAATGCTTTATTAACTTCTGGTTTACATAATTCATTTCCACCAAATTTTGAGTTACAATTTTCCCCCATTTTTCCCAACCCACCACCCCAGAATAGCAGTCCCACTAGATATCCCCTCATCCAATCTGCTCTCTCCCATATCTTCTCCCACACCCCCTTTGACTTTGCCATTAGGGCAAGGTGAATCTCTGAGCCCCAATGCCTGGACATCTTATGAAACATTTAATTTTAAAACTTTGATTTTCAGATCCATTCCATTCCTCCCTCGTCACCCATTCCCTCTGAGAGGACAAGCAATTCAGTATGTGTTGTACATGTATAGCTATGCAAAACATTACCATAGTAGATATATTGTAAAAGACTGCTTATATTTCCCTCCCACCCATCTCACCTCCCACCTGGTCCATTCCCTACTTTGATCCTGTCCCTCTTTGATAGTGGGTACTTCCAACCTCCCCTCCCTCCAGAATGCTCTCCCCTCTCATCCCCCTTTCCCCTACTCTCCTGCAGGGTGACATATCCCATTTAGTATGTATGTCATTCTCTCCTTGAGCCAACTTCAATGAGAATATGGTTTTGCCTTTTTGCCTTCCTGTTCTTCCCCTCCCCTGCAACTACTTCCCCTTGCCTCTTTTACATGAGATAGTTTACCCTACCCTGTCTCTCCCCATCTCCTCTTGCCACTTTCCTCTCTCATCTCTTGATTTCACCCCTCAAGAATCATCCCTTCCCATCAAATTCAACCTGTGCCCTCTATCCATGTATACCTGTAAACATATGCCCATATACCCTTCTTCAATTATTTTCATGAGAAAGGTTTCATCAGACACAGTTATTGTTTTTCCATGTAGGAATGTAAATAGTTCAACTTTGATAAGTTCCTTTTGATTTCTTTTCCTTGATTACCTTCTCAAGCATCTCTTGCTTCTTTTGTCTGAATGTCAAATTTTCTATTCAACTCTGGTTTTTTCCTCAAGAATGCTTGAAAGTCCTCTATTCCACTGAATGACCGTATTTTCCCCTGAAACAAAATACTCAGTTTTGCTGGGTAGGTGACCCTTGGCTTCAATCCCAGCTCTCTTGCCCTCTGGAACATCATATTCCATGCCCTTCAATCCCTCAGTGTAGAAGCTGCCAGGTCCTGGGCTTTTCTGATTGTGTTTCCACAGTATTGAAATTGTTTCTTCCTGGCTGCTTGTAGTGTTTTCTCCTTGATATGGGAGTTCTGGAACCTGGCTATAATATTCCTAGGAGTTTTCTTTTTGGGATCTTTTTCAGGAGGTGATCGGTGAATTCTTTCAACCTCTATTTTGTCCTCTGGGTCTAAAACATCAGGGCAATTTTCCTTAAGAATTTCTTTAAGGAGGGGGCGGAGCCAAGATGGAGGAGTAGAAACAGCTCTTCCAAGCCTCTCTGCCCCCAGATTCCCCAAAAACTATGTAAAAAAGGACTGTGAACAACTTATGGAGCCCCAGCACCCACAGAACGACACAGAGAAGCTAACCTCCTGCTGAGGACAGCCTAGCAGCCCTGCAGGAAGGACCAGCGCAGTGGTCTGGGAGCCGGCAGCGCGCAGAGCGCAGAGCGCAGAAGCCTAGCCGAGCTGAGCCGAGCCCAGGTCCACGTGAGCCGAGGTTTTAGCCCCAGGGCGGCAGGGCCAGCAGCCGGCTGGAGGAACCCCAGAAAACCAGGAGCTGTGGCGATTAATTATCAACATAGACATGCCTAGGACAAATTAAGAGGTTAGTGTCCTATGGACTTTGGGGCCTGTATTTGGGGAATGCGTCAGCTCCCTCCCCTGGGGGCTAGAAGCAGCTGAGGAGACACGCCATTTTGTAGTTTTCAGAGGCAGGTCTGGCTCCCAGCCTACAAATCGTGGGGAGATCCAGCGATCAGTCTTGGGGGGTAATCGCTCTTGCTTTAACCTCCTTGGATCTGGATTGTGATCTAGGGTGGAAGTTGTGGGTGGGTTTACAGCTTGCCAGAAACGGAAGTTGCCCCCCACACGTTCGGGAAGAAAATTCCTCTATCTGGCCTTAAAGCCATAGTGTGGCAACAAGCCTAAAAGTCAAGCAATTAAGTGGCAACATGCCAAGGCAAAGGAAACAGAAAAATGCAACCCTAGACTCCTATTTGGGGGCATAGAGCGGGAAAAGGACTGTGAGGTCAGAAGTCCTGCTCCAAAAGCCCCAGGGGAAAACATGAGCGGGTTGCAGGCCATAGAGGACCTTAAGAAGGACTTTAAAAATCAAATAAGAGAAGTGGAGGAAAAATTAGAAAGAGAAATGAGAAGGATGCAGGAAAAGTATGAAATGAGGGTCAACAGCCTGACTGAGGAAAACAACACCTTAAAAAATAGACTTGCTCAAATGGCAAAGGAGGCCCAAAAGGGCAATGAGGAGAAGAATGCCTTAAAAAGTCGAATTTGCCAGATGGAAAAAGAATCTCAAAAGTTCACTGAGGAGATTCATTCCTTCAGAGTTAGACTGGAGCAAATGGAAGCTAATGACTTTATGAGAAATCAAGATGCTGTTAAGCAGATACAAACAAATGAAAGATTAGAAGGCAATGTGAAATATCTCATAGGAAAAACCACTGACCTGGAAAATAGATCCAGGAGAGACAATTTAAAAATTATTGGACTACCTGAAAGCCATGATCAAGGAAAGAACCTAGAAATCACCCTTCAAGAAATTCTCAAGGAAAACTGCCCTGATGTTTTAGATCCAGAGGGCAAATAGAGGTTGAAAGAATCCACCGATCACCTCCTGAAAAAGATCCCAAAAAGAAAACTCCCAGAAATATTATAGCCAGGTTCCAGAATCCCCAGATCCAGGAGAAAATACTACAAGCGGCCAGGAAGAAACAATTTCAATATTGTGGAAACACAATCAGAATAGCCCAGGACCTGTCAGCTTCTACACTGAGGGATCGAAGGGCATGGAATATGATATTCCAGAGGGCAAAAGAACTGGGAATGAACCCAAGGGTCTCCTACCCAGCAAAACTGAGTATTTTGTTTCAGGGGAAAATATGGTCATTCAGTGGAATAGAGGACTTTCAAAGCATTCTTGAGGAAAAAACCAGAATTGAATAGAAAATTTGACATCCAGACACAAGAAGCAAGAGATGCCTGAGAAGGTAATCAGGGAAAAGAAATCAAAAGGAACTTATCAAAGTTGAACTATTTACATTCCTATATGGAAAAGCAATAATTGTGACTGATGATATCTTTCTCACTATGAAAATAATGGAAGAAGGGGTGTGGTCATATGAATACATATGTGAATGTGTGTGTATATGGTTAAAGTTATATATGGATAGAGGGCATAAGTTGAATTTGTTGGGAAGGGAGAATACTCAAGGGATGAAATTATGAGGTGAGAGAGGAAAGTGGCAAGAGGAGATGGGAGAGACAGGGTAGGGTAAACTATCCCATGTAGAAGAAGCAAGGGGAAGTGGTTGCAAAGGAGGGGGAGAATAAGGAAGGCAAAAAAGACAAAACCACATTCCCATTGAATTTGGTTCAGGGAGAAAATGACATACATACTAAATGGGATATCTCAACCTGCAGCAGGATAGGGGGAAGGGGGATGAAAGGAGGGATGATGGATGGGAGGGCATCCTTGGGGTGAGGGGAGGTTGGAAGTATCCACTATAGAAGAGGGACAGGATTATGTAGGGAATGGACCAGGTGGGGGGTGGGATGAGTGGGAGGGAATTATAAGCAGCCTTGTACAATATCTCTACTATGATAATGTTTTGCATAGCTAGACATGTACAACATATACTGAATTACTTATATCCCAAGAAGGAATGGGTGACAAGGGAGGAAGGAAATGGATCTGAAATTCAAGGTCGTAACATTAAATGTTTCAAATATATATATATATATAAATACTATTATTAATACTCTTTTGCCTATAATTGGGAGATAAGATGTGCCTGCATTGGGACACAAAGATTCATCTTCCTCTAATGGAAAAGTCGATGGGGGTATGGGAGAAGCTATGGGAGAGAACAGATTGGAGGAAGTGATATCTTGTGGGACTACTATTCTGGGAGGTTGGGTAGGGGAATAATGGGGGGGAAATGATTGTAACTCAAAATCTGGCGGAAATGAATGATGTAAAACAGAAGTTAATAAAGCATTTGTTTAAAAAAAAAAGAATTTCTTTAAGGATGATTTCTAGGTTCTTTCTTTGATCATGACTTTCAGGTAGCTCAATAATTTTTAAATTATCTCTCCTGGATCTATTTTCCAGGTCAATGGTTTTTCCCATGAGATATTTCACATTGCCTTCTATTCTTTCATTTGTTTGGATCTGTTTAATAGTATCTTGATTTCTCATAAAGTCACTAGATTCCATTTGCTCCAGTCTAACTCTGAAGGAATGAATCTCCTCAGTGAGCTTTTGAGATTCTTTTTCCATCTGGCAAATTTGACTTTTTAAGGCATTCTTCTCTTCATTGCCCTTTTGGGCCTCCTTTGCCATTTGAGTTAGTCTATTTTTTAAGGTGTTATTTTCCTCAGTCAGGCTGTTGACTGTCATTTCATACTTTTCTTGCATCTTTTTCATTTCTCTTTCCAATTTTCCCCTACTTCTCTTATCTGCTTCTTAAGGTCTTCTATGGCCTGTAGCCAGCTTGTATTTTCATTTGGGGTTTTTGGTGCAGCAGTTCTGACCTTACAGTCCTCCTCCATGCTTTGATCCTCTTTGTCCCTAAAATAGGAGTCCAATGTTGAATTTTTCTGTTTATTTTGTTTCTTTTGCCTAGGCACGTTGCCACTTAATTACTTGATTTTGGGGCTTGTTGCCACAGTAGGACTCTGCCCCCAGACAGGAGACCTTCTGTCCCAAACGTGGGGTCGTCACAACTTCCACCAGTTGGGTGGCCTCTGCAAAGCCTCCACCTGCTCTGGCAAATTGGATACCCACCCCAAACTCCCCCCCCCCATACCACAATTCAGATCCTGGCAGTTTAAAGCAAGAATGATTAACCCTCAGACTGATTGCTGCATCTCCCTACAGTTCGCAGACCAGGAGTAGAGCCGCTACTGACCCTGCAAAATGGCTTCTGCGCCACATTTCTTCAGCAGCTTTTTGCCCCCAGGGGAGGAAGCCAATGCATTCTCCAAATGCTGGTCCCAAAGTCCATAGGGCACTAACCTCTCACTTTGTCCTAGGCATATCTGTGCTGATAATTCTGGAATTGCCACAGCTGCTAGTGTTCTGGGGTCCCTCCAGCCAGCTACTGGCCAGCCTCCCTAGGGCTAAAACTGTGGCTCATGCAGGCCTGGGCTCAGCTCCCAGAGCACTGCGCTGTCAGTTCCCAGAGTGCTGTGCTGCCTGCTCTCAGAGGGATGCTCTTGCCATTCCCTGCAGGGCTGCTGGGTTCTCCTCAGAGGGAGGTTAGCTTTTCTGTGTCGTTCTGTGGGTGCTGGGGCTCCAGAAGTTGTTCAGATTCCCCTTTTACATTGTTTGGAAGTTGTGTGGAGCAGAGCACCTTGGAAGTGCTGTTTCTACTCCGCCATCTTGACGGTCATCCAGGTTTTTACTGAGGTTTGTACTACCACCTGAAACAAACCCAGTCCATTTTGAACAGTTCTGATTTGTTAGAAGTCCCTGCCTTGTATCAGGCCTAAATTGGTCTCTTTGTAACTTAGCATCATGGAATCCTAGATCTGGAGATATAAGGTAACTCTAGTCCTCCTAACTTGACTTTTACCAACAAGAACAGAGAGGCCCAGGGAGAGACAATTTGGAGCCTAGTGGAGAAGGCATTGGACTTGCTGTTAGGAAAATCTGGGTTCAAAGCCTATTTCAGACACATAAATGCTGAGTAATCCTATCAAATTACTTTATCTTCTCACTACTTCAGTTTTCTGATTCTGATGGCAACATATGTTGTGTAAGAATTGGGCACTCTTTAGAGTCCAGAGTACTCTTTTCATTGTGCCAAGTTGACTGACTGGGTTTGGGGAATAATCTCTTGTCCATGTAATAGCCCTTTAGTATCTGAAGACTAGTACTATGTCCTTCCCAAGTCTTCTCTTCTCCATGCTAAATCTCCCCAGTATTTTAATTCCATCCTGGGTGCCATCTTCTGTACAATATGAGGTTGTCAGTGACCCTTATAGGGTGTGTCCACAGAACTGGAATAAGATTCCAGATGTGGAAGAGTAAAAGGCTGAACAAAGCAGGACTAACACTTCTCTCATCCTGGACACTACTTTTCTAAAAGCAGACCAAGATACTATTAGCTTTTTGGACTAATTTATCACACTCATACTGAGACTGACATCTTTAAAAGTCACAGATCATTTTCCAGACAAAGTACTGTTTAGTGTAATCCCTCCTAAGATTTCTGATGACCTCTTAGAAGACACAGACTGGTCCATAAAAGGAAGGTTGTGATGAATGAAAAAAAAGCAAATATCTCAACACTGAACCTAAAGTCAGGAAGACCTAAGTTCAAATCACAACTCAGACCCTTGATAGCCTTGTAACTATGGGCAAGTCAGACTCAGTTTTCTCATCTGCAAAATAGAGATTCCCAGGGGTGTTGTGAAAATCATATTCATAACATCTGTACAGCATTTTGTAAACATTAAATTGCTATATAAATACTAGTTATTATTATCAGTATTATTATACTTGAGGCAAATAACTGGCACAGTGGATAGAGCACCAGCCCTGGAGTCAGGAGGACCTGAATTCAAATCTGAGCTCAGACACTGACTAGTTGTATTACCCTGGGCAAGTTACTTAACCCTGATTGCCTCCCAAAAATAGTTTTAAATTATTATACTCAAGTTATATCTGGGCGTTCAATGATTAAGGTAATGGAGTTGTGCTTCTAGGGCTGTATCCCAAAGGGACCATAAAAATGGGGAAAGGACCCACATGTACAAAAATTCTTATAGCAGCTCTTTTTGTAGTGGCCAAGAACTGGAAATTGAGGGGTGCCCATCAATTGGGGAATGGTTGAACAAGCTGTGGTATATAAATGTAATGGAATGCAATTGTGCTATAAGAAGTGATGAATGGGTGGACTTCAGAAAAAGTTGGAAGGACTTATATGAACTGATGCTGAGTGAAATGAGTAGAACCAAGAGAACACTGTACATAGTGATAGTTACATTGTGCAATGACTAATTTTGATACACTTAGCCTTCTCAGAAATGCAAGGACCTAAAATAATTCCAAAGCACTCGTGATGGAAAATGCCATCCACATACAGAGAAAGTACTCTGGAGTCCAAATGCAGAGGGGAGAAGACTATTTTCTTTATTTCTTTTTTTTTTTAAAGCAATTCAGGTTAAATAACTTGCTCAAGGTTACATGGCTAATTATTTATGTGTGGGTGCTAAGTAACTGAGGCTGGAACTGATCCCTGGTCCTCCTGACTCCAGGGCCAGCACTCTTACTCACTGTGCCACCTAACTGCCCCTTATTTGCTTTCTTTTTTTAAAAAAATTTTTCCTTCTCATAGTTTCTCCCATTTGTTATAATTCTTCTATACAGCATGACTAATGTGAAATTAGGAATGTTTAATAGGAATGTATATGTAAAGCCTATATCTTACATTCCATCTTGGGGAGAGAGAAGGGAAGGGAGGGGGAGAAAATTTAAAACTTACAGAAGTGAATGTTGAAAATGAAAAATAAACTTAAAAAATAAAAAAATTTAAAAGGTAATGGTTAGAGTCTCAAATAGTTGCCAATAGGCAAGGTATAAGGTGTTGCCACAGGACATAGATTATGTAAAGACAATATGCTCTCTACTAGTTGCCTCTTTACTAGCTAGCAGTCTGAAAAAAATGGAGTCATGATGATGCTAGGGAAATTGGAAAGCAACCAATTCATATGTGTCTATCCTGAGCCCCAGAGGATTAAATGGATCTGACTCTTACTCCTCAAAGAGTCCTAGCCATCCAAAAGCATAAAAAATTTTCAGTATAATTAAATCTACTGGCAACTAGTAACTCTTTTTCCTTAAATGTCTTGTTTTGTCCTCTTCTGCATCAGCAGCAAATGATGCTTTTGCATATTACTTGACAATTGTACATTTATGCCTAATGTATCTCACCTGATCTTTGCATTTTGGTGAGAATTTTCTAATAATAATGCTTACAAATGGGTTATGCCAATTGGTTTGTTCAATGGTCTTGTGATGCTCTAAAGGTTCCTTAACTCTATCTTTTAAGAAATTTCTCTCATGGGCAGGTGGTTAATCTAGAGAACAGCATCACATATTCCAAGGCCCTTACCCAATACATTGAATTTTTCTGTGGTGACATCCTATGGCCACAGAAGTAGTGCATCCTACCTGTTTGCCAGGATAGAAAAAAATGTTAGTGTAAGAGAATGGGAACATGCCATTTCTGGGGCACAGTAATAGAACAGCATGGATTGCAGATACAAGGTGGGGTCTATGCTACTATGCAAATTACCTGCAATGTTTCCTGAGTTTTGCAACATGGTATGACTTTTTTATAGCAAGTGTAACACTGCTTTTCACTGACCTACACAAAGGGCAGGAGTTCTATTAGACTCCTTAAAGCATAGAAGACATAGAGAATTCAAGAGATGGTTCACTTCAGCACCTTTAAGGCAGACTATTGGACCTGGACTTACGAAGATCTGGGTTTAAATCTATCCTCCAGTATTTACTAAAGTATGTGACCATGAGCAAGTCACCTGACCTCTTTGAACTTCATTTTCCCCTTGTATTTAATGTGGAGCTGTAGAACCTACCTCATGCAATTATTATGAGGGTCAGGCATGTAAAGGACCTTGCAAATCTTACTTTATAAATATTAGCTATTATAATATTAAGAGTAGAATACAAAAATTGAAAAAAGCTGCCAGTACCTTGGGGAGACCACCTATTGAGGATTTATGAGAAGAAACAGACATGAATCCAACAGGATTGGCAATTAGAGAAAATAGCCACAGCGATGAAATAAGCATCTATTTGAATATCAGAACTTTATTGAAAGGCAGCATGGTATAGTATGATAGGACCACCATTTGTTTTCCTGATGCAATTTCCTTTGGCCCAAGCTTCCCCAAGGCCCCCAGTTTTCTTGATGCAGCATCCTGGCCGAGGGGCATACACATACTAGTTATGTGTTGTATAGGCTTTTCAGAATCGGTGCCACCATGTGACATGCCACGTCCTGATGACTTACTGACTAGATGTGTTTCCAGGTGGAGATGGAGGAGTAGGGGGCTATGGCTGGGCCAGGGGAGAGCAGCAGCACATCCAAAAAAACTGGTTGTTACTGTTTCTATATTGCAAATTCTTCTTGAGTTATGGCAAAATAAACCTCCTTTGCTAAATATTCAGTGACTAGCAAGTGCCTCATTGTGTCCCCACATTGATTCTGATGTAAGAGAGTGCTGGTGAGTAGAGATCTAGCCTAGAAAGCAGAAAGATGTGGTGGGTTAAAGCCTTATTTCTGAAAAGTACTGATTTGGGACTATAATAATCATTGTGATAGCTAATGAATGCTATGACACTTTTATATTTATAACTTTCTCTCTCATTAGATTGTTAAAAACAACCATGTGAGGTAGATACTATTGTTATCTCTCCTTTATAGATATGGAAAGTGAAGTTGAGAAAGGCCAACTGATTTACCCAGAATCATGATGCTAGTGAATATCTCTGAATCAGGATTTGAACAGAGTTCCTAGGTGGGGAACCTGTGACCTTGAGGCCAGATGTGGCCCTCTAGTTCTTCAACTGTGGCCTTTTGACTGAACCCAAACTTCACAGAACAAATCCTTTTAATAAAAGGATTTGTTCTGTGAAGTCTGGATTAAATCAAAGGGCCTCATTTGAAGGAGATTTGTTCTGTGATTTTTGGATTCAATCAAAGGGCCACACTTGAGGACCTAGAGGGCCACATGTGGCCTTGGGGTTGCAGGTTCCCTGTCCTTTAAATAGTTTTTCCTGATGCTAGCACTGGGCGCAGTGGTTGGCCCATGGTAAGCATTTAATAAATTCTTGTTAACTTGACTTGGACTTGAACTAGTCTATCCACTATACCCTTATGCAGGCCACAATTTCTCAATAACCTAGGTAACTTTCGAAGATTAATTTGGGAAGAAGTTGTCATTCTGTATTGATAGAAGAAATTTTCCATAGGCAATTTTCTATACTAATGTAATTGCAAGCTTGAACTCATGAGAAATTATATCATTTATATAATTTAAAATATAATACACAATACTATATGTTATATATAATTGATATAACGTGCTTGATACAAAATATATGCATTATATTATATAAATAATTAATATAATATATAATCTCTAGACATTGACCTACATGTAAAATAATAGAAACTAATGTATCCAATGTTGTATAAAGCTGCACTCTCACAATGCTGTCAATTAGAGCAAATTAAGTAATAACCTGAGAAACAGTATAAAGTAAAGAACACAGGCTTTGATATTTTAGGATCTGAGTTCAATTTCTCCCTTTTCTACTCATCTGTATGAACTTGGGCAAGTCATTTAAACTTTGGGGTTTCAGTTCCTGTTTTGTAAAATGAAGGTGTTGGACTAGATTGCCTTTAAGGTCCTATGTAGGTCTATAAACAACATCAAATATTTGGGGCATGATTTTTAAATTGGTTTAGCTTTGTCATCTCCTATATCCATCACTGCAACCAATAGATAGATATGGAGGTGGAACTGGAAGCCTGTATATACCACTCACTCCCTAGAAGCACCCCTGTAGTCTAATCCTTACATTGTAGGTCCTCAAACCTCCACTGAATTCATTTGATATCTCAGTAAGCACCAAATACCTCAAACAGGTTCTCTGCAAAAAACCTCCAACATAGCACGATCCTTATGGCAATAGAGGGTTTGCTTTGTTTCTTAAAGGAATTTAGAACTTAAGGAGAGCTATTTGGATTAAGGAGAGCTAATCAAACCCTATCATCTTATAGAAAAGGAAATAGAGGAAAAGACTTTTTAAATTACTTTAATTCACATAAATAGCAGAATATGGATTGGATCCTATGAGGGTTTTTTTTATCCTTTTTGAGTGGCTTTTTAACCCCTTTGTTTCCCTACCTCCTCAAACTGCAAACAGCTCATGCTCCAATTATCTGAGTCTGGGGACAAACATAAATACCAACGTACTCAAGAGGTCTCTTTACTGGTTCTTTTGACTTCTACAATGTCTTACCATACAAAATTATCTTAAAGTTTTAACAAAGCTTAAGAGGGCACAAACAAGTGAGTTTTTTTACTTGTATTCTTGCTATCACAGTAAAGCCCTTTTTCTTGTATATATTATATAACCAAATTGCCTAGTCCACCCTATTTCCCATGACTGAATTCTGCTACAACTCCATTCACTCATCTACCCAAAATATGCCTTTTAAAAAATCACATATTATCCCTTTAATTCTCTCTCACTTTTCAAATAAGATAATCTATGTACAGTGTTTAGTACAGTTTCTGGAACATAGTAGGCATTTAATAAAAACTTCTTTCCTTCTTCCCTTTCCCCTTCACATAGCATTCCTGATGCCAACAATTACCTAAAGTCAATAGCCATTTATTTATGAAATATCTACCATATCCCAAACACTGTACTAAGTGCTAAGAATCCCCCCAATAAAAAGACAAAAGACAGGTTCTGTCTTCAAGAACTTTGTATGAGACAACAAGCAAACATGTTCAAGTAAGCTATATGCATAATAAATTGGAAATAATTCAAAGAGTAGAAGCACTAAAATTAAGAAGGATTTGGGAAAGGCTTCCTGTAGAAGATGGAATTTTTGTTGGAACTTAAAGGAAGCCAGGAGACAGAGATGAGGAGGAAGAGCATTCCAGGTGAGGGGAACAGCCAGAGAAGTCCTTCTTTATTAGCAGAAGAGCTCACAGGATTAAATGAAGGTTATCACTCTTTCATTTTAGCAGTTCATGTCTCCTTGAAAAGATGATAGGCTTAGATGAATTTAAGTCTATTTTAATTTTGGAGGAAGAACACAAGCAAAGACATAGAAATAGGAGTGGGAGGAATGAGATGAGAGGACTGGTAGTTTGAGGGAACTATCAAATACATGAAGGCAAGTAGTATCAGAGTGGTTGACAAGTAGATTATGGAGAGTCCTGAGAGCTGAGATAATGATTATATATTATTTTAGGCAATGGAGTCCCACCAAAGATTTTTTTTTAGAAGAGTAACGATAGGATTAGAACAATGCATTAGAAAGATTACTTGGGAATCACTTGGTCTAAGGAAGATGAGATGAGGAAGTGAATTATGATGGCTTCAGGGGAAATGAACGGAAGGGTTCAGGGACAAGAGCATATTGCAGAGGTAGAATCAACAAGACTTAGCAACTAATTAGATTCTGTTGGTGAGGGAAGTATGAGTCAAAGCTGACTCAATACTTTCAAGGCTGAATGACTGAAAGGATAGTGACTTGAGAGAGAGGGGAGGGAAGAGAATTGATATCGATATTTATCTAGAAATATATCTATATCTATATCTATGTATGTGTGTATATATGTATATATACATATGTGTGTACACACACATACACACACACATATATATACATATATGTATATATATATATATATATATATATATATGGAGAGAGAGAGACAGACAGAGACAGAGACAGAGACAGAGACAGACAGCAAGAGAGAGAGACAGAGAGCTAGAGTTTTTGGCCAGATTGGGTGGGTTTGGGAGAAGAAGGACAAAAGGACAAGTTCCACATTAAGGAGACTGTGGTCCAAATACCAGTTATAACACTTAATACCTTGCTTGAGCAAGTTGTGTAATTCCCTCTCTCTCCCAGGTCTCAATTTCATAATCTAAAAAATGATAGGGTTGGATTTGCTAGCTTCTGAAAACCCTTCCAACTTTAGATCTGTGTTCCTAAGATCCTATCCTGAGTTCAATTTGGGATATACTGTATTTGAGGGACTAGCAGGTATATCCAGGTGAAGTTATCCAGCAGATAGTTGGAAAGATGAAAAGTTGGTAGAAATAATGGGAGTAGAAAGTTTTAGGAGCCATGTTTACAGAGGTGATCCTTGAAGCCACGGAAGTGGAAAAGAATGAAAGGCAATAACACACATTCCAAATTGCCCGTTGCATTCATTCCACACAATTTAACATCAATACTTTCTTGAGCCCAAACAAAAAGAGATATCAAAATGTCAAAATATTGAGTGATATCAAGAGAATGGAATGAGATACATGTGGTTTATCCAAATTGTATTTGTGCCTTTGGGGGAGGGGGTCTGCTTAATTTTATTTTTTATATAGGCTTATAAACTTTTAAATATATGACCCATCCCTAACCAGACTACCATTAAGCTAAAATTTTGTCTGTGGACCTTAGTGGACTCAAACTAGAAATAATATCCACACAGGTGAAACAATGTCAGACCAATAGAAACATATTTCTTTCTACTGCCCCTGTGGAGGAAGGGAAGAGATAAACATGTGCTGCAGACAATTGGGAAATTAACAGTTGTCCCAGCCAGAGTCGAATCCACAGGGCATAAGTGAGTCAGCAAACAAGAAAAGGGACAAGCTTGTGTAGTTCAAATTTAAGGAAACAACAGATTAAGAAGTAACTCAATTTAAGTCCAATCACAGAAATTCAGTAATTGATGAATAAGATACCAAATTCAGGAATTTGGCAGGAAAATATGCTCCAGGTTTTTAAGCAGGAAATACTTTAAGTACTCTGGAAAGGGGGTTAAGGGCAAGAGGAGGGTTGTGGTAGGGCCATGTAGAGTAAAATAAGGAAAACAAAATGGAAAAAGGAGTCTGTGACTTGATAAGGACAATTTACTTCATGAAAATAATTAGTCCCAAATAGTATTATTTTCTGTCAGAGAGCATTCAATCCCACTCCCCACTATCTTCCCCTTTCTCTGCCTCCCACAAGCACACAGTCAGCTCAAGAAAATATAGCTTGTATTTGGACAACATCTCACCTTTAAGAATACATTTTTGGAGAGCCTGGATAGCTCTGTCGGTAGAGCATCAGACTTTTAATCTCAGGGTCCAGGGTTCAAGTCCTGGTTCAGGCAAATCATTAGGACAGCTAGGTGGCATAGTGAATAGAGCTACCGGTCCTGGAGTCAGGAGAACCTGAGTTCAAATTCGGCCCCAGACACTTAACACTTACTAGCCAGGTGACCTTGGGGCAAGTCACAACCCCAATTACCCTGCCTTCCCCCACTCCAAAAAGAAAAAAAAATAAGTTTACCAGTTGAATACTCTGCTCACTTCTGGTTTCTTTTGCAGGAATGACTCAACATATATTTTCACTGATGATTAAACTTAATGTTTTGAATGTTAATCTAAGGTGCTTCTTGTCTCTTTTTTTCAGTTCCAATTTCTCTTCTATTTATTTGATAATGTGGAAATTGATTTTCCTTCAAAGGTGAAGAAGGCCTTTCACCTGAGTGCTAGAAAATTTCCTTATATGGCATTGAAAGTTTATCACTGCCTGCTTTGGAGTTTCAAACTCACAATGTGTATGTGTATATCAACCGATACTTTACAATCCATTTTCAAAATGTCTGGAAAGTTTTCTTGTATTGTTACTTTAATATGGAATTTGGGCTTTTAAATTTATATATTTTTTTTCCTGGCAAGCCTATTATTCTTATCTTTGTATTTCTTATCCTCAAGGTCAATTGCTTTGTCTTATATAGAATTAATAGTGAAAGTCACTACCTTTTGATTCTCTCTGCAAATTTTCTTCCTTCTATATTTTTGGGTACCAAATATGTCACTTTCTTTTTTGAAGCCCCTAGTATGTTGGAGAGTTAATACCTTGTATATTCAAAATTGTCTAGATGCTGTTTGTCTTATTTAGTTTCTCTCTGAAACCTCTCTAATTTCTGACATTATTTCTATCCAGCTAATTTCTTTTGAAGCAAGCTTTTTAACTCTTTGGAAGCATTTTGGAGTTTCTGCTATTGGTCTCTAGAAAATATGAATAATGAACGTTCTTGTTCTCTTTCTTGTTGGAGGTTTTGATTCACTTTCCCTTAAAGTACAGTCCCTGGCACAAAATAATTCCTTAATGAATGTTTATTGATTATTATTGACAAAGTACAATAATTATTCATTGTGTTGTAGCCTTTGGAGAATTTTTATTCATTTTTATTTCTAATTCCATTAGTTGCATTGTTGACTTATCTGCTTTGCTTATTCCCAATCCTCCTGTCTGACTTTTTGTCTTTCAGCCTTTTGATATCTCCCCAGTGTAATGGTAATGGAAATTTGAAGATCTTCCCTGCCCCTTATTAGACCAAATGTAATCACATGCACCCTGTGGTGGAAGGAGCTTGCTGAAGGGGTGGAGCAGAGGAAGTTGGGAGTCAGAGTAGTTAGAACAGAGGAAGGAGAGAGGACAGCTGGCAAGGAGATAGCTGGCTTGTGAGTGTTTGTTTGTAGGAAGGCTTTGGGATGGTGCTGCTCTCTGCAGTGTTATTGTGTATAGATTTCTTTGTTGCTATGATAAAGTCAGTTTTCTGGTGTTGGGATTTGGCTTTCTGGTGTCTGAATAAATGTTTTTCTTTTGTCTTCTTTATGGAAAGTCTGTTATATTTTGTGATTCAGAATTACATTGGCATGAATATCATGTTTGCACTACACCCAGTCATTTGTATTAGGTTTCTATCTTCACTATTTTTGCCTTTCCCCTTCTGATGATGGGGTAAATACATTTTCTCAATGCACAGATCCCCTAAATTTGGGTGTCTTCATCATTCCCCAATTGAAGGATGAAATGATCTGACTGTGTTCTTTCCCTTTGTTTTTTTTAAACAAATGCTTCATTAACTTCTGTTTTACATCATTCATTTCCACCAGATTTTGAGTTACAATCATTATCCCCCTGTTATTCCCCTACCCAACCTCCCAGAATAGCAGTCCCACAAGATATCGCTTCCTCCAATCTGCTCTCTCACATACCTTCTCCCATACCCCCTTCGACTTTTCCATTAGAGGAAGGTGAATCTTTGTGTCCCAATGCCTGCACATCTTTTTTTTTTTTTTTTGAGGAGTAATAATTTTTTTTTATTTTCTTTAAACAAATACTTTATTAACTTCTGTTTTACATCATTCATTTCCGCCAGATTTTGAGTTACAATCATTTTCCCCCCATTATTCCCCTACCCAACCTCCCAGAATAGCAGTCCCACAAGATATCGCTTCCTCCAATCTGCTCTCTCACATACCTTCTCCCATACCCCCATCGACTTTCCATTAGAGGAAGATGAATCTTTGTGTCCCAATGCCTGCACATCTTATCTCCCAATTATAGGCAGAAGAGTATTAATAATAGTATTTATATATATATTTGAAACATTCAATGTTACGACCTTGAATTTCAGATCCATTTCCTTCCTCCCTTGTCACCCATTCCTTTTTGGGATATAAGTAATTCAGTATATGTTGTACATGTCTGGCTATGCAAAACATTATCATAGTAGATATATTGTACAAGGCTGCTTATAATTCCCTCCCACTCATCCCACCCCCCACCTGGTCCATTCCCTACATGATCCTGTCCCTCTTCTATAGTGGGTTCTGCCAACCTCCCCTCACCCCAAGGATGTCCTCCCATCCATCATCTCTCCTCTCATCCCCCTTCCCCCTATCCTGCTGCAGGTTGAGATATCCCATTTAGTATGTATGTCATTTTCTCCCTGAACCAAATTCAATGTGAATGTGGTTTTGTCTTTTTAGCCTTCCTTATTCTCCCCGTCCTTTGCACCCACTTCCCCTACATGAGATAGTTTACCCTACCATGTCTCTCCCCATCTCCTCTTGCCACTTTCCTCTCTCACCTCATAATTTCATCCCTTGAGTACTCTTCCCTTCCCAACAAAATCAACCTATGCCCTCTATCCATATATACCTGTAACCATATACACACACATTCACATATGTATTTGTATGACCACACCCCCTTCTTCCATTATTTTCATAGTGGGAAAGATATCATCAGTCACAGATATTGCTTTTCCATATAGGAATGTAAATAGTTCAACTTTGATAAGTTCCTTTTGATT
This sequence comes from Gymnobelideus leadbeateri, assembly GCA_011680675.1. Classification (NCBI taxonomy): domain Eukaryota; kingdom Metazoa; phylum Chordata; class Mammalia; order Diprotodontia; family Petauridae; genus Gymnobelideus; species Gymnobelideus leadbeateri. Next base: position 573,926 of record WOXC01011766.1, on the reverse strand, counting down.
TCTTTTCCCTGATTACCTTCTCAGGCATCTCTTGCTTCTTGTGTCTGGATGTCAAAATTTTCTATTCAACTCTGGTTTTTTCCTCAAGAATGCTTGAAAGTCCTCTATTCCACTGAATGACCATATTTTCCCCTGAAACAAAATACTCAGTTTTGCTGGGTAGGTGACCCTTGGGTTCATTCCCAGTTTTTTTGCCCTCTGGAATATCATATTCCATGCCCTTCGATCCCTCAGTGTAGATGCTGCCAGGTCCTGGGCTATTCTGATTGTGTTTCCACAATATTGAAATTGTTTCTTCCTGGCTGCTTGTAGTATTTTCTCCTTGATCTGGGGATTCTGGAAGCTGGCTATAATATTCCTGGGAGTTTTCTTTTGGGGATCTTTTTCAGGAGGTGATTGGTGGATTCTTTCAACCTTTATTTTGCCCTCTGGATCTAAAACATCAGGGCAATTTTCCTTGAGAATTTCTTGAAGGGTGATTTCTAGGTTCTTTCTTTGATCATGGCTTTTGGGTAGTCCAATAATTTTTAAATTGTCCCTCCTGGATCTATTTTCCAGGTCAGTGGTTTTTCCCATGAGATATTTCACATTGCCTTCTATTCTTTCATTTGTTTGGATCTGCTTAACAGCATCTTAATTTCTCATAAAGTCATTAGCTTCCATTTGCTCCAGTCTAACTCTGAAGGAATGAATCTCCTCAGTGAACTTTTGAGATTCTTTTTCCATCTGGCAAATTCGACTTTTAAGGCATTCTTCTCCTCATTGCCCTTTTGGGCCTCCTTTGCCATTTGAGTTAGTCTATTTTTTAAGGTGTTGTTTTCCTAGTCAGGCTGTTGACCCTCATTTCATACTTTGCCTGCATCCTTCTCATTTCTCTTTCCAATTTTTCCTCCACTTCTCTTATTTGATTTTTAAAGTCCTTCTTAAGGTCTTCTATGGCCTGCAACCCACTCATGTTTTCCCCTGGGGCTTTTGGAGCAGGACTTCTGACCTCACAGTCCTTTTTCCCGCTCTATGCCCCCAAAATAGGAGTCTAGGGTTGCATTTTTCTGTTTCCTTTGCCTTGGCATGTTGCCACTTTATTGCTTGACTTTTGGGCTTGTTGCCACACTATGGCTTTAAGGCCAGCTAGAGGAATTTTCGTCCCGAACGTGTGGGGGGCAGCTTCCGTTTCTGGCAAGCTGTAAACCCACCCACAACTTCCACCCTAGATCACAATCCAGATCCAGGGAGGTTAAAGCAAGAGCGATTACCCCCCCAGACTGATCGCTGGATCTCCCCACGATTTGTAGGCTGGGAGCCGGAAATGCCTCTGAAAACTACACAGTGGCGTGTCTCCTCAGCAGCTTCTAGCCCCCAGGGGAGGGAGCTGACGCATTCCCCAAATACAGGTCCCAAAGTCCATAGGACACTAACCTCTTACTTTGTCCTAGGCAAGTCTATGTTGATAATTCTGGCTTCTCCACAGTTCCTGGTGTTCTGGGGTTCCTCCAGCCGGCTGCTGGCCCTGCCGCCCTGGGGCTAAAACCTCGGCTCACGTGGACCTGGGCTCTGCTCGGCTCCTGCGCTCTGCCGGCTCCCAGACCACTGCGCTGGTCCTTCCTGCAGGGTGCTGGGCTGTCCTCAGCGGGAGGTTAGCTTCTCTGTGTCGTTCTGTGGGTGCTGGGGCTCCAGAAGATTTTCAGAGTCCTTTTTTTAACATAGTTTGTGGAGAATCTGGGGGCAGAGAGGCTTGGACGAGCTGTTTCTACTCCGCCATCTTGGCTCCGCCCCGCCTGCACATCTTATCTCCCAATTATAAGCAAAAGAGTATTAATAATAGTATTTATATATATTTGAAACATTTAATGTTAAGACCTTGAATTTCAGATCCATTTCCTTCCTCCCTTGTCACCCATTCCCTCTGGGGAGATAAGTAATTCAGTATATGTTGTACATGTCTAGCTATGCAAAACGTTATCATAGTAGATATATTGTACAAGGCTGCTTATAATTCCCTCCCACCTGGTCCATCCCCTACATGATCCTGTCCCTCTTCTATAGTGGGTACTTCCAACCTCCCCTCCCCCCAAGGATACCCTCCCATCCACCATCCCTCCTCTCATCCCCCTTCCCCCTATCCTGCTTCAGGTTGAGATATCCCATTTAGTATGTATGTCACTCTCTCCCTGAACCAAATTCAATGAGAATGTGGATTTGCCTTTTTTTTCCCTTCCTATTCTCCCCCTCCCTTGTAACCACTTCCCCTTGCTTCTTCTACATGAGATAGTTTACCCTACCCTCTCTCTCCCCATCTCCTCTTGCCACTTTCCTCTCTCACCTCATAATTTCATCCCTTGAGTATTCTCCCTTCCCAACAAATTCAACCTATGCCCTCTATCCATATATAACTGTAACCATATACACCCACATTCATATATGTATTCATATGACCACACACCCTTCTTCCATTGTTTTCATAGTGAGAAAGATATGATCAGTCACAGTTATTGCTTTTCCATATAGGAATGTAAATAGTTCAACTTTGATAATTTCCTTTTGATTTCTTTTCCCTGATTACCTTCTCAGGCATCTCTTCCTTCTTGTGTCTGGTTGTCAAATTTTCTATTCAATTCTGTTTTTTTCCTCAAGAATGCTTGAAAGTCCTCTATTCCACTGAATGACCATATTTTCCCCTGAAACAAATACTCAGTTTTGCTGGGTAGGTGACCCGTGGGTTCATTCCCAGTTCTTTTGCCCTCTGGAATATCATATTCCATGCCCTTCGATCCCTCAGTGTAGAAGCTGACAGGTCCTGGGCTATTCTGATTGTGGTTCCACAATATTGAAATTGTTTCTTCCTGGCTGCTTGTAGTATTTTCTCCTTGATCTGGGGATTCTGGAACCTGGCTATAATATTCCTGGGAGTTTTCTTTTTGGGATCTTTTTCAGGAGGTGATTGGTGGATTCTTTCAACCTCTATTTTGCCCTCTGGATCTAAATCATCAGGGCACTTTTTGTTGAGAATTTCTTAAAGGGTGATTTCTTGGTTCTTTCTTTGATCATGGCTTTCAGGTAGTCCAATTATTTTTATATTGTCTCTCCTGGATCGATTTTCCAGGTCAGTGGTTTTTCCCATGAGATATTTCACATTGCCTTCTACTCTTTCATTTGTTTGGATCTGCTTAACAGCATCTTGATTTCTCATAAAGTCATTAGCTTCCATTTGCTCCAGTCTAACTCTGAAGGAATGAATCTCCTCAGTGAACTTTTGAGATTCTTTTTCCATCTGGCAAATTCGACTTTTTAAGGCATTCTTCTCCTCATTGCCCTTTTGGGCCTCCTTTGCCATTTGAGTTAGTCTATTTTTTAAGGTGTTGTTTTCCTCAGTCAGGCTGTTGACCCTCATTTCATACTTTTCCTGCATCCTTCTCATTTCTCTTTCCAATTTTTCCTCCACTTCTCTTATTTGATTTTTGAAGTCCTTCTTAAGGTCCTCTATGGCCTGCAACCCGCTCATGTTTTCCCCTGGGGCTTTTGGAGCAGGACTTCTGACCTCACAGTCCTTTTCCTGCTCTATGCCCCCAAAATAGGAGTCTAGGGTTGCATCTTTCTGTTTCCTTTGCCTTGGCATGTTGCCACTTAATTACTTGACTTTTGGGCTTGTTGCCACACTATGGCTTTAAGGCCAGATAGAGGAATTTTCATCCCGAACGTGTGGGGGGCAACTTCCATTTCTGGCAAGCTGTAAACCCACCCACGACTTCCACCCTAGATCACAATTCCAGATCCAGGGAGGTTAAAGCAAGAGCGATTACCCCCCAAGACTGATCGCTGGATCTCCCTACATTTTGCAGGCCAAGAGCTGGAGCTGCCTCTGAAAACTACAAAATGGCTGTCTCCTCAGTGGCTTCTAGACCCCAGGAGAGGGAGCTGACACGTTCCCCAAATACTGGTCCCAAATTCCATAGGACACTAACCTCTTACTTTGTCCTAGGCATGTCTATGTTGATAATTCTGGAGTCGCCACAGCTGCTGGTGTTCTGGGGTTCCTCCAGCCGGCTGTTGGCCCTGCCGCCCTGGGGCTAAAACCTTGGCGAGGACCTCGGCTCTTGCTCGGCTTGGCTTCCCGCGCTCTGCGCGCTACCAGCTCCCAGACTGCTGTGCTGGTCCTTCCTGCAGGGCTGCTGGGCTGTCCTCAGTGGGAGGTTAGCTTCTCTGTGTCGTTCTGTGGGTGCTGGGGCTCCAGAAGTTGTTCAGAGTCCTCTTTTACATAGTTTGGGGGGAATCTGGGGGTAGAGTGGCTTGGATGAGCTGCTTCTACTCCGCCATCTTGGCTCCGCCCCCTGTTTTTTCCCTTTGTAATTTCAACTAGAAGAGGGCTTCACATATGTTTCCATTTCCCTTTTCCTTGTATATGGAAACCTCTTCCCATTCATATAACTTTTTGTGCAACTACATGTCCCAACTACATTTCCCCTCCACCCCTGAACTCCAATTCCCTTCATATTTACAATACTTTTTGATAGCATAACTGGGCAGATTAAACACTGTCTACCTTATATGAGGTATCTGGGGTTCAATCTGAGTCACTGCCATAGAAGTACTAGATAGACCTTACCATAGCTGAAACTTAAAATGCAAGCCTGTTAAATGAATTTTATTGGTTGCACCTAATGCAAAAGAGGGTTAAGGGTGAGTAGGTTGAGTAGGAGTATTCCACTAAAATATTTCAACTACTTCAGAAGGCTCTTACCTTGTGCAATGTCTATCTCCTTTCATCTTGTTAATGTTGCCTTAATATAGATTAGTAATTTTCGCCCCTTTGTTTTGAAGTTGTTGTATTAGGGGAGATATTCTGAATACAATTATTGTGATATCTTTTTGATCACATCATATCTATGTCATAGAGAAAAAAATTGAGCACTTCTGGAACACAAGAAAAGTTAAATCCACATCAAAATATCAGGAAGAACTTCCTAGTAAAGCTAGATGGCCACTTTTCAAAGTTGCTCATGCTTCTGGGGGTATGGGAGTGGGAACTAAGCAACTTCTAAGGCCTCATCTATCTCTGAGATTTTCTGGTTATATTTAGGATTTGTCAGTATATCTTGTTAAATAATTCACCAATGGTAGGAGCCTTGACACCATGATTTATATATTTGGTCCAGACAAGTGATTCTTCAGTGTAGAGAACTCCTGATGTTGAAACTGACTCCACCCATGCAAATGGGAAACATCAGGTCTTACAGAGTCACCTAAGAAATTGAGAGATTAGGTAAATTATTCAGGGTCATAATTATTATGATTTTCTTTTGGATGAAAATAATAAAATTGTATTTCCAAAATAGATTCTATATATCAGAATTTTCACTAATTCAGAGGCTTACTTCCTCATCACCAACTCCTGCAAAAGCCCCACATCAGTCTAAATTAGTAGTATTTTGCCATAATTGCTGAAAGGGGCATTGTTGTAGTATATTTTTTTAAAGACTTTTGAATTGTCTAAGATTTTTCTTTATGTTTCAGTGTTATTACTGCTTTCTTTATATGTTGAAAAGTGCTATAGTCTTAACTGAATTCCTAGAGAGCTTTGCAATCTTTTCATTGCCTATTCCCTCATCTATGAGTCATTGGCTCATAAATTTTATATTTTCCCATTCCTCAGAGTCCTGCATTGATCTATTGTTGGAAAAGAAATTGTAATTCCCTAAGGCTCCTTAACACCAAACCTGTCACAAAGTCTTCCCTTCAGTCTGATGTTTTCATTAAATATTCATTCAACAAACATGACTTTTCTAGAGGTAGTGTTACATAATAGATAGAGCACTGGCTTTGGAGTTAGGAAGACCAAGGTTCAGATTCTGCCTCTGAGATATACTAGTTGATAATCTCTGGGAAGTCACTTTGCCCTCAAATTCCTCAGACAAAGCACTATGACTATAAATTACAGACAGATGGCCAATCTGCAATTGGAGGGAGTTTTTACACTAGGACTTTTCTTACCCTAATGAAATTACAACTCCAGACCAAAAAAATACAATAGGTGGGGACAATTGGTGGTGGAAGGAGAGAAAGGGAAAGCCAGAGAAAGAAGGGAAAGGAGATGGAGAGGAAGGAGAAAAAGTATATCTTTAAAGACCAATTTGTTAGGCAGATTGACAACTCTAATACTGTTGATTTTTTAGTCAACTTTTTAAAGTGATTGATGTTGTAGATGTGTCAGGTTTATAAATATTTAGAAGAACCAGAATACAGTTATCCCTTACATATTACAAATTTCCTTACTGTGGTTTTGATATATCATGGGTCTGCATAAAAAAAAAATAAATGGTAATGTTTGGGGAGTTTTGAGGAAGTCCGGGACAACACACAAAGATCAGCAGAAAAAAAAAGTTTAGAAACAAAGAAATGCACAAAATATATGTATAATATTGTATAAGATCAACCTAAAATTTATAATAAGGTATTGCGAACACCTCATAAAAGAAAAAAAAAGCAATCAGACTTCTTCTCTGGTAGGAAGGGAAAGTAAAAAAAAAAAACTTTTAAATGGACTTTCCAGATTGTGGGGGTTCCATACCCCAACCTCCAAGATGTAGAAGGTATAATTCCAAATAGATCATATCTGCAAATTTGGTTAGAGTGGGGAATTTACAGGGCAGTTAGGTGCACCCTTTCCACAAGATTCTAGGCAAGCCAAACATTTGGGAAAAGTTTTGTTTTATTTTCCCAGATATCTAATTAAACCTCCTTCCTACTCTCCAATGGTTAGAATGTATGTGCATGTAGGATCTAGGTGGGAAATTCTACTTCCCCCGCATTACCCTGAACCTTCCTTCCTCTCTGCTGATGCTTCTTTTTGTTGTTCATTTCACATCCCCAGAACTCATTGAGTTGAAGCTCAAGATTAAATAGGGTGAAGAAGTGAGTCCCCAGAAATTTGTCCATACTCAAAAGTCTAGAGGCTATTATTAGAATACAATTACAGCGAGGACCTCTTCTTTTTCTTGAATGGTGCCATCCTTATATGTTTCTAGTTTTCTTTAAAAAAAAACTCACATTGATCTACTGTCTAATAGTTTGTAAAAAAAGGTTTTTCTCATACCAGTCATGTGAGAGATAAGTAATATAAGTATTATAACTGTTTCAAAGATGAGGATACTGAGGTTTAGACAGGGTAAAGTGACTTGTTTAAGGTCACACATCTAGCACATAGTGTTGCTGGGATAGTGATCAATGTCTTCTGTCTCCAAATCTAGTTCTATTTTCTCTAAGCTACAGGCTTTCTAGTTTCCAGGATTGATCCAGATTATAAGTGGAATTTTAAGGATAGATGAACATCAATGACTAATTACAAGGTTCATTTTTCCCCTTGGTTGATGATATACATTTAACCACATTTGCCATTATTAGAGTTGTAGTAGATTTTATTTCCTGGAAAAATCTACAACTAGCACCTCAAAGCGCCAAGTCTTAGGAAGGCTCTAGAGTATTGTTTTGGGTGGTGACTATCAACTGAAAAGGGTACCTAATACAAGGGAAAGAATGCTGTTTCTGAAATCAGAAGATCTGCATTCAAATCCCTATCTATGCAGTTTTAGACAAGTCACTTTACTCCTGTCCTAGGAAGTCTTTGTATTTTTTCATTAGCCAGGGTCTTATTTAGACTGCTGTGACTTACATGGCTCAAGGTACCAATGACATATGCTGTTGTTGCTGCTGAATCATTTTTCAATCATGCCTGATTCTCCATGACCCCATTTGGGGTTTTCTTGGCAGAGAGATACTGGAGTGATTTGCCATTTTCTTCTCTAATTCATTTTATAAATGAAGAAACTGGGGCAAATAGGATTTAATGACTTGCCCAGAGTCACACAGCCAGCAAGTGTTTGAGGATGGGTTTTGAACTCAGGAAGAGGAGTGTCCCTGATTCCGGGTCCAGTACTCTAACCACTGCACCACTTAGCTGCCAATTGACATATGATTTTCTACATAAAAAAAGTTATCATCATCATTATTTTTATTGTGGTCAGAAATGGCAAGTACAGCTCTCGTTTGGGGATTTCCCTTTCTAAAAAAGAGAAACTTTTGTATTAAGTGTGATTTATTATAGTCTTTTGTTTGCACATTGGGTCAATAGTTTCCTTTGAAGCATCCTTGTTTGTAGCCTCACATAGTGGCATGTTGATAATTTAATAGGTTTCTATTCCTTTTTTCTCCTTAGAACTTTGCAAAAGTTCTTTCCCCATGCTAAAATAACAATAGCTTCTTTTAGCATCACTGAAGTCATTTTCCTTGAAGTATTTAGGAGAATCAGTCCACGGTAGATTAAATTCATGTACCAGAGGCCATTAAGGGTCAAAGACCTCTCATAGGAACAGAAGAGGCTATCCATGAACCAGACATTGTCTACCTTGGGTAATTAGTACTCACAAAGACTATCCAGGAGCTCATGCTTGTGACACTTGCCCAGTTAGTACCTCTAACAATAAAAACACTTGAAGAGAACTTCATTGTTAAGGTTGATATCAGAAGTAGAACTTTTTTACTAAATAAAATTAAGAAGTTCTAGTCTCAGATCTAGAACACTTAGGTGGCACAGTGGATAGAATGCCAGGTCTAGAATCAGAAGACTTATCTTCCTGAGTTCAAATCTAGACTCAGACTCTTACTAGCTGTGTGACCCTGGACAAGTCACTTAATCATTTTTGCCTCAGTTTCCTCATCTGTAAAATGGGCTGGAGAAGGAATTGATGAATAATTTCAGTTTCTTTGCCAAGACCCCAACATGGGGTCATGAAGAGTTGGACATAACTGAAATGACTGAAAAGCAACAAAATGGGAATAATTATGCATATACATACATACATATGCATGTATCCTATTATCTATATGTATAAACAATAGTCTGTAACCCTCTTAAAATATATAGCACATGTGCATCTATACACAATATGCCACACATATATTGTACAAGCAGGTGTACATAGAATACATATCCTGCACATATATACATATACACATGCATACCTGTTCAGACAAATGTGCTTGTATACCTCCATAGCTTATGCATTTGCATATAGCTCTGCATATACATATATGCACATGTCAACACACAGGCACACAGTTATACAACACAACCTCATAAATTTGGTGCACAAATATAAATCCATGAAATCACTCATACTCACATATGCACATAAGTATATTTTGGTTTTGTTTGGGTTTGAATGAGAAAAAACATGCTCTGCAGCTTCTTTGCCATGAGGATGGAGATCTATGCAGAGGGGCCATCCTGCCAATTCTGTAGTTTCAGCCTCCCTATTATGTAACCTTGTTATTAACTCTAAGCTCATTTCTTTCCTACTCCCCCAAGAGGCCCAAAATGGCTTGTTAACATTTGCTGTTACATTTTGCATTTTGTTCTATTTCTGATGAACTCCTTTATCTTTTTTTTTCTCAAAACAGTGACTACAGTTTAGAAAATTGGTGGCTGATCTCAGAACACCCATGGCATAGCTTTAAGGAGTAGTTCCAAGATCACCTGCCCATTATCTCCATACAGCAAATGACAGAAGTGCTGACTCAGCCATTTGGTGTCATGTGATCTTTTCTTCTGTGTTGGCGCCAGAGAACTATATATTGCTTTGGTGCATCTTTCTCCACAAATTTGAATACAGTCTCTATTTTTGGGTACTAACTTATACTGTCTTACTGTACTTTTCCTCTGCTCAGATCACTCAGATTTAACACTTACACTGTGAGTGATTACCCCAGTATGGTATATTGACAGATCAACAGTCTCAAATCAGCAGTGGGGGTGAGGGGGGGCGGGGAAGAAAGAAAGAAAAAACTCACTACATATGTTCATCTCACCACAGATGCTTTTTTCTCCTTCTTGTTTTTTTTAAGTGCATCAAATATTAATAAATACACTTGTGAAAACTCTTACATATGTCTTGAAGAGGAACTAATTCTATATCAAAATTCATTTCTGCTACACTCCCAGTCTTTCCAAGGGCAAGTCTATTAAAATCAAGATGTACTTCCTACTGGCAGTATAGTACTTATGGTAAATACAGATTGCTTGAGCAAAACAAAGGATTTAATTTGAGAAACAAGACAGAAGCAGCCATCTTTATTGAAATACATATAACCAAATGATACCTGCTCTGGGAAGGTTGAATCTGGGCTTGGATTATAAGACCCTTAGATGATGAGTGAAGTAAGAATGTTTCTGGTTACTTGATTAATAATCCATTAAGATCAACTTTTTCTGAAGGTCAGTTCTGGTAGGGGTGAATTTAATATCTGTTAAAAATCTGGCAACTACATGGCACAGTGGGTAGATCATTGGCCTTGGCATCGGGGAGAGTCAACTTCCTGAGTTCAAATCTGGCCTCAGAAATTCACTAGCTGTGAGACCCTGGAGAAGTTAACCTTGTTCGCCTCAGTTTGCTGGTCTATAAAATGAGTCAGAGAAGGAAATGTCAAACAATTCAAGTATCTTTGCCAAGAAAATCCCAAACAGAGTGACAGAGTTGGACATGACTGAAACAATTGAAGAAAAAAAAACTGAAAAAAAGAATAAAAAATGTCAGTGCAAAGAACAAGCAAGAAATTTTCCTAACATTATAGCAAAAGTAGTATGAGGTGATGGGAAGGCTGAGCACCCCTGAGTTACTAACAATCTGGATCCAAATCCCATCTGTGAGACTTTTTAACTCCATAGTCACAGATAAGTCACTAAATCTCTCTGACACTTCAGTTTCCTTACCTTTAGAAGGGTGGTGATAATAAAATCTACCTTGCAAAGTTGTGAGGTTAAAATGCAATAAAAATGTAAAGTATTTATATAACTTTTCTATTTGTAATAATTTTTCCCACAAAAGTTTCTACCAACATATTGATTTCCTTTGAAATTTTTAATGAAAATTCTTCTTTTCCTCCTCCTCCTCCTCCTCCTTTTCTTCTTCTCCTTCTCCTTCTCCTTCTCCTTCTCCTTCTCCTTCTTCTTCTTCTTCTTCTTCTTCTTCTTCTTCTTCTTCTTCTTCTTCTTCTTCTTCTTCTTCTTCTTCTTCTTCTTCTTCTTCTTCTTCTTCTCTCTCTCTCTCTCTCTCTCTCTCTCTCTCTCTCTCTCTCTCTCTCTCTCTCCCCTCTACCCCCCAGAGAAAATGAAACATGACCTTAGATGAGATGGCACTAGCAGCTGAAGGAACCAAGAAAGACCTCCTGAAGGAGGTAGCCTCCAAATTGATCTCTCAGACTAAAATAACCCTGTTTTTTTTAACATTTGATATATTTGGGTTCAATAAATGCTAATGTCAGTCCAAGTAGCATCCTGTTTGGGAGTAAATTTAGATAAGGTAATTTCTCAAATAAATGGTCCCTCACACGTTGAAAAGTTTAGTGTTTTCATAACACTGAAGAAAGTTATAAGAGTGATACTTGAATTACATTTTCTTGTGGGAGAGACAGAAAACTGATCATGATGACAGTAAAATAGGCAGGAGAGGTCAGAAAATAAGGTTATGAGGAACTGTGATTATTTGAGCTGGAGAAAGGAAGGTTAAAACAGTTTCCAAATCCATTAAGAGTTATAAAAGAGAATTTCACTTGTACCAATCTAGAAAGAGATGAGAAGGAAGAAAAAATATAAACTGTGCTATAAGGATTTGAGATAGATGTAAAGAAGAATTTGGGCAGTCTGGGTTATAAAGTTTCTGTAGTTGTCTTCTGAGGAATCAGGCCCTTAGATCTGCCTTACTTTGTTACACTTCCTGAGCTTAGCAGAACGCCTAGGACATAATAGGTATTTAATAAGTGCTGATTATTAAATTCTAGAGAGCTTACCATTACTACATAGGCTTGCTAACCTGAGGAACATATAGGGAAATTAATTCCCATGGGAAAAAATGCTGTCACTAGGCTAGATAACAGAAAATATCTGCTAAACTTTCAGCGTTTGTTCCTAGAATGTTCTAATTACAACTTGGTCAGTGTGTCATGCTAATGATATCTCCATCAGAGATCTGTCTTTTACCAGTTCTTTTAACCCCTCTTTTCCTTCAACTCTGTAGCACTCTCAATTTATTGTTTTACTTGTCAAATAATTGTAAAACTAAGAATTGTCCCATTTTGTTGGACAATATGATTTTGAGCCTGCTTAAATGTTCACAGGTCAGTTTTCATCTTGTGGGCACAAGTAATAAAAATTCCTTTGGCTGAGCCAGAAAAACAAAGAGTACAAAGTAATTCTTCATTTTGTAGACTGCCGGCTTTTTTATGATGATGAATAATGACAATGATTGCTGAATCTATTGACCATGAAAGAACACTAAGCTGCTCTCTTACTAGTCTCTAGGCCCAGTAAAATTTTGGGTCTCAAATGCCAAACATATCTTTATAGGCTGAAAGAATGCATCAAACCTAAGGAAGAAAAACTGGATAAGGGCAAATGTTAAATAAGTGTCAGCATGGTATAATGTAGAAGTGTCAGACACATAAACCACAGACCCCATGACCTTCCATGATACTCAAACTAGATTTAAAGTGTAATTGGGAAACATTTAACAAAATAAATAAAAGTACAATATGCTGTTGTTTGGTTGTTTTCAGTTGTACCCAACTCTTTGTCACCCCTTTTGGGATTTTCTTGCCAAAGGTATTGGAGTGATTTGCCATTTCCTTCTCTAGCTCATTTTACAGATGAGGAAACAGAAAAACAATGTTAAGTGACTTGCCCAGGGTGACAAAACTAGTAAGTGTCTGAGGCTATATTTGAACTCAGGAAGATGAATTCCAGGCCTAGCACTTTATCCACTGTGCTACTTAGCTTCTTGTCCCTGTTCCCCTCCTACAGGAGAACATAGATAATGTTAGCATGTGATTGTGATTTCAGAAGTCATTATTTATTCACAAGGATCCTTATGTATGCATTAGCACAGGGGTGGGGAACCTGTGACCTCAAGGCCACACGTGAACCTCTAGGTCTCAAGTATGGTCCTTTGACTGAATCCAAACTTCTTAGAACAAATCCCCTTTGTAAAAGGGTTTGATCTGTAAAACTTGGACTCAGTCAAAAGGTCTCACCCAAGGACCTAGAAAGCCATATGTGACCTCAAGGTCACCCCTTATTTAGTGCCTCCCTTATCTTTTGAGTTTGACATCACTGATATAGTGTGATAGATAAGAATAAGAAAGGAAAGGAAAAAAAAACATTTGTTAAGGGCCTTCTATGTACTAAGCTTTTCACAATTATTATCTCATTTGATCCTCAAGACAACTCCAGGTCAAGTGCTCCATCCACTGAGCAACTTAGCTGCCCAGTTGTTAAGAGTTCAACCCCTATTACCAACAGCCACTAGATTTTTGACTTTAAGCAAGCTATGTAAGTTCTGTCTGCCCTAAGTTATTCCCTAAGACTATAAATTACAGAGAAAACCCTTACCTGCTCTGATGGAAGGAGTTTAAAAAATGGGAAACTTGACATTCATGAAATCTATTCCTAGGCCTCTAGGCACACTGGATAGAGCACTGGGCTTGGAATTAGGAAGACTCATCTTCCTGAGTTCAAATCTGCTTCAGACACTAACTATGTGATTCTAAGCAAGTCATGTAACTTTGTTTACTTCAGTCCCTCATCTGTAAAATGAGTTGAAAAAAGAAATGACAAATCATTCCAGTATCTTTGCCAAAAAAACAAAAAACCAAACCAAACCAAAATAAGGTCATGAAGAGTCAGATACAACTCTGAAACGCCCGAAAACAACATCTATTCCCTACCTTCCAAAAAGAGAAAAAATTACTTCTTGCATTTCAGTACCAAAAGATCAAATGCATAAGTATAGGGGTGTGGGAGGGGATATATTGCTTAATTATAATTCACATGAGAAAGCTGAAGGGATTTTAGTTGACTGCATACTCAGCATAGGTCATTAGAGCAAGGTAGTTCCCACCCAAAAAGCTAATGTGATTTTTGGCTCACAAGGCTAGAAGTACATTGTTGAAACATGGGAGAGAAAACAAACCTTGTACTCTCTGTGTGTCAGAACTCCCCTGTAGCATTTTGTTCTGAAATGAATATCTCATTTTTGAAGGTTCATTGACAGACCAGAGAAAATTCTGAGGAAGGTGGACAGAGTGTTGAGGAACCATGATACCATCTCATAGGAGGAACAGCTGATGAAACTGGAGATGTTTAGCCTGAGGAAGAGAAGACCAAAAGTGGACTAAATAGCTATCTTCTAATACTGGGAGGAGTGTAATATGGACCAGGGGTTAACTTTATAAATTATGACGATGAAGAACAAATATAGGACCAATGGATGACTATTTGTCAAAGATATCATGATGGCAAATCAGGTCAAAGATTGAACTAAATGCTTTTACGATTGCAGTCAATTCCTAAGAGTCTATGATTGTGTTTTTCTAGAGGCCTTTTAAAATAAGGATAATATTTATCCATCTAGGGATAGTTTAGGCATAATCCTCTTTTCAAAGAAGGAGAACAATATGACCCTTCAAATGTCTATCCAAATCCCTACAAAAACAGAATGCTGAGACAGTTTTAAAAAAAAAGATAAATTTCCTTTAGGGAACTTTAGTGTTCTGACAGCTTCATCCACAGGCATGATAACAAGTCCATCAATCTTAAAATTTTATTGTCCCATATGTAGTTTGTGAAGCAAGAGAATACAGTATAAACTATAAATGAATTACAAGACATAAACTACATTTATTAAGGATCACTGTAGATAAACTGCTTGGATATTTATATCTATATCTTATCTAAAATACACACACAAACGTAGACATATACGCTCCTCCCTCCTCTCCATCTCTGTCATATTTATATATGTATACACACACATATGTAGACATGTATACACACATCTATAAATGTGTATGTATATTTAATTTTCTTTCCCAGTTATAGTACAGCAGATGTTGAATATGCCTCTGTCTTTCTCTCCCTGCCTCAGAAAGAGAAAGGGAGAAAGACAGGAGGAGATGCAGAGACAGAGTCTGAAAAATGAGAGTGCAGAACCAAGATCTGCTAAATCTTCCCTGGAACAAGACAATTACTATGGAATTATGAAAAAATGACTAATTTTTAATACAATGATGTAGTTAGGTTAAATATTGAGGCATTAGTAGAGATGATTGTGATCTAGAGCTAGCCCTGGGATACTGAGAGATATTATTGTCACAGGTATTTAATGAAAGGGTTTTTGTTTTCAGAATCACAGACTCCCAGAGTTGAAAGAGCTCTCACAACTAAATTAAATTAAAAATTAAAATCAAAATACATGTATTAAGAATCTACGGGGCGGCTAGGTGGCACAGTGAATAGAGCGCCGGCCCTGGAGTCAGAAGGACCTGAGTTCGGAGCCGGCCTCCGACACTTAATCCATACAAACCAAAACCTAGCCGTGTAACCTTGGGCAAGTTACTTAACCCCAATTGCCCTAAAGGGGCGGCTAGGTGACGCAGTGAGTAAGAGCGCAGGCCTCGGAGTTGGGATGACCCGAGATCAGATCCGGCCTCAGAAAATGAGCACCCACGAATAAATAATGACTAGCCGTGTAACCTTGAGGAAGTTACTTAACCCCAATTGCTTTAAAAAAAAAAAAAAAGAATCTACAATGTATAAGGTACCAAAAACTCAAAGATTAAAAATTAGAATTCCTGCTCTTTTTAAAAAAATATGTTAATTTTAGTTTTCAACATTCACTTCCAAAAGTTTTAAATTGTCTCCCCTTCTCTTCTCCCTCCCTTCCCAAGATGGCATGTAATATGATACTGTTCTACAATATATTCCTGTTAAACACATTATAATGTTAGTCATGTTGCATAGAAGGATTATAATGAATGAGAGAGATCATGACAAAGAAAAAAACAAAGCAAAACAAAAAACAAAATATTCTGCCTTTTTCTGCATTCTGACTCTATAGTTCTTTCTTTCGATGTGGGTGCCATTTGCCATCATGAGTCCTTTAGAATTGTTTTAGGTCCTCTCATTTCTGAGAAGGGCTGTCTATCACAATTAGTCATCACACAATGTGGCTGTTTCTGTGAACAATGTTCTCCTGGTTCTGCTCACTGCACTCAGCATCAGTTCATATAAGAATTTCCAAGATTTTCTGAAGTCCACCTGTTCATCATTTATTACAGCACAATAGTATTCCATTCCATTCATATACCACAACTTGTTCAGCCATTCCCCAGTTGATGGGCATCCCATCAATTTTCAGTTCTTTGCCACCACAAAAAGAGCTGCTATAATATTTTTGTACATGTAGGTCCTTTTCCCATTTTTATGATCTCTTTGGGGTACAGCCCTAGAAGCAATATTGCTGGGGTAAGGTGTATGAACATTTTTATAGCCCTTTGGGCATAGTTTCAAATTGCTCTCCAGAATGGTTAATTAGTTCACAGCTCTACCAACAATGAATCAGTATTCCAACCTTCCCACATCCTCTCCAACAATTATCATTTTCCTGTTTTGTCATGTTAGCCAGTCTGATAGGTGTGATGTGGCACCTAAGACTTGTTTTGATTTGCATTTCTCTAATCAATAGTGATTTAGAGCATTTTTTTTAAAAAGCAATTGGGGTTAAGTAACTTGCTCAAGGTTACACGGCCAGTCATTATTTATGTGTTGCTCATTTTCTGATTTTATTATGACATTATTTATAATGATATTATTTTATGATATTATTATGGGTGCTCATTTTCTGAGGCTGGGACCAATCCCGGGTCATCCCAACTCTGGGGCCAGTGCTCCTACTCACTGCGCCACCTAGCCACCCCTAGAGCATTTTTTCATATGATTATAAATAGCTTTAAATTTTTCCTCTGAAAACTGCCTTTTCATATCCTTTGACCATTTATCAATTGGGGAATGACTTGCATTCTTGTAAATTTGACTCAATTCCCTATATATTTTAGAAATGAGGCCTTTCTCAGAGACACTAGTTGTAAAAATTCCTCCCCAGTTTTCTGCTTCCCTCTTGAGTTCCTGCTCTTTAAGAACATATAGTCTACTTGGAATAGAGGAAAAAAAATATAACATCTATACAGATAGTATAAAGTAAGGATTTTGAGTTCATAGGAGAAATACAAAGTGCTCAGGGAAAATTTAAGGAGGGCAATAGTATGTTCAATTAGGACTGTCAGGGGAGGCTTCATGGAACTCAGACATAAAGAGTAGGATTTGGAAGAGCAGAGGTGAGACAGTGCATGCTAGGTAGGGGGAGAGCCTGCATGAATTCATGAAGATGAGAGACAGCATATTGAATTCTGAAAACAGTTAATAGACAATTATGTGCTAGCTAAAGGGAAGCAGAAATGAATAAGACTGGAAAAGAAGGTTCAAGTCAGATTGTGGAGGAAACTAAATACCTGATGGACTTAAAATGAAAAATGAGACACGTTTTTAGACATGGCTAATGAAGAAATTTGCTTCTTTTGACTATGCATATTTTATGAGCATTTTATTTATTTTCTTTTATTAAATTTGGGAAAGAGTCAAGAGAGTGACAAAAGAAATGCTTCTTAATTGGAAAAAAATTAGATTAAAAACAATAATTGATATTTCTTTATTTGATTATTATTTTCTAAAATTTGATATCTCTGTGTTCCACTCCTCCTAAACTATTCCCTCCATCTCATCAATTCTTTCCCAGGTCATCAGTCCTGCACTGGCTATTTTGGTCCCTTCCAAATCTTAATCTCTTGGTAAATGATTTTAACTCTATATAGTAGAACCTCCGTTTCCATATGCTTCACTGGAGAGGAAAACTTTTTTGCAAAATTTGTCTTGCAGGAGGAACAAAAATTCACAGCAGGAACATCATGTTTGCTTTACCACTGGCTTAGAGGTGCTAGTCAGAAGCTGCTGCTCTTCCAGTGGAGATATCACCATGGGAATAAGACAGAGTGTGGAAAAGCTCTCACTCTTTTGCTGTAGAGCCAACTAGCAATTCTCAGCTAGCCCCTGCACCAATTGGTATCTAGCCTCACCCAATGTTATGGGAATGGGAATCTAAGATCTTCCCTGCCCCTAAGCCCTTTGATAGGCTTAAATGACTCTGAGAACCTTCCTTGATTTGAAAACATACTTTGCCCCCTAATAGGCTGAATGTGGTCACATGGAGCCTGTGGCAGAAGGCTTGTTTTTCAGGAATGCCCAAACCTTGGTGCTCTGTGATTGGGCAGTAGGTCTAGAGGGCTGTGATATTCTCTGAGCCAGGAGAGGGTTATATATATACCCTGATGTGAGGTTTTGTTTAGGGGCTCACTTTGAGAAGAGTTGTGTGATTTAGCCAGATGAGACTCTGGGCAGCCACTGACCACCCCACCCCCCCAGCTTTGAAAACCCAGATGTTGGTGCTTCCCTTTCTGGTAGCTGACTAGGTATGGTTGTAATGGTCAGACTGCTGGAAGCCTGTCTGCTGATCTGTTTCTCTGTCTGCTTGTAACTTGTTTGTATTCTCTGAAGTTTGGGGTGCTGACCTTTTCCTCTGAACTAGATAAATGACATATGTTTGATTAAAGCAAGATTGTTAACCCATTTTGAGTTGTTTTCCTTTAGAAAAGCAAATCTAAGAACCTAAGATCTAAGCCAATCTGTTGGCAGCCAACCTGGGGATGCTGGGGTGATAGCTGCTACACCCAACAGCTCACCCAGCTCCTGAGGGCCCTCTGGAAGAAGCATTGACCTATTCTGAAGGTAGTTCAGGATTGTCCCAAAATGATGACCATTCCTGTCAATTAGTACCCAGCATTTGGAGTCTGTGAGCACCTCCATGAGGCCACTGAACATAGCTTTGAGCATGATGTCCTTCTTGGTCTGGGTCTGCAACATAGTATAGTGGAGTGAGACTCCCACTTTCAGCTTCACATACTTGCTACTCAGACTTTGGACATCATAGGCAACTCCCCCACCTACACCTACTGCCTCAAAGGTGGGAAGTGTGGGCAACGACTTCGATTTGCCAGGGGCTCAGGGTCCCAGGGGAGGGGGTGGTCAGGTATCCCAGGCCAGAGGCCACTCTAGCCACCATTCATGCTACTTCTGCTGGTAGTGGTGGTGAGTGTCAGCAAAAGAAGCAAAATCCCTTCCCCCCCATCCCACCAGTCCTAGCCATAACCTCTGACTCTGGTCTTCAGACCCTGATGCTCTCTGGGAGCCCTTCAATTCTCTTCTCCTCCTCCCCGTACTCCCACAACTGACTCTCTCTTGGCTTCCTCACCAGCCAAGACTCTTCTCAAAGGCAAAGTGCAGGTTAATTTGTTTTATTTTTGGTTTATATTGTTTGCTAGTCATTACTATTTTATTTCAGGTGCATTAGGGACAAAAACTTACTTAAAATTCTAAATAATTATTTTATATGAATATATTGGGGAATGTGGTGCAGATCATTTGAGTTTAGATTATTTCCTATGGGAAAATTCACTTTGCAATATGAACAAATTGCATTAATGAACAAAATCTTGGACTGAATTAAATTCGTAAACCAAAGTTCTACTGTACTACCCTCTGTTCTTGAATCCCTTTCATTCTTGTTTCATCCATAATTGTGCCTTTCCAGACCCCTAACTTTAGATTGCTCCTACCCATAGCCTCATGCACTCATTGCTGCTGAAAGGAGCTAAAGAAATTCATACAATTGGGACAGCTGTTTTCACTACAAATTTATGCTTTCAAATTTTGGGCTCTCACAGCAGCAAGGTAATCCTTTCACTCTTCTATGATTGATTCTCTAACCCATTCCTCACAAAGACTATTACAAACATTGATCAATTATTATCTTCATGCAAATAATTCCCCCTTATTTGTTAATCCAGTTCTACTCTCTCTCCACAAATTGCTTATTGGGTACCTAGAACTGGGTATCTTATAGACAACTCAAATTAAATTCAAAAGATAACTCATTATTGCTCCCTTCATATTTATCCCCCTTCCAAACTTCCATATTACTTTTGACAGCCCCACAATCCTTTCTATCTCCTTGTATCAAAGCCTTGGTTCCATTCTTGATTCCTCACATTTCCAACCAATTGCCAAATCTTGTCATTTTAAAGTACACATCTCTCTCATATATCTTCTTTTCTCCATTTACATAAATACTCCCCAAGTTCAGTCCTTCATGACCTCCTGCATGAATTATTGCAATAGCATTTAGTCTCCCTACCACAAACCTAGCCCCACTCCAATCTGTCCTCCATCCATCCAGCACAATATAGATCTTAGTATATCAACCCTACCTATCCCATAAACTCCAGTGACTCTTTATTATTACTATTATCAAAAATGGTTTCCTCTCCTGGACATTTAAAGCTCTTTCCAATCTTTAAAATCTAGTTATACTGGCCTACTTGCAGTTCTATATTTACAAATCCCATCTTTGTATCTTTGCAATAGTTATCCCCCCTCCATGAAATGGGCAGCTAGGTGATGAAATCGACAGAACACTGGACTGGGAGTCAGGGAGACTCATCCTCCTGAATTCAAATCTGGCCTCAGATTGTTACTGTGTGACCCCAGGCAAGTCACCTCTTTGCTTCAGTTTCCTCATCTGTAAAATGAACTGGGGAAAGAAATAACAAATCACTCCAGTATCTTTCCAAATGGGATCATGAAAAGTCATGACTGAAAACAATTGAACAACAGCAAACAACAAATCCCTGAAATCAGTTCCCCCATTGACTCTGTCTTTTGGAATCCCTGGTTTATCAAGATTCTGGTCCATTGCCATTTTCTACATGATGTCTTTCCTGAGCTCATTGGCCCTTAGTGCTTTCTCTCTTCAAATAAACTTATTTTCATTTGGTATGTATTCACTATCAGTATAGATTGTCTCCCCTGTTAGACTGTAAGCTCCTTGAAGGCAGGGACTGTCATAGTTTTTATTCACATCCTCAATCTTTATCACAGAGGCTGGCACAGAATAAGAACTTAAAATATACTTTTTTATTGATTTGATTATTGGTGGTTTTGGACTTCTCTGGAACTTTGCAACCTGTGTTCCTCCTCCAGGAAATTCATTCTTGGGGAATCTCATCATGTTGCAAGATTGAATCTGCCTGGTACTCTCATCTTATTTGTAACTTTTGCTTGCCCCTCTAATTGGACTTTATGATCAGAGGGCAGGCGTATGGGCTCTAGGGCCTTTATTTTAAAAAGGGGCCCAGAATAGTTTTTCATTTCCTTTTGCCACCAGATACATTGCTTTTGGACTTTTCTGGAACTCTCCAACCTGTCCCCTGATCCGGTACCTTTTCCTATCTCACACTTTTCATATTCCTTTGGCATGTTGTCTTCCCCCTTATATTATAAGTTCCTTGAGGGCAGGAGATGTCTTTGTATTTTGATCCATAGCACCTTAGCACTGTGCCTAGCATATAGTAGGCACTTAATAAATATTTATTGACTTAGTAGACCTTGGAGACAATAGGGACATATTGAAGGGGAGAAAAGGGAAGGAATAAGGACACACACACACACACACACACACACACACAGACATTCACACCCCCCTTCTTCCCAATGAGTTCCACATCAGGCAAAGTATTAAAGTGTATAGAATGGCTACAATGGAAAGGCAGGAAGACCTGAATTCCAATCCCACATCTAACACTTATTAGCTGCTTGACCCTGTCACGTAACCTTTATTTGACATGTGATAAAAATTGTTTCCATTATAAATTTGTACATTTCCAATTAAAACTTCATAAATATTCTGGCTTTTGAGCAGTGACCACATTGGAGTTTTATGATTCTAAAACTTGTGTGGTCCTCTGTATTCATGCTCAACTTGTAATAAAGTTTTATAAAAAGTCTATATAAGACTAAACTTTCCATTTTTGCAAGTATTTCGAGATGCTGTACATTTCTAACAACTATTTAGCCTTTGTGAACAGCACTTAATTTGAGGTTGAAAAGACCTCAACACTTGGCATAATATCAGTTTTCTATTTTAAATAGAACCTATCTACCATTGTAGAATAGGAAGAAACACCTTTGGGAGAATGATGTTTCTTTTTGGTAAGCAAAATGCAAAGAAAACCAAAGAATGAATAAAGCACTCCTTGGGAACTATGGGAACTGGAAAAGTGAGAAACACTTAATAAATTATAAGGAAAAACAGAAAATAAACTCTCATTCTAAGGCCCCAAAGTCAGTCACTTAGACAACAGGAGAGAGAGACATCACTTCGCATGCTTTTAAATTTTCCTTTCAAGAAGGATATAGTTTCAGTCAAAAGCATGTCTGCATTTGGTAAAGCGATAGGAAAGTCACTTAGATGGTAAAGTAGGACTAACTCTCACTTATAAATTAACACAACAACTGCAGGTTTCTTCTTTCCTTAATATCAACCTGTTCCTCTTAAGAACATGGTGGTCTCTGAATGTACTGCCATTGAAATATGCAAAGAATGATAGCAACTGATTTAATTCTAGTAAGAATTCTGATTTTAGAATGTGAATCTATTGCTCCTTGGTGGATTCTGTTTCAATCTTATTAGCTGGTGATTATCTGCTCTTTTTCATGCAAAAAGGAACTTTTATAAATGTTAGTGGATGGGGCAATGTAAAACATATAGGGATTCCAAGTTTAAAAGAAAGTATTTCTATAATGTTTAAGGTTTGCAAAACCCTTTATAAATATTATTTAATTTTATCAACACAACAATCATGGAAGGCATGTGCTACTATTATCTTTTTTTAAGGTGAGAATACTGAGGTACAGTGAGTTTAAGTGACTTATCTAAGGTCATATAGCTGGTAGATAACTGAGGTTGCATTTTAACTCAAGTCTTGTTGACTCCAGGACAAACCACAACCTGTGACAAGTCTGAGCTGCCTGAATTGGGACCCAGTTGGTCAGTTCCAGTTGGACATCTCAGCTCATCCTCTCCTGTCCTGTCCTGTCCTGTCCTGTCCTCTCATCTTCTCTCTTCTCCTCTGTCCTTACCTGAAGGTGTTCTGCCTAGAGAAAGGCAAATTTTCGTGGCCAAGGGCTACCTAGTTAACTTGGGGTTTACTGACTAGAGCTCTTCCTCAAAGACCAAGCCTTAAGGCCAATTCGCTCTGGATCTCCTAGATTGGACTACAATAGGTCCTTTCCCAAGCACTAAAAACTTAATGGTTATTTTTTGGCTCAGAGTCAATGTAAATAGTAACTGCTCTGGCCAGCAACACTGAGGGTCCAGGTGCTGATCTATTGAACCACCTAGCTGCCACTAAAGTAATCTGATATTTCAATGAATCAGTGTAGGCTCTCCCTGAAACCCTGTAGGTTTTCCACTGGTAGCAAACCACCCATGAGTTCTTAATGCTGTGTAACTCTTACTTATGTACTTCTATCAATCTTCCACAGAAAGTCCATTCTATATAATGGGAACTTCTGCATCTCCTGACATGGCATGGCTACTAATGGGGGTCAAAATAATTCCGCAAATATTCTATATTGTCCATTATGAATATTTCCTAAATTGAAATGTCACATTTTCCCCCATCAAATAACAGCTAGCTCAGCACTGTGCATGTACTCATCACTCAATAAATTCTTTTGACACATTGGCTCTGGGGCAGATGCAAGAAGCTGAAATTGGTGTTCTGTGCACATTGAACTTTCTGATAAAAAGGAATTCATTTATCTGATTCACAGGTTTTCCCTATATAGTAGATTCTATGGTAAATGTCCTCTTTCTCTTCCCTTTTACAAAAAGTATTTAATAACCAACAAGTTTCAAATTCACCTCAAACTCTAGTGTGAGCAAAAAGAGAAATAACAGATTAGATACCTTCTCCTTACTATCTATTACCATAGTCACTTGCATTTATGTGTAGTTTTAATTTACGTTAAAATTTTCTGTTAAGGTCACTTATATAGAACTGAAAGGAATCTCAGATAATCTAGCCCATCTTCTTATTTTATAGATAAGAAAACTGAGAACCCAGAGAATGTAAGTGATTTGTAAAGTGCTTTGCAAATGTTAAGGTGTCATAGAAATACTAGCTATTATTACCACTGTTTCAGAAGATGAGGAAATGGAGTTTCTTGAGTTATCATAGGCAGTAAGAAGCAGAATCAATATCTGAACCCAAGTCTTACTGCATTCAAACACAATTATTGTTTCACTATGCTACTCTCACAAGCTCATAGAATTTTCAAGTTGGAGGGGATTTAATAGATTGTATCCCTTCCCTTTACAGATGAATAGTAAATAGTACAGGGATTTGAACCCATGCCCCCGAAACTCCAAATCCAGGTCTCTTTCCGTTAGTGCATTCTCTGAGTTCAATCTCCATAACATTTTTTTATATAGGATAGAAATGATTTGATAAAAAATACATCCTGATAAGAATAGATTAATTAACTGAGCTTGACTTTCTATGCATCAGGAAATACATGTTTCTTAGATACAGGTTGGGCATATGGTAGAAAGAAAACTCAGCTCTCCAGACTCTTTTCTCACCTGAACTCATAATAGTACCTTTTATTTGCATAGAGTTTTATTGTTATTTCATTTGATACCTATGTACTAGGAAGTATCTTTATTACTATTTTACAGGTAAGGAAACTGAGGTCAAAAGAAGGGACTTACCCAGTGTCATATGACAAGTAAATGGCAGAACTGATACTCAATCCCAGGCTTTGTGACTCAAAGTCAAATGCTCTTTTTATAAAATTCATTCTATTTCTCCAAGATTAACACTCAGGCAGACGTGAACTAACTTCTGGTAATTGTGCTGTGATGATGTGAGTCCTAAAATAGTCTTCTATGTACTATTTTAAAGAGGGCAAAGAACTGGCAGCATGACTCCTGGAAAAAAATTGCTGTCAGTCTGCAATGACTAAAATCAACCTGAACCCTCCCTTTATTCTTATTCTTTCTCTTCTGCCTTAGACCTAATCTACTTATAAAAGGTTAGGTCTGTGTTGGGGGTGGGGAAATCCATGTGTTATAATATAGGGTACTCACTAGACTAGATCTGTGAATTATTTGGTATAGAGAAGTTGCAGGTGAGGAAAGCTCCTCAATCAATGAAGATTAGCACCCTCTCTGCAGGCAGCTAGGTGGTGCTGTGGATAGAGTGCTGGGTTTGGAATCAGCAAAACTCATCTTCTTCAGTTCAAATCTGTCCTCAAATGCTTACTAGTTGTGTGGCTCTGGGTAAGTCACTTAACTCTATTTGCTTCCGTTTCCATATCTGTAAAACATGCTGGAGATGGAAATGACAAACCACTCTAGTATCTTTACCAAGAAACCCCAAATGGGATCATGAAGAGTCATACATGACTGAAATGAACAACAAAGCAGCTTTACTACAATTTATAGTCTTAGAGACTGCCTTAGAACAATGAGAGGTTGAAATTAATAATGATCTCACATTTATAAAGCTAGTATGGTTCAGAGATAGGAATTGTACCCAGGTGTTTCTGGCTTTTAGGCTAGCTATCTATTCCATCTTAAATGCCACAAATGTAGCTTTCTTGCCTCTAAATGTATTTATGTACCATTCTATATAAATATCTTTCCACTCTATCTTGCCTCTTTGTTCTTCATTTCCCCTAAGTTTTGAGAGCACTGGGAGTGGAAAGGGAAAAGGAAGAATAACAAAAATGTAGTCTTTGAAGGGGGATGTAGCAGAAGTAAAATATAATATTCCCACAAGGAATGCTAACCAAGCATGGAGGGAAGGAGGGTTATTGGAGAAAAGAATATGGCACAATAGTCAGCTAATATATCAATGTTTCATGACCAGTTGGTCCTGGAATCTTTGGTACAAATGTTCCTAAGAAAACAGGGAAAGTTTCTGGAAGGGGTGTTAAGAATGTAATTACTGATTAGAGAAATGCAAATTAAAACAACCTTGAGGTGTATTTTTAAACCTATCAGATTGGCTAAAACTAATGAAAGGAAAAATGAAAAATAATGGAGGGGATATGGAAAAATTGGGACACTAATTCATTGTTGGTTGAATTGTGAACTGATCCTACCATTTTGGAGAGCAATCTGGAATTACACCCAAAGAGTTAATAAATTACTTATACCCATTGACCCAGCAATACCACTACGTGATCTATTTCTAAAGATGATTAGGGGAAAAGAAAAAGAGCCTATATGTTCTATAAGGTTTATAGCAGCTCTCTTTGTGGTAGCAAAGAACTGGAAATTGCAGGGATGCCCATCAATTGAGGAATGGCTGAACAAGTTGTGGTGTATGATTGTGATGAAATACTATTGTGCTATAAGAAATGATGAGCTCAGTGGTTTTAGAAAAACACAGAAAGACCTGCACAATATAATGAAGAGTGAAATAAGTAGAATAGAACATTGTATACAGTAACAGCAATATTAGTTTAGGAAAAACTCCAAGTGTATAAATTATTTTGTCTATTATGAATATCCAAATTGACTATAAAGGACATATAAAGAAAGATACTATCTGTATCCAGAAAAAGAACTGATAAACAGAAGTGTATATAGAATCATTTTATACACACACACACACACACACACACATACACATTTATGTCCAATGGTGACCATCTGTAGGGCGGGGGGAGAGAAAAAAAGAAATTTACATGATTATTACTGTATATTTAAGAGGAATAGCAAGTTGTACATAGTAGCTTTGCAGTTTCATGTGCAATCATCTTTTTTTTTATACCATGTTATGTAAATGCTTGTTTTATTCCATAAATTAAAAATAAAATAAATTTTAAAAATGTACACAGAGTCATTGTGATGCTGAGTCATTATTATCTAACACTTGGGTGAACATTCCACCTAAATCCTCAGGCAGCTTAAGGCACAGGCCAACCAATGTATAAGAATTTCAGGGACAAATGCAATACAAGGCAGCACAGTTATGGACACAAAGGAAAAAAAAATCACCTAATGCAATTAGCCTTCTCTAGACCTTTATGACTGCCCACAGTCCCTCTTGCTTTGTTCTCCCTTCTTCCAACTCTCAGCTATGCAGCCTTAGCAAAGAGCAAGTTTAAAAGCTCTAGCCCCTAGGCCCTGGACCACCCCTTGTATTTAATGCTGCCTATAGACAGCTGTAGGCCAAGGTATCCAAGCTGAGGACCATTGCTAGTTCTCCTGATCTATATCTGGTCACTTGGCCCAGATGGCTCTGTAGGAGAAAGTGAGGCTGATGATTTTACACAGCCCTGCCTCGCTTAAATCCAATTCAATTGCAAGTCGTGGCATCACCTTCCTGATGTCATGGTCCTCTTCCAAAAGGAAGGGCAAACCACAAGACAGTTGTAAAGTGGAACACAGACTTCTGCCCCCATCAGTACTATTAACAACAATTGGAGATTTTTCAATCTCAGATGTTAAACTCCTTTGCTTTTCTCATTATGGTTATTTTTGAGAGATATGAAGTGAAGCTTCAAAATCAACTGGTAGATCCTTATCTACTCAGTGTAGACCTCCTTTGAGATAATTAATTCAACAACAAATTCAATTAAACATTTATTAAACTTCCTCTATGGGTAAGCCCTGGCTAAAAGGGAGATATATTAAATAGTGGGAGTAACATTCATTGTGTGCTTAGGCACCAAAGTCCTGAGGGAAGGGAACAAAGGGCAGGTAAATTTTGATGAACATGAAGAGGGGGAAACACTCAATAATAAAAAAAAAAACCTGGTATTTTGGATAGCAGACTGCAATGGGGACTACTTGGCAACCAGGAAGGAGCATTGGGGTATTAAATACCCTAAGGAGAGGAGGAGTAAGACTTTGAAAATCAATGTAGGGGTGCACTAAATATACTATCTAGGGAAGGGAATAAGCATTTATTAAGTGCCTACTATGTGCCAGGCACTGTACAAAGTTTTTTTACAAATATTATGTAATTTAATCTTCACAACAACTCAGTGAGGTAGGTACTATATTCCTTAATTATTGAATGGCCATTGCCTCAGACAAACTGAGGCCTGATAAAGACGTTAGAAAGACCAAGATCATCCACTGCACTCTTTGCCATCACCAGTCATCTTGACTTTTGTCTTGCCACTGGACTTGAAAGACTCTGGAGGGGAGAGTGAGGCTGATGACTTTGCACAGTTCTGCCTCACTTAAATCCAATGCACAGACAAGTGAAGATATCACCATGAGATGCCATTAGTCCTCTTTGAGAATGGACAAATAACAACAACAATAACACAATTATTTCCATTTTACAGACAAGGAAACTGAGGC
Source organism: Gymnobelideus leadbeateri (assembly GCA_011680675.1). Lineage (NCBI taxonomy): Eukaryota > Metazoa > Chordata > Mammalia > Diprotodontia > Petauridae > Gymnobelideus > Gymnobelideus leadbeateri. The sequence continues at coordinate 545,709 of WOXC01011766.1, read as the reverse complement.
AGACAGAAATTAACTTGTTGATTTGTCCAAGATTACACGACTAGTACTGCCTGAAAGCTATACTTAAACTTACTCTCCCTGATTCCAGGCCCAGTGCTCTATCTGCTGTGCTCCCTAGTAACTTCCACTAATTCATCATTCATTCATCCTTCAGCACAAATGAATTGATTATCTGCAATATATGAGAGGCATATTTTACTTAATTAACAGTGGTACTAAAGTCCAGCCTGACCTATTGACCTTTCTTTCCTCTTCTATTACTAATCTATACCATTCCAACCTATGTCACTACTCCAGCCCAACAGCATAAAAATAGAGATGTCACTGTATCTTTTCATAGGAAAATTTTCCTATCTGCCAGGGCAAAGAAATGGTATGGATTTGAGGGAAGTTATAATAGAATCATAGATTGAGAGCTAGAAGGGACCCATGAGGCTCTCTAGTTCTATTTCCTCCTATTAAAGATGAGGCATCTAATGTCCAGATTATATAAAGGACGTTTCTAGGATCATTCATGTGGCAAATGGCAGAGCCAGAATTTGACCACAGGTCCTCAAACACCAGATCCCACACTTGTTTTACTGTGCCAGGGAAAGGGACCTGGCAGGGAAGTGGAAAAACCAGGCTAAAAGTATCTTTGCAAATTGATGTCTTAGGCTCAGTTACCAAGGCAATAGATGTCTTTTAAGGTATTTGCATTTTTGTGCAAATCTGTTTTTTAAGGAATTTGAATTTCATTTTAGCTCTGATGGTACACATGATTCATTTTCCCCCTATAGACATAACACTGCATTTTATTAAGATATATAATAAAATTATATTTTTCTTTTTTATATACTCCATAAAAAGACTAGCTTAGTATAGTCTTTTCCCCATTTGTAATATCCCTTAAAATGATAACTTGCTTTTTGAAATGGTTCTGCTACATGATGATCACAACTTAGACTTTTTAGGATTTGTTTCTGAGATTTAAATACATACTGGAAAATATAATTATTATTGTCATGGGGTCACTGTATCATAGCTCTAGAGCTGGAAAGGACCTCAGAGGTCATCTGGGTGTGATACCAAGTATTGCTACTGAGATGGGGTGGCAGTGGGGAGTGGGGGTGGTGTTGTTGCTACATAGGCAAATCGTATAATATTATAGATTGAGAATTAATACTCAAGAGATGAGGTAATTTGTCCAGTATGATATAGGGTACAGCTAGGTCTCAATTAGTATGTACAAAGAAGCCCAAGAAGTGATTGAATGTATTCAAAGTGATAATTTTAGAAAATATGGTAATTAGTTCCAGCTTAGTGGATAGAGTACTGACCCTGGTGATAGGGGGACCTGAGTTCAAACCCAATCTCAGACACTTACTAAGTGTGTGATCCTGGACAAGTCTCTTAACCTTGCTTGCCTAAGTTACCTCATCTGTAAAATAAACTGGAGAAAGAAATGGCCAAGTACTGCAGTATCTTTCTCAAGAAAACCCCAAATGGGGTCAGGAAGAGTTGAACATCACTGAAAAATGTGTGAACAACAACAATGACAATGACAATGACAAGTTAGTTTCAGCACACTGGAAATATAAAGTATAAATCTGAATAATGTGACCAATTTACAGTATTCATTATTCACACTCATTAGAATCTAGTTGTAATAAGTGACAGATTTAGGATTTGAATCCAGGTCCTCTAACTTCTGATCTAGGAATTTCATTTGATTATTTCCTTAATTTGACTTTCTAAGTAACTAAAATTCAAACTGTTTATTTGAAAATCAATAATATTTATGCCAATAATTAATCATTTTAACAATTAACAGAAAAAGTGACTGGACCAGACCAGGTAAACACAGATGAAACCTTTAATGGAGGTGACACAATTTTAGGTTCACTGAATGACTGATTTTCAAGAGAGTTGAAAGAGGGGGAGATACTGAACAACTGGAAATTCCATAATAATATTGTTTCCCAAAGGCAAACAAGAGGATATCAATAACTACCAACCGAGATTCCTACTTTGTCATTTCTATGAAGACTTTATGGAAGTGACCTACATATGTACCATGAGTATTCTTGCTAATAATAATAATAATAATAATAATAATAATAATTTTTGTAGCATTTATATAGGATTTTAAGATTTACAAAGAATTTTAAGTGTTCTCTCATTTGTCCTCACAACAACTCTACAAAGTAGGTGCTATTATTATAACCATTCTGTAGTTGAGAATACAAAGGCTGAAAGAGGCAAATGAGAAATAAGAGGAGGAGAAGCAAGAGCAAGAGGAGGAGGAGTCAGAGGAGAAGGAGGAGGAAGGGGAGAAAGTGGAGGAGGCAGCTAGGTGGTACAGTGAATAGAGCACTGGATTTGCAATCAACAAGATTCATCTTCATGAGTTCAAAGTCCTGCCTTAGAGATTTACTACCTAGGTAAGTCCCTTAACTCTGTTTGCCTCAGTTTCCTTACCTGTAAAATGAGCTAGAGAAGGAATGTTAAACCACTCCAGTACCTTTGCCAAGAAAACCTCAAATGGAGTCACAAAGAGTTGGATATTACTTAAATGACCTAACAACAAAAGTAGTAGCAGTAACAACAAAAATAATGATAATGATAGCGAATTTATATAACACTTTCTAAGGTGTCAGGCACTGTGCTGAGGGCTTTACAATTATTGTCTCCTCTGAGCTTCAGAACAACCCTGGAAGATAAGTATTATTATAATTCCCATTTTCTAGATAAGAATAAATAGGATGAAAGAGGTAAAGTGGTAAGTATAAAAATCAGAATTTGAACTCAGGCCTTCCTGACTCCAAATTTGATACTCTAACCATTGTACCGTCTAGCTGCTTCTTGCATAATGCTACAAATTTTCATATTTTCCTACAATAAAAACATAAAAAACATTTCACCAATGATTTTTCTATAGCTACATCTTCACAGTTAATTATCTGAAAGGTTTAGAAAATAAAAGATCCTGCCATGTTTTATGAATTGCTTGCTTAAAAGCATTTGATTTAGTGAAGAGTAAAATGAAATCCTGAAGGCTTTCTTTTATTTACCTGTTTGTTTGTCTATCTATTTACCTATCTAATGACTACGAAGGTAAAAAAATGAACATTTACTTAACACAAAGTAGAACAGAAAAGGAGGACTAATATGATATTGCGAATCTCCATTTTGCAAAACTTCCTTAAAACAAGTACATAAAATATTCAGCATGTTACTTTCAAAGTTGTCTTGTCTATATTCACTTTTCAACTTTATTTTTTCTCTTCTGTACATTCAAAATACTTCAAAGACGTTCTTTTCTTCATTTTCTGGTGGTCAAGGTCACCAAGGAAAAGACTGAAGAAGGATACAATAACAGGGAATAGGACAGATCTTTAGAGGACACTCATCTCTAGGGAAAGGAGATGGCTAATATAGCAGATTGGCAAAGAACGCGTAGGAGAATGAGGAGAAAATAGTGACATGGAAGCCAAAGAAGGAAAGACTATCTAGGAGTAGGAAGAGATCGATAGCAGTGAAAGCTTTAGCAAGGTTAAGTGATGAAAACCAAGAAAGAGCTAGCTATTTAATATGTAGTATAAGACATTTTTGGCAACCTTCCAGAGACCATTTTCAAAAAAATGAAGATTACTGTAGTAAAGCCTCCCAGATTTCTGACAAGACCTGGTCTAAATTTGACTTTGTAATATTTGTGGAGAAAGGATTTCTAGTGAAATTAATATTTTAAGAAATATTACCAAGAAAATGTTGAATGTACTAAGGATACTCTCTCTCTCTCTCTCTCTCTCTCTCTCTCTCTCTCTCTCTCTCTCTCTCTCTGTTTGTCTGTGTATGTGTGTCTGTCTGTCTGTCTCTCCTTTCCAGCTTTAGATTTATGATACTAATTCTCTATAAACTGATATGATATAGTGTGAGATATTCCATCATGAAACTAGATTACAAAAGAACCTATAAATGTGCAAAGCCTTCTTAGTGTATATACTTGAAAATTTTTTAAATCTTTCATTTCTTTTCAAATATCCCATTATGGCTATGGGAAGAAAGACATGTCAATTGCCATGTTGGTGTAGTTAAGCATTGGTCCAAACATTCTGAGAGACAATTTGATTTATGCTAAAGATTTCAATTAACTAGATACAGGGGTGGGGGACCTGTGGACTTAAGGCCACATGTAACCTTTTAGGTCTTTGGGTGTGACCTTTTGACTGAGTCCAAGTTTTACCGAACAAATTCTTTTATTACAAGGATTCTGATTACTAAAAGATTCATATCCTTTGATAAAGGGCTCCTTTTGCTAGACGTATTCTCCAAGAAGGTGAAAGACAGAAAAGGTCCCATATACACTAAAATTTTCCCAGCAGTACTTTTGTTTTGTTTTGTTATATCAAAGAACTAGAAACAAAGTAGGTATCTCTTTACTGGGGAAATCATGGTGCTTGAATCTAGTGGAAAACTATTGTCATAAGAAATGAAGAATATGAAAAATTCAGAGAAGCATTGGAAGGTTTATGTGAATTGATGCAGTGATGTAAGCAGAGTCAGGAAAACAAAACAATGGATACCATATAAATGTGTGTGGTTGGGTGGGCAGGGTGCATGTAAATGAAACTAAATGCTATGCAAATATAAATATAATTGGAGAGACTGATCTTGGAGAAGAGTTGAGAAAACGTACTTCCCTACCTTTATTGTGTAGGTAGGAGATTGTGGGCGTCGAATAGGGCACATGCTGTCAGTCACATTCAGTTGTGATGAACACCTTTTATTTCTTCTTTGTTTCAAAAACTTTGTCATAGGTAATGGCTCACTGGCTTGGGGAGGAGGAAAGCCTGTACTCAGAAATAAATGTGATGCAAAAAACAAACAAACAAACGAACAACCCATCAATAAAACTAAAATTTAAAAAGATACCCCATTATATTTTATGTAACAAGAGCAATGAATAGATATTTGATATTTTCCCCAGATTTAGTTTGACTTTCCCCCATTTAATAATAGCTCACATTAAGATAGCATGCTAAGCTTTATAAAGCACTATCTTCCCAATAACTGAGGTAGGCATCCTCATTTTATAGATGAGAAGACTGAAGATCAGAGAGTTTCAGACTTGCCTGTGATTGCACAGCTAATATGTGTTTTATTTAGGATTCAAATCTAGGGTTCCCTTGACTCTAAGTCTCACATTCTTTTTACTTCATCACACTTTCTATGCTATTCCTTTGTTTCTCTAATATGGGTAACTTTCATTTTACATTAAAAGACTTAAAAATTTTTTGGAACATCATCATGATTCCTTATATCCTCTCTTCTTTAACTCCATATGTCCTCTAACAATTGTTGTATGTTATTTTGCAGGATATCATAATCTGGTTTATTATAACTAATGTACCATGGATGCTTTTTCATATTATATATGCATTTTTTGTAAACTCTTATGTTAAATTCTCCCTCTTAACATGAAGCTCTCAGATAGACTTTGTGCCTCCTCAGGTAGACTTATTGTCTCCACTTGGAGGAATCTGGGCACTTGTAACAACAAGCAACCTAGCATTTCCAGGATGGCTGCTAGCACAGGTACTTTGATCTGATATTCTAAAGGAAAGCAACTTTTAAAGGGGTCAACGATCTTACTTTAATTACATTAGATAGATAGATAGATAGATAGATAGATAGATAGATAGATAGATAGATAGATAGATGGATAGATAGACAGACAGATAGATAGATATAGTTATAGATATAATTCACTTTCAGGGTGGGGGGAAGTCAGCACCCTGAATGTCAGAGAAAATACAAACAGAAATTACAAGCAGAAAAAATAGAGAGAAAATAACACAAATCAACAGCTAGGGCTTCAGGCTGTCTGACCAGTTATATATACATAGTTACCATAGAGAGAAGCACCAACAGTTGGGTTTTCAAAGTCAGGGGGCTCCTTAATGGCTATCCAGAGTCTCATCTGGCCAAATCACACAAACACTCTTCTAGTAAGTGAGCCCCAAAACAAAAACTCACCTCAGAGTATATATACCCTTCTTCAGAACCAGAGGGCATCACAACCCTCATGACCCACTGACTAATTACAAAGTAACAAAAGGTGTGGGCCTTCTGGAAAGACAAGGGTCCCATAATCAAGCTTCTCATTGGGCTCCAAGTAAAGCCTATTAATGGCTGGGGAAGATCTTCAACTTCCATTAACATTATAGCACTTTGTTATCTGGCTCCTTTTATGAGCAGTCAGACTTACAAGTATAGAAATATTTTATTGATATATAATTCCAGATGAATATAAATTCCTTGAGGGCAAGGATTATTTTATCTTTGTATTTCAGCACCTTACATTATCTATTTATCAACCTATCACTATCTCTATCTACCTATCTATCTAGATATAGATACATTCAATAGGAGTTAAATATATGCTTTTTAAATTGAATTGAATAAAATAAAAGATTACATAAAGTACTCACTTCCAAGCCTACAGAGAGGCAAGAGACTCCTCACAGCAGTCTATCCTCCTTCAGAGATCTGTGTAGTCCCTGTGACTTACAGTACTCTCCAGATGAGGCAGAAGTTATACTACATCTCTTTATGTGGTGCTCTCCGTTGTCTTTTCAAATTCTCCTTTATATCTCATTGGTCTCTGGTCACCACTGGTGCTCCAGCTTTTCCTCAGTTTCCCTCTGCTGCTGAGAGGTGATACAGATTCTTATGCTATTGTTGCTATCCTCTGGAACTTCTCTCAACATTGTGGTCCTCTCACTCTTGCTATTGTTCAGCTTGACTTTATTGATACCTGTAGTTTAGCTCTCCCCCAGCAGATGGAGCTTGTTATCTTCTGGCCGTGGGGCTAATTCTTTAGCTGCTATTCCATTTCAAGAGATTGACACACCTCTGAACCATGAGGGTTCTGATCTTCTGAAACCTGTATTTCACTACTCATACATTTCGTAGTTCTTGTGCTATCATCTCAAGAGGGATTATCAGAGTGCTATGGTAACACTCCCTTCTTGCCCATTCAACTAGTTTCTATTCCCACCTAGTTTAGGATGCCACTCCTGTATCCTCCTTTCCCCCAAGATCCCAAGTAGCATGGCTCTCATTCTTCATGGAGTCTTGGAGCTCTCTTGGGGCTTTAGAACTATACACTCACTAACTTACTCATTCACTTATTCACTGTCTTGTTCCTTCACTCACTCATTCACTCAATCATTCACTTATTCACTCATTCATTCATTCACTCACTCATTCACTCATTCATTCACTTATTCACTCACATTTACTCATTCACTCACATATTCACTCATTCATTCACTCAATTGCTCATTGACCTTTTCACTCACTCATTCATATACTCCTTCATTCACTCATTCATTCATTCACTCATTCATTTACTCACTCATTCACTCATTTGTTCACTCACTCTCTCATCAAGGAGGAATATAAGTGCTTACTATGCATCAACTACTGTCCGTACTTGTTTTTCTGTTTCTGATCTTTCTCCAAGGCAACTTAGTCAATTTATAAAAATCATCCCAGGGCAGCTCCCTGAAATATTCTCAAAGAGGAGGGGTACTGACAAATGGTCCCAGAGTGGGGGGCATTTTGTCATCCTTCCTGTGTTTATATATAATAAATTTCATACATCAACACATATGCATATATATATATATAATATACATACACACATATATTCACAGACATCCATACACACGCACACACACACACACACACACACACACACACACCAATTCAAGAGGCAGTATTATATAATAAACCTGAGTTCAAGTCTAGCCTCTGATATATACAGGCTGTGTGACCCTGGGCTTGGACACTTAACTTCTTAGTGCTCTAGACAATTCTCTAAGAATATAAAGGAGAGGGGCATCTAGGTGGTGCAGTGAGTAGAGAGCTGGCCCTGGAGTCAGAAGGACCTGAGTTTGGATCCAGCCTCAGACACTTAATGCACACACAAATAAAAACCTAGCCTTGTGACCTTGGGCAAGTTACTTAACCCTAATTGCCCTCCAAAAAAAGCAAAAAAAAAAAAGAATATAAAGGAGAGATGAGTCTATGTCAGTACAGGAGGTTTCCACACTAGGAATTATCCATACTGATAAAATCGCAGTTCTGAATCTCTAGCACCCCAAATGTATATCTTTTCAACATATTTGATGAATGAATCAATTGATGGCAAATACAAATCAATAACTATAAATAAACATATATGTAAATACATACTCCCACATGTTACCCAGACTTCTATAAGTGTGCCCAGCTTGCCTAAAATGGAGGTTCTTTGAGGGACCTTTGGCATATGCCCAGATTGCCTACCATACAATTCTGCATATTCTACCACATGGGTGTAGGGGTACTGTGCTTTGATTGGATGCCTGCATCTTGAGCATTCCTTTGGGTTGCTATTTCCATTACTGTTTCTGCTACACTCTTTTTGGCAGCTCTTATCTGCTGTATCCAAAGGGGAAAGATCCTAATTCCCCCAGAGGACACCTTGAACTGAACCGGTAAGAAGGGAAGGACTTTGCTTTCCCTGCTCCCTCCTGCTTTCCCAAGAAATGGGTCTGGGGTGTTTATTTAGGTTTTCCATTGTTTGTCCTCACTTTCAGATGACTTAGGTGATCCTCATGGGAAAGTAAGCTTGACCTGTGGCAACCTTGGAGCTAGTATTGCAAGGCAGGGTGGTGCAGCCCAGCAGTCAGGAATGGAAACTAAGAAACCAGGGTTCTTGGAACTCTAGCCCCAGGAGGGATTTGGACTGGAAACTGGGACTGTGCACTATAGGAACCCAGCTCAACTAGGACTCTAATCCCCTTCCCCTTCCCAGAGCCTGAGGTGATGCAAAGTGGGAAGGAAGAAGATTATGCCTCCCACTTAGTGGAGGAGTAAGTTTGTATATTTCTGATTATACCTTCTGAAGTAAAGATTTCTGTGGAAAAACTGTTACTGTTGAATATAACTGGGATTCAGGGAGACAACACTTAGGGAAATACCATTCATGGAGGCTAGAATCAGAAAATCAAGATAGACCCCAACCCCCCTTAGATGCACTGGAGAACTGTGGGGGTGGGGAAAAGGAGGGGGAAAGCAGTGGAATCTAAGCTATGTGGTCTTCTAGGCAGTGAGGGCCTGTAGGGTGTGTTACTTTTATAGTCATTTTTTATATATGAGTGAAGGCAGTTAATAACTAATAATAGCTCACATTTATATAGCACTTGAAGGTTTGCAAAGCTCTTTATAATCTCTCTCTCTCTCTCTCTCTCTCTCTCTCTCTCTCCCTCTCTATTTCTCTCTCTCTCTCTCTCAAGAATGGCAAAATTTTAGCATTGGGTAGTACCTTGGCAGTCATTCTGTCATACCCATACTGAAGAAGGGGTACATACTATACCTAATAGATGAATGGTCATTTAATTTCTGCTTGAAAACTTCCAATGAGGGGGAACCTACTATGACCTGAGACAACCCAATACATTTGTAGATAGCATTAATTGCTAAGAAGTTTTTGCTTATTTCAAGGCTGAATTTTCATAGCTTCAACCCATTTCTCCTGGTTCTAACATCTGGGCCTGTCAACCTGAAATAAAAAGAACTATCACAGTAGCAACAACAAGGATATTTAATCCAGGCATGAGAGTTGCAATTTGGGACATCATGTAGCAATGGACTACTGAAGTGGTTGAACAGGTAGAAATGGCAAGGTTTAAATACACTTCAATAGGAAGTCTCATACCTTGCAGCTGTTACATATGTTGTTTTGCATGATAGCCAAAAGTCCATATAAAAGACTGAGGAGGCTTGAGGAGTGAAGACATCTGGTTAGAACAGTGGGCTACAGGTGCAACAACAGGGAGTTTCCAGAGAAACCAGAAGACTTACTTTAGCTAGTTGGAACCTGGTGTGACCTTGGAATCAGGGTCAGGTAGACTCTGATGGCTGTATCCAACAGGCCAAACAGAGTGAATCAAATTATTCTTTCACTGCCCAGCCCTTCAGAAAAGTATACAATGCTATCATGTCTCTCTTCTACTCTCCTGAGTTTTCTATTCTCAAGTTTATTAAATCTAATCTTATATAACCCAGACTTAAGACCTTTAAGAGTTCTCTATCTTATTGATATCCTTACTAAACTAAAGTACCCGGAAATGAATATAATAGTCTGTCTGCAGTCTGATCAGGGTAGAGTACAAAGAGGTTATCACCTCCTATTTTCTGAAAATTCTGTTTCTCTTCATGTTTTCCAAGATAGAGTTAGCTTTGTTGGTAGCCATATCACACTGCTGGCTGGTATTGAGCTTGAAGTCCACTAAAACCTCCAGATCTTTTCCGAATTATTATGTAGCAATGCCTCCCCATCTTGTAGCATAATATTGGTTTTTCTGAACTGAAATGTAAGACTTTATTCCAAATGAATTTCATTTAACTACATTAAGCTCAATATTATAGCTTGTCAACAACTGGATTCTATCAACCATTTTTGAGTACTTCCTTCCAACATTATTTCATCTTCCAAACTGAGGAACAGGCTTTGATCCAAGTCAGTAAGAAAAGTGACAAATGATAGGATCGAGTGTGGCTCAGGAGCATCCAAGACTCTGGGCTCATATAGTGTGGGCTTAATTTTGGGGAACAATCCCAACAGAGTCATTTGCTTTTTTTGACTCTTTTCCAGCACTTAGAGTTGTTCAGGGAAAGTCTCCAAATGTACTAGAAGAACCATTTGTGTCTAGGTTTCCCCAAAGTTAGATAACAAGATCCTAATGTCTTAACAAAATACTGAAGGTACTAAATGAATGTATTATATACAAGGTCTGTCTTTTATTTCACCTCATAGAAAATATAGAAAAGCTCAAAGTGCTGAAACAGGTACAGAAAACATATAAGGGAGTCAAAGTACACACAGAAGCATATAAAGTTATAGCAATATTAATCAGTTTCATTTCACACTCATCAGATTGGCAAGGTTGAAAATGGCAAATGTTGGAGGGGCTTAAGGAAAATGATTATATTAATGTATTATTGGTGAAACTGATCTAGAATAATCCAGTCATTCTAGAAAGCAATTTGGAACTATACTCCAAAAGTCACTGAAACATGCATATCCATTGATTCAGAAATGTCAATACAAGGTCTATACCCCAAAGAAATCAAATAAGGAATAAAAGGATTCATACATACCAAAAATATTTCTGCTTCTCTTTTTGTGGTGGCAAGAACTGGAAGAAAAGAGGTTGCCCATCAGCTGGGAGAATGGCTAAAGAAATTGTCATATGAATATCAACTCAATTTGCTTCAATAAACATTTAAGTACCTGCTATGTGACAGTCGTGCTAAGTGCTGGGGATACAAATAAGTAAAAGAAAGGCAGTTATTGTCCTCAAGAAGTTTATAATTCGATGGAGAGGACAACACACAAGAGGAAGCTAAAACAGGCATGAAAGAACACACCTACCTAGAGAACACGGTGATGGCTGAGTCAAGGCCAAGGAGCCAAGGCCAATCAGCAAAGATTACAAGGAGTATAATCAAATGGATGAAGTGTAATAAAATTGTGTTGTAAAAAATGAAGAGGACAGGTTTAGAGATACACAGGCACACACACATGCACACAGAGACAAAGAGAGACAGAGAGATAGAGCTAAAGATAGAGAAAACAACAGAGACACACATAGAATAATAAGAATGGGTGTGCTCATATATCAGCTCTGTTTCAAAGACTGTGGAGGGGTCAGCTTCTCTGACAAGAGTCCATACTTCTGAATGCTAGCCAGCTAAACAGGGTGGAGTGTCCTCCTAGTAATATGCCAAATGGCATGCCCATTTCACCTGTGGAACAATGATATTCTGGAGTTGTCAAAAAAGAGTCTGTTGTTTAATCTTATTAAGGTACCTGGAGAGGTCATCAAATTGACCAGAGAGTTTTTGATCAAATTTCTCTTCTACACAGATCCCACAGGCAGTCTCCTGGAGACCTCCTGCCAAGTTGACAATCAAACAGCTATTCTTTTTGTCTTACTATTCAAATCATGTAATCATATTTACTATTGACTAATCCATTTCTTGCCATCTTTTCCACAAAAATAGTATAAGATACTTTACCAAATGCTTTGCTAAAATCAAAGGATTTATATATACAATATCATCCTGATATACTGGCTTAGTAATACTGGTTTTTTTTAAGGAATTTATTAGGAAACACATTACCCACTGAAATATGTATCTTGCTAAAATCAATATGTATATGTACATCAAAGTCTGTGTTATATAAATATTTGTAAACAATTCAACAGTAGAAAGAAACATTTGTATTGAAGCTTCAAGTGTCAAAATGTACTTTAGATATAATGAATTTGTGCAGTGAAGATGAAAAGTATAAGGACATCATATTAATTATTATCATTGTTAATTCATTATAAATGATCCTCTTTTGATATTCCTTTATATGTTGGAGCCTTTTTTCAGGTATCTTTGCAGATTCCATCTTTAGGACTTGGCTTGAACTAGTTCAAAGGCAAGATTAATATTGGTTATATGCTTCTATAAACTAAAGTTGGTCATGCCTCATACCGGGAAGTATTCATTCCTATTCACTTCATTTCTGCTTTTGATTTTTAAGAAAGGTTTTAAAGGCAAAATTTGATTTTACAATTGATTTGCTCCTTTGGGGAAGGCTTCCATGCACACCAGTAGTTCTCAGGGAACTGACTTTCTTTCCTCATGAACTGATAGGAAATTTTTTTCCTTCAGTTCTAAATTGAGATTTTTCACCTGCCTTTGCCATGGTAATGACTTAGTTTAAAGTAACTGGAGTCCTTGGTGCTGACTGATTCATCTCTAGTCTATTGAATTAGAACTCACTTTAAATTTTAAATTTAACTTTTAATGTTAAATTCATAGGCTTGTGGTCAGGTTTACAAGGAGGCCCCATGAGGAGCTTCTTGTACCTTTTCCTCATTACTCTCCTCTTGGTTTCATTACAGTTTAGTTTTTACTTTTCCATGTTGAATTTGAACTTTTCTATGTAGATGAAGTTCAGGTTAGAGCTTGTCATTATTTGTGCTTTCATTGCTGCTACTAATAGATTATAGGATTGAATGGATCCCAATGTTCTGTGAGTTAGATATTAAAAGGAATCAATCAATTAAAATGCATTGAAATTCCTACCATGGGTCAGATACCATGTGAGATTTTGAGTATGCGTTATTCTTTGACATGAGATTTTGAGAGACATTTTTTTCCTAATATCTATGGTTGTAATGGGGAAATGTTTATCCTGAAGTAATTCTAGACTTTCTTTAGAAATTTTAATCTGACATCCCAATGCTTATCCATTCTGAGTGTACTTTGAGATTTAAGGATGAAAGCTGCCTCCTCCCTGGTCCTCTTATAAGCTGTTCCTAGATTGAAACTGAAGGAGAATACAGCAATCAATGACTAATAGAGGGTTGCAATCTAAATCCCCACTAGTATTGTTCTTACACTGCCTCTTGATTAAATCCTATAGAGTATGTGAAGCTGCCTTTTAAATATAGAAAACACTCCTTCAAATAAATCTGCTTTAATCTAACAGCAGACTCTGACCTTTTGTTCTAAATTGTTTTTTTAAGTTCTAATGAAATAAGTTTTATTGAAATTCTTCAATATGTCCATCTGACATGGGCTTGGAACAGAAAATTTCATTGCTAAGGTCCTTACAATGAGTTTATGTTTCACAGTTGGGGAATGGAGAGACATGGGAGAAGTCCTAGCAAAGATCAGCAAAGGATTAGAGGAGGGAAGAGAGAGGGGCAACTTAGTGTCCTTGAATAGTTGAAGGAATTTTACAAAGGAGTATGCTGACTATGTAGGCCCCTTATATACAGAAGTGCAACCACATGAAATGAAGTTAAGTAGAATAAAGGTAGGGAGAAGGAAGAAAAGAATCATTTACTATGTGCCAGGTACTAGGTTAATTGCTTTATAAATATTATTTCCTTTGATCCTCACAACAACCCTGGGAAGTAGGTACTATTAGTATCCTCATTTCACAACTAAGGAAACTGAGGCAGACAAAGTATCCACAGTTCCAGAGTCACACCGTTGGTAAAATATATGAGGTTAGATTTTAATTCATCTCTTCCTGACTTCAAGTGTAGTGCTCTGTCCACTACACTACCTGAGTGAGTACAATCTCTGGTGAGCACTGCCTTCAATCAATAAGAAAAGAAAAGAAAAATGAAAAAGATAATTCAAGATTTCTTGATAATGCAAACATTAAAATAACTCTGTTTTATGACCCAATGATTATTTATATTGAGAAGTAAAATATTATGTACATGATAGGTGTTTGCTACAGACTCTCATAGAAGATAAGCTACTTCTATATAAGGTACAAATGGAAAAGAATTCCCAATAGATAGCAAGGTGCTCCAGCTTACACATGATATTGTGCTAATTACATTAAACCTTTTCATATTAGAGGGCTTCCTCAAAGAGATCTATGATGACTCAAAAGAAATCAGTCTAATAATCCCCACATCAACCAAATGGTTGAAGAACACAGGCTGTAATATACTGTGGGATGGCAAACCAATTAAGTTATTACATGAGTGTATACATTTGCAACAGATGCTATAGATTGATAAAGCACTGGACCCAAAATTGAACTGAGAGAAGGAGAGAGAGAAGAATTGAATGTGGGAGAGAGAGAGAGGTCTAGGTTATTGCTTCTGGGAAATTGTACTGCTCTTTCAATGATCCCAAACTGCTCCTCAAAGCAAAAACTCATCTCTTAAAAAAAAATGTAGGGAGCATCGGCCCTGGAGTCAGAAGCACCTGAGTTCGGATCCAGCCTCAGACACTTAACGCACACACAAACAAACAAACAAGCAAAAAAAACTAGCCGTGTGACCTTGGGCAAGTCACTTAACCAAAATTGCCCTACCTTCCCCCCTCAAAAAAGGTAAAAAAAAAAAAGAAAATATGTTAAAATACAGAAAATGCATTAACAGAAAAGGAGGTGAAATGGTCAAAGTAAGGGATCTAACAAATAAACAGCCCAAAGGCTGCATTGGTAACCATGAAATGTAAACAACAGCAACAACAACCAGGAGCTTACCAGTTGTATATTCCCTAAATGGGATGCTTGGAAGAAGCATGGCTAAGAATCACACTCGGGGAGAGCATGTAGGTGGCTCGTTATCTGTGTCACCTTAGGCTATACCCATGCAACAATTGATTTACCCTATTTGGGTAACTCTGCTTATTAAGAAGCATGTTTTTTTTCTAGATTGTTTGGAAGTTCCTTCCATTAAATCACATTATCTCCCTTATAATTAACTAATTAATAGTATAATTATACATTTAACTAATGTTACATATAAGATATATAATATATATGTCACACACATATATATTTCTCTTGTTTGTTAATAATAATATATAACCACCCAAGTAATTTCTTTGCTGTATTAAAAGTCTCTATAATATCAAGAAGGATAGATTTATTGGAAGAATAACTAAATCTACTTCACTGACTAATTAAGATGTCAACATTTTCCTTTCACTGTGATTCTAACTAGATAAACAAAATATGGAACTAATGCTAACTTCCATTTATAAGGTGATTTAAGGTTTATAAGGGAAGTAGTGGGCAGAGAGCTTTGTCTCAGAGTCAAGAAGACATAGGTTCAAGTCTCATTTGTGACACACACTGATTTTGTGACCCTGGGTGAGTCATTTAACCACTGTCTCAGTTTCTTCAATGGTAAAATGGTCATGATAATAGCACCTACCTCACAGGGCTGTTGTAATGATCAAATGAGATAATATTTGTAAAAGCATTTAGCACAGTACTTAGTATCCCAAAGGGATCACAAAGAGTTGGACATGATTCAAATGACTGAATAACAATAACAAAAACAAACATATAGTGGGTGTTATGTATTGGCTTATTCTCCTTTCAGTACCCCAGGCAACTCTTTTAGCTTTAGTTTAGTTTATTTAACAAATTTCAGAGTAGGTGCTTATCTACATTGGTAGTGGGAGTTTCTTTAACAGGAATTCCCTACACAGGCAGCTTTCAAACATTTTGGCTAGAGGACTCCTTTATGCTCTTAAAAATTATTGAAAACCCAAAGATCTTTGTTTATATAAATTGTACTTACTAATATTTACCATATTAGAAAAACATTATCATGAAAATTTTTTGACCTTATGGATCCCTGAAAGGGTTGCACGCTGGGGTCACCAAACCAGAGAATTGCTGCTATACACCAAATGATATCAAAGATTCATTTTTTAAAAAAAAGTTTATGAAACCCTTTTCTCACAATAACACCATTAAGCAGACTATGCAAGCATTATTAGTCCATCTTGGAGAAGTAGTAACTAGTCTTCAGGGGGACTAAATTTAGAGAACTTTAGAAAATCAGAAAGGTCTAATGGGTAGCATTGTGGGACTTCAAGTTAAGAACTTTGCATTGGAAAAGTATGTTTACATAGATTTGGGAAATAGGTATATACTCGTGTATGCACACTTGGTTTTTAACCAGAAATTAAATGCTATCTGTACCACCACTGAATCATGAAAGAAGAAATGATTCATCTGATCTATTTTGAGAGGATTTTTAATGGTGATTTTGAGTTGATTCAGGGAAAGATCTTAGTTATTGTTCTGGGAAACATTTGAGAATTGCTCACCAATGACATAGGGTTTAACTTGATGTGTTATAGAAGTAGGAAATACTATCATTTATACTACATTGCATTTACATAGCACTTTACAAAGTCTTTCCTCACAACTGCTTTGTATAAGATGGTGCAAGTATTACCTCAAGTTTATAAAAGGAAAAACTGACTTTAAAAGGCTTTAAAAAGTTCAGTGACATCTCAGTTCATTTCATTAGTATAGCTCCTGCTAAAATCCACATCCTCTAATTCCAATCCTAGTTTTTCTTTTTTCCTCTTCCATATTGTCTCACAGGATTAGTTTTTAAGTAGAGTTTCCTTCAGAGGTAGTGTGGGGGAAGGTCCTTCTTGAGTGGGGCAGAGGGTGACGTGGTCAGGTTCTTAGGAATGTAACTTAAGCAACTGTGTTGAGAAAAGACTTCATCAGTCAGGAAGACTAATTCAGAGGCTCTTAGAATAGTCTGAAAAAGAAATCATGAGGTACTGGGCTGGGGTAGTGGCCAGGTGAGTGAAGGGAAGATAAATGTGAGAGATATGGAAGAGAGACAATCTATGAAATTTGAAAACTGATTGGATAGGTAGGATGAAGGAGGGTAAGGAACCAAGGAAAACTCTAAGCTTGCAAAGTGGTGTGACCAGAAGAATGTTAGAAGACAGAAACTCTAGACAGAAATAGGGAAGCACCACAGAGGGAAAGAGAGTAAATTTTGTTTTGGAAGACTTGATATGAATATGAGACACTGGGAAATGTGTGTGTGGGTGTGTGTGTGTGTGTGTGTGTGTGTGTGTGTGTGTGTGTGATATTGGAGAAAAGGGATGCAAATTTTGATCTAGAAGTAATCTGCATAGAGATGATAATTAAATCATGGTAGCAATAGCTTTGTTACAAGGAATATATCATGAGGTCAGTGACTGGGCTCATGATATAAGGCTAGAGCAGGATGAGCAACAGAGTAAAATATTACACCTAATCCTGAGATATGGATGGATCACAGGATCATTACTTCCCCTTTGTCAATGGTCATACTGGGAAGAGAGGAGCCTGTATGTAATGGTTTCCTTGCATCAGAGAGATAATTGATGGGTTTTAAGAGAAAAGTGCCTCTCATCCTAACACATATACTACTATATATGTGGATGTTTTTAAAAAAATGCTAGTTGATAAGGAGGCAGAAGAGGTTCTAGCCCAGACAATGAGATGGCACTAAAGCCTACTCTACAATATAATGTGTTTCAGTATAACACAGAATTCTCTTGAAGCTAATCCAAGAAGAGTTGGCCACAGTAACAATTCCCTTAATCATAACATATTAAGCAGCGCTTCACAGTTAACAAAGCCCTGTCCTCCCAACAATTCTATGAGGTAGAAAACACAACTATTGCCCCCCCCCCCCGCCCACTTAACAAAGAAACTGAAACTCAGAGGGTTCTACATGACTGGTTCGTACTTCCATAGCTTGGAAAGTATCAAAGGTAGAATAGAACCTAGTTCTTCTGACTTTGACTTTCCATTACAAGCCTTTCTCAGGCATAGCACACCCACCACCCTGAGAGGACTTTGTCTACTTTAGTGAGAAAATAGAAGTTATTCATCATGTTTCATCTTCAGTTTTTATTAGCTTTTTCCCTGTAGTTTATAAGTATGCATATTCACATCTCAACATCCTTGAAAAATCTTCATTTGGTCCTATCACCCATTATATTTTTCTTCCCTTTCATAGGCAAGCTCCTAAAGGAAAAAAAAATCTACATTCACTGACTTCACTTCCATTCTTTTAAATCATTTTTCAGCCCCTTGTAATATGACTTCTAACTTCATCTCTGAAGTTACCAATGTTCTCTTAAAAACAAATTTAATGATCTATTTTTCCTTATTTTCTTTTTTTCAATTAAATTTATTTTTAGTTTTTAACATTCATTTCCACAAGATTTTGAATCACAAATTTTCTCCCCATCTTTCCCCTATCCCTATTCCTAAATAGCAAGCCTACTGAATACCCCTTCCCCCAATCTGTTCTGCCTTATATCTTTCCTCATCCCCCTGAAGCCTTCTAGTAGGGCAGGATGGATTTTTATACCCCAGTGCCAGTGTATCTTATTTGCTCTCTTTCCCTCTGTGGTGCTTCCCTATTTAGGTCTAGAGTTTCTGTCTTTTAACATTCTTCTGATCACACCAGTTTCCAACCTTAGAGTTATCCTTGGTTCTTTCCTCTTCTTCATCCTACATATCCAACCAGTTTTCAAATTCCATAGATTCTCTCTCTGCCATATCTCTCACATCTGTCTTCTCTTCACTCACCTGGCCACGACCCTAGCCCAATACCTCATGATTTCTTTTCTAGATTATTCTAAGAGCCCTCTATTTTCCTGTAGAATAAGATACCCAATTGAGTGTGTTTATTATTCCCCCCTTAAGCCAAATTCAATGAGAGCAAGGTTGACCCATTCCCTTTCACCTTCCTGTTCTTCCCCTCTATTGTAACTGTTTTCTCTTGCCTCTTTTATCCCTCCTTAAGGCAAATTCAATGAGAGTAAGGTTTGACCCATTCCCTTTCGCCTTCCTGTTCTTCCCCTCCATTGTAACTGTTTTCTCTTGCCTCTTTTATATGAGATAATTTATCCTAATATATTTCTCCCTTTCTCCTTCTTGCAATATATTCCTTTCACCTCTAAATTTTATTTGTTTAGATATCATCCCTTCATATTGAACTCATCCTGTGCCCTCTTTTGATGTATACATGTACATATATATGCACACACTCACATATATATTTATAAACATACCCTTCTATACATACATATACATGGATGTATACATACATATACATGTATTTATACATACATATATACATATATGTATATATGTATATATGTATATATATTATATATATAAGTTCAATTTTAATAAGTTCCTTATGATTTCTTTTTTCCTGTTTACCTTCTCATCCTTCTCTTGCATCTTGTATTTAAAAGTCAAATTTTCTGTTCAGCTCATGTTTTTTCATCAAGAATGCTTGAAAGTACTCTATTTTATTGAATGACCATATTTTCCCTGTAGCATTATAATCAGTTTTGCTGGGTAGGAAATTCTTGGTTTTGGTCCTAGCTCCTTTGACCACCATCATATTCCAAGCCCTTCAATCCCTTAATGTAGAAGCTGCTAGGTCTTATGTTATCCTGATTGTGTTTCCATAATACTCAAATTGCTTTTTCCTGACTGCTTGTAGTATTTTCTCCTTGATCTGGGAACTCTTGTGTTATCCTGATTGTGTTTCCATAATACTCAAATTGCTTTTTCCTGACTGATTGTAGTATTTTCTCCTTGATCTGGGAACTCCAGAACCTGGCTATAATACTCCTAGGAGTTTTCTTTTTGGGATCTTTTTCAAGAAGTGATTGGTAAATTCTTTCCATTTCTATTTTGCCTTCTGGTTCTAGAACATAAAGGCAATTTTGCTTGATAATTTTTGAAAGATGGTGTCTAAGCTCTTCTTTTGATCATGCCTTTCAGGTAGTACAATAATTTTAAAATTATTTCTCCTGGGTCTATTTTCCAGGTCAGTGGTTTTTCCAACGAGTTATTTCACATTGCCTTCTATTTTTTCATTTGGTTGTATCTGTATCTTGATTTCTCATAAATTCATTAGCTTCCATTTGTTCTAATCTACTTTTGAGGAATTATTCTCTTCAGTGAGTTTTTTAAATTCCTTTTCCACCTGGAAAATTTGTCTTTTTAAGGCATTCTTCTCCTCATTGGCTTTTTTGGGCCTCTTTTGCCATTTGGGTTGGTCTATTTTTTAAGGTGTTATTTTCTTCAGTGTATTTTTGGGTCTCCTTTAGCAGGCTGTTGACTTGCTTTCATGATTTTCTTGCATCATTGTAATTTCTCTTCCCAATTTTCCTCCACTATTCTTCCTTGATTTTCAAAATCCTTCTTGAGCTCCTCCATGGCCTGTAACCAATTCATATTTTTCTTGGAACTTTTGATGCAGGAGTTCTGACTTTGTTGTCTTCTTCCTCTTCCGTGCTTTTATTTCTTTTTGTCCCCAAAATAGTATTCTATGGTCTGTTTGTGCTTACACTGCTTGCTCATATTGCCAGCCAATTACTTATCTTTTGAGCTCTTTGCCATGATAGAACTCTGCTTCCAGATTACAGAGAGCTATGTCCCAAATCACTGGGGTTTTTGAAGTTGCTGGGGTGTGTGGCCAGTGTGCCAGAGCTTGTGGGGGCTGCAGAGAGGGCACCCTCCTAAAAGTTCCAGCAAAAGGGGTACTCTGAACAACCTCTGGAGCTCCAGAACCCACAGAACAACACAGAGAAGCTAACCTCCCACTGAGGACATCCCAGCAGCCCGGCAGGGAGCAGCCAGCACAGCACTCTGGGAGCCGAGCCCAGGACCATGTGAGTTGTGGTTTTAGTGCCAGCATAGCTGGTCCAGCAGCTGGATCAATAGCCGTGGCTTTTCCAGAATTTCCAACACAAAGTAAGAGGTTAATGCCCTATGGACTTTGGGACCAGTATTTGGGAGCATGTCAGGCTTCTTCCCCTGTGGGCTAGAAGTGGCTGAAGAGACGCTACACAGATGCCATTTTGCAGCTTCAGTTGCAGCTTAAGCTCCTGGCCTGTGAACTGTAGGAGGATCCAGCAATCAATCTTGGGGGTAATCACTCTTGCTTTAACCTCCCTGGATCTGGATTGTGGTCTGGGGTGGAGATCTTGGGGTGGGTGTCCAGCTTGCCAGAGTGTATGGGGGCTTCAGGGAGGGCACCCAACTAATACCTCCAGCAGTTGAGAAGACCCCAACGTTTGGGACAGAAGCTCCCCTCTCTGGTGGCAGAGTCCTACTGTGGCAACAAGTCCAAAAGTCAAGTAATTAAGTGGCAACATGCCTAGGCAAAAGAAACAAAATAAACAGAAAAATGCAACATTAGACTCCTATTTTGGGGGCAAAGAGGATTGAAACATGGAAGAGGAGGAGGACTGTGAGGTCAGAACTCTTGCACCAAAAGCCCCAGATGAAAATATGAGCAGGTTACAGGCCATAGAGGACCTTAAGAAGGATTTTAAAAACCAAATAAGAGAAGTGGAGGAAAAATTGGGGAGGGAAATGAGAAGGATGCAGGAAAAATATGAAACAAGAGTCAACATCCTGACTGAGGAAAATAACATCTTAAAAAAATAGACTAACTCAAGTGGCAAAAGAGGCTCAAAAAGACAATGAGAAGAATGCCTTAAAAAGCCGACTTTGCCAGGTGGAAAAAGAATCTCAAAAGCTCACTGAGGAGATTCATTCCTTCAGAATTAGACTGGAGCAAATGGAAGCTAGTGACTTTATGAGAAATCAAGATGCTGTTAAACAGATCCAAGCAATTGAAAGAATAGAAGGCAATGTGACATATCTCATGGGAAAATCCATTGACCTGGAAAATAGATCCAGGAGAGATAATTTGAAAATTATTGGTCTACCTAAAAGTCATGATCAAAGAAAGAACCTAGAAATCATCCTTCAAGAAAATACCCAAGAAGTGGTATGTAGCTTTTGCTTGAAGACCTCCAGCGAGGGAGAACCCAGAGGTGACTCGTTCTACTTGTGGATAAATTGACTTTTGGGAAAAATGTTTCTTAAGTGAGACAAAATTTATCCTCTAATAGAAGTACCTTTTTCAGATTGACACTAATCATAAATGCAGGTTGCTAAAGTGTAGGCAAAGTCCACATGTCTCAGAAGGGTAAGGGATTGAAGAGCTACTCAAACTGTAATGTCTCCACAAGCCACTAGGTGTTGATCTAAGCTCTGAGCCACCAACCTGACTTCCTTTGAAAGAGGTGCAAGTAGAACCATTACTGAGTCTAGATCTCAGTTTCCTTTGTACCTGTAAATATGTGCCTTGCATGAGTTCTGTGGATCCCAGTCTCCTTTCAGTATATTTTAAAGCCCAGGTGCCATCTTGTCTAGTTTTTTGTATGGACAGTCCCAACAACCACTCATAATTTATTTAAAAGACTAATGTCTCTGTTCCCATTAGATTCTAATCTCTTTCCTAACTTCTTAAGACCCAAAAGAAAGACTAACTCACATTTACTGAATGAAGTTGAAAATATAATATACAGCATTGAGCAGCTAATCCCCAGCTACTCCCCAAAATGTCTGAAATTTCATCTTCCTTCTTCCCAGTTTTGCAGGACTGAAATTGGTAAGCCTATTTTATTTTAGGGAATCACTCACTGAGACTCATATTCAATAACACTAGGGAGAAGAGAAGGATCCATCTTTTTAGCAGCCAGTCCTAGTTGCCCAACAGATGAATGACCTTTGTTCCTGCTACTTCAGCAGACAGGCCACTGAAGATTCCAAAGTCAGAGCATACATACTTTTCTCCCAGGGACAGTCACTGTAGGTCCCATTAAGCACACTACATAGAGAGCATGCTGTCTCTTCATCCTTTTTTGTTCATCTCTGGTGTCTCTCTGGTGCTTCCAGCATCTATGGTGCCTGAGTCTCAGTGATAGTTTTTACTCTGTATAGTCCAAACCATGGAGAGAGGGGAGGTAAATAGGAAGAAGGAGAGGGGAGGAGAGAAGAGGAGGGAGACAGACAGACAGAGAGAGAGAGATTTTTCTTCATCTCTTCTGGATTTAATCAGCTTTTGTTATCCTCCAACTACTATAGATTTTTTACAATAGGCAAATCATCCAACACCCTCTTCTATTGCTTTATATTGAAGGCAAAAAACATGAGTTCTCTGAGAAACAGTTGTTATACTAAAACCTAAATTTGACACTTTGAAAGCTCCACATATTGCTCCAAATTCTTCCCTCTAGGACCATGTAAAACAAATTTACTACCTTTTCCATTTGCCAGTGTAATGCCAAGCAAAAGCAACTTCCAGGTTCAAAATTACAAGCATAGTAACTCTCCATTTATTCAGTAACAAATTAAGGTAAAACATTCACAGAAAATCAAAATCAAAATACAGGGTAACTCAGTCAATCACAAAGACTTCTCTCTATTCAACTGGAGATTAGTTTCCAATCATAAACAAAGTACATTCATTTGATCAGTCACAATGTATAAAAGTCAAAAATTTTCCATCCCTGGATCACAACTGAATTACAATACCATCCATCACCACCAAGCACCCTTTTAAAGGGGCAGTGTAGAGCACAAAGGCCACCTACCCCTAAGCCACAACAAGGTTATGATATCATCGCAGCATTCAATACCCAAGGAGAAGTCTTTTCTTCAAATTGACCCGAGGCAAGTCTCAGCAATCCCTGACAAAGCTTAACAAAACCACAATATACATTGCCAGCATCCTCATCAATTCAACTCTCTGCCTGAAGAACCCCTGAAAACATCAGCAAGACCGTCCTCCAGGATTTCTATAAACATACAACAAGAAAATCCTCCTTCAGAGCTTCTGAACCAATGGCAAAATTCCAGGATCTCTGCAACAGCAGCGCTGTCCTTTACCAGCAGATGGATCTGGCAAAGTAACATCAAAACAGACATTAAAAATACTGGTACCACGGTCATACCTCCTCAGTTCTCAGTAGCTCCAGGTGGCAGTTCTCAAAATTCCTGGGCAGCTCCAACTGGCCCTCAGCAGTCCTGGTGCCTTTGGATGGTAGTTCTCTCTCTCTCTCTCTCTCTCTCTCTCTCTCTCTCTCTCTCTCTCTCTCTCTCTCTCTCTCTCAGCAACTCTGGCCCCCAGCAACTCTCTCTCTCCCTTTCTGCCTCCATGATACTGCTCCCAAAAGTTCTTCAGACCTCTCTTTGCTTGGGCCTCTCCACAGCATCGGTTCCTCCCAGTTTAGCCCCCTCTCTTAATGTCAACAAGTCCATCCCACAAGTGGGATTCACAAGCTCTGGGTTTTAACACTTAACCTGAAAACCAAACAAATAAAAGGGGATCTTTAAATTCCGTTACCATTACAGCCATCCCTTTAAAATTTTTAAAGATAGCCATTATCTCACTTGCTCCCCTCACCCCAACATAAGTTTTCTCTTTGATAAACAAAGTATGCCTAGTTCCTTCATCCAATCCTTATATGGCATAAATTTAAGATCCCTCAATATCCTGATTGCCCTCCTCCAACTTATCAATTATCTTGCCAAAATATGTTTCCCGGTATTAAAGACAATACTCCAGATGAGATCTAAAAAAAGAAAAGTACAACAGTAATAGTACTTATGCTATAATTATCTATAACATTTGGATAATTGGGCATTTACAAGATGAATATGGAATAGATGGAAGGAAATCTTAGAGCAGAAAACACTAGTTGCATGGAATGGGAAAGGCTTCCTTAGGAAAGTGAGATTTGAGATGAGATTTAAAGAAAAACAGGAAAGTTAGTAGGTAAAAATGAAGTGAGAGATAGACAGCTAATGCAAAGGCACAGAAATGGGAGATGGAGAATCATGTACAAAGGATATTAAATAGGCCCACATAACTATTACATAGAGGACACGTAGAATAGTAAAATGTTAAATACTGGAAAGGAAAGAAAGGACACGATTAGATAGTGAAAGCAGACACTCAAACTTTTTAAGTCAAGTTCTTAAAATAAATGTTATTGTCAGCATGCTAAGGACCTAAGAGCTTAATGTAGGACAGGAACCCCCAGTATGAAATTTCTCCCATCTATACAGATTATAATTTATAGCCTTAGAGTGTGGCCTGAAATTCAGAGAGGATGCAAATTTTCCCTTGTCATAGTGTCAGATTTGGGATTTTAACCCAGGTGTGACTCCAGCTTCAGTGTTCTGAACACTATTACATGGGACCTCTCTGGTAATGAAGGTAAAAAGTATCATCTGAAAGAGAAAGTCAAGCAATATTGCTATTAGACTATACTGGAAGAAGGAGGAATTAGATGAAGAGTTTTGAGAGATGGGTCATTAACCTATTACTAAGTTATGATATTATATAATCATAGAGAAATTTATGCCCAGGGAGCTGATGAAACTTTTTCACTTTGAAAAACAGAACAGCTCAAAAATTTGAGATTTGTTTCAATGATATTTTCCATCTATCCCTGTGAACAAAGGAGTGAGGGAAATGACTTTTCAGTACACAGGTCTTACTGTTAAGGAGGAAATAGTTGCAGAAATAGAAATGATACATAACTTTAAGGGCAAGTGACCATCTATCATAAAGTTAGTTATAAAAGAGGAGAGAAAAGCTAGGTGTGATCTGGCATGCATTTTATGATGAGAGATTTTAAAGGGTTTAGAGATAGGATAAGTCAGATTCAATGACAATATTTTGTAAAGGAACCATTTCAAGGGAAATAGGTGATTTTCAAGAATTAAATTGCGAGAATACTGATGAGAAAGAAAAAAGGAATCTGCCCATAAAAACTGAAGGTTACTGAAGGTTAAATAGGGAACTGGTTGATAATTCAGATTTTTAAAAGAGATGCACAGAAGATGGAAGGAAGGGCAGATAACTGAGGTTGAATATGTAGAATTTAAAAATCATAGTATATGAGTTTTAAAAGGGAACTCTGTGGTCATCTAGTCAAACAAATACACAAAATATGGAGACTGAAAGTAGTTCCTCTATGTCCACCCTGAGCCCTCTCCAGCTGAGGGAGGAAGGGACCCCAGGAGCAGGGAGGTACTTCAGAGGTATGTTTCAGAGTTTATGTGAAACCCTCTCCCTCCTCCCTTTCAATCCTTTTACTCAGTTGTCTTCCCTCTTTAGAATATAGGCTCCTTGAGGGCAGAAGTTAACTTTCTTCTTACATTTATTTTCTCATTGCTCAGCACAGTGCCTGGCACATTTAATAAATTCTTGTTGACTTCACTTGACTTTACTCTCTATCTCTAATCAGGAAAAAAGATATTCCTGCCTTCAGGAGTCCTTTATTTCCCTCCACTGAATCTCCATTAAGTTAAATTATGGATGTGGCACAGCTGATGGACCATTAGTTTCCTTCTTTGAAGGATGCTGTATCTTGGGTGCCAGGTCAATTGATTCCTTGGCTGGATCAAATTTGTTGTTTGCTCCTAAAAGCTAGCTCTTCACAAAACTCAGCCCCTGCTACTACTGGCTCCAGTTGTTGAGAAGAACATTTATGGGTGTCTGACCTTTCAACATTCACAAGATTTGCTCTATCTATGGTATTTATTCACCTAAGATTAAGAAAGAGCATAACAGAAACAGACAAGACAGAGGTACTATGGGTCCACAGCTACAGTTTTCCATGCAGAGAGAGAGAGAGTTCCAGTTCTACTGGAACATTGTATATGTACACTCAGTTCTGACTTACCAGCCAGTTAAATCACTTTACAACAGTCTGATGATACCTATTTTTCTAAATTGGGAAGGGAAAGAGTCCTTCATATATTTTTGGAAGCAGACTCATCAAGCCTCCAAGTGGATATTAAAAATGTTGTAAGGATTGGGCCCTCATTGGACAATTTCTTCCTTCCCTTAAGTATAGCTAAGATCAAAGAAATCACAGGGTTACTGCTTGGGCTGTATGAGATGGAAGGGGAAGGGTATAAACATGTATTAAGTGCCTGTCATTGTGCTGAGTGCCTTACAAACACCTCATTTGACTTTTACAATAACCCTGGGAAATAGGTGGTATTATCATCATATTTGAGGAACCTGAGCCACACAGGGGATGGGTTACCCAGGATCACACAGCTAGCAAATTTCAGAAGCTGGATTGGAACCTCGGTTTTCCTGACTCCAGGCCCAGAATTCTATCTGCTCTATCATATAGAAGTGCCTAAGTGACAAGGGTGGAAAGAAGGTAGAACTACCTTGCTCCTATTTTTTTTCTGTTTTATCTACCAAAAAATATTTTTTTAATTTAGAAATATACACCCAAAATAATTAAAAATGATGGGAGAATTGTGGGAAGATGATAGAATTAGGCAGAAAATTATCCAGTTTTCCCAAATCCCCCCAAATAAATAATTCCTCAAAGTGAATTTAAAAGTGGGAGAAATAATAAAAAGTCAGGGTGAAGTAGTCCCTTAACCTACGACAACTTGGGAGAACATTAGGAAAGATTTGACCTCCAAGGGCAGTGGTCTGGCCAAGTGAAATGCAGATATCTCAAGGCAGATATCAGAGAATTAACAAACAGCAAGCCCTGGCAGCAGCTGTATCTATAATCTTCTGGAACTTTTGTCCCATGTATGGGGTGGGGGTCTAGCAGCTTATCAGGGGAAAATTGAAGGGCTCTCCACTGGTCCTGGCTTTTGGGCATAGGCTTGCTGATTAGACACAGTTCCAGGCTATGGCTACAGAAAAGGAGGAGTGAGCACACACCAATGTATGTAGTTAGAGAGGGTTGAGGGGTCCCTGCTGGTTGTGGGCACTCACAAAAGAGCAGAGGTGCTGAGGGCCTTGAGCTGAGGGGCTCAAGAATGGAGAGGAGCACCTGAAGTCACTCATAGACCAGAGCATGAGTCAGAAGAGAAATGACCATACCCGACCTTGCTGAAAGAATATGAAAGTCAAAGACCCCCACACAGAGGTCAGAAAACAATACCTATGCCTTGGGATCAGAGACTGCCACTAATATAAAACTAATAGCCAAAAAATAGGCCATTAAAAATGAGTGAGCAGCAGAGAAAGAACCTGACCATAAATAGAGATGATCAGGGTTCAAACTCAGAAGAAGAAAATAAAGTCAAAATAGCAATTTGTAAAGCTTCAAAGAAAAATGTAAATGTAAAATAGCCCAAAAAGTTGTTGAAAGAGTTTAAAAATGACTTAAAAAATCAAATAAGATAGGCTGAGGAAAAATTAGGAAAAAATAAAAGTAATGTAAGAAAATTGAAAAAAATCATGAAGGAAAGCCAATCAATTGGAAAAAGAAATCCAAAACCTATAGAAGAAAATAACTTCTTAAAAATTAAAATTGGGCAAGGGGAAGCTAATGATTTCATAAGACATCAAGAAATTATAAAAGAAAATAAAAATAATGAAAAATAGAAGAGAATATGAAATATTTATTAGAAAAAAAATCTGTTGGAGGTAGAGCCAAGATGGCAGAGTAGAAACAGCACTTCCAAGGTGCTCTATCCAACACCACTTCAAAATCATGTAAAAGGGGCTCTGAACAACTTCTGAAGCTCCAGCACCCACATAACAACACCAAGAAGCTAACCTCCCACTGAGGACAGCCCAGCAACCATGCAGGGAGCGGCCAGCACAGCACTCTGGGAGCCAAGCCCAGGCCTGTGTGAGCTGTGGTTTTAGCCTCAGGGTGGCTGGACCAGCAGCCAGCTGGAGGGACCCAAGAACACCAGCAGCTGTGGCAATTCCAGACTTATCAACACAGACATGCCTAGGACAAAGTGAGAGGTTAGTGCCCTATGGACTTTGGGACCAGTATTTGGGAGCGCATCAAGCTTCTTCCCCTAGGGGTGAGAATCCAATGAGGAGATGCTGCACAAATGCCATTTTGCAGCTTCAGTTGCAGCTTAAGCTCCTGGTCTGTGAACTGTAGGGAGATCCAGCGATCAGTCTTGGGGGGTAATCACTCTTGCTTTAACCTCCCTGGATCTGTATTGTGGTCTGGGGTGGAGGCCTTGGGGTGGGTATCCAGCTTGCCAGAGCGTGTGGAGGCTTCACAGAGGCAATCCAACTAATACCTCCAGAAGTTGTGAAGACCCCAACGTTTGGGATTGAAGCTCCCCTGTCTGGTGGCAGAGTCCTACTGTGGCAACAAGCCCAAAAGTCAAGTAATTAAGTGGCAACATGCCTAGGCAAAGGAAACAAAATAAACAGAAAAATGCAACATTAAACTCCTATTTTGGGGGACAAAGAGGATTAAAGCATGGAACAGGAGGAGGACTGTGAGGTCAGAAATCCTGCACCAAAAAACCCCAAATGAAAATATGAGCAGTTTACAGGCCATAGAGGACCTTAAGAAGGATTTTAAAAATCAAATAAGAGAAGTGGAGGAAAAACTGGGAAGAAAAATGAGAAGGATGCAGGAAAAGTATGAAATGAGAGTCAACAGCCTGACTGAGGAAAATAACACCTTAAAAATAGACTAACTCAAATGGCAAAGGAGGCTCAAAGGGGCAATGAGGAGAAGAATGCCTTAAAAAGGTGACTTTGCCAGATGGAAAAAGAATCTCAAAGCTCACTGAGGAGATTCATTCCTTCAGAATTAGACTGGAGCAAACGGAAGCAAGTGACTTTATGAGAAATCAAGATGCTATTAAACAGATCCAAACTAATGAAAGAATAGAAGGCAATGTGAAATATCTCATGGGAAAAACCACTGACCAAGAAAATAGATCCAGGAGAGATAATTTAAAAATTATTAGAATACCTGAAATCCACAATCAAAGAAAGAATCTAGAATTCATCCTTCAAGAAATTCTCAAGGAAAATTGCCCTGACGTTTTAGACCCAGAGGGGGAAATAGAGGTTGAAAGAATCCACTGATCACCTTCTGAAAAAGATCCCAAAAAGAAAACTCCCAGGAATATTATAACCAGTTTCCAGAATTCCCAGATCAAGGAGAAAATACTACAAGCAGCCAGGAAGAAACAATTCCAATATTGTGGAAACACAATCAGAATAGCCCAGGACCTGGCAGCTTCTACACTGAGGGATTGAAGGGCATGCAGCATGATATTCCTGAGGGCAAAAGAGCTGGGATGGAAACCAAGGGTCACCTACCCAGCAAAATTGAGTATCTTGTTTCAGGGGAAAATCTGGTCATTCAGTGGAATAGAGGACTTTCAAGCATTCTTGAGGAAAAAAAACAGAGTTGAATAGAAAATTTGACATTCAGACACAAGAAGCAAGAGATGCTTGAGAAAGTAATCAGGGAAAAGAAATCAAAAGGAACTTATCAAAGTTGAGCTATTTACATTCCTATATGGAAAAACAATAACTGTGACTGAGGAAATCTTTCTTACTATGAAAATAATGGAAGAAGGGTGTATGGGCATATGTTTACAGGTATACATGGATAGAGGGCACAGCTTGAATTTGATGGGAAGGGATGATACTTAAGGGGTGAAGTTAAGAGGTGAGAGAGGAAAGTGGCAAGAAGAGATGGGGAGAGACAGGGTAGGGCAAACTATCTCATGTAGAAGAGGCAAGGGGAAGTAGTTGCAGGGGAGGGGAAGAACAGGAAGGCAAAAAGGCAAAACCATATTCTCATTGAAGTTGGCTCAAGGAGAGAATCACATACATACTAGATGGGATATCTCACCCTCCAGGAGAGTAGGGCAAAGGGGGATGAGGGGGGGGATGATGGAGGGGAGGGCATACTGGAGGGAGGGGGGTTGGAAGTACCCACTATCAAAGAGGGACAGGATCAAAGTAGGGAATGGACCAGGTGGGAGGTGAGACGGGTGGGAGGGATATACACAACTTTTGTAAAGGTGACATGTACCTTTACAGAGAAACAAGTATATTCATTTCTATTCCTATTTGGTTCTTTCCAGATGTCTACTGTATGCATTTTGTTGTTGTTGTTGTTGTTGTTGCTGTTGTTGTTGTTTTGCTTTTATGGAGGGGGGTTAAGTGACTTTCCCAAGGTCACATTGCTAATAAGTATTAAGCGTCTGAGACTGGATTTGAACTTAGGTCCTCCTGACTCCAGAGCTAGTGCCTATATTCACTGTGTCATCTAGTTGCCTCTTGTCTACAGTATCTAACTTATCTAAGATTCTATTCATCTCCTTGACTTCTTTCTTAATTACTTTTTGGTTAGATCTATTTTCCTCTGAGAAGAGAATGTTGAAGTCTCCAATATTATAGTTTTGCTATTTCTATCTTCAATTCATTTACCTTTTCATTAAAAAAAATGTATCCTATAGCATTTGGTGCACATATGTTTTGTATTGATATTACTTCATTATCTATAGAACTTTTAACATATTGTAGTCTCTCTGCTTATCTCTTTTTTTTATTTTAATATTTTTTCATTTGACAAGCTTTAATTAAGTGACAATTATGTGCTGGGCACTTTTTTTTATTTTTATTTTTTTTACAAATGCTTTATTATCTTCTGGTTTACATCATTTATTTCCACCAGATTTTGAGTTACAATTTTTCCCCATTTTTCCCTACCCACCAGCCCAGAATAGCAGTCCCACTAGATATCCCCTCATCCAATCTGCTCTCTCCCATATCTTCTCCCATACCCCCTTTGACTTTGCCATTTGGGCAAGGTGAATCTCTGAGCCCCAATGCCTGGACATCTTATGAAACATTTAATTTTAAAGCTTCAATTTTCAGATCCATTCCCTTCTTTATTTCTTCTGAAAACTACCTGCTCATATCTTTTGGCCATTTATCCATTGGGGAATGACTCATAACTGAGAAAGTCTACAAATTTCCCCCGAGTTTTCTGTATTCTTTTTAATCTTGGCTACATTGGTTTTATTTGCACAAAACATTTTTAATTTAATGTAATAAAATGCCCATTTTGCATTTCACAATATTCTCTTATTTTTCTTCTATCCATAGATTCAAAAAGGAATGGATTCACTTATGATACCTCCTTTTCTGTCTACATCATGTATCCATTTTGACCTTATCTTGGTAAATGGTGTAAGCTATTGATCTGCTACTCTGCTTTCCAGTTTTTCCAACAAGTTTTTTTTTACCAAATAGTGAATTCTTTTCCCTAAAGCTAAAATCTGTACATTTATCAAACACAAGGTTACTATAATCATTTGCTACTGTATATTACTTATGTACTCTATTCCACTGATCCACCTTTCTGCTTCTTTGCCAGTACCAGATAGTTTTGATAGTTAACACCTTAAAGTAAAGTTTAAAATATTTTAAAATATTCCCTTCCTCCCTTGTCACCCACTCCCTCTGAGAAGATAAGCAATTCAGTATGTGTTGTACATGTATAGCTATGCAAAACATTACCATAGTAGATATATTGTAAAAGACTGCTTATATATCCCTCCCACCCATCTCACCTCCCACCTGGTCCATTCCCTATTTTGATCCTGTCCCTCTTTGATAGTGGGTACTTCCAATAAATCATATACCAATAAAAATGTATATACACAGTTATATGAAAAATACTCTATATCATTATTGATTAGAGAAATGTAAATTAAAATTATGCTGAGGTATCATTTCATACCTATCAGATAAAATGATAGAAGGGGGAAAAAGACAAATGTTGGAGAGGATATGGAAAAATTGGGGCATTAATACACTATTGGTGGAACCATGAACAGATCCAACCATTTTGGAGAGCAATCTGGAATTATACCCAAAGAATTATAAAACTGTGTTTACTTGTTGACCCAGCAGGATCACTATTAGACTTATTTTCCAAGGTGACCAGAGAAAAAGGGAAAGAACCTGTATGTTCTAAAATATTTATAGTAACTCTTTTTATATTGGCAAAGAACTGGAAATTGAGAGGATGCCCATTCATTGAGGGATAGCTATATATAAGTTGTGGTATTATCGTGATGGACTACTATTGCATTATAAGAAAGGATGAGCAGATTGATTTTAGAAAAACATGGAAAGACTTGCATGAAATAATAAAGAGTTCAATGTACAGAACCAAGGGAATGTTGTATACAGTAACAGCAATATTGTTTGAAGAACAACTATGAATGACTTAACTATCCTGAGTAAGATGAATATTCAAATCAATTACAAAGAACCTATGAAGGTAGATGCTATCCACCTCTAGAGAAAGAACTGATATATGGAAGTATGGTTTCACATATATATTTATGTCACATGTTGGCTTTCTCTAGTGCAGGTTTGGGAGGGAGAGAAGGAAACAGCTTGGAACTCAAAATATAACAAAAAAATAAAGAAAAATTTAAAAAGGTAATTGAAAGCCAGAATAAGAGTCTTTAAGAGAGTGACTGACTGCCCACAATGAGTTCAACTCACTAGGCCCAGATGACTGACATCACATTAAATTGAAAGAATTAGAAGATGTTATTACTGAATCACTTATCAGTAAACTTTGAAAAAGATATGGACCATGAACTGATCCAGATCAGAAAAAAGGAACAGGTTAAAGCTTCCATGCCAATTAGTATTGGGACAGGTCCATCAATGACCACTGTACTTCCATTGTAGGCAAGATAGGGAGACCTAGTCTCAATAAGAAAAAAAAAAAGTAAAAAAAGAAAAAATATGGAAAATGGAAGAGATTTTGTGGGACTAGGAACAAGTAAATGTCTCAAATACAATAGCTTTCCTCAATAGTATTTCTTCAAAGGCTTTTATGTGTAAGAGGGAATGGAGTTGTTTGGTTTGGCCTCAAGGGGCAGAACAAAGAACAGTGAGTGGAATTGCAGAAAGGCACATGAGGCTCAACTTAAGGAAATACCTCCTCTAACAATAGGAGCGAGACTTCTGAAGGTAGTGAGATCCCCATCACTTAGATTCTTCAAGTAGAAGCTGGAAGATAATTCATTAGGGAAATTGTAAAGAGGATTCTTGCTTAAGCGTGGGTTTAGACTTCTCTAATTATTTCTAGCTCTGAGATTATATGATTCAAATATGATTATTAGAAAGTTTTATTTGTATGTAGATATGTACACTCAGCAGTCAATCCTCAACTCTCCCTAACCATTATTCTTTGCATTCTTAGGCAAAAATTGGGGATGGATTCTAGGGCCTTGAGTGACATACACCAAAGACCGCAGTATAGCTTACCCCAACATCCCAATGGCACAATTGGGCAAAAGTATTCGGAATCCTTCTAATGAATATTATATGCTCAGTTATAGAGTCCAAAGCCAGCTGGGATACTATATTTAGCATTTTCTGATGTGCAGAGAATAGAGACCAAATATTTTAATTTTTTTTCATTTCTGTCAACACAGCTTCTAATTTGTTTTTAAAACTAATTTATTTTGAAGCAAAATGTTCGTTCATATATGTTGTGCTTTTCACAATCTGGTTTTTTAAAATTCCATGCTTTCGTTGTGAAGACATAAATGATAATGATAAAAATTCCCATTCTTAGTATAGTTCTTTCAACAAGTCTTTTTGAGGGGTAAAAGAGAAGAGAAGGAGGAGGAAAGACCCTCTTGCCAAAAACAAGCAAAAAATACCTTTATTTCCCTATATCTCCTTACTCTGTTTCATTAAAGTGAGTATATATTTCTTCATTGAGCAATGAGTGAAATGTTGATACATAAAATGAAATCTATAGATTTTTATGAGGTAACCTAGAACATGGTCTGGTCATACCCTTCTTAAAATTAATAAGAACATCTATTGACTTGTCAATCATTGTAAAAGATAAGAGATCTCATCGTGGCTTAGTGCCAGGAAGACGATTACCTAGAAATATGAAGGAATAAAAAAATGCAATCTTCTGGTGTTATTCTCCAAACACATGTTTGACTCAGGATTTAGATCCTATCAGCAGTTTTGCATCAAGAGAATGATGCTGCAATCATGTTTCCTCTTGAAACATTTTGTTACAAGGAAGAGAGTTTACCATCCATTATCCTCCACCACTTTCCATGAGGAATTGGGTTCCTTGATATTCCTATTGGGCAATGGATGGTAAACTTTTTTCTTTGCTGGAACCTAATTGAGGGTGGGGAGGGTTCCATCCAATGACTAGTTTTTGGAAAGTCCAAAATGCTTCCAATTATCATCTCTAAGGTTGTTATGCAAAAGGAGAAGCCATCTGTTCGGGTGGAAAGAACATTGGACTTGGAATCAGAAGACTATGGGTTCTGAAAATTACTAGCTGTGCAGTGTTAGGTAATTCACTTAACCTCTTTTAGCCTCAGGTCCCTCACCTGTGAAACAGTGATGAGCCTCCCCCCCCCCCCACCTTTTTCACAGGATTGTTGTGAAATGCTTTGTTAATCTTAAAGTATTGTGAACTATTGTTGCAAAACTCGTTAAAACATGATTATTTTTATTTGCTTTAATTTAAAAAAATCAGTCAACAAGCATTTGTTAAACACTTTTCACAGTGGAGTATGTCCTTGAAAAGCTATGTGGAATTTTTAAAATTCATCTGTATTTTAAATATACTATGGGAAATGTTTATTGCAATGAATTCTATCATGTCCCTTCTTAAAGCAAATATGCTGTTTTGTGTGTAATTCTGAAGTTCCATAAACAAGTATTGATTTTACTTTATAGTAAGAGTGTCCCTCTAATGCCTAAATTAGAAACCTTCTATCTTTGCTACATAGACATCTGAGAGCAAGAATAGTGTTTTGTGATATTTACGTATTTAAACCACATACTGATAAATGAAGACTGAATTGAGGAGAACTAGGCTGGTGACTCAACATGGGACCTTAGATTTTGGGAAGGAAACTGTCTTTTGATTAAATGACATCCACTGAGCTCCAGTAATGGTGAAACACATCTACTTGCCTGTTGTATCTTGTGATCTAACACACACAAAAAGTTAAATATCCTTGATATAGAATAACTCTTCTATTTTACTGAGAAGGAAAATAAGGTCCCATTTGGTCAAATCACAAGTGTTCAAGTTAGGATTTGAATCCAGGTCTTCATACTTCAAATACAATTTTCTTTTTGTTACAATCCACTAATTCTAGTATTTCTTCCCCTAGACATTAGATTCATGATTAGGGGAAAATAATTCCATGTCTTGGTTTAAAGTTTTTCTTCTTCTTATGCAAAATTAGGAGTTTGGACAGTAAGGTACTAGAAAATCTTTAATAAGTAGTTCTCTGAAAATGCGTGTAACATTTTAAAGTTTGATCTATACTATTAAAAATTTTCTCCATCATTTTCTTAAGTCTAGGCAATCAGCACAACAATAATTCAATTCATGATTTGATAGCATTTGCGGATTCCAAAATGTAAATGCTCCCACTGAAAATTTAACAATCACCTCTCATGAACTTGTGCAACCTGTCTCTAGTACACTTCTGAGTTCAGGTTAGAATGATTCCTAAAGATCTTTCCACATCTAACATTACTTCTTGAAGCCTTCAAAAGATCTATGATTTCCTCTGTGTGGATGTTCTCTCCATCTATGCAGGTTACAACATCTCTGTACCTTAAGAGATAGTCTTCTTGAATTGTCATGGGCAAAGATATTCAGACCATGGTGGCCAAACTTCTGACAATGAGCCTCTATGGACTTAGCTAGGCTTGTCCTCAGACAACAGATACAAAATTCATGCCCTTGCTAGCCCAAACTTGAAGACTTTCCATCTTGGTACCTGCTTGGTGGTAGTAATACCAGGTATAGCTTTCATATTCCACTGGCATAGCTTTCAAGAACCCAAGGTCAACTCAAATTTACAGAGACTTTGAAGTAGAACTTGAAGGGAAATCTAATCTTCTAGGACACCTAAATATGCCTGCAAGCAAAAGGACTATAAGAAACTAAACTATTTTTCCTGCAAGGAAATATAAAAAATATTATCTCTAATATATGATGATATAATGTAATGTATTATAATATAACAATGTAACATTATTATATAAATTATTGATGATATATCTACAAACCAGTATTTAACATAATCATTGGTATCTACAATCCAAAAAGATAACATTTTATAGTTGTGGGTTTTATGAAATTTTCTGGGCCTTTGTGAATGAGGGATTATTTGAGGATTCTGAAGAAGAAGCTAATGAGAAATTCAATATTATTTAATACTACTATTAATAATTTAGATAAGTGAGAACAAAGGTTTTCCTTCAATCTACAAATTTCAGTTTCATTCATTCATATAATAGATTCACTCCAGTCTCAGATGAAAAGATGGCCTTTCTCCTTACCAAGGCCAATCCCTCTACATGAGCCTTTGCTGCCATCCCCTTCTGACTTCTCCAGGAAATTGCTTCTGCTCTTTCTTCACTTTCCTTCTTATCTTCAACTCTTCCCTATTTACTGATTCTTTCACTGCTGCCTATATGCTCATGTTTCTCCATCTTTTAAAAAACCCTCACTTTATGTACAGTTCAATAGAACAAGATAAACTTATGAGAGACTTCATATTCAATTATACACAAGATCGAACTTTGCATTTGGATTATAAGACGATTTGTTTTTCAGGATAGACAAACGTTCTCAAATACTTTAGATACCTACCTACTTGGATTAGATAACCTAATGACAATCAATTACAATTCTTTCCAAGTTATGTTTTTCAAAATATTTGAATGTGTATATCAAATTTGTTCATATCATACATGATGATAATACCAGTGCTATGATGCAACCTTTCTTATTTAAGGTATTTTTAAAAACTCTTCATCTCTGAATGTTTATATTTGATATATGCAACTGAATGAATCAATTCAAAACACAGGAATAATAAGTGGAAAATCATTTTTTCTGCTTTTCTGCACAATGATCAATTGCCTTGACAGAAGGGTTTCCCCCCCCCCCCAATTAAATCCTTCCTTCCAACTCAGTTTAATATAACAGTAAGTAGTTAATATATACTTGCTTAACTGAATTGAATTATATATCTATTGTGAAGGAAACTCTATTTGCTCTTGGGGTAAGTCAAGCTTAAATAAAATGAGGCCCCTGCCCTCAAGCAACTTACTATCTAGTACAGAAATATGAATCACAGAATCAAAGAATAACAGATTAGAAAAGGATCTTTCTGGTCTCACCTGTACTTCAAAGAATCTCACCCCTATCCCTGAAAACTGATCATTTCTGATGGGAGTGCCCACGTGAATTCATTTCAAGGAGAGAGCAGCTACCAGATAATATAGGGAAATGTTCATAGTCAGAGATCAATCAGCAAGGAAGTGTTTTATATACCTCATGAAGACAAAATGGTAGCTACAGCTACCAACCAATATGTTTGAGAGGAATAATCAAGGAGAGTAAAAGAAAAAAAACTTTAATGCAAAATAACAAAATAAAAGCAAGCAGTGTGAGGTATGTGTGAGGTCTAAGGGAGGAAAACAATGTTAACAACTAGAGGAATAGGAATCAGGGAAAACTTGGACGAGATGGGACTTGAGTAGCTCTTCAAAGTTCAATGAGTTTTGGTTTGGGAGGTGATTTTGGTGTGGTACATTTTAGAGAATAGTATGAATAAAGGGAAAGGCAGGGAGGGGAGTACATAGAATTGATGGATGATCAGTACTGATTTTGATAATATATCATCAGTAGTGATTTGATAATAATTTTCATAATTTGTGGCAAGTAAAATAAAGTTATGCAAGAAAAGTTAAATGATGTCAGACAATAAGGATTAAGGAGTATTAAATTTTATCAAGTTGGTATCCAAATATTAATAATTTTTAAAGCATATGTATAGTATGAGAGGTTAAGTGCTAATAAAAAGACCTGAAATAAAGAAATATCCTAAGTTTTGAGCTGAAATTCCTTATTTGTATCTTGCCACTGGACCCAGATGGCTCCAGAGGAAAAAGTAAGGCTGGTGAGATGGTCCTCTTCAAGAATGAAGGACAAACAACCCTGTGAGTAGTAGGAGCTGCCTCATGGCAGCAACTGGGCCAACTGGAACTGACCAGTTGGGCAATACATCTCTTTTCTTTACTTATCTTTTTCTTTCTTTCTATCTTTTCTTCCTTCCTTCCTTCTTTCTCTTTTTCTTTCTTCTTTTCTCCCTCCCTTCCTTCCTTCCTTCTTTTCTTTCTTCCTTCCTTCCATTCTTTCCTTCCTTCCTTCCTTCTTTTCCCTTCAGAAACATCACAAGATATCTTGGAGTTTACAGGCTATATTTCTTTCTTAAGTATGATACCCTAAACCCAAATCTGGCTCTCACCGATTGGCCAACAATAAGTTCCAGTCCAAAGTCATTCTTTGGGCCCTGATTGACTCAAAGTGAACATAAACAGGAATTTTTTCTATTTTGGCCAGAAATCCTTCTTCTCCCAGTTTGATTTTTTTCTGGACTAGGTTAAAGAGGCCGTTCTTTGCCTAGAATTTTTTAAATCTAGCCTTAATCAATAAATGGACATTGCCTCAGTCAAACTGAGACCTGATAAACTTAGCTTTAAAAGCCCAAGTTCTTCCACTGTGTCTGGGGTCATCTCTAGTCATCCTGATCTGGCCACTGGAGCCAGATGCCTCAGGAGGAGAAAGTAAGGCTGGTGACTTTGCAACAGCTCTCCCTCACTCAAATCCAATTCACTTGCATGTCATTGTATCACCTGCATGATATTATGGTCTTTTTCGAGAACAAAAGACAAACAACAATAGTACTGTGCAAGGGCAAAACCCAATGTTCTCTACAGAGTAAGTTAAAGAAGGGTGGCAGAGTAATGCCGTGGCAAGAACACTATTTCTGTAGTGAAAAGATTGAGTTAATATTACATTTCTGATGGCAGAGACTGTATAATTTGGGGCAGGATCTTAGCTCTCAGGATTTTAGTTCCTTCATGAGGGAGGTTGAGTAGATAACCTCTCCTGTTCTAGAGTTTTTGAGCAGATGATTAACCTGACTCATATCTATACATAAGAAAATTGAGTCTGCCAGAGGCATGAAGGATTAAGTTGGAAAGGGCAAAGGATGGAGACAAGGAAACTATTGCAAAATTGCAAGTGGGATGGGGTGAACGAGGTCCTATTCTGGGATGATAGCAGTGGGTGTAGAAAGGAGATGGGTGGATGTGAAAGGTAATGGGGAGCTTGAATCAAAGACACCTGTTAAGTGACTAGACAGGTTAATGGGGGAGATTCAAAGACAATCCTGAGGTCATGAAGATGGGAATGTGAGAGACTGGGAGGTGGGTGGTGCCATTGACAAAAATAATAAAGATGAAATGAAATATGGGTCTTGGGACAAGCATAGTGAATTTAGTTTAAGAGATTTTGAGATGGAGTTGCCAGTGGGACATTGGGGTGGAGATGTGCCTTAGCCCATGAAGATGGGTGTCTGGGTCTTTTGGAGAGAAAAAGCTTTAGGCAAGGATAATAAAAAGGATGTGAATGGGATGACTAAATACTTGGGATGTTGGAACTCTCAAATACATATTTATTCTCAGGTTTTGCATCTATGCTTCTCATTTAGAAATGTTCCAGATGGAAAGGACAAACTATACTGCATATCTTCTCTGTCTCTCTGTCTCTTTTTCTCTGGCTGACTCTGTCTAATTCAGTGATCAGCTAACACTGAGGAGCTGTTCTTTTTGGTTCAGTAAAACTGCCAAGGTCTTCTACAGGGAAGGAGACAACTTTCTGTAGTTTTTGATACCAAGTCACACACTCACTTTCCAGTCTTTCCTTGGTTTATTTAAGAGGCCATTTCAAGAAAAAGAAACCTGATCTCTTTCTTTTTCTTGTTTAGTTTTGTTTCCTATTTCCCATTGTTCATTCCATCCTTTACAATCCTTCTTCACAACCTGATTAATGTCTAATGTGGAAGTATTCACAGATCCTATACTTGATTGCATGCCACCATGGGGGGTTGGGGGGAGGAGAGGGAAGGGGAGAAAATTTGAAACTCAAGGGATTGTGGAACTACATCTTGTAAACTAAAAGTAAATGAACAAATTAATAAAGACAAAAAAAGGAGCCATTTCAAGTGTGGATATTACAGATGAAAACATACCTTGGCATGGAACTCCTCAGTCATTGAATATGGCACTTTTCCTAAATGCTATATTATCCATGGGAAATTTTCTCTTTTTTTGTCTAAAAACATCTCACTCACTTAAAAAAAAGACAACTGGTTCCAGCTCAGGGCCGGCCTTGCCGCTCCTTGAGGCCCCAAGGCAGAGACCCAAGCTGCCAAGATGGGGCATCTCTGTCCTGTATGTTCTAGATGAAAATCTTTATTTCTTAAAGCCTCAAGCCAGTTTATGTTATTGAATCTGCTTTATAGAATAATTAGGAGAAAACAAACAGAAGCCGCCTAAGAGCAGGCAGTGCTTTTGTGACCATGGATGACAAGAGACAGAGTTTGAGTGCAGGGGGGCTTGGCAGGCCCTGCCAAGAGTCAGGCTGCTGTGAAGCCAGTGCTCGGTGCCAAAGGCCATGCCCACCAAGGCCTTGCGCAGACCTGGAGCAAAAGGGAGTCACTTCCATCTGAA
Organism: Gymnobelideus leadbeateri; assembly: GCA_011680675.1. Taxonomy (NCBI): domain Eukaryota; kingdom Metazoa; phylum Chordata; class Mammalia; order Diprotodontia; family Petauridae; genus Gymnobelideus; species Gymnobelideus leadbeateri. Next base: position 504,034 of record WOXC01011766.1, on the reverse strand, counting down.
AGACAGTTTGTATATAAAGAACCAAAGGAAGAACCTTTATATTGGATCCCAGACCCACAAGTGATTGACAAAGAAGGTGTCTATGAAATCAACACATCACCCACAGGCATTTCTTGGATATGCTTGTTTCCCAATTTCATTAAATCAGAAGAAGTAGATTGGATATTTGAACAATTGTGCCAAGTTATTCCATGGAAACAGAGGACAGGTATTCGAGAGGGTATAAACTATCTGCAGCCAAGATTGACAGTGTGGTATGGAGAACTCCCTTATGCTTATTCCAGAATTACAATGGAGCCAAATCCTCAAGAAGAGAATGGGGACTATACATATATGGAAAAAGTAGATACCCTTGGATCATGGCACCTTGTTGATGATGGAGGGAGCTACACAAGACAATTGGCAGCACCGGGTACACAAGGAGTACCATTCTAAGGAAGCAAGAGTCAACCTAACTTTTAGAACTGTTTCCTCTGCACCCAGTGGGATGGATTCAAGAATGACTTAAGGGCCTTCTCAGAGAAACTGCCCTTGGAATGATTCCATCCTTTGACATCAAGCATTCCAAGCATGGGCATTCAGGTTTCCTAGTGATACAGCTCCATAGGGAATAAAAGTTTAATTGGTGCCTTAGAGAGTTCTGTGAAATGGTAGCAAGCATTTCATGTTTGAAATATGCTTGTTGTGTGGAAAAGTAATCCCTAAACAGGTCTCAGACTTATGGATTTGCTTGGAACAAATTAAGATCTATTGTGGTTGTACTCACAAAAAAAAGGACAAGTGGACAGTTATAGCTCCTTCTCCATGCAAAACATGAGGTTCTGCCATTGCTCTCTAATGTTTTTAAAGCATTTATTTTAGTGCTCAGCCTATGTTTTCCTTTTATTTTATATCTCCTTTTAAAAATTCAGCCAACTTTTTTATCTCATATATATTTTTCTAGATTTTAAACATTTGGGCACCAATATTTTTATTATTAAGAGTTATGAGAAGACTGTCATTTATATCACATTTTATATTTGAAAACTATTTCATAACTCAGTGTGGTTCTTCGCTGACACAGACCTCAGAAGGATGCCAGCAATACTGATCTTTTTTTCTGATTACTGAGTGTCTCTATTCTTAGCCTCATGAATAAGCTTTTAAAAAGTTCCTTTTCCTCTCTCTCTCTCTCTCTCTCTCTCTCTCTCTCTCTCTCTCTCTCTCTCTCCATCCCTCCTCCGTCTTTCCTTTGTTGATCTCAAACATTCTGGTTTCATCTGTCATCTCTGTATGGGTGACCACCCGCAAGATTCTTGACTATCTCCTCTCCTGAGCCCTGAACTTGTATTTGCTGCTAAATACTAGATATTTCCATTTAGATATTCAGCTAACAATAGCTCAAACCCATCATGTTTCAAAGCACACTCATCTTCTCTCCAAAACCTGTTCATCAATCAATCAACAAACATTTGTTAATTACTTACTATTTGCCAGGCACTATGCTAAGCAGTAGAGGTACAAAGAAAAACTGAAATAGTTCCTATCCTGGATGGACTTACATTCTAAGGGAAGACAATACATAAATAATGTAAGTAGAAGATATATAAAGTAAATAGGAGTGGAAATCACTAGTAGGTGGGGGAGGGAATTGGCAAGGTCTCCTGAAGAAGATAGCATTTGAATAGTGTCTTGACTGAAGGCAAAGATTATAAAATGCAGAGGCAAAGAGGGAGAGGATTCTAGGAATGGGGGACAGCCAGTACAAAGGCACCAGAGGTGGGAGATGGAGTACTCTATATGAAGAACAGCTAGTTGGCCAGTATGGTTGGATTATAGAGTGTGAGGGGGGGAATGGTGAGTAAAAATCCTGGAAAGATAGAAGGGGACCAGGTCGTAAAAAGCTTTAAATAGCAAACTGGAGTCCATATTTGATCCTAGAAGTAATATGAAGCTATTAGAGTTTATTGAATAGAGAGATATAGCTAGACCTGAACTTTAGAATGACTTCATTTTGATGGCTATTTGGAAGATGGATTAGAGTGGGAAGAGAATTGAGGCAGGGATAACAATTAGGAAGCTATCACAATCATCTAGAAGAGAGGCATCTAGGTAGCTCAGTGAATAGGGCACCAGCCCTGGAATCAGGAGGAACTGAGTTCAAATTTGGCCTCAGACACTTGACACGCTTACTAGCTGTGTGGCCTTGGGTAAGTCACTTAACCCCAATTGCTTTGCCTTTCCCCCTCCAAAAAAACCATCCAGGAGAGAGATAATGCCCAGAATAAGAGTGGTGGTAGCCATGTGAGTGGAAAGGTACAAATATGAAAAATGTTGAAAGGAAGGACTGACAAAATTTAGATACTTTCTTCATTTCTTTTAATGTCACCAGTAATTTATATTGGAAAGGTGGGGTAGTAGATAGAATTCTGGACTTGGAGAAGGGAAGACTTTAATTCAGATCCTACCTCAAACTCATATTAGCTTTGTGGTCCTAGGCAAATACCTTAACATCACTCAGTCTGTTTTCTTATTTGTAAAATGAAGGAATTGGAGTCAAAGGCTTCTAATATCCCTTCAAGCTCCAAATCTATGATTCCCACAATCCTAAATTTTGTCCTTTTCATTATCCATCATTCATTAAGACCTATTCGTTTTTATCTCCACATCTCTGTTTATATTTAGTTGCTATCTTTTACGAGAGATGAAATTCTTCCAACTGTTCTCCCTGCCTGCCTTTACCTCTAAAATCCAGCCTGCACACTTTGTCCTACCCATCTTTCAGAGCTGAAGTCAATGTAGTCTCTTTAATAAAGCCTTCCCTGTTCTTCCCAAACCAACTTATTATCTTCTTCCTCTGAATGTTGATAATCACTCAATACCTTTCTTACCAAACTTTCTCTATTGACCTTTCAATACAGTTATATAATTATTTTGACAAATTAATGAGTGACTTGTATTAGCATAAAGCTTTTATGGCTTATGTAGTATTCCCCTTACAACTGTGAGGTAAGCACTCATCTTGCAAGCAGTAGGCACTTGTCTCCCTTCTAAGTTCCAGTACGGCACCAGTGATGTCATTCTAATTGTTATCCTCTACAACATCTAGAGTTGTAGAATGTTAAAATTGGAAAGCATCATTGAGACCAAAAACAGAGCATATTGAGTGTTCAGTTCTTAATTTTTGAAAGAATAAATGTTGGTTTAGAGAAAGTAGTGATTTTATTTTATATGAAAAATGTTAAATATCTTTGCTGTCAGTCAATAGCATTTAATGAAAATCTACAATGCACAGAGCACATATTAACTATGGGAAGTGAAGAAAGAAGAAGGCATAGTCCTTTCCAGGGAAGTTTTGATCTAATGAAGAAAGAATAGAAGCTTAAGTAGACACATATACTGAGTCATAGAATGCAAATGGTGGCGGCATAAATGCATACATAGAAATAAAGCCATCAATCTATGGGCTTCACTTGGAGGAACTCTGTTGAGAAAATAAAAGAATATAAACCAGAATTGAATTCTGTTCTGCTCAATCATACTTCCCAGAATGTATTCTTTAGGATTTGGGTCTTTTGTCAGATTCTGTGCTTTGCTCCACTTCAGTTTTGCAGATAAATCCCATGGAATGGTTTTAAGAGGAGTGGAGACTCATTCTTAGAATCCATAATTAGCAAACTGAAAGAGCATTTCTATATTGGCACACCACTAGTTCATGGAAATTTGTAAGAAGTTGTGTAGGGGGCTGTGAAGCACATGCATTTCTTATAAGTCTCTGATTTAAAAAATATAGGTAGGGATGGCAAGACTCCTGAAAGGTTTCTTGGACAGTTTTCAGAAAACAAAACAAAACAAAACAAAAAACACTTCTTCTAATGTCCATCTTTGGTTTTCCTTATCCTTCCACCGTGGTTTTGATTTGCTTACCATTTCTGTAAGTTAATAAGTTCCCTTACTACTGAAGAGAAGTGAATTTTCGCATCATTCTGCCAACCCAACCAAGAGAAATGGGCCTTGCCAATATCTCTGTTTCAAAAAAATTTAAGCTAACCTGGTAGAGCATTGTTTTATTGGATGTAGCACATATTCAGGAAGTCTGACACTAAAGTTCAGTAGGGATAAGACTTGATTTGCTCTTTAGCATGTCAAATGGGGATAAAAATACTCATTTCCAGTTTTTTTTGAAACTGTGTGTTGATTGTCCCAGTAATTTTTTAAACTAACATTATTTTTGTAAATATTTGATAAAGGACATAACCAGCTGGGTTCATTCCACTCAACAATTAAGAGCACCACTTTGATCTTACTCACATAGACACACCTTTTACTGACTTCATAGTATACTGTGATCGATGGGCTAAGAAGAAATATTTTTCAAGGGACCAAAGGGGACCTTAGGGAAATTACATTAATTCTCTGGGCCCCTATTTCCTCAACTGTAAAATAAGAGAGTTCTATTGTATAATCTCCAATGTTACTTTTAGCACTATCATTCTGTATCTCTAAGGTTGATATTATGTCCTCAATCTGTTATAAACTGCTATTCAAAAAAAAAAGAATAGAATGAAAAAGATGAGCATCTGATTAGGGAATGGTCAAGAAGAGGAGACATTTTTCTGATCAGTGAAAGTTAGAGGTTGTATCCTCAGCAGTTGAGGCAATCTTTCCTTGGTTCTTCCAACTATTAAGCTACTAAATTATCCTATGCCCTTCCTCCCATTCACAGCTAAACTCCTGGAAAAAAATATATCTGCTTATTGCATTCACATCTTTTCACCTTAATCACTTTTCAACACCTTTGCAATCTTATTTCTGACCTCCTTACTTAACTAAACTTGTTCTTTCCAAAGTTACCAATGATCTATCTCTTTATTACCAAATCTAAAGGCTTTTTCTTAGATCTTGTTATTCTTTACTACCCTGAAACATTTAAAACTGTTGGTCACCCCTTCCTCATGGATATTTTCCCTTTTCTGGGCTTCTGTGACACTATACTCTCGCTTCTTCCCCAATTTATCTATCTACTACTTATTTTCTTTTGCTGGATCATAATATATGCCCTCCTACTGTAGCTGTACCCCCAGTGCTCTGTGCAGGGCCTTTCTATCTTCTTACATGCTATATTTTTGTAATCTCATCAGCTTTTAGAGGTTCAAATCTCATTTCTATGCAAATTACACTCAGATCTCAGTCCTATTCTCTCTTATCTCTAGTTGGAGATTATTGATCAACAAGGATTTGTTCTACTTATTATTTTCAAGGAAAGGTGACAAAAGCGTCCAATATGTGGCAGGAACTCTGCTAAACTGGGGATGTAAAGGCAAGAGTAAAATAGTTTCTGTCCATAGGCAGAAAGGGCCTTACATTATAACTGTGACCCTAACTGCCTATTTGGACATTTCCAATTGGATATCACATATTGGTCTCAAACCTCAAACTTTCTCTACAAACTCATTCCTTTCCTTTACTTTTCTTGAGAATACAACCAGCCTTCCAATCACTCAAGTTCATAGCCTCATAGTCAACCTTAACTTTTTACCACCCCACCCCCACATATAGAATCCATTTCCATGTCTTGATTCTGTCTCCACAACTTTTCTTCTACCAGTACCCTTTCTTCACTCAGAGGGCCATCATCCTGGTTCAGGTACTCATTATCTTTTACCTGGACCAATGGTGGGGCCATATGTGACCTAGGTCCTTAGGTGCAGCCTTTTGACTGGTTCCAGGTTTAATAGAACAAATACTTTTATTAAGGGAATTTGTTCTGTGAAATTTGATTTCAATCAAAGGGCCATGTATGACCTTAAGGCTGCAGGTTCCCTATCCCTGATCCTGGACTATTATATAAGCCTCATCTTTCTCCTCCACCCTCCATTTAGTCATTAAAGTGGCATTTCTAAAGAAGAAATCTGACTATGTCTTTCTTCTGATCAAGAGATTCTAGTGACTTCTATCACCTTTTAGGACTGAATATAGACTTCTCTGCTTGGAATTTTAAGCCCCTCACAACCTGTCTTCAGTTTGCATTTTAATGCTTTTTTATATCTTACTCCCCTTTATATACTCTATGGTCTAGATGAATAGACCTCTCTGTCACTCCTCAAATACTGTATTTCATCTCTAATATCCATGTCTTTTCATCGGCTGTCTTCCCAGCTTGAGTGCACTCATTCTTCACCTCTATCTTTTAGAATCCCTAGTTTCCTTTAAAACTCATTTGTAAGATCACTTGGTGCCTAAAGACTTTCCTAAAGCTTTCAGCTATTGATTTCCCTTAAAACTACCTTAGCATACACACATGTGTGTGTATGACATTTTCTGTCTACTTAGAGGAGTCCATGTTTTATTGTTCCACTGAAAGAATTTAAGTTTTTTCAGGGCAGAACTATTTTATTTTTTGTCTTGTCCAGAACCTAGAACAGTCCTTAACACATATTACTTGCTTAATAAATGATTGTCAATTGATTTATTGTCCTTGGATATCATATAGTGTTATAAAAACACATCTAACTCTAACATACTTAGTCTGACAGGTGACTGGCAATCATTAGCCTATTATTAATTTAAAGTTTAAATTTAGTCTATTGAGTACTTTTCTCATGGCAACATATCTTTGAGTTTATAAACATAATCAGAGAAATATGATTCTTTTCCCAGAAAGCAAAAAGACCACATCTTTTCCATATAATAAGCATTATCTACACATGAATAATTTTTTTTATTAATATTATTACCTAATAATGATAATAATAATATTTAAGCCATATTGCATCACTGGGATAATATTGGTATGAGAAACATAGGCTTCTGTTTGGGGAGCAAGTTGGGATCATTCAAAGTGGTCTGTAATTTTCTCAATGTATGCTATCCTGCTCTCATTGTCCTGTTCAATTCTAGGCTCAGCTCATTGTCTATCCATCATGGCTGGCCAGGATATATATATACTGAAGCACTAATTCAGTGTAAGTTCCCCATCAGATGGCCCAGATGGTGTGATTCATTCTTTAGCTTTCTCTTTATTATTTATTAGGATGATTTCTTTTCAGTAAACATGGATGTCAATGAAAAGAGCCTGAAAGGTTCCTGGGGTTTTTTGCAAATGACTTATTGTTATCTGCAAAGAGAAATTTCTGGAAAACTACACCATTTACAAGGATTCCTCCTTTATTTCAACTTTGTGCAGGACATTCTCCATAATAAAACATATATATTTGATGAAAATAGATCTCTGTTTCATGCCTTTAATACTAATATTTAAGAGATAATGGGGAAAACATTCTTGATAGTTGCATCTATCAAAAATCATGTAAGGTCTTTATAAAATATTTTTTATGTTATTAAATATTTCCCAACTGCATGTAAAACATTTTAGCAATCATTAAAAAAATGATTTGAATTCCAAATTCTCTCCCTTCCTCTTGTTCTGTTTCCTTCTTGAAAAAGCAGCAGCATTTGATATCAATTATATATGCAAACTCATGCAAAGCATATTTCCATTTTAACCATGCCATAAAAGAAAAAAAAATAAAATAAAACAATAAAAATAAATTTAAGAAAATATGTGCCGAGGGGCAGAGTCAAGATGGCAGAGTATAAACAGCACTTCCACAGAGCTCTTGCCCACACCACTTCAAAATCATGTAAAAGGGGGACTCTGAATGACCTCTGGAGCTCCAAAATCCACAAAATGACAGAGAAGCTAACCTCGCTCTGAGGACAGTCAGGCAGCATGGCAGGGAGCCGCCAGTGAAGCACTCTGGGAGCCAAGCCCCAGGACCACGTGAGTTGGAGGTTTTAGCCCCAGGGCAACTGGACCAGCAGCCATCTAGTGGGACCCCAGAACACCAGCAGCTGTGGCGTTTCCAGAATTATCAACACATAGATGCCTAGGACAAAGTGAGAAGATGGTGGCCTATGGACTTTGGGACTGGTTGGGAGAGTGAGTGACCTCTTTCTCCTGGGGGTGAGAAGCCTCTAAGGAGCCAGCACAGCTTGTGCCACATTGGCACATTGCAGCTTCAGCTCCTGGCCTGTGAACTGTAGGGGGATCCAGCAATCAGTCTGGGGGGTAATTGCTCTTGCTTTACCCTTCTTGGATCTGGTTTATGGTCTGGGGTGAAGGTCTTGGGGTGTGTGACCAGCTTGCCAGAGTGTGTGGAGGCTTCAGAGAGGCCACCCAACTAATACCTCTGGCAATTGGGGAAACCCCCGCATTTGGGATGGAAGGTCCCCTGGCTGGTGGCAGAGTCCTACTGTGGCAACAAGCCCAAAAGTCAACTAATTGAGTGACAACATGCTTAGGCAAAAGAAACAAAATAAACAGAAAAATTCAACATTAGACTCCTATTTTGGGGGTAAAGAGGATCAAAGCATGGAATAGGAGGAGGACTGTGAGGTCAGAAATCCTGCACCAAAAGCCCCAAATGAAAATACTAGCTGGTTACAAGCCATAGAGGACTTTAAGAAGGACTTTAAAAATCAAATAAGAGAAGTGGGGTGGAAATTGGGTAGAGAAATGAGAAAGATGTAGGAAAAGTATGAAATGAGTGTCAACAGCCTGACTGAGGAAAATAACACCATAAAAAATAGATTAACTCAAATGGCAAAAGAGGCTCAGAAAGGCAATGAGGTGAAGAATGACTTAAAAAGCCGAATCTGACAGATGGAAAAAGACTCTCAAAAGCTCACTGAGGAGAATCATTCCTTCAGAATTAGACTGGAGCAAATGGAAGCTAGTGACTTTATGAGAAATCAAGATGCTATTAAGCATATCCAAACAAATGAAAGAATAAAAGGCAAAGTGAAATATCTCATGGGAAAAACCACTGACCTGGAAAATAGATCGTGGAGAGACAATCTAAAAATTATTGGACTACCTGAAAGTCATGATCAAAGAAAGAATCTAGAAATCACCCTTCAAGAAATTCTCAAGGAAAATTGCCCTGATGTTTTAGACCCAGAGGACAAAATAGAGGTTGAAAGAATGCACAGATCACCTCCTGAAAAAGATTCCCCAAAGAAAACTCCTAGGAATATTGTAGCCAGGTTCCAGAATTCCCAGATCAAGGAGAGAATATTACAAGCAGCCAGGAAGAAACAATTTCAATATTGTGGAACCACAATCAGAATAGCCCAGGACCTGGCAGCTTCTACACTGAGGGATCGAAGGGCATAAAATAGGATATTCCATAGGGCAAAAGAGCTGTGATTGAAACCAAGAATCACCTACCCAACAAAACTGAGTATCATGTTTCAGGGAAAAATTTGGCCATTCAGTGGAATAGAGGACTTTCAAGCATTCTTGAGGAAAAAACCAGAGTTGAATAGAAATTTCGACATTCAGATACAAGAAGCAAGAGATGCTTGAGAAGATAAACTGGGAAAAGAAATCATTATGAACTTATCAAAGTTGAACTATTTACATTCCTACAGGGGAAAATGATAACTGTAACTGATGAAACTTTTCTCAGTATGAAAATAGTTGAAGAAGGGTATATGGGCATATGAATATATATGTGAATGTGTGTATATATGTTTTCAGGTATACATAGATAAAGGGCACAGGTCAAATTTAATAGGAAGGGATGATACTTAAAAGGTGAAATTAAGAGGTGAGAGAAGAATATATTGAGAGGAGATGGAGAGAGACAGAATGGGGTATACTATCTCATATAGAGGAAGCAAGGGAAAATGGTTACAGGGGAGGGGAAGAACAGGAAGGCAAAAAGGCAAAACCTTATCCTCATTGAATTTGGATCAGGGCGAGAATGGCATACATATTAAATAGGTTTTCTCACCCTACAGGAGAGTAGGGGAGAAGGGGATAAGAGGGGGGTCAATGGAAGTGTTGGCAGGCCGGGGAGGGAGGAAGTTTGAAGCACCGACTTTTGAAAAAGGACAGGATCAAAGTAGGGAGTGGACCAGGTGGGAGGTGGGATGGGAGGGAGGGAAATATAGTCAGTCTTTTTAAATATATCTACTATGGCAATGTTTAGCATAGTTACATATTGTAGAGTATATACTGAGTTGCTTATCTTCCTTTTAAAGCCAAATTTTTAAAAAATATATATAAACACTATGATTAATACTATTGTGCATACAATTAGGAGATAAGATATGGAGCCATCTGTTGAAGGAGGTATGGGAGAGGAGATGGGAGAGAGCAGATTGGATGATGGGATATATTGTGGGACTGCTATTCTGGGGTGGTGGGTAGGGGAAATATGGGGAAAAATTGCAACTCAAAATCTGACAGAAATGAATGATGTAAACCAGAAGTTAATAAAGCATTTGAAAAAAAAAGAAAAAAGAAAATATGTGCCAATCTCAATGCAGAGTTCAATTTTTTCTCAAGAAAATCATTTTTAATCATGAGTCCTTTGGAACTGTCTTGGATCATTGTCTTTATCAGAGTAACTAACTCTTTCACAGTTCATCAACCTTGCAATATTGTTATTGCTATTCATAATGTCCTCCTGGTTCTGCTCATTTCACTTTGCATGAGGTCATATATGTCTTTCCATTTTTCTGAAACCATTCTGCTCATCATTTCTTATAGGAAAAAAGTATTCCATCACAATTTTATAGTGCAACTTGTTCAACCATTCACCAACTGACAGACATCCTCCATATTTCCAATTCTTTGCCACCACAAAAAAAAAAGGACTAGTACAAATGTTTTTGTACAAGTGGTTTCTTTTCCCTTATCTATGATATTTTGCAGATATAAACAAAGTAAGGATATTGATGGATCAAAGGATTGGTATGGTTTTATAGCACTTTGGGCATAGTTACAAATTGTTCTTCAAAATAGTTGGACTAGGTCACAACTCACCCAACAATTCATTAGTGTCTCAATTTTCCCACATCCCCTCTAGCATTTCTCTTTTTCCTTTTCTGTCATATTAGCCAATCTGATAGGTGTAGGTGTCATCTCAGAATTGTTTTATTTTGTTTTTTTTTATTTTTTATAATTTTTTCCCCTACCCAGCCTCCCAGAATAGCAGTCCCACAAGATATTGCTTCCTCCAATCTGCTCTCTCCCATACCTTCTCCCATACCCCCTTCGATTTTTCCATTAGAGGAAGGTGAATCTTTGTATCCCAATGCCTGCTCATCTTATCTCCCAATTATAAGCAAAAGAGTATTAATATCAGTATTTATATATATTTGAAACATTTAATGTTACTACCTCGAATTTCAGATCCATTTCCTTCCTCCCTTGTCACCTATTCCTTCTTGGGAGATAAGTAATTCAGTATATGTTGTACATGTCTAGCTATGCAAAACATTATCATAGTAGATATATTGTACAAGGCTGCTTATAATTCCCTCCCACTCATCCCACCCCCCACCTGGTCCATTCCCTACATGATGCTGACCCTCTTCTATAGTGGGTACTTCCAATCTCCCCTCCCCCCAAGGATGCCCCCCCCATAAATCATCCCTCCTCTCATCCCCCTTCCCCCTATTCTGCTGCAGGTTGAGATATCCCATTTAGTATGTATGTCATTCTCTCCCTGAACCAAATTCAATGAGAATGTGGATTTGCCTTTTTTTCCCTTCCTATTCTCCCCCTCCCTTGCAACCACTTCCCCTTGCTTCTTCTACATGAGATAGTTTACCCTACCCTGTCTTTCCCCATCTCCTCTTGCCACTTTCCTCTCTCACCTCATAATTTCATCCCTTGAGTATTCTCCCTTCCCAACAAATTCAACCTATGCCCTCTATCCATATATAACTGTAACCATATACACACACATTCACATATGTATTCATATGACCACACACCCTTCTTCCATTGTTTTCATAGTGAGAAAGATATCATCAGTCACAGTTATTGCTTTTCCATATAGGAATGTAAATAGTTCAACTTTGATAAGTTCCTTTTGATTTCTTTTCCCTGATTACCTTCTCAGGCATCTCTTGCTTCTTGTGTCTGGATGTCAAATTTTCTATTCAATTCTCTGGTTTTTCCCTCAAGAATGCTTGAAAGTCCTCTATTCCACTGAATGACCATATTTTCCCCTGAAACAAAATACTCAGTTTTGCTGGGTAGGTGACCCTTGGGTTCATTCCCAGTTCTTTTGCCCTCTGGAATATCATATTCCATGCCCTTCGATCCCTCAGTGTAGAAGCTGACAGGTCCTGGGCTATTCTGATTGTGGTTCCACAATATTGAAATTGTTTCTTCCTGGCTGCTTGTAGTATTTTCTCCTTGATCTGGGGATTCTGGAACCTGGCTATAATATTCCTGGGAGTTTTCTTTTTGGGATCTTTTTCAGGAGGTGATCGGTGGATTCTTTCAACCTCTATTTTGCCCTCTGGATCTAAAACATCAGGGCAGTTTTCCTTGAGAATTTCTTGAAGGGTGATTTCTAGGTTCTTTCTTTGATCATGGCTTTCAGGTAGTCCAATAATTTTTAAATTGTCTCTCCTGGATCTATTTTCCAGGTCAGTGGTTTTTCCTATGAGATATTTCACATTGCCTTCTAATCTTTCGTTTGTTTGGATCTGCTTAACAGCATCTTGATTTCTCATAAAGTCATTAGCTTCCATTTGCTCCAGTCTAACTCTGAAGGAATGAATCTCCTCAGTGAACTTTTGAGATTCTTTTTCCATCTGGCAAATTCGACTTTTTAAGGCATTCTTCTCCTCATTGCCCTTTTGGGCCTCCTTTGCCATTTGAGTTAGTCTATTTTTTAAGGTGTTGTTTTCCTCAGTCAGGCTGTTGACCCTCATTTCATACTTTTCCTGCATCCTTCTCATTTCTCTTTCCAATTTTTCCTCCACTTCTCTTATTTGATTTTTAAAGTCCTTCTTAAGGTCCTCTATGGCCTGCAACCCACTCATGTTTTCCCCTGGGGCTTTTGGAGCAGGACTTCTGACCTCACAGTCCTTTTCCTGCTCTATGCCCCCAAAATAGGAGTCTAGGGTTGCATTTTTCTGTTTCCTTTGCCTTGGCATGTTGCCACTTAATTGCTTGACTTTTGGGCTTGTTGCCACACTATGGCTTTAAGGCCAGATAGAGGAATTTTTGTCCCGAAAGTGTGGGGGGCAACTTCCGTTTCTGGCAAGCTGTAAACCCACCCATGACTTCCACCCTAGATCACAATCCAGATCCAGGGAGGTTAAAGCAAGATGATTACCCCCCCCGCCCCCAAGACTGATCGCTGGATCTCCCTACAATTAATTGCAGGCCAGGAGCTGGAGCTGCCTCTGAAAACTACAAAATGGCATGTCTCCTCAGAGGCTTCTAGCCCCCAGGGGAGGGAGCCGACGCATTCCCCAAAATACAGGTCCCAAAGTCCATAGGACACTAACCTCTTACTTTGTCCTAGGCATGTCTATGTTGATAGTTCTGGAGTCGCCACAGCTCCTGGTGTTCTGGGGTTCCTCCAGCTGGCTGCTGGCCCTGCCGCCCTGGGGCTAAAACCTTGGCTCACGCGGACCTGGGCTCCAATCAACTCCACTGAGCTCTGCGAGTTGCTTGCTGCTGGCTCCCAGACTGCTGTGCTGGTCCTTCCTGCAGGGCTGCTGGGCTGTCCTCAGCGGGAGGTTAGCTTCTCTGTGTCGTTCTGTGGGTGCTGGGGCTCCAGAAGTTGTTCAGAGTCTCCTTTTACATAGTTTGGGGGGAATCTGGGGGCAGAGTGGCTTGGATGAGCTGTTTCTACTCCGCCATCTTGGCTCCGCCCCCTCAGAATTGTTTTAATTAGCATTTCTATAATTGATAGGTATTTAGAGCATTTTTATGTGATTGATAACTTTGATTTTTTTTCCCCTGAAAATTGCTTTCTCATATTCTTGGACCATTTATCAACAGGGGAACTCATTCTCCATACATTTTAAATTTCAGACCTTCATCAGAGAAATTTGCTGTAAAATTTTTCTCACTTTCTTGTTTTAATTCTACTTTTGAAGACATTGTTTTTATTTGTTTTAATTTAATTGCCTTTTAATTTCATGTAATCAAAATTATTTATTTTACTTGCCACAATTCTCTCTATCTCTTGTTTGTTCACAAACTCTTCCCTTATCCATAGATCCTACAGCTACAGTTTTTTCATGTTCCCCTAATTTACCTATATCTCAATTTTTATGTCTCAGTTATTTATTCATTTTTATCTTATCTTGGCAAACTGTGTGAGATGTTGGTCTATGCCTAGTTTTTGTCAACTACTTTCCAGTTTTCCCAGAACTTTTTGTCAAATGTTGAATTCTTAACCCCAAAGCTTGTATCTTTGAGTTTATCAAACACTAGATTGCTATGGTCATTTACTACTATGTATTGTGTAAGTAATATATTTCACTAACCTACTGCTCTATTCCTCAGGCAGTACCAGATTGTTTTGATAATTACCACTTTGTAACATAGTTTGAAATCTGGAATTGCTAGGCTACTTCCTTAACATTTTTTTCCATTGATCCCCTCAATATTCTTGACCTTTTGTTCTTCCAAATGAATTTTGTTACTTTTTCTCCAGGTCTATAAAATAATTTTTGGTAGTCTGATTGGTATAGCACTAAATATTCAAATTAACATAGGTAGAATTTTGATGCTTATCATATTGCTTCAGCTTTTCCATGTGCAATTAATACTTCTCCATTTATTTAGATCTCTTTATTTCTCTGAAAAGTGTTTTGTAATTGTGTTCATATAATCACTAGGTTTATTTTGGCAGACAGACTCCCAAATATTTTATATTATCCATTGCTATTTTAAATAGATATTCTCTTTATCTTGGGTTTTGTTGTTAGTATACAGAAATGGTGATGATTTATGTGGTTTTGTTTAACATCTTGCAACTTTGCCAAAATTGTTAATTGTTTCAACTAGTTTTTTAGCAGATTCTCTAAGTATCATATCACCTTCATATCACCTACAAAAAATGATAATTTTGTTTTCTCATTGCCTACTTTTATTCTTTCAACTTCTTTTTCTTGTCTTATCACTATTAATTAATTATTTTGTTTTTTTTTTTTAAAGAGGGTTAATGTCCTGACTTGCATGTAAATTGGATTTCAGTGAGGCAGAGTTGCACAAACTTGTTCACCTCAATCTCTTTTTCCCAGTCATTAAATCCAGTGGCAAGACAAAATTTAAGATAAGTAGTGATGGCCCAGGATGCAAGTGGATGACCTTCATGTTCTTGATATCACACCCAGCTCTAAGTTCTCCATAGTGCCTGCTTAAGCTGCCTTCACAGCTATTAGAAAAAATTGCTCTCATCCACCCATTCTACCATGGGAAGCCTTCACATATTTGAGGTAGACATTCCTCTAACTCATGGACACTTTTGAGGTCTGTGAGTTACCTTCAATGCGGCTTAGCCTGTCTGCCAAGATGGTTTTCTACCATGGTGTGGTCATTGAACCCCAACTCTCATCTGTAGCTCTTATTGCATTTGCAATATAATATTGAATAATAGTAATGATAATAGACATCCTTGTTTCACTTCCAATCTTATTAGGAAGGCTTCAAGTTTATGCCTATTATGGATAATGTTTGCTCTTGGTTTTAGATAGATACTACTTATTTTAAGAAAGACCCCATTGATTCCTATGCTTTTTAGTGTTTTTAATAGGAATGGATATTGTATTTTGTCAAAGACTTTTCTGCATCTATTGATATGTCCACATGCTTTTTGTTGTTATTTATATAATCAATTATGTTGATAGTTTTCCTAGTATTGAACCAGCTCTGCATTCCTGGTATAAATGCCACTTGATCATAGTATATGATCTTGGTGATATATTTCTCTTATCTTCTTGATAGTATTTTATTTAAATTTTCTCATCTATATTCATTAGGGAAATTGGTCTATAGTTTTCTTTTTCTGTTTTAGCTCTCTTTGGTTTAGGTATCAATACTGTATTTGTGTCATAATAAAAATTTGGTAAGACTCCTTTTTACCTATTTTTTCAAAAAGTTTATATAGTAGTGTGATTAATTGTTCTTTAAATGTTTGGTAGAATTCACTTGTAAATCCATCTGGTCCTGGGGATTTTTTCTTAGGAGCTCATAGCTGGATTGTTCAATTTCTTTTTCAAGATAGGTTTAATTATTCTCTTTTCTCTTCTGTTAATATAGACAGTTTATATTTTTGTAAATACTTGTCCATTGTAATGAAATTTTCAGTTTTACTGCGATATAACTGGGAAAAGTTACTTCTAATGATTAATTTCATCTTCATTGGCGTTGCATTCACTCATTTCATTTTTGAGACTAGTAATTTGGTTGTTGTTTTTTTTTATTTAAATCAATTTAACCAATGGTTTATTTATTTCACTTTTATTTTTCCACAAAACTAGCCCCTGGTTCAATGGTTTTCTTACTTTAAATTTTATTAGCCATTTTTTTTTTTGCTTTTTAGGATTTTTAATTTGATGTTTAATTGGGGATTTTAATTTTTCTTTTTCTAGTTTTTTTTTTATTTGCATGCCTGATTTATTGATCTAATCTTTCTTTCTCTTATTGAGATACATATTTGGAGGTAAAAATTTTCCCCTAAATACTGCTTTGGCTGTATCCAACATATTTTGGAATGTTGTCTCATTGTCATCATCCCTCCCTTTTCATTCTTTTGACTTTGCTTTATTGTTTCTTGATGTCTTATGGAGTCATTAGCTTCCAGTTGTGCAGTTCTAAGTTTTAAGGAACTATTTTTACCAATGAGCTTTTTAAAAAAGATTTGGCCAATTCTGTTTTTTAACATGTTTTTTTTTTCTTTCAGTATTTTTTTGTGACTTTTATAACACTGTTAATGTCTTTTCATTATTTTCTATTGCTTTTATTGTTGGAAATTTTTTCCTCTTTCACTCACATTTCATTTTGAAAATAAATTTTTAGCTCTTCTAAGAATTCCTGTTGGGTTTGTGTCTAATTCACAATGTTTTTCATTGAGGCTTTGCTTGTAGTTGTTTTGACTTCATTGTCTTCTTCTGAATTTGTTTCTTGATTTTCCCCATCACCATATTTATTTATTTTATGGTCATGTTCTTTTTAAAAAAAAACATTATTTGCTCACTTTTCTACTTTATTTCTTGATTTGGGACTTTATGTTAATTTTGGGCTCTGTTCCTCACATGGGAGGTGGATGGGCACTGTCTCAAGGTTAAGGCTTTTTCCCACTGTTATTTTCAGAACTAGTCCTGAGAGTTTGGAACTATTTGGTGCTTCCAAGGTGGTATGATCTGGGGAAAGGTGTTATCACTGCTCTCTTGGTTGGCATTTTGATTTTTACCATGGAATAGTCTCTGATCCCTTGAGATTTCAGTCATTACTCATTCCCATAAGTGAATATAGGCAATAGAATTGCTAAACAGTTGACCCTAAGGGCTCCCATTCCCTCTTGGCCAAAAGTGTTTTCTCTGTCTTTGAATGATGTTCCAGAGGTGGGAGTTGCCAAAAATATCTGGTCTTGCATTCAGTGCTAGTAGAGGGGTATCCCTTAATCTCTTTCTTATCAGCTTCCAGGTCTCCTTTTCATTTCTTCCTTTAGAATTCCTAAAGCTGCTGCTATTGTCACCACCACCTAGTCCTGACACCGGTATTTCATCCACATAGGCTCTGGGCCAATCTCCTCCTGTTTGTAACAGATCTCTCTTTTTCTAATCTCCTATATTGTCTTTGGCCTCACTCTGACTTTTTGTTGGCTCTGCCCCTCCAAAATTTGATTTGAGGAATCATTTTAAAGTTGTTTGGAGGGAAATGTTGGAAGACCTCAGCTGAATGCGTTCTCTACTTTGCCATCTCGGATCCACCCCCAGAAGTCTTCTGTAAGGTCTCAATATATGCATAAGAAGCAACCTGGATGACAACCTTTCAAGTTATATTTTACTCTACCAAGTCATAAAATCATAGAAAGTGCAATCTTTTCCTTTGTATGTATATAATCAAAACACTATATATAGAAGGATCTTATACTCTTTATGCCTCTTAGTCAATTATATGACTGAACATATGGTCTGCTACAAAAAGTCATTTATCAAAGCTTTTCTATTCCTTTTTAAAAAATTCATTAAAATTAAAAATAATTAATTAAATAATTTATTATGTACTCAGTTTATGCCAAATACTGAGCTAAGTGCTGGTTATTCAAATGAAGAAACAGGACCACTTCTGTTCTAAAGGAGCCCATACACCAACTGAGGGACACAATACACAGGAAGGTTTGTTTGCAGGGCAGATTATAAGATCTGATAATCCTTAGGGATCAGTGACAAGATGAATAGGAAGGCCATACATATAGATCATTCACATAAAGATTTTCTAGGGTATAGAAAGTTGGCACATGTGTTCTTAGTTTCTCATGCCCTCCTTATTGACCTTTTGGGATAATAATATAATCTGTGATTTTTGTTTGGGATGCAGCCTTCTTTCAGGTCATATACCCTGATTTTCTTTGAAAATCAATCCTTTAGCTATTTCTAAATTGTACTGTTCCCAGTATAGATTTCTTCTAGATATACTGTCTGGTTTGGCTATGCTTTTTTATATTGTTTCATTAAATTCCATTTCTACATATTTACAACATATTGTATATCATGAACTAAAGTATTAGAATTAAAATGTAGTGGTTCATCAATATGTATCATCAACAAATGATCAATAAAGAAACACTGGAATACCTGTTCCATTTTATCAACTTAATGTCCTTTGAATTCCATCTATAAATGCTTTGGGGATGTGTGGCTTCTATTTTCTTTGTAATGCTAAGCCAAGAAATGATAGAACACCATAATCTTTGAAGGACCAAAATTCATGGTCACTAAATGATAACAGGAAAAACTTGGTAGGCATAGTCAGCAGCATGCTGCCAATGATGACTTGTGTACAAGAAAAAAGGTGTTGGGCCTGACACATAGAAATAATGGATAAATAACTTATATACTGCAAAAGTATCCAGAAAATGTTCACAATCATAGAAGAAGAGCTCTAGATTAGACTAATCTTTTACAGATGATTTATAGGAGGACCTGGACAACAATCACATTCAGTGAGAAGCAGGAGATGCCATGTGATCTTGACCCATAGAGTACACCCACATTGATTAGATGATGGTCCATTAAAGCATGAAAGAATATATTCAAAGCAATGATTAATTTAATATCTAAAATGTCTATTCTTTAAGGATGAAGTAGATTGCAGAAATATATTTGGAAGCTGCAAGCAGATTAAGAACAGACATTTCAATCATTTTAGAGGTATAAGGACTGATGAGCATTTACCTTATCTAGCCAGCTAGTCCCTGTTATACCATACTGTTCTCAGAATATCTTCCTGTCATGTCAGTGTGTATGTGTGTGTGTGTGTGTGTGTGTGTGTGTGTGCGCGCACATGTGCATGCCTGTGGGTACCCCTTTGCTCATCTTTATGGAAATAATCACTAAAACACACTATCACTCCTAAAAATCCACTGTCTTATGACCCCAATAATTATTCTAAAAGTGTCTGCAATAAGAGTAGCCCTAACCACTACTCCCTTTTATATACTATCTTCCCCTATCAGAATTTAAGCTCCTTGAGGTCAAGAGCTATATTGCTTTTAGTTTTTTATCTTCAGTACTTAGCACAAGTAGATGGTGCAGTGGGTGGAGTGGTGAACCTGGAATCAAGAGTACAAACCCAATCTAAGATACCTATTAACTATGTTACCCTAGGCAAGTGCTTAACTTCTGCTTTAGTTTCCTCACCTATAAAATATGGGGAAAATGATAGTACCTACCTCCCAGAGCTATTGTGAGGATAAAACAATATTTGTAAAATGATTAGCAATCCTTAAAGGGCTACAAAATTCTAGTTATTATTGATATTATTATTGTTAGTGCCCATAGTATGCACTCAGTAAATATTTTAAATAAACAAATAAATGCATAAATTCATTCATATATATATATATACACACATATGTATATATACATATATATATGGACCAATCCTGAGGATCATAGGCTATGACAGCACAGATGATACTCAAGAAAGAAGTGGAAATCCATATTGTTGCCAAGACTTTCATGCCAGAGAGAAGTGTTGATAGATTGTCCCTGTTGGTAATGACTGTATCCTCAAAAGGTTTATAAAAAGAAAGGAATATGTGCCTCTCTCTGGTCCCTAGTCTTGGTCTGACATAATCAATTCCAGATTCCATGACAATCGAGGGTTTGTGATCTTAGTCACCAAATCACAGAGCTCAGAGAGACCCTTGTACCTTAGAATGTACATAGTGGTTTTGTACATGATCTTATATCTAGTTGATGCTCAGGCTTCCTATCTATTGTTATTTCCAGAACATTCTCTGTCTTCATGTCAACTTTCAGAATTAATTGTAGCCACTCCATCTCACTTTGTAGATACATTCATTTAACTAACAGTTTTAAGCATTTACTTGTGCCTGGACTCTAAAATCATTCCTGCCTTCAAGGAGCTTACATTCTATTGATACATATATATATATATATATATATATATATATATACATATATATCTATGTGTATATATGTATATATATGCATAGAAAAAACTAAAATATATGCAAAATAAGTACAAGATTGCCTTGAACTGGACCTACTAGATAAGTGACAATCATTGTGATCTCTTTATACATGAATCATTTTTCTTTTTTACATTTTTTTGTCTTTATTAATTTGCTTGTTTACTTTTAGTTTACAAGATTCAATTCCATAATTCCTTGAGTTTCAATTTTTCTTTCCCACTCTCCCCACCCCCACCATGACAGCATACAATCAAGTATAGGATCTGCAAATGCTTTCACATTAGACATTAGTCAGGTTACAAAGGTGGATTGTACCACATGGAATGAAAAATGGTAAAGAGGAAATAAAACCAAACAAGAAAAAGAAAAAGATCAAGTAGTTTGCTTCAATCAGGATTCAAACTCAGTTCTTTCTAGTTCTTTCTCTGGATGTAGACATCTCTTTCCATCATGAGTCTTTTGGGATTGACTTGTATCACTGTATTGCTGAGAAGAGTCCAGTCTATCATAGTTGGTCATCACACATATGTTCCGTCTGTGATTGTGTACAAATTTCTCCTGGTTCTACTCTTCTCACTCAGCATCAGTTTGTATAAGCCTCTTCAGGTAAATATGAAGTCCATCTGCTCCTTGTTTCTTATAGCACAATGGTATTCCATTACATGCATATACCACAACTTGTTCAGCCATTCCCCAATTGATGGGCACCCCCTTAATTTCCAATTCTTTGCCACCACAAAAAGAGCTGCTATAAATATTTTTGTATATATGGGTCTTCCTCCCACTTCTATGATCTTTTTGGGATATAACCCTAGAAGTGCTATTGCTGGGTCACAGTGTATGAAATTATTTATAGCCCTTTGGGCATAATTCCAGATTGCTCTCCAGGATGGTTTGATCAGTTCACAACTCCACCAGCAATGCATTAGTGTTCAATTTGCCCACATCCTCTCCAGCTTTTGTCATTTTCCTGTTTTGTCATTTTAGCCAATCTGACTGGTGAGATGTAGTACCTCAGAGTTGTTTTGATTTGCATTTCTCTAATCAATAGTGATTTAGAACATTTCTTCATATGCTTATAGATGTCTTTAATTTCTTTCTCTGAACATTTCCTGTTCATATCCTTTGACCATTTATCAATTGGGGAATGATTTGTATTCTTATAGATTTGACTCAATTCTCTGTATATTTTAGAAACGAGACCTTTATCAGTGACATAGGTTGTAAAAATTCTTTCCCAATTTCCCACATCCCTCTTGATCTTGGTTACATTGACTTTGTTTGTACAGAAGCCTTTCAATTTGATGTAATCAAAATCATCCATTTTGCATTTTATAATGCTCTCTAATTCTTGTTTGGTCATAAAATCTTTCCCTCTCCACAAATCTGACAGGCAAACTATTCCTTGCTTTCCGAGATTGCTTACGGTATCATCCTATATGCCAAGATTATGCACCCATTTAGACTTTTTTTGGTATATGGTATATCAAGCATAGGATCTGCAAGTATAGGTCTATGCCAAGTTTCTGCCATACTATATTCCAGTTTTCCCAGCAGTTTTTATCAAATAGTGCATTCTTATCCCCAAAACCAGGGTCTTTGTGTTTATCAAACAATAGATTACTATACTCATTGATTGCTTAGTCTCATGTGCCCAATCTATTCCATTGATCCACTACTCTATTCCTCAGCCAGTACCAAGTAGTTTTGATGACTGTTGCTTTATAATACAGATTAAAATATGGTATAGTTAGTCCACCTTCCCTAGCATTTCTTTTCAGTAATTCCCTTGATATTCTGGACCATTTGTTCTTCCAAATAAATTTTGTTACTATTTTATCTAGCTCTATAAAGTATTCTTTTTTTGGTAAATTGATTGGTATGGCACTAAATATGTAATTTAATTTGGGTAAAATTGTCATTTTTATTATATTGGCTCGACCTAGCCACAAGCAATTGATATTTTTCCAATTAGTTATATCTGACTTTATTTGTGTGAGAAGTGTTTTGTAGTTGTGATCATACAGGTCCTGGGTTTGTTTTGGCAGATAGATTCCCAAATATTTTATAATGTCTACATTAACTTTAAATGTGATTTTTCTTTCTATCTCTTGCTGTTGAATTTCATTAGAGATATATAGGAATGCCAAGGATTTAAGTGGGTTTATTTTATATCCTGCACCTTTGCCTAATTTATTTATTGTCTCAAGTAGTTTTTTACTTGATTCTCTAGGATTCTCTAAGTATATCATCATATCATCTGGAAAGAGTGATAACTTGGTCTCTTCTTTGCCTAATTTGATTTCTTTGATTTCCTTTTCTTCTCTAATTGCTACTGCTAACATTTCTAGTACCAGATTGAATAAGAGGGGTGATAGTGGACACCCTTGTTTCACTCTTGATCTTATTGGAAATGCTTCTAGCTTATCCCCATTGAATATAATACTTGCTGATGGTTTTAAATAGATGCTACCTATTATTAATTGAATCAATTTCTTTAAATTTCAGTGGCATTAAAACTTAATATTTAGTAGGTTCATTGCCAAATACAGATTGCCAGAAGGGGAGTGGAAAGACAACACAAATAAAAAGTCATGGAATTCTGATTTATTAATATTCTTTAATCCATCATAGAATATTAAACCTGGAAGGAATACAGAGACATTCTGTGCAATCTCTGTTTTACAGAGAACACTGGGGCGCAGGGAATGTGATGGTACTTGCCAAAGGTTATACAATTAGCTACTGACAGAGTTGAGTCTCAGTATCAGGGGTCATGGTACTAACCCTATGCCCTTTACACTACACTAGGCTGCTTCTCATAAAAAATACTTTTGTTTTAGTACACACACACACACACACACACACACACACACACACACACACACACACACACTAACTACCATAGTTAAGACTAACTTCAAGTTAGGTGCATTGCTCAGTCACACAACTAATAAATGTTTGAGTCAGGATTTGAACCTAGATCATCGCATGCCAAATCCAGCACTCTATATACTATGTTGTTTTATCATACTTTTTGTATAGTTATTTGCTGCAGAGTGTTTTTTATTATTTCAAAAATCCCAGATGCAGTTGACTTGCTTTATGTGGTCTGGCCTGGGTAACTTCTGATAAAAGCTCTCACAATGTCTTTTAGAATTAAAAAAGCCATATCAAAAAGCATGCTCAGTCATCTTCCTCTACCAACTGTTTATCTAATTGCTTTTTGCTTTGTATATGCAACCATGTCTCTATCACCTCATAATCTACAGTGTATATAGAAAAGTTTGTTTTAAAGAGATAGCAACAAATAACAATAGATCGGACACTTCCCTGCAGAGAAAATCAGTGTGGAAAAACAGAATATCAACTGAGTGGCCTCCTTTATGGCTAGAATGATGAATTACGGGGAAAATATTGAGTCCAATGTTTGTACATGTAATTTATTCTGTCTGCCTCTGTCATCATACGGATCAGAAGGAACTTTTAAAATATTTATTTTTAATGTTTTAAACAATTTATTTTTGATATCTAACAAGTACATGTTGATCTGTGACTGAGTACTATTTTAAGTCCATTTTTTCCCTATTCACATTTTTTCTGAAATGGCAAGTAGTGTATTTGATAACTCACTTCTAATCACCTAAGCTAGTATGATTAAGCATTTATTTATTGTTGATGAAAGCAGTCATGAAAGATTGGCACTATGAGTGTTATGGTTTTTTTTTTTTCATGGCAATTATTACTGATTTAAATAAAATTTCTGAATTCAAGCAGAGCCTTGACGTGAAGTAGCTAGGTTCTGCAATGGAGATCCCTGAAGTTGTAGTCAAGAAGATTAGAATCCTAGATCTGGAATCAAGAAGTTCTGAGTTCAAATACTGCCTCATATGCTTACTCTCTGTGTGACCCTGAGCAAAGTCACTTAACCACTCTGTGCTTCAGCTTCCTCATATTGGACTTGATGACCTCCAAGTGCTCTCCCATCTTTATTTTATTTTATTTTATTTTATTTTATTTGCTTTTTGGAGGGCAATTGGGGTTAAGTAACTTGTCCAAGGTCACATGGCTAGGTTTTTGTTTGTGTGGGTTAAGTATCTGTGGCCGGATCCGAACTCAGGTCCTTCTGACTCCAAGGCTGGCTCTCTACTCACTGTGCCACCTAGCCGCCCCACTCTCCCATCTTTAAATCTATGAATGTATGATCCTATGACTGAGGATGGGAGACTACCAAAGGCACAACAGTTTAGGAAGTAGTTATAGATGTTGTTGTTCCGGGGGAGGGGGGGGCGAGAATATAGGGGGCTAGTAATAATGATGAGAGAGAGAAAGAGAGAATATCTTCTTTTGGTGTTGAAGCTAACATATATACACAATCTATATGTATATGCACATATATGTGTATATATACATACATATACAAACATACATAGGTTCCACTTTCTTACCAAGACAGAATGTATGCTTTAATTTTCATGTGCTGATGGGCCACATAGATAATATTGTAGAGGGTTAGAGAAATGGTGCCTCTTTCATCTATGTCTCAGGAAGTGGTTCTGATACAGTTTACAGATAGAAAGGAAGACAAAGAACTTGGAGAAGTGATTGCTCCCAATAATGGTACTCTTCATCAACTCATTGTATAAGCCCTTTAGCCTTGAATCATACATGGTCAGAAATATACCCCT
The DNA here is from genome assembly GCA_011680675.1 of Gymnobelideus leadbeateri. Classification (NCBI taxonomy): domain Eukaryota; kingdom Metazoa; phylum Chordata; class Mammalia; order Diprotodontia; family Petauridae; genus Gymnobelideus; species Gymnobelideus leadbeateri. The sequence goes on along the minus strand of WOXC01011766.1, from coordinate 478,869 downwards.
AAACACCACATGGTCAACTCAACCTAGGAATTTGGAACAATAACTTTGAGCACGATCTGTGGGGTAGCTATTACAAGTCAATTCAACTATGATACAAATATTGAATTAGATTGATATGTGCCTATCCGCTACTCCTCACTCTCCCTCACCCCACTTACCTAATTAGTTGCTGTTATTGGACCAGAAAGCTTGTGATACAAATTTCTTTGGCCCTTGTTTCCCTGGCTGATATATGATCTCATTTTATAGGCTCCATGATTATTAAAGTTAAACAATTTCAGAAATGTTGCATGTTGCATTTTTGCAACTATAAGAAAAGTGGTACATCAAGTTTATTGAAATGTGTTTCTCTTTCCTTAATTTTTATATGGTTACCATCTGAAGTAACACCCTTTAAATAGTGAAGCCAGTGCTACTACTCCTCTAGTTAATGCTTAACATGTGCCATTTTATAACTTGGAATGAGAAGGGAAAGGAAGAGATGGAAAAAAAATTGGAAAGACTGTCAATATTATTTTTAAAGCTATTGTTATTTTATACAGACAGCTTGTCAGTTCTCATTGGCACCATTTATATTTAAAACTGTGACATGTTGGGAATTTCCTAGTAGTTGACTTCATTGTTAGAAAAGAAGCACCTGTTCTATGATTCATTTTCTCATTCACAAGTTTACTATTTTTCAGCACTCATCATTATGTCTCTTAGGAGATTGAAGGTTTGTTAGGTTTTGTGGAAAAGAGTAAGATTTTAAGCAAAAGCACAATATGTTTCTGCTTTCCCCCCAAATAATAAAGAAACTACAGTATGTGGTTGAAGGCCTGAAATACAAGCAACATAAGTATCAGATAACTTACTATGAAAACATGCTGGATATTAGGAAATATATCCTTATTTCTGCTTTAGTACCACTATAGAAATAAGAAATATTTTAGTTTTCCTCTTCTTTTAACATAATGTAAGCTCTGAGAGGGCAGAGATTATTTTTACTTTGTTGTCTTTGTCCTCAGACATCTAACATGTGTCTTAGCTATTTCACTTTTGTTTTACCCACATGCTCTCTTATCAGAGAATTCCTTATTATCACTGACAAACTGGGGGTATTCTTCTACCTACCTCAAAACCCCTACAGGATGACATTTAAAAGAAAAGTGAAGCAAAAACTTAGAATGTGATATCATTACATCTTTTTCTCCCAAACTTATAACTCTAGTACCTTTAATTCCCTGACCAGCATCTATCACTTATTTAATAGACAAGTGTTAATTCATTCTGGGACATATTATTTCATCTATGTGGGCACATGTACATGGGTACCCATGTATCTTGTCCCCCATCATTAGTCAGTGGCTCATCCTTTTGTAGTCATTCCTGCAAGATTCCCAGGATAAATAAGATAATGCTAAAGATGGATGGAGGTCACAGCTGCGGTTATGCAGAATTTGTCACAAAAACGTATGAGATTTTTGTTCCCAGATTTTGTGTAGTGGCAAGATCTCATGAGCTCTTTTTTCCAAGCTCCATGGAGCTTTAGTTGTGGACTCCCTCTTCCTAGGGAGCTTACTCCTTAGTCCCTGGATAATTTTGAAAGGGACTATAAGCTGATGAGACTGAATTTATGTAAGCTTGTCCTCAGATTCAAGATATAATGTCATTTGGTGGACCAAAATTCAAGGCCTATCCAGCAAGAGCGGACTTAGAGAGCTTGAGTTTCTGTGGCAATGAGGATACAGGGTCAACTCAAGAGCAAATGAATTAGGACGTGTCTCTGGCAGTATTTAAACCCTGGTCTTCCTGACCCCAATTCTAATGCTTTACCCTTTATACCACATCATCTCCAAAAGAGAACCAAAAAAAAAATTCTGATGCAATCTCTAAATAACCATGAGACACTGGAGGAGGGCAAAAGTAGAGGTCTTCCTTTGTTTTATCATAAGAACAATTTTCCCTCCTGCTTTTTGCAGTAAAGTTTAGCTCTTATTTTGCCTTGGCTTCCCTCCAACCACAATTTTACTTACAGACCTATTTAATTTTAGAATTTTTCTAATATAACCTTAGTAATAGTCCTCTCTATTCATGATACTTTACCTACATGCTTTCCTTTCTTGTTTATTTGGGTCTAAATTATCTCTCTTGGATCTATTTTCCAGGTCAGTTGTTTTTCCAATGAAGCATTTTATGTTTTCTTTTATTTTTTTTCATTCTTTTGATTTTATTTGACTGATTCCTGATGTCTCATAGAGTCATTAGCTTCCACTTGCCCAATTTTAATTTTTAACGAATTTTTTTCTTCAATTAACTTTAGTACCTCCTTTTCCATTTGGCCAATTTTACTTTTTAAGGAGTTGTTTTCTTCAGTGTACTTTTTTTCATTTGGCCAATTGCATATTTTAAGGAATTGTGTTCTGCAGTTGCTTTTTGTCCTTCCTTTCCCAAGCAATTGACTCTCTCTTGCATACCTCTCATTTCTTTTTCCAATTTTTCTTCTACCCCTCTTATTTAACTTTTAAAATCCTTCTTGAGCTCTCCCAAGAAGGCTTTTTTGGTCTTGAGACCAGTTCATATTTCCCTTTGTGGTTTCAGATATGATAATGTTGTCCTCTTCTGAATACTCTTCCTTGTCCCCATAGAAAGAATTTATAGTCACTGTTTATTTCTGCTTTTTGCTCATGATGTTTGCTATTTCCTGGCTTTTAAAGTTGAGCTATCCTACCAGGGCACATGGGCCACTGACCAAGCTTCTTGTGCTGGGGGCCAAGCACCCTTTAAGTGGCTTTGTGTGCTGAGGCCTCAGGTGCTGGAAGCTGGAGGCTGTAGGAGTCTGGCAGCTTACCTGGTGTTGATATGTTGTCCTAGTGGTAGTGGCTAGCATGTGCTGAGGCTAGATTCTTTTTTTTTTGCATTTCCTCAGGGCTACACTAACACTCTGAGGGTGGCAATATCTGGCCCCTGGAGGAAGCCTGCCTATCCTGCTTACTTTGAAGCATGGAAAGGTTTGGCTGCTGGAGAATGCCAGACTGCCAGCTTGTGTGGTGGTTTTCAAAGCTGGAATCTATCAGTTCCCCTGTCTGTGACAGGAATACTTTCCACCAGAATGAGAAGGACCTTTCCCATTAATTTCCCAAGCCTCCCAGGCTAAAACACTGCTGCATTCCATCTTTCTGCTACTCCAGGATTTTGGGTTTTTTTTAGAGGTCAATAAGGGAGAATGAGAGCAACTGACTGCTTACTCCATGATCCTGGCTCCCAGAAGTCCCTTTCCATTCCTGTTTCAAAGGTCCTTTGAAGGAACCTTTCTTTTTTCTTTTGGTAAATAGTATTTTTTTCATATATATGTAAAGATAATTTTCATCATTCATTTTTATAAGATTTTGAGTTTCAATTTTTTCTCCCTTCCTCCCATTCCCCATCTCCAAGATGGCATGCACTCTGATATATGCTATACATGTACAATCATATTAAGCATATTTCCACATTTGTCATGCTGTGAAAGAAAAATCAGAACAAAAAAAAAAGAAAAACCGTAAGAAGGAAAAAAGATAGAAAATAGTAAGCTTTGATAGTCATTCAAATTCCATAGTTCTTTCTCTGGATGTGGATAACATTTTCCATTATGAGTCTTTTGGAACTGTCTTAGATTACTTATTACTGAGAAGAGCTAAGTCCATCAAAGTTGGTCATTACATACTGCTGCTGTTACTATGTACAATGTTCTCCTGGTTCTGCTCACTTCATTCAGCATCAGTTCATGTAAGTCTTTCCAGGATTTTCTGAAATCTACCCGCTCATCATTTTTTATAGAACAATAGTATCCCATTATATTCTTATACCACAACTTGTTCAGCCATTCCGCAAGCAATGGGGCATCCCTTCAATTTCTACTTCTTTGTTACCAAAAAAGGGCTGCTATAAGTATTTTTGTACATGTGGGTCCTTTTCTCTTTTTTATAATCTCTTTGGGATATTGATCTAGCAGTGGTATTGCTGGATCAAAGAGTATGTGTAGTTTTATAGCCCTTTGAGCATCATTCCAAATTGCTCTCCAGACTGGTTGAATCATTCATAACTCCACCAACAACGCATTAGTGTTCAAATTTTCCCACATTTCCAATATTTATCACTTTCCTTTTTTTAGTCATATTAGTCAATTTGATAAGTGTGATGTGGTACCTCAGAGTTGTTTTGATTTGCATTTTTCTAATCAATAGTGCTTTAAAGCAATTTTACCATATGACTTATTAGCTTTAATTTCTACCTCTAAAAACTGCCTGTTCATATCCTTTGACCATTTATCAATTGGGGAATGACTTGTATTCTTATAGATTTAACTAAGTTCTCTTTGTATTTTAAAAATGAGGTCTTGGGGAGGGTAGGTGGCACAGTGTCCTGGGGCACTGGCCCTGGAGTCAGAAGGTCCTGAGTTTGGATCCGGCCACAGACACTTAACACACACAAACAAAAACCTAGCTGTGTGACCTTGGGCAAGTTACTTAACCCCAAATTGCCCTCCAAAAAGCAAAAAATAAAAACATAAAAATAAAAAAATAAAATAAAAACGAGGTCTTTATCAAAGACACTGACTATAAAAATTGTTTCCCAGCTTTCTGCTTCTCTTCTAATCTTGGTTGCATTGATTTTATACAAAATCTTTTAAATTTAATGTAATCAAAATGATCGATTTTTTGCATTTCATAATGCTCTCCATCTTTTGTTTGGTCATAAATTCTTGCCTTTTCCAATATCTGACAGGTAAACTATTCCTTTCTCTCCTAATTTTCTTATAGTATCACACTTTATGTCTGTATCATGTGCCCATTTTTACTTTATCTTGCTATACAGTGTAAGATGTTAGTCTATGTTTAGTTTCTGCCATATTATTTTCTAGTTTTCGTAGCAGTTTTTGTCAAATAGTGAGTTCTTATCCAGAAGCTAGAGCCTTTGGGTTTATCAAGCAGTTGATTACTATAGTCACTGACTACTGTGTCTTGTAACCTATTCTGCTGATCCATTACTTCTTAGCAAGTACCGAGTAGTTTTGATAATTGTTGCTTCATAATGATGTTTTAGATCTGGTATGGCTACCTTCCCTTGCATTTCTATTCATTAATTCCCTTGATATTCTGGCCTTTTGTTCTTCCAGATGAATTTTGTTATTGTTTTTTCTACTTCCATAAAATATTTTTTGTAGTTTTATTGGTATGACTCTGAATAAGTAAATTAATTTAGGTAGAATTTTCATTTTATTATATTAGTTTGGCCTACCCATGAGGAACTGAAATTTTTCTAATTCTTTAGATCAGACTTTATTTATGTGAGAAGTATTTTGTCATTGTGTTCATATAGTTCCTGGGTTTCTCTTGTCAGGTAGACTCCCAAATATTTTATATTGTCTACAGTGATTTTAAATGGAATTTCTCTCTCTATCTCTTGCTGCTAGGCTTTATTGGTAATATATAGTAACACTGATTGTTTATGTGGATTTATTTTATATCCTACAACTTTGCTAAAGTTGTAAATTATATAATGTATTTTTCTTCAGTTGATTCCCTAGATTCTCTAAGTATACCATCATGTTGTCTGCGGAGTGATAGATTTATTTCCTCATTGCCTATTCAAATTACTTCAATTTCTTTTTCTTCCCTTATTGCTAAAGCTAGCATTTTTAGTACATTATCAAACAGTGGTGATAACAGACATCCTTTTTAATTATACTGATAGTTTTCCTAATATTAAACAAGCCCTGTCCTGCTCTATCCTTGTGATAAGTTCCTTTAATCACTTTGTTAATATTTTATTTAAAATTTATAATTTGCTATCTCTATTTTGGTTTTTCCTGGTTTAGGTATCTTCCTCCCATGCTTTTTAGCATGATGTTTTCAGTCATGTTGTTAAATGTTTTCAATGAAGATGAACATGGTATCAAGTCAGCTACCATGCTGATGGTAAATTCTTCAATTTGAAAAGGTCACATACAAATCAAGACCAAAGTGCAGGGAGTGTTGGTGCATGATATTCTATTTGCAGAAGATTGTGTATTCAATGTAGCCTCTGAAGCTGAGATGCACCAAGTATGAATCAATTCTCTACTGTTTGTGCTAATTTTGGCCCAACACTTAATGCCAAGAAAACATAGGTACTCTATCAGCCATCACCACACCATCCATATGTAGAACCATTGGTCAGAGCAAACAGAGGAGTTCTGAATGCTGTGGATAAGTTCACTTACCTTGGTAGTCTACTTTCCAGGGATGTACACATTAATAATGAGGTTGATACACACATTGTCAGATCTAGCTCATTGTTTGGGAGGCTCTGAAGGAAAGTATTGGAGAGAAAAAGTATTAGACTGACTACCAAACTAAAGAACTATGGTGCTTACCTTATTGCTGTGTGCCTGTGAAACCTGTACATTATACTGACACCATGTTAGGAAACTGAATCATTTCCATTTAAATTGTCTTGGGAAGATTCTGAAGATCACCTGGCAAAATAAGATTCCAGAGAATGAGACCCTTACTCAAACTAAACTGTCCAGCATTCAAACTTTGCTTCAGAGAGTGCAAATCCAATGGGCTGGCTACGTTGTTCAAATGGAAAATGTACACTTGTCAAAAAGATTATTTTATGGAGAACTCACACAAGGCAATCTTTCACATGGTGGTCTAAAGAAGTCATAAAAGGACACTCTCAAGGTCTCTCTTAAGACCTTTGGAATTGATTGTGTGACATGAGGGACACCGGCACAGGACTGCTGAGCATGACATGCCCATATTAGAGAAGGTGCTATGCTCTATGAGCAAAGCAGAATTGGGACAGCTCAATGGAAATTCAGTATGTACAAATTTAGAGAATCCATCCAAATGTTCACATGGACTATTTGTTCCCGACAAGCACTCCAAGCTTGTATTGGTCTGATCAGCCACAGTTGGACACATAGAAACTTGACTCTAGCGTAATAATATCATTTTGGTCCTCTTTAAGAACAAAGGACAATAGCATCAGCACCATATTTGTATAATAAAAAGAGTTTGGTAGGACTCCACCTATTTTTCCAAATAGTTTTTATAGTATTGGAATTTGCTGTTCTTCAAATATTTTGAAGAATTCATTTTTAAATCCATCTGGCCCTGTTAATTTTTTCTTAATTCAATTTCATTTTCTGAAATGGGGTTATTTAAGTATTTTATTTCCTCTTCTGTTGACCTGGGAAATTAATAGTATTGTAAATATTCTTCCAATTTACTTGGATTGTCAGATTTATTGGCATACAGTTAGGCAAAATAGCTCCTAATTATTGTTTTAATTTCCTCTCCTTTGGTGATGAATTTACTCTTTTCATTTTTGATACTGGTAATTTAGTTTTCTTCTTTCTTTTTTCTTTTAACTCAAATTAACCAAAGGTTTATCTTTTTATTTTTTTTTAAATAAAACCAACTCCTAGTTTCATTTATTAGTTCTCTCCTATTTTTCAGAATTTCTAATTTGGTATTTAATTAAGAATTTTTAATTTGTTCTTTTTCTAGCTTTTGTAATTGTATGCCCAATTCATTGATCTGCTTTCTCTATTTTATTCAGGTAAGCATTCAAAGATAAAAAATTTCCCCTAAGATTTTGCTTTCACTACATGCCATGTGTTTTGGTATGTTGGCTTATTATTGTCATTCCCTTTTATGAAATTATTGATTATTTATATGATTTATTGTTTGATCTAGCCATTCTTCAGGATTAGATTATTTTGTTTCCAAGTAATTTTAATCTATCTTTCCTTGACTCTTTAGGACATGTAATTTTTATTGAATCATGATTTGAAAAGGATGAATTTAATATTTCTGCCATTCTTCATTGGATTGTGAGGTTTCTGTGCTCTAATACATGGTCAGGTTTTATGTAAGTGGCATGTTACTGCTAAAAAAAGAAAAAGTATATTCCTTTCTATCCTTATTCAGTTTTCTGTAGAGATTTATTTTATCTAAATTTTCTCAAATCTTACTCCCTCCTTAACTTCTTTTTTGTTTGTTTTTGTAGTTAGATTTATCTAGTTCTGAGAGGGGGAGGTTGAGTTCCCTCTCTAATATAGTTTTGCTCTCTATTTCCTCCTGTAACTCACTTAAATTCTCCTCTGACAATCTGAACATTATACCACTTGGCACACAAATGTTTAGTACTGATATTACTTCAGTGTCTATGGTACCTTTTAGTAAGATGTAGTTTCCTTCCTTGTCTCTTTTAATTAGATCTATTTTTACTTTTGTTTTGTCTGAGATCAGGATTTCAACCCCTGCTTTTTTTCTTTTTCACTTCAGCTGAAGCATAATACATACATAATACATTCTGCTCCTTTACCTTCACTCGATGTGTCTCTCTGCTTAAAATGTGTTTCTTGTAAGCAACATATTGTAGGTTTCTGGCTTTTTATCCTCTCTGCTATTTCCTTTCCTTTTATGGGAGAGTTCATCCCATTTACATTTAGAGTTAGGATTACTGTGTATTTCCTTCCATCATATTTTCTCCCTTTTTATACTTTCCTCTATCCTTTCACCCTGTACCTCCTCACCATTGTTTTGCTTACGATCACTGCCTCTCCCATTGGTCCTCCCTTTTATTAACCCCACCTCCCTTATTTTCCCCTTTTCCCTCCTACTTATCTATAGGGTAAGATAGATTTCTCTACCCAATTGATTGTGCATGTTATTCCATCTTTGAACCAAATCTGATGAAAGTTAGGTTCAAAGAGTGCTCACTCACTCCTTTCTTTTCCTCTATTTTAATAGGTTCGTGTCTCTTCTTGTGATATAATTTATCCCATTCTGCCTCCTCCTTTCCTCTTCTCCAAATATAATCCTTTTTTTCATCCCTTAATTAGTTAAGTTTACTCCTTCTAACTTCCCTAATAGAAATACAGTTTTTAAGAGTTATATGTATCATCTTCCTATATAGGGATATAAATAGTTTAACCTTATTTGATACCATCTGTTTTCTTTCCTGTTTACCTTTCAGAATTTTCTGGCATCTTGTATTTGAATTGTATCAGCTTTTCTGTTCAGTTCTTGTCTTTTTATTAGGAAAGTTTAACAGCCCCCTATTTAATTTTCCCTTGAGAAGTGGCTGCAGGGGAGGGGTAGAAAAGGAAGGCAAAAAGGCAAAACCATATTCTCATTGAATTTGGCTCAGGGAGAGGATGACATACATACTAAATGGGATATCTCACCCAGCAGCAGAATAGGGGTAAGGGGGATGAGAGGGGGGATGATGGAGGGGAGGGCATTCTGGGGGGAGGGGAGGTTGGAAGTACCCACTTTCGAAGAGGGACAGGATCAAAGTAGGAAATGGACCAGATGGGGGGTGGGATGGGTGGGAGGGAATTATAAGCAGCCTTTTATGATATATCTACTATGGTAATATTTTGCATAGCTATACATGTACAACACATACTGAATTACTTATCTTCCCAGAGTGAATGGGTGACAAGGGGGGAAGGGAATGGATCTGACATTCGAGGTTTTAAAATTAAATGTTTCAAATATATATAAATACTATTATTAATACTATTTGGCATGTAATTGGGAGATAAGATGTGCAGGCATTGGGGCACAGAGACTCACCTTGCTCTAATGGAAAAGTCGAAGGGGGTATGGGAGAAGATATGAGAGAGAGCAGATTGGATGAGGGGATATCTTGTAGGACTGCTATTCTAGGGTGGTGGGTAGGGGAAAAAATGGGAAAAAATTGTAACTCAAAATCTGGTGAAAATGAATGATGTAAACCAGAAGTTAATAAAGCATTTGTTTAAAAGTAATAAATAAATAAATAAATAAATTTTCCCCTAAAAGATTGTGCTCAATTTTGCTGGGTATTCGATTTTTGGTTGTAGTAAAGTCTTTTTTGTCTTCTGGAATATCATATTCCAAGCTCTTCAATCCCTTAATGTAAAAGTTTCTAATTTGTGTAATCCTAATTGTGACTCCTTAATATTTGAATTGTTTCTTTCTGGTAACTTGAAGAATTTTCTCCTTTACCTGATATTTCTGGGATTTCTGGCTACAATATTCCTTGGAATTTTCATTTTGGGATCTCTTTCAGAGGTGATGGGTAGATTATTTCAATCACAAAATTACCCTGTGATTCTAGTATATTAGGGCTATTTTCCTTGAAAATTTCTTGAAAGATGAGGTCAAGTCTCTTTTTTGATCCTGGCTTTCAGGTAGTCTTACAATTCTTAAGTGATCTCTGCATGATCTATTTTCCAGGTGAGTCATTTTTTTCTGCAAAGTAGTATTTTACATTTTCTTCTTTTGATTTTGTTTGATTCTTAATGTCTCTCAGTCATTAGCTTTCACTTGCCTAATTCTAACTTTTAAATAATTATTTTCTTCAATTAGCTTCAGTTACCTCCTTTTCCATTTGGCCAATTCTACTTTTAAAGGTTTTTCTTCAATGGATATTTTTTCCCCTTTGGCCAACTCTATTTCTTTTTTTTTAAAACAAATGCTTTATTAACTTCTGTTTTAAATCATTCATTTCCTCCAGATTTTGAGTTACAATCATTTTCCCCAACCTCCAAGAATAGTAGTCCCACAAGATATCGCTTCCTCCAATCTGCTCTCTCCCATACCTTCTCCCATACCCCCATCGACTTTTCCATTAGAGGAAGGTGAATCTTTGTGTCCCAATGCCTGCACATCTTATCTCCCTATTACAAGCAGAAGAGTATTAATAATAGTATTTATATATATTTGAAACATTTAATGTTACGACCTCGAATTTCAGGTCCATTTCCTTCCTCCCTTGTCACCCATTCCCTCTTGGGAGATAAGTAATTCAGTATATGTTGTACATGTCTAGCTACGCAAAACATTATCATAGTAGATATATTGTACAAGGCTGCTTATAATTCCCTCCCACTCATCCCACCCCCCACCTGGTCCATTCCCTACATGATCCTGTCCCTCTTCTATAGTGGGTACTTCCAACCTCCCCTCACCCCAAGGATGCCCTCCCATCCATCATCCCTCCTCTCATCCCCCTTCCTCCTATCCTGCTGCAGGTTGAGATATCCCATTTAGTATGCATGTCATTTTCTCCCTGAAGCAAATTCAATGTGAATGTGGTTTTGCCTTTTTAGCCTTCCTTATTCTCCCCCTCCTTTGCAACCACGTCCCCTTGCTTCTTCTGCATGGGATAGTTTACCCTACCCTGTCTCTCCCCATCTCCTCTTGCCACTTTCCTCTCTCACCTCATAATTTCATCCCTTGAGTATTCTCCCGTCCCAACAAATTCAACCTATGCCCTCCATCCATATATAGCTGTAACCATATACACACACATTCACATATGTATTCATATGACCACACCCCCTTCTTCCATTATTTTCATAGTGAGAAAGATATCATCAGTCACAGTTATTGCTTTTCCATATAGGAATATAAATAGTTCAACTTTGATAAGTTCCCCTTGATCTCTCTTCCCCGATTACCTTCTCAGGCATCTCTTCCTTCCTGTGTCTGGATGTCAAATTTTCTATTCAATTCTGGTTATTTCCTCAAGAATGCTTGAAAGTCCTCTATTCCACTGAATGACCATATTTTCCCCTGAAACAAAATACTCAGTTTTGCTGGGTAGGTGACCATTGCTTTCATTCCCAGTTCTTTTGCCCTCTGGAATATCATATTCCATACCCTTCGATCCCTCAGTGTAGAAGCTGCCAGGTGCTGGGCTATTCTGATTGTGTTTCCACAATATTGAAATTGTTTCTTCCTGGCTGTTTGAAGTATTTTCTCCTTGATCTGGGGATTCTGGAACCTGGCTATAATATTCCTGGGAGTTTTCTTTTTGGGATCTTTTTCAGGAGGTGATCAGTGGATTCTTTCAACCTCTATTTTGCCCTCTGGATCTAAAAACATCAGGGCAGTTTTCCTTGAGAATTTCTTGAAGGGTGATTTCTAGGTTCTTTCTTGATCATGGCTTTCAGGTAGTCCAATAATTTTTAAATTGTCTCTCCTGGATCTATTCTCCAGGTCAGTGGTTTTTCCCATGAGATATTTCACATTGCCTTCTAATCTTTCGTTTGTTTGGATCTGCTTAACAGCATCTTGATTGTTCATAAAGTCACTAGCTTCCATTTGCTCCAGTCTAACTCTGAAGGAATGAATCTCCTCAGTGAACTTTTGAGCTTCTTTTTCCATCTGGCAAATTCGACTTTTTAAGGCATTCTTCTCCTCATTGCCCTTTTGGGCCTCCTTTGCCATTTGAGTTAGTCTATTTTTTAAGGTGTTGTTTTCCTCAGTCAGGCTGTTGACCTCATTTCATACTTTTCCTGCATCCTTCTCATTTCTCTTTCCAATTTTTCCTCCACTTCTCTTATTTGATTTCTAAAGTCCTTCTTAAGGTCCTCTATGGCCTGCAACCCGCTCATGTTTTCCCCTGGGGCTTTTGGAGCAGGACTTCTGACCTCACAGTTCTTTTCCCGCTCTATGCCCCCAAAATAGGAGTCTAGGGTTGCATTTTTCTGTTTCCTTTGCCTTGGCATGTTGCCACTTAATTGCTTGAATTTTGGGCTTGTTGCCACACTATGGCTTTAAGGCCAGCTAGAGGAATTTTCGTCCCGAACGTGTGGGGGGCAACTTCCCTTTCTGGCAAGCTATAAACCCACCCACAACTTCCACCCTAGATCACAATCCAGATCCAGGGAGGTTAAAGCAAGAGCGATTACCCCCCAAGACTGATTGCTGGATCTCCCCACGATTTGTAGGCTGGGAGCCAGAGATGCCTCTGAAAACTACAAAATGGCGTGTCTCCTCAGCAGCTTCTAGCCCCCAGGGGAGGGAGCTGACGCATTCCCCACATACAGGTCCCAAAGTCCATAGGACACTAACCTCTTACTTTGTCCTAGGCATGTCTATGTTGATAATTCTGGAGTCGCCACAGCTCTTGGTGTTCTGGGGTTCCTCCAGCCGGCTGCTGGCCCTGCCGCCCTGGGGCTAAAACCTCGGCTCACGTGGACCTGGGCTCGGCTCAGCTCGGCTCCTGCGCTCTGCGCGCTGCCGGCTCCCAGACCACTGCGCTGGTTCTTCCTGCAGGGCTGCTGGGCTGTCCTCAGCGGGAGGTTAGCTTCTCTGTGTCGTTCTGTGGGTGCTGGGGCTCCAGAAGTTGTTCAGAGTCCCCTTTTACATAGTTTGGGGGGAATCTGGGGGCAGAGAGGCTTGGACGAGCTGTTTCTACTCCGCCATCTTGGCTCCACCCCCCCCCCCAACTCTATTTCTTAAGAATTTATTTTATTCAGTCAATTTTTGTAGTTCCTTTTTCAAACAGTTGACTCTTTTTTTCATAATTCTTTTGCAGAACTCTCATTTCTTTTCACAGTTTTCCTTCTACTTCTCTTAGTTGATTTTAAAATTTCTTTTTGAGCCCTTCTAAGAGAACATTTTGGGCTCCAGACAATTAATATACCCCTCTGAAACTTTGCATGGAGGCATTTTGACATCCTTTTCCTCTTCTGAGCTTGTATTTTGGTATTCCCTGTTTCCATAGTAGCTTTCTATGTCCAGGGCCCTTTTTTGTTTTTTTATTAATTAAAAAAAATGATTGGAGTAAAAGAGGTACTCTTCCATGCTTTTTGCACTAAGGTTCAGGGAGCTGGTCTCTGGCTTTCTGTGCCAGAGTCTAAGGTGGGGCAACTTACCCACTGTGGTGTTATGCCAAGGTTTTAGGACTGGCAGTTTGCTGTGCTGGGGCTGGAGGTCTCATAGTTGGTCTACTGTGCCACTGGCCTGCTGAGTCAGGACAATGGGGCCTTGGTTGCTCACTTTTGCTATGGCTAAGCTCCTCCTACTGACTTTCCTGGACTCTGCCTACACTGGGCTGCTCTCTCCTTTTCCCTAAGTGGGGCATATTTTTCCTGAAGTATATCTAAGTTATATCAGACTGGAAAATTGTTCCACTCTGTCTTTTTGTGGATTCTGACACTTCAGAATTCTTATTGAGCCTTGATTTAACATTTCTTCTTAGGAAAACTGTGGAAAACTCAGGCAACTTCCTGACTTCTCTCTGCCATCTTTCTGGAGGTGTTTTTTAATGAGCCTATCCAATTGGTGATTTCTTCCCTCAAACTTCCTTTTAAGGAAGTAACCAATTAAATTGTACTCATTTAAAAACTGACTCTTTTATATATTATCTTCCCCCATTATAATATAAATACCCAGATAAGAGAGACATTGTCTTTCTTTTTTGCTTGTGTTTATATTCTCATTACTGAGCATAGTTTCTGGTACAAAGAAAGTGATTAATAAATTCTCTCTCTCTCTCTTTCTCTCTCTCTTTCACTCTGTCTCAGATTGCCTCTTGCTATCTCTCTATGACTTTGCTTCTGTGTCTCTCTTTCTCTATTTGTTTCTCTGTCTCTTCTTGTCTTTTTCTTTGTCTCTGTCTTCCTCTTCTTCTCTCCTACCTTCCTTCCTTATACCTTGTTTTCTTTCTTATCTTGGTCATATTTCAGTGTGGGTAGCTCTGGATATTGATAATGAATTTTAAAAACACACAAGCTTTTAATGTGTCAGCTATTGGCAACTGTTATTTCTTTTACTAATTCTTGATTTTGGAAGAAGTTATAAGAATGAGTTTTTGGGGGATGATGGAGAGGGTAGCTATGCTTCGAGGAAGGCAGAAGGTAATTGGAAACTGTTAAAATTGATTGAAGAAATTTAATTACGTTATTTTAGATATTATAGAAAAAAGCAAGAGTAAGAGCCCAGGATAATGACATAATCAGGAAAAGGGAAGATCTATGTATCACCATCTAATCCTAGAGAGACTCTCTGAAATTCTCTCCACTAACAAATGATCTGTGAAGGGTCTCAGAAATTAATAGGAATCAGAGGAAAACTAAGAAAAAGAGCAGGAAAAGTCTGAGAGGCATTTGAAGTAGATTAAACTCAATATGGAGTCAGAACTCATGGATTTAAGTACTGACTTTGTTGCTGGTGACCTACCTGCCCTTGGACAAGTTGCTAAAACCTCTTTGGTCTCCCTGTTTCTGCTATAAAATGAGGTGGTTGAACTAGATGACTTGTAAAGCTCTCTAACTCTAAATATCTGATTCTTGATCCCATGAATGGCTAAGTGTGAGAAATTTTTCTATTTCAAAAAAGGGGGGATAGCAAAGGAAGAATAGTCAATGATAGTGGCCAATATTTATCTAGTACTTACAAAATGTTAATAAATATTTTCTCATTTGAATTCCACAATAGTCATAGGATATAAGGGCTAATATTAGCCCCATTTTTCAAGTGAAAAAAAACCTGATGTTTATTGACTTACCCATATCAACCAGAAAGTGTCTGACACAATATTTGAACCCATGTTTCTGATTCCAAGTCCAATGCTTTCTCCAATATGTCACATCATGTCTAAGAAAGAAGAAAACAAAAACAAATCATTAAAGCATTCCAATGTAATCCCTAAAGCAACATTTATTAATTGAAGTGGGATATTCAAATTGTGAAGTAATTATTTTTGTCATAGAAAAATACATTGAGGGGGATACAACAAGGAAAGAAAAAGGAAGCTTTCTGTTATAGAGAGTGAATCTTCTATTTATAGAGGAATAATAATAACTATTGATATTTATATTGCACTTTAAGGACATAACATCATTTGAGTCTCATGAGGACCTTGTAAGATAGTTAATACAGATTTGCCCATTTTACATATAAAAGAGCCAGGGATGCTGAATGACTTAACTGTGGCCACACACTGATTAAGTATGGAGGTGGGATTTAAATACATGTCTTCTTGACTCCACATTCTATATTCTGTCCTCTGTATCATGGTCCAACTTTGATGGAAGGGGAACAAGGAGTGTTCTAGAGTCAGCTTCAGTTGGTTTGAGGAGATACCGTATTATTAAATTTTCAGTGTAAGCAGTTACATCTGGGAAATTGACAAAAGCCATAAATCAGGACTTGATTTCTCGTTTTGTTGATTGTTTAGACTTAGAGAGAGAGGGAAAAATTCTTAATAATGCATATTAAAGTTAAAAGTGTTTTGTGGTACATTTTTTTTAATAACCCATACTGACTAGCACACCCCTGGAGGGGACCTCCTCTGTCTTGATGCAATTCATTCCACTTTTGGATGCTCTAATTATTCAGAAATTTTTCTTTAAGTCAAGACTGTATCTTCCTTTCTGCAACATTTTTTAATTTAAAAAAATTTTAAACTTTAGTTTAAAGTTTTTTTTAAAAAACTTTTTTAATCAACTTTTTTTTCTCTTATTTTTTTTCCTTTTAGGGAAGGGAGTATATGGATTCCTACTGCATCCATTCAGTTAATGAATTTAGATGGGAACAATTAAATCTTTATTTTCACTAATCTCTAACTGCAATTTAGCAACTATGACTGTACACAACAAACAAATTTTATTAGCAAGTACCCAGTGACTTTGTCACCAATAGAAATCACAGATATTTTCATATCACATCACAATTGGAAATTAATTGAACAACATTCCACACATATTGGCTTGTGAAAGACTACCCTATAGTTTAATGTTCTGATTTAAGATAAATGTCATAAATCTTCACAGTAAATGTTTTCAGAAAAATAAAATTGAGCTTAAACTGATCATACTTTAAGTGTATTTTCTTATTTAACAGGGTAACAAAGATACCTATATATTACTTTATCACAGGTTTGTTTTATTTAATATTTTGAGAGCTATTTCAATATGTTTAGATTTTCTTATAATCCTATGTGTTTTATTTCATGCATTTAAAAACATTATTCTGAGAAGGGGTTTATAGACTTCATCAGACTCTCAAAGGAGTGTATAACACAAAATACGTTAAGAACTCCTGCTCTAGGGTCATCTCTTTTTCATATGGCAATCCTGGATCAACCAGAGTTAATAAACTGGTTTCAAGTCATTTTTTTAGCATCTGTTATGGAGCATATCTTAAAATATTTGCTGTACTCTCCCTTTTTTCACAAGTTCAACATGTACTTTTCCATTCTGGTTCAGTTAAGGTAGTATTTTCCCCCCTTAAAAGAACTGTCTTAGTTATTTCCTAAGGTGCTCCTTTAACTAACATGCATTTACCCCTTGCCTGCCTGACTATAAATAGTTCAGTATTATACTCCTGCCAAAAAGAAATGCAGACAAGCACAGACTTGGTAACTCAGTATATTTTCTCAAGCTTTGCAGGGATTTCAGGCCTACACTGTATCCTTTCATGTATTATTTTACTTATTCACCCATATTTTCCCTTATATTTGCAAAATGAACATTGAACGTTTTTAGCCAGACCAACATGCGTCTTGTCAAGTTTCTAACACTGGTGCCACATAAACCTCAGCAATTTTTACAAAAAACAAAACAAAAAGAAACTAAACAAAAAACATAGACACTTTAAATAGCCATATTAGACAAAATCTTGGGGTCCCTTCTCAATATAATGCATAAAACAAAATAGTTAGGTTTAGGCAAGACAAGGCAATAAACATGAATAGCATTTACTATGTGTCAGATACTATGTGAGTGCTGGGGGATCTAAATACTGACTGTAAAAAGATTTCCTTCCCTGGAAGGAAGAATTTCATTGAAATGGGAGAAGACAGTACACAAAAGGAAACTGAAAAGCCAGGGTGATAGGGAGAAAGCCAGAAGCAGAGCAAGAAGCAGATTGACATTTTGCTGGCTTGGGCTTCTTCACAAAATAAAGGATCTCAGAGAAATTCACTAATGGTAAAAGAAAAAGTATTTAAAGAGAGTTATCAAGATATTTTTTAAAAGCAAGCTCACAAAACCCAGGTTAAGAACCACTGACCTAGAAGGAATCTTCATATATATTAGTTAAATTGGCAAAAAACTTGCTGCCATCAAGAAATGCATTATTTATTCTAACTTATGAACCCATTTTAGGGACAATAACACTTTAAGAATTAAAAATAACATGTCAGTAAGAGGTTTTTAATCTTTCTGAAAATCAATACTAGGCAAATTCAGAATAATTATCAGTCAATTAATCTAACGTGTCACTTTTGTGTTCAAACCAAGGTTTGAGTTATAAACACTTGTTTGACGTTTGTTTACAATGTTAATCTTAATCATGGCCCTCTACCAGCTCTAAGGGTTAACATCTACCAGACACCAGAAGAATGCCAGTTATGGTGAAAAGATTTTTGCATTTGGGCTTCCTGAAATCAGACTCAGCTGTCACTGTCCCATAAGGAGGTAAGGCTTACCCTATCAACAAGAAAGCTATTTCTGCCTTCCTGAACACCCACTTAAACTGGGTTAGATGTTCCTATAAGGCATTTTTAGTTTTATTGGCTTCATCCTCTTTTTTGACTAATCTGTAAGGTGGAGCCATCATTCTAGATGAAGGGTACAATGGTTGCTTGGTTTCCTGATTACAGTGTGATTGGCTTGATTGTTCTTGCTAATAATAATAATGAATATTTCATTTTCCATTTCTTCAGCTGTGTTCTGTGGTTCCCAGCCATCAAGTATATTTCTGGATTCTCAGGGATAACAGTTTTTTTGAAAATCTCTCCAAGGGTATTACAATACTATTCCAAGATAAGAGTATTTAGGCAAAACACTCCACATTGAATGATAAAACCACAACTATGATTGAAAGTGTTTTTCAAATATGAGTATTTGGGGAGACTATTTCCTGTAAAACAAGAAAGTCTGCACCACTACAGCCTTCACTTACTGAATAAATGCTTTCACTGGGACCTATTGGAAATAGGAAAGGAAATAGGAAATAGGAAAGGAAATAGGAAATAGGAAAGGCTGCTGCCCAAATGATCTAGACTGGCTGCTAGGACTATTGTCTTTTCAGCTATGGGAGAAGAAAACCAAATATATTAAACTACTTATCAAGAACCTTAAAAAAAAAAAGTAAGTCCATAGGCCCCAAGTTAAGAACTATTCATCTGGGGTGGCTAGGTGGCACAGTGAATAGAGCACCAGCCCTGGAGTCAGGAGGACCTAAGTTCAAAATCCAGCCTCAGACACTTAACACTTAATAGCCATTTGACCTTGGGAAAGTCACTTAACCCCAATTGTTCTATCCCTTCCAAAAAACAGGAAAAAAGAACTATTCACCTAGAAGGAAACTTCTGTTAAATATTAGTTAAATCAGTACATGTCAGTTATTCAACAAATATTTATTAAGCACATTTTATGTGTCAGGCACTGTCATCAACACTAGGGATTTTTCAAAAGGCAAAAACATGGTCTCTGCTTTCAAGGAGTTCACATTCTAATGGAAAAGATTATAAACAAACACTTATGCATATATATGACAGTTACAGTGTAAATTGAAAGAAATCTCTGGGGGAAAGCACCAGCAATAGCATTTAAGAGAGCATCACTAGTAAAGGCCTCTTGTAGAAGGTAGAATTTAAGCTGAATCTTGAAGGTAGTCAGGGAAGCCAGGAGGTGGGGCTACATTCTAGGCTATGGAGATAGCCATTGAAAAGGCATGGAGTTCTTTTTGCAGCAGCAAAGAATTGGAAACTGAAAGGTGCCCAACAATTAGAGAGTGACTGAACAATGTATGGTATATGAATATGACAGAATACTATTGTGCTATAAGAAAAGGTCAGAGAAATTCAGAAGGACTCCTAAAAACTGATATGGAGTGAAGTGAGCAGAGCCAGGAGAACAATTTAACCACCACCAACAATATTATAAAGACAAACAACTTTGAAAAATTTATCAACTCTGATTGCCATAGTAACTGAATGTAATTCATGATGAAACATACTACCTGTCTCCTTTCTGGAAGAGAGATGATGGACCCAGAGTGCAAACTTAGACATATTTTTGGGACATAGCCAATGTGGGAATTTGTTTTGCTTGACTATACATGTTTGTGATAGATGTTTTGTTTTTCTTTTTGAATGGTGGGAACGGAGGCTGGGAAAGAGAGAAGACAGATTTTCATTGATTGAAAATAATAAAATTTAATTAAAACAAAAAGCCATGGAGTTGAGAGATGGAGTGTCATGTGTGAGGAGTAGCAAATAGACCACTATAGCTGTTTCATGGAGAATGTGGAGGGCAACAAAGTATAAGAAGACTAGAAAAGCAGGAAAGGCCAAGTTGACTTAATGTACCAAGCAGAAAATCTTATATTTGATCCTGAATGGAATAGGGAGACAGAGAAGTTTGTCAAATGGGGGAGCTGAGATGGCCACATCCTAAATTTTAGTTAGGTCACTTTGTCAGCTGAATAAAGGATAGTCTAGAATAGGAAGAGACTTGAATCAGGGAGACCAAGCTGTTGACTAGTAAAATTGTCCACTTAGGAGATGATGAGGCAGCTAGTTAGTGCAGTGGATAGACTTCCAGGTCTGAAGTCAGAAAGACTCATTTTCCTGAATTCAAATCTGGACTCAGATACTAGCTATGTGACACTGGGCAGTCACTTAATCCTGTTTGCCTCCATTTCCTCATATATAAAATGAACCGGAGAAGGAAATTGCAAAGCACTCTAGTATCTTTTCCAAGAAATCCCTAAATTGAGCCACAAAGAGTCAGATGCAACTAAAAAGAGAGAGCAAAAACAACAAAAGGAGATGACGGGGATCTGATTCAGGGCAGTAGCTATGTGAATGGAAGGAAGGAGGAAATGCAGGAGAGAGGTTGCAAAAGTAGAAACAACACGTTTGGGCCACAGAATGGATAGGAAGGGTTAATGTAAATGAAGAATCAAGGAGGATACTAAGGCTGTGAGCCTTGGTGACTGGAAAAATTGTGGTACACTCAAAAGTAATCAGAAAGTTGGGAAAATGGAAGAGTTTGTAGGGAAAATAAAGAACAAGTTCTGTTTTGGATATATTAACTTTGAGATGCCTATGGAACATCTATTTTGAGATACCCAAAATATAAATTGGTATGTTGGATTGGAGCTCGAGAGAGAGCTGAGGGCTGGGTATCTAGACCGGCAAATCATTTGCATTCAGATGATGATTGAACCCATAGAAGTTGATGGAATCTCCAGAAATAGATAGTAGAAAAGGGAGAGGAGAAGAAAACCCAGGATTACTTTGTGGGACACCCAAATTTAATGGGCCTAACCTCGATGAATATCCATCACTGAGAAAGAAAGGTCACCAAAGTGTTAGGAGAGTTAGGTGTGAGCAATGTCATGAAAACCTTGAAAGGAGAGAATATCCAGACAGAGAGGGTAACACTGTATCAAATGCTGCACTACTCAAGAAAAATAATGATTGAGAAAGGGTCATTAGAGTTGATGATTAAGGGATTCCTTGGTAACTTTCGAGGATATAATTTTGGCTGAATGATGAGATTAGAAGCCAGATTTCATGTGACATCAGTCTACCTTTTTGTAGTCTGAGAAAGGCAAAGAAATGAATGTTTTGCATTGTGTTAAGGGGGTACTGACTGCTTGCCTTCCATCAATGCTCCTCTTTGTGAAGTTGATATTTTAGTCAGAGATAATCCTGGTCCTTGTGCTAATGTGTGTATTTGGTTTGCCTGATGGAGGTGTGATAGAGATGAATTTTATTTTATATATTATTTATTTGTTATTTTCATTGTGACAAACAACATTCTTTACTTTTGATTTCATGTTACAAATTAAACAAATTTTAAAAACCAGGAAAATAATATACACAATGACTATAACAATATAAATAACAACAAAACATAAAACTCAACTCTATAATTATAACAAGCAAGCTTAGACCTAAAGAGATATGAGAATGAATCTCCCTTTTTTCTTGGCAGAGATCCTTACATCTGACTATAGAACATACAGATACTCTCAGACTTTATTAGTGTATTGGTTGCTAATTTTACTGAGCTATTTCCCCCTCTTTCTTTCTCCCTCCCTCTCCCCTTTCCTGTCCCTTTCATTCCTTCATTCATTGGTTCCTTCCTTCCTTCCTTCCTTTCTTCCTTGCTTCCTTCCTTCTTTCCTTCCTTCCTTCCTTCCTTCCTTCCTTCCTTCCTTCCTTCCTTCCTTCCTTCTGTCCCTCCCTCTTTCCCTTCCTTCCTTCTTCCCTCTTTATTTCTTTTTTCTCTGTTATGAGGGAATACTCTCTGGGTAGGGGAGTGGCAAAAGATATTTTTAGATGTAAAGGTGATATAAAAATAAAAGAAATAAATATATTAAAAATAAAGACAGATAAGTACACCTGATAAAGCCTCAAAACAGAAAGTAGATTTTGTAGTAAAGATTCCCTTATTTGATTTGGGAGTGAACAAATGTGCCATTATATTAAATTACAAATAAAAAATGGGCTGCTTAAACACAGAGCCATTCAACAATAGCATTTGAAAGCTGCATGATATGGGGCGGCTAGGTGGCGCAGTGAGTAAGAGCGCCAGCCTTGGAGTTGGGATGACCCGGGATCAAATCCAGCCTCAGAAAATGAGCATCCACACATAAATAATGACTAGCCGTGTAACCTTGAGCAAGTTACTTTACCCCAATTGCTTTAAAAAAAAAAAAGAAAGAAAGAAAGTTGTATGATATCTCAGGAACTATCTTATCCAAACAACACTCCAACATACCCAAGATACTTTTGTCCAGCCTCTGCTTGAAGATCATTAAGGAGGGGGAACCTAGCAACTTTTGAGATAGCCCAATTCACTTTTGGATGGCTTTAATTGTTAGGGAACATTTGCTTCATGATAACAAGTCTAAACTGGCCTCATTGCAGCTCCCCCTACTCCCCCCTCCCAATGTCTTCTGGTTCTGTTCTCTGGGCCAAATATAACACATCCCATCCTTCCTTAGTCAAATTCCTCCTTAGACATGTATTATTCTATTTTTTCCCCACAAAAACTAAGTAATCCTAGATTTAATAGGAGATTACACAAGCGTATACAGGAATAAAAACCCTGTTGAACTTTGCCATCGTGTCTCAAGCCCTGAGGCCTCCTCACACTGGAAAATCCATTGTCTCTTCCTACCTTCTCATCCTGGAACATCCCTCCATCACACTGACCTCTTTCTCTCATTGGTGAATTCCACCTGGGACCTCCATTTTGAGAAGGGGCCCAACCAATCATCCTTCATTCCTTTCCCCACTTTGCATCTGGCTCTCTGTACTTCAACTCTTCCCTTTTCCCATGAGTATAGATAGCTCCCCCCTTCCTCATTTCTCTTACCTTTGTGTTGTCTCCCCCATTGAAATGCAAGTTACTTGAAGAAAGGCACTATCTTTCTTTTTTCTTATATTTGTAACCCCAGCCTTGTTAGAATCTGATACCCAAACTGAAACCATGGGGAAAATGATAACTGGGCAGGAATGTAGCCTGCTTTCCATAGACTCAATCATTCCTCCTACATCATATTACTACATGATCATTGTGGAACAGAGACAGGTTGAGAGTCAGAAAACCTGACTTTTAGTCCTACTAATTTGCTGTATGATCTTGTACAAGTCCTTTTATGACCATGAGCTTCAATTGTCTCACATATAAAATTAGAAGGTTTAGTCCAGATGAGCTTTAACACTAGAACTATGATCCTAGAGATCTTATTAATTGTGTGACCATTTAACATCCCTGGGTTTCAGTTTTTATATATGACAAAACAGATGGATGGGCTAGATGGCCTCTGGGGGTCCCTTCCAGCTTTAACAGTCTATTGGCCTTCAAAATCTACTCTGCTTGGAAAGATACTCCAGCTTACTCCAGAAAAACCTGGAAATACTTGTATGAACTGATGAAAAGTGAAATGAGGAGAACGAGGAAAACATTGGACACAGTAACAACACCATTATGTGATTATCAACTATGAATGACTTAATTCTTCTCAGCAATACAATGATTCAAGTAACAAAGACTTTTGATGTAAAATGCTATGCACATCCAGAGTAAGAACTGATG